>JAUKNM010000049.1:51013-683513 GCA_030765045.1 Tenodera sinensis
GAACATCTGAGGAACACCAGAAACAAAGAAACAGACATATCTGTAATGGCTTATCTTTTTGGAAGAACCGAGATATAGAACAGCAAATTCATTTATTAAAAAGTGTCCAGGTTCCAATACCATTATCTACATGGGAAAAGATCTTCATAAAGAAATATGAAGAAAAACTAAAATTTCAACACCACATCTGACAAAAACCCAAACTTCAAGTTCATCAGGTCACCGAGAGAGACACCTAATCGTTGCCAGAGAGTTCCTAAACCAAAATCCAACATTCAACATAGCTGATGATGAATTTAAAAATAGAAGCACTATTGACAGTGAAGTATTCTTTATGTTTGATGATGGGATCGAATGGTCCTGAAAACGTTTCCGCTTTAAAAAAGCAATTTAGTAGTGAAGGTGAGTGTAAATAAGTGACTCAAAATAACCTCAAACATAGCTGATGATGTTAGGAAAAACTTAACGAAATGTGCACTAGGTAAATACTAGAAATGAATGGAGTATTGAGTATTAGATCGTCTCAAATTAAATTAATTGATTACCAAAATTCTAAACAGCATTTGCAGGTGGGAATAGGTTGATAAGAACAAACATTTAATTTGTATGATAATAAGCAACTTACCATCATATTGCTGATGCTTGCCATGCAACAGTTGTAACATGACAGTCTGAGTTGCTGGAACAATGATTATGGAGCCATCCTCTCGACCAACCACCAGGCGGCTCTGCTGAGGCAGGTAGATGCTGCTCGTCAGACGAACGCCTGGCTGATCATTCGTATCCTACATTAAATCATGTCTATCAACCTAATAAGCAATGAAGACCAAAAGCTTCATTGCAATGCATGCAAGTTAATTCATCTTTTACAGTAAATCAAGCACCGTGTAGCTATCAACAGAAACCTTCAATACATACATTCTTATATCACGTAACAGATATAAAATAATAGTGATGTGGCATATCATTTAGTTATTTCAAACAAATGTTTTTCTACTGTTTACAATAATCCATTAATGCATTTTGTTTCCAAACTGAAGGATCTAAGTTCAAAATTTGATTGTGATGAGCTGCCTCGATACGTTTTTTACTTTCACTAACACTTATCTACACATGCCAACTTCCTGAAATTGAAACCTATAAAACTTTCCTATGTCCAGCAGGGTATAATAATGTTGCAATGACATGAAATCTAGAGTGCATAAAATGTTAGATGCAATAAATATACAAAAATTATATGTAAACTAAATGGAAATTCAGTTTTGTAAGAATCCTTGAATGTACAAGAAGATCGACTAAGTAAATAAGCAAGAATCCTTGAAGACCCTGTAGTACCGCTTCTTTCTGTCACATGTTAAAATTCTGCCTGGTACTCAATAAATATGTATTAAAGCAGAGATGTCAACCCAAGCGCAATTTCGTGACCTTGGCTGTCTCTTGGTCATGAAATGCCCCGAGACAGACTGTGGTGTACACACAGGTAGTGGCGGCATTAAGCAAAACATAACAAAAGACGGTGTACAAAGTTCAAAGGGAAAATTAAGTCAACTGTTTTTATTGTTGTGTTTGTTTTTGTTTGGTTTAAAAGTATTTATTTACAGAAATTTTGTGATCATAAGGTTTTAATATTAATTACAATAATAATGTAATTATTCCACAACAAATTAATATTCCAAAACCAAAACACTAAAATCACAAAACATAGGGGATATTTATATAACTTTTAACATTACAATTCAAAAGACAACTACCACTGTATGTTAAAATGAAAATAGCTCCACATTAAAACTTCTCCTTGTGGTCTCACTTTGAACCTAATTACGCATTTATTATGCCCATTTGTGCTTTTCCAACATCTTAATATTTGGGGAAACATTAATTACAGAAGCAAGGCAGAGAGAAGGTTATCATCAGACAACTTTGCTCTTAGATGCCACTTCATCAAGTTCATTAAAGGAAAAAAATTGTTCACAGATGTAGTACAGCCAAACATACACATAATTTCTGCAGCTAATTTGCAAAATTCTGGGTATGTTTGTGAATCAAGGGCTCAATAAAAGCTGACAACATTATTGTCACTGTAAGTCTTTTTTTAGATCAGAGTCACAGCATAAATCAGTAAGTTCTAGTTGAAGTTTAACTGGAACATTTCCAGGGCAAGGAAAAGAGATCAGTATAGATTTGAGAGCTTCAAAATCTGAAAAGCTTCCAACAAATTCCTCTAAGAGTGCATCCAATATGTCTCAATACCTATTAGTTTCTGTGCTTTGTTAAGGAACTGCAAATGTGGAAGTGGCTTCACTTTTCCCATGGTATGCACATTGTACAGCCAAATTAACACTCTCCCAAGTGAAGCAGGTAAGTGCGCCTGCTAAGCACCAAGGCGTGTCCTTGCGCTCAAGCATACCGTTTGACATCACTGCACTAAAGTAAAGGACACAACTTTATCAGCTATTCCATAAATTTAGGCATTGTTGCAATTCTGTATATCCTGTAACTTAGGGCACACTAAACACTCAGTGAATTTGTTACATTCAAATAGCTTCATCTTATGAAATTAACTTAATCCTCAAACTAATTTGCATTAGGGTGCAGCAGTTTAACAATCTCTTTTTTCGATATGAACTCTTAAAAAGAATTATGCTGTTATCCCTAAGGTAATTTAATCTTTTAATCATTAAATATGGATCATACAACTAATTAATTTATTAAATATAAGAGTAGCGGTTTTGTGGTTTAAACAGGTAAATCATGTTTCAAAATTGTTATTTATTAGTTCTCAAATAAATATTTACTTATAATTCACTATATTTTTAATTCAATAACTTTTAAAATTGACTTAGCAATATGTCTGGAAAGATGTCTCTCTTTCTTTTTTTCCCCCTATTTATACCCTGCAATGATCATATTTGGTGACCTTTCCTTTGGAACATATTGCCTATAGGTGTAAACTCGTATACAGTGGGCTTTGGGTATTTGGGTACTTTTGTGCATTAGATCCCACACCCCTCACCCCCCTAACCATGGCATGTCATGTCATGCTGGCCAGTTGACCATGGCAGCTTAGTGGTTAGAGCAGCCACTCAATAAGCCGAAGATCTGTGGTTCAAATCCCGGCTATGGCATTGAATTTTTCAATCCTGATTCCACCTCTTAAACATTGCCCACATACAGCTTGTGTGTTTATAAACACCAGCAGTAAGTTTGTTGGCAAAAATAAATTATAATTACCATCTAAAGGCTTCTCAAACCCAGGACATAAAGTACTTACGATTGTAAGTCACCCTTGGGGTATTTATCTCTGATGCGAGATTCCCTTGTGGTCTACCAGGAAAGTACAAACAGTAGGGAATTTAATGTCATACTGGCAAGTTGGCCATGGTAGCTTAGTGGTTAGAGCAGCCACTCAATAAGCAGAAGATCCGTGGTTCAAATCCAGCTGTGGCATTGAATTTTTCAGTCCTGATTCCACCTCTTTCACAAACTGAGATATTTATCTTTTTGTGAACCTTCTTCCTATAAAACCTGTGTAATAGCTATCTTTAAAACTGCTGTTGGATGGCAGAACATTGGAGCTGTTCCTTGGATTATTTTTGCTAAACAAAAATAGACTTGTCCAGGACTAGTGATGTGATAATCTCACTATTTCTGTTTTGGTGCTTGCATTAATGTTGCTGATTGCAGTTCAACTATCATTGATTGGTCTGATATATGGAAAGTTAACTCTATTTGCTCCCCAGAGAGATTGCTGTTTTATCGATACCACCCATTATCTATGCAGGTAAAAGTCTTAGCATAAGATAAAACAGATGCTGAGTGATACTCACCAACTGATCTAATATTCCAACTGGAGGAGGTTTCATGTCTGCCCATGCTTTGGTTAAACTTGTTGATATTGTTGGGGGCATTCCTGAAAAACAAAATGTTGGGAAGTGAAGATTCCTTATACCACATTAAGCTACCCAACAAATGGATACTTGCCAACTTCCTGAAATTTAAATCCATAAAAGCATAATAAACTTCTTATGGCATGAAATTTAAAGTGTATAAAATGTTCAGTACAGTAAATGTACATGAATTACATATAAAATTATATGTAATATACATTGGAATTCTGTTTTATAAGAATCCTAGAAGACCTGATGGTAGTACTTCAGTCATATGTTAAAATTCTTCCTTGTACCACAATAAACACATGTATTAAAGCAAAGAATACCACTTCCTAAGTTATACACAAACTTTTAGAACATGTTTTATGCTTCATAACTTCAATTACTAGGGCGGATCGGAAAGCAATGCACATTAATTTTCAACAAAATAAGTTTAATGGTTCAGAAAACAAAAGAGGTCACAAATGAACTTACATCTTTTACCTACTTTTGAATATAGTTACCAACATTCTCAACACATACCTCTGATCATGGTACCAGTTTCAATGTATCCTGTTCATAGAAGTCTGGTTGGAGTATAGCCATCTACGGATTGCTGATTTCACTTCCACATCTATCACAAAGCGTTGGCCGGCCAGGAATTTCTTCACGGGACCAAACAGCTGAAAGTCCAAGGTGCAAGGTCCAGAGTGCATGGTGGATGCTGGAGTATCTCTTAACCAAATTTGGTAATTTTCTGATGAACAGCAGCAACAACATGGGGGTGAGCATTGTCATTAAGTTTGGCATCACCAGCATTAATGTTGTAGCATTTGTCACAAAGGGCACGACGCAACTTAACCAAAGTTTTAATTTAGGCTGCAGCATTCACAGTGTTCCCATGTTCAGTAAAGTCCACCAATAAAACACCATGCATATCACAGAAAATTGTCACAAGCACTTTCCCAGTAGATTGAGTCACTTTGAATTTTCTCTTTACTGGGGAACCAGCATGTTTTCACCAGGTCTGCTTTGTTTTGGGCCTGTAGTGGTACACCCATGACTCATCACCAGTGACAATTCCTTTCAGAAAGTCATGCCCTTCTGCAGCGTACTGCGTTAAGTGATCCAAGCTTATCATTCACTGGCCTTGTGGTTGTCCGTCAGGTTCTTAGGCAACCAGCATGCACTGACTTTACGAAATTTCAATGTGTAATGAACAATATTATACACCACACCATAGGAAATGTTGAACTGCTGTGATAAGGTTCACAGTTGCACATGCCAGTTGCACATAATTGCCGCCTCAATGGTTCTGACATTCTGGTGGGTAGCAGCTATTACCAGCCGTCCAGAGCACTCGTGGTGATATACATTTTGTTACAGTCCAGTGAAGCAGGACCATGATCATGATGGATAGACACAATGATAAACTCTGGTCTATTATATCACTGTATAGCGCAGTACATTCAGTCTATAATCTTCGTCTTCTGCTTCACAGTTAAGGCCGTCTTAGCCTGTTCTGGCTCCAAATTCTTATTGTGTCTATCTTTTCTTCAGACGTCCTGAGTTTCTATATCCTTGGGGTCTGTAATTGTATGCTGCATGGGGTATCCTATTTGCTGGTATTCTTTCCAAGCATTGTATCCAATTGATTCTATATTCTGTTATTGTTTTGTTTAATTCTTCTATTTTTAACTTTTGTCTTATTTCATTGTTTGCTTTTTTATTCAATCTTATGTTCCCTGCTATGGGTCTGAGGAACTTCATTTCAGCTATCTGTATTCTTTTATCTTCTGCAGTCAATGTCCATGTCTCAGACCCATATGCTATAGCCAGTATGGCCATTGCTTTACACAGTTTCATTATTGAGTCTTTTCTAGTTTTATTTTTTAGAGTCCTCTTTATGATTCCTGTTATGTAGTTAAATTTATTTAGTTTTTTATTAATGTCTAATTCGGACCCATATGTTATTTCACATCCTAGGAAGTTAAAATTTGACACTTGTTCTATGCTTTTATTTTCTATAATTATTTTAGACTGGGTCGAATGCGTACCTTTAAATGCCATAACTCTAGTTTTCTTGTTTGAAATTTCCATGTTATATGTTTTTTATATTAAGTTTACGTGTCTCAACCTTCGAAGTTCATCTTCACTTTTTGCTATCAATATCTGGTCATCTGCAAATACCATTGTCTTTACTATTCTTGACCCCAAATTAATTCCTCCTATTGTTTGTTGTTTCATAATCTGATCATGTCATCAAAATATATATTAAAGAGTGGTTGATAATGCACAACCTTGTCTAACCTTAACTTACAATATAATTGCTTTTGTCATACTCATGGTGAAAATCTGCAAACACTTGAAATCTGCCCACAAAGTTATAAACATGCCTCCTTTCCCACAGAGTTGGCAAATGGCTTCCGCTCTCGTACATTTTATTAGTAAACAATAAAAATTGGCTATTATGAAAATCTAACGTATTAATTAATACCTGGTGGTTTCACAAATTCTTCCTGTTTTATCTGAGCAAGCTGACCATTAGTTACTTCTGGAATGTTCCATAATACAATGGTACCCTCTGAGTCACCCCTGATTAAGTACTTGCACATCTTGCCCTGCCGAGACACTACGTGGTACCTCATTGCTGGAGGGCATGACAGAGGCTGCAACAATACACATCAACAATTTTGTAACAGTAAAACTCATCTATAATCACTTCAACAGTAAATGTTAAACTTTTAATGTGCTACATTTACACCAATTTCTCTACCAATGAAAAAATTTAAAAGATCCATTATATATATATATATATATATATATATATATATTACAGTATTCACACAAATAGAATAAAAGAAGATGAACAAATACAGAAATAAGTATAACATTGTTCTTGTTCTTCTTCCACTTCCCTAAGATGCCACTATCGTGACATTAGGGGGATTAGGTAAATGACATTGTTACTATACAATATTTCTTGTACCTACGATAGGTAAAGGCTGTTTATTAATAACCCAGGAATGGAAAGCAAAAGAGCATACCTTTTAGTTCACATTATGAGAAGGGAACCAGATTGAAGAAAAATGAAGTCAATTTTGCACATTGGGACATCATTGGTTTCTGAGCGACAAATTATATTTATCATCTGCTTCCAATTTAGCCAATAATGTAAATTAGCTAACATCAAAATTCAACAGAGCAAATATCTTCTAAGTGCAAATTCATTGCTTTTTCCAATTTCTCTAGCCCTACCAACCAGCATTTCTTTATTTATAGTGTACATTAAGGGGCCGCGCTGTGGCCAAACAGACTGCTTGACTCTCACCAAAGCAACCCAGGTTCAATCTGCATATAGAATGTATGGTGGACACACCAGCACAGGGATGGGTTTTCTCTGGATTCTCCAGTTTCTGCACCATCAATCCACCAATTGTTCCATCATCACCATTCCTATCATCTTTTGCCATCATTTCATATCATCCACTTCGTCACTCTCACACCAGGCTAAGGGCTGATCACCCATCTGGTTCCTCTGTATGAACAACTCCAGTTACGAAAAGGCACATACTGGCAGGGAGGACTTGGGGCGCTGACCACGTCCTACTCTCCACCACTGGACAACTTTGAAATTTAGTACAGAGACTCTCAGTAATAATTTTTTAATGTGACCAAGAATGAATCCAATACCTTAATTACAGCTTCCAGAAAAAATATAATTTATGAAAAAAAAGTGCTCAAAGAAAATATGCATAATTTTTTACCAACTATAATCAGTCACTAATGAAACACCCCTCAGTAAAAAAAAAATTAATGCTGCTAAAAAGAATCACTTCACTAATTTCTTAGAAAAAATGGATTATATGACAGATGGTAATAATGCCCATAAGTTCATAAAAATGTACAGGAAAGGAAAGAAAAAAGTAGCACACTCATCATACACAACAATAAAATATTAACAAATGATACAGTCATAGCCGAAACCTTCAATAAGTGTTGTGCTAATTCACATAAAGTAACAAGAAATAATAAAAAGGAACATAAATAATTTAAGAAAGATTTGAAACAAAAAAGAGAATGTGATCGATCCTAACACTAAACACAATCTTTTTCAAAATTTTAATATACACGAACTTAACATTGTAATTAATAATCTAAAAAACAAAAAGTCTCCTGGACCAGATCACATACATCCAGAGTTCATAAAAAACCTTGGAAAAACAGCAAAACAACAACTACTAAAACTCTACTATCTATCCTGGAAAACCACTGTACCTGCCGAATGGCGCAAAGCAATAATTGTCCCACTCTTGAAGAAAGATAAAACAGCATCAGAAATAAAAATTACAGACAACAGCTCTTACTAACATAATAGCAAAAGTGAAGGGAAGAATGGTGTCAAACAGGCTAAATTGGTTTCTAGAATCACAAAATTTAATTTCCCAGTGTCAAGCCAGATTCAGAGAGCTGCACTCTACAAACAAAGAAGTCTTACTTCTCAGTCAAGAAATCAAAGAAGATAATGTATCAGTTTTTATTGTTTCCCAAAGAGCATATGATTCTATACACAAAACAAAATTACTGAAGGAAGTAAAAAGAAATAGATACACAAGATCTAATGTTTTCATGGCTGTCATTTCCTAACTCAATGCTTTATTGCTACCAGATATGGAAGGAATATATCAAAATATAAACAAGTACACTGTGGTTTACCACAAGGCACAGTGCTGAGCACAACACTTTTTAATATATTTATTAATGATCAGCCATAAGAAATACATGAATCAGGTGTGAAGTGTGCATTATTTCCTGATGACTTAGTAATCTGGACTTCAAAACCAAAAAATAAAAATACAGAACTAGAAAAAACATGCAACAATCCTTAACCAAGCTACAAAAGTTGTTGTTGTAGTTGTTAGCTAATGCTGGATTTCTGACAATGAAGTCATTAATCCTCTTGCTCTCCAATATTTTTCACTGGCCGGGCATATTTGAAGGTGGTCTCGATCCATTTCCTCTTGCAGATCACATAGAGGACAGAGTGGTGAAGAATATATCCCAATTCTGTTTAAATGTTTTACCAGACAATCATGTCCTGTAATCAACCTGAAGGTTGCAACTGCTGTTTTTTGAGGATACTCAGGAATTACTGTTTGAATGTTTGGTAGTTCCCATCTTTTATTCTTTGATTTTTCATAGTAATATTTTTCAATAATTTTTTTTAATTCAGAGTTGACTAATCTTTTAGCTGCATAAAATGGTAGATTAACTATAGATTTTTGTACACCGCTGGTACCCTTTTTTGCAAGAAAATCAGCTTTGTCATTACCACTCAGTCCACAGTGAGCTGGTATCCATTGGAAGACTAGGTGCTTTTGAAGTGCTGTTAGATGGGTAAGGATTTTCCAACATTCTATAATTGTTTGGTTTTTTGGTGAGAACTTGGAAGTAATTGCTATAATTGCTGCCCTGGAATCTGAGAGAATAACTGCTTGCTGAAAATGCGAAATTCTGTACAAGATTTTGTAGGGCCATTCGAATTGCTTCAATTTCTCCATCAAAGTTAGTAGTTCCACAACTTAAAGATTTGTAATAGGAAAAGAGGTGACATGTGACTCCAGCACCTGCTCCATCTTGGTTTGACATCAATGATCCATCAGTATAAATACGGAGCCATTCATGTTCTGGAAATCTAGTATGGATTGTCTCTAATGCCAATAATTTTAGAACACTAGTTGGAGTATCACTTTTCTTAACTTCTTCTGTCAGGTGTAAATAATATGTGATGTCTAATGTATGTGTCGGATTGACTTTAGATATGAAGTTTTCCTTTGAATTAGGAAGGTATACATTCTTCTTGATGTCTTGAATTTTGGAAAGAAAGCTGTCCTGAGTCTTTAGTGTATGTGTAAAATTTCTCTTGTGCCATGTATTGAATGGGAGTCTGATCAACTTTTTGTGTTGAATAAGAGCCGCTTTTTCTATTTCATATTCAATGGGGTATTGGTTGGTTAGTATTTCCATAGCTGGTATTGTTGTGGTTTTGATAGCACCTGTAATTAATCTCAGACTTTGGTTTTGAAAGATTTGAATTTTTTTTGTTTGCTGTTACAAGAACTTCGCTGCAGTAAGTAAATAATGGCTTTATATATACATTGTATGTTGTGTTAAGAGTTGCTCTGGAACATCCCAACTTCATTCCTGTTAGACGTTTTAACAGTGAAAGGCACCTCTCTGCTCTTTGTATTACATTTTCTATTTGTTTGGTCCATGTAAGTTTGGTATCAAATGTAACTCCTAAATACTTTGCTTCCTTTGTTTCTGGTAATTGTTGACCCTCAAAATTGAGTTTTATTTTTAGTGGTTTTTTTCTTAGTGAAAAGATTTGGTAGTTTGATTTTGTTGTATTAACAGTCATTAAATTTTCTTTGGTCCACCTTTGTAAGTTGGTTAAGGATTGTTGCATGGTTTTTTCTAGTTCTGTACTTTTGCTTTTTGGTTTTGAAGTCCATATTACTAAGTCATCAGCAAATAGTGCACACTTCACACCTGATTCTTGTATTTGTTGTGACAGATCATTAATAAATATATTAAAAAGTGTTGTACTGAGCACTGCGCCTTGTGGTAAGCCACGGTGTACTTGTTTGTATTTAGATATATTTCTTCCATATGTGGTTGCAATAAAGCGTTGTGTTAGGAAATGACATAGCCATGAAAACATTGGACCTTGTATCCCTATGTTTTTTACTTTCTTTAGTAGTTTTGTTCTGCATATAGAATCATATGCACTTTGGAAAACAATAAAAACTGATAAATTATCTTCTTTTCTATTGAAGGAGTCTTTGATTTCTTGACTGAGAAGTAAGACTTGTTCATTTGTAGAGTGGAACTCTCTGAATCCAGCTTGACATGGGGATATTAAATTTTGTGATTCTATAAACCAATTTAACCTGTTTGACACCATTTTTTCCATCACTTTTGCTATTGTGCTAATAAGAGCTATTGGTCTATAATTTTTTATGTCTAATGCTGTTTTGTCTTTCTTCAAGAGTGGGACAATTATTCCTTTTCGCCATTCAGCAGGTACAGTAGTTTTCCAGGATAGATTGTAGAGTTTCAGTAGTTGTTGTTTTGCTGTTTTTCCAAGGTTTTTTATGAACTCTGGATGTATGTGATCTGGTCCAGGAGACTTTTTGTTTTTTAGATTATTTATTGCAATGTTCAGTTCTTGCATATTAAAATTTTGAAAAAAGATATTGCACTGAGTGTTAGGATGACATTCTCTTTCTTGTTTCAAATCTTTCTTAAATTCTTTATCTTCCTTTGTATTAAAAAAACATATTCCTCGTGGAAGAATTAAACATTTCAAACCCTTTTGGAACCCCCAGTTAGAAGAACTGAAAAAACAAAGGGATATAGCTAAAGCGCATTCCACCCTTAGAAGACAGTACACGTTAAATGGAGCGCAGTGTTGCAACATGTACTAGTTGAGAATCTTTCTCCGCAAGCGACTCCGAGGTGGCAGGTGTCCTGTACTTAGTCCTTCAATTGCTGCTTGACGAGATGGGCACTTTTAACTTTGGTATCCCTGCACGTCTTTGTCACTGTATGACCTAAATTTACAAATGACTCGTCTGTATAAACATGGGTGTCGCGAAGGGGAGCAAGAGGGGACCACGCCCCCCCCCCCCCCCCTTGAAAGTTGGTAAACATAATGTGCAAACAATTACTGACTATTAAACTATTATTTTAATTTTAATGTAAAAAACAATTTTTATTTAGCTCAAATTAATACGGTTATTTGCAACAAATATTATACATTTTGACAATAAAATAATGACTTAATATTATCTGATTGCAAACTTCCAACGTGCGGCCTACCCTTGGAAAAAAGTCTGCCGACGCTCATGTGTATAAACAATTGATTTCCCCTGGTCCCTAAACCTTTTTACGTCTTTTAGATATTTATGTTGCCATATGATGGTATCGTCTCTTTCTATTAATATGCACTTGTTACCCCTTCTTTCATATTCGAACCCCATAATTATGTAAGAACCGACTAAGAGTGGCCCTTGAGAAATTTGGTAGGGTCTCATCACTGTTGAATCGTGACAAAATGATATTCAGCGTGAGTGGAATATTTGCAAACTGCAAAGAATGAACAATTCGCCACACTCCACCTTGCACTATTCAATCATATTGCGTTAACCTAGCGTTTTGTGTAGTCCCGCCCTTTTTGCTTTCTTTTTCGATGGCGTTCTTAGAGGTCCTTTCATTAGTTCCTTTTTAATCATACACACTACTGCTTCTGAAGACCCGATAGCCTTAGCTGTTTCTTTTACTGCCTTACACGCATTTTGCTTAAAAAATAATCTAACACATTCATAATTATTTGGCATTCCTTACTTCTTAATTTACCAACATATCGTCTCTTCCTAGCTTCCCCCTCCATAACTACAAATATTTACAAAAATATTAAACAAATAACGCAATAACAGCTCACAGTTACACACACAGTTTCTTTCGAACTAATGTTAGTGCTGCTCCTTATACTATCTTCTGTGTATGGCCTGGCGCGAAAATACGCTGAATAGATGAATACCTTTTGTTTGCCTTACTGGACAAAAGAAACAGGTTACTGCCTTTTGGTTTATTTTAAAAACTTTCTTCAACCTTCCTCAACATTTGTTCTCGCTGGTTCCCTGATGTAAACTCAATAACAAAAAAGTTTCACACTGCGTAACTTTTGCAGTGCACAGATACAAAATTTTCCGAAAACATTTAATTTAAAAAATTATAACACTTAACTGGGTAAACATAGAGAATTCAAAGTACGCAGGTAGTAGCACTATGGTTTACTCTACCTAAGAAAAATATATAGATGCATTCTAACAGTTAGTTTGTTAGTGCGTGATGAGTATAGAAACAGCAAATATCGGACTTCTATTGAAAAAAACGTTTTCTGAAGAAATTTGGGCCTTATAGAAATGTATAATGACTCTGAAAAGGATATAACCTGATAGAGAAAAGAATTCTGCATAGGATAATGTGTTCAAATCTGAAATTTATAACAAATGAATATTTATACCATGCTATTGGGAATCTGGCAACAGTGCGAGGTTAGAAAAGGATGCGGCTAATGGCAATTTGTATGCGCTAGATAGAGACAGAGATGTCCCATTTAACCCCATACTGTCTTCTAAGAGTGGAACGCTATATAGAAATGCAGCTGAACAAACAAAAAACATATCAAATACAAAAATATGGCTGAAGAAATGTGCCTCACTAAAAAAAAGAAATTAATACTGCTAAAAGGAATCACTTAAATAATTTCTTAGAAAAAATGGATTAAAGGACAGATGGTAACAAAATAAGTTCATAAAAAATGTCAAGAACAGGAAAGAAAACAACAGCACACCTATCATACACAACAATAAAATATTAGTAAACGATGCAGTCATAGCCGAAACATTCAATAAATATTATGCTAATTCACATAAAGTAACAAGAAATAACCTACAAAAGTGGACTAAAGAAAATTTAATGACTTAATACAACAAAATCAAACTACTAAATCTTTTCACTACAGAGAAAACCATTCAAAATAAAACTAGATTTTGAGGGTCAACAATTACCAGAAACAAAGGAAGCAAAATAATTGGGAGTTATATTTGATACCAAACTTACATGGACCAAACAAATAGAAAATGTAATACAAAGAGCAGAAAGGCGCCTTTCACTGTTAAAACATCTAACAGGAATGAAGTGGGGATATTCCAGAGCAACTCTTAAAACAACACACAATATATATATATATATAAAGCCATTATTTACTTACTGCAGCGAAGTTCTGGTAACAGCAAAAAAAAAAAAAATTCTAATCTTTCAAAACCGAAGTCTGAGATTAATTACAGGTGCTATCAAAACCACACCAATACCAGCTATGGAAATACTAACCAACCAATACCCCATTGAATATGAAATAGAAAAAGTAGCTCTTACTCAACACGAAAAGTTGATCAGACTTCCATTCAATATATGGAACAAGAGAAATTTTACACATACACTGAAGACTCAGGAGAGCTTTGTTTCCAAAATTCAAGACATCAAGAAGAATGTAGACCTTCCTAATTCAAAGGAAAACTTCATATATAAAGTCAATCTGATACAAAAAAACATTAGACATCACATATTATTTACATGTGACAGAAGAAGTTAAGAAAATATATTCCATCTAATATTCTAAAACTATTGGCATTAGAGACAATCCATAATAGATTAATGGAACATGAATGGCTCCATATTTATACTGATGGATCACTGATGTCAAGCCAAGATGGAACAGGGGCTGGAGTCACGTGTCACCTCTTTTCCTATTACAAATCTTTATATTAGGGAACTACAAACTTCAATGCAGAAATTGAAGCAACTTGAATAGCCCTGCAAAATATTTTTTCATCAAACAGTTATTCTCTCAGATTCCAGAGCGGCAATTATAGCAATTACTTACAAGTTGTCACCAAAAAACCAAACAATTATAGAATGTTGGAAAATCCTTACCTATCTAACAGCACTTCAAAAACACCTAGTCTTCCAATGGATACCAGCTCACTGTGGACTGAGTGGTAATTACAAAGCTGATTTTCTTGCAAAAAGGGGTACCAGTAGTGTACAGAAATCTATAGTTAATCTACCATTTTATGCAGCTAAAAGATTAGTCAACTCAAAAAAGGTCAATTCAAAAAAGTATTGCAAAATATTACTATGAAAAATCAAAAAATAAAAGATGGGAGCTACCAAACATTCAAACAGTAATTGCTGAGTATCCTCAAAAAATGGCAGTTGCATCCTTCAGGTTGATTACTGGACATGGTTGCCTGGCAAAATATTTGAACAGAATTGGGATATATTCTTCACTACTCTATCCTCTACGTGATCTGCAAGAGGAAATGGACCGAGACCACCTTCAAATATGGCCAGCCACTTCTAGCGCCATCATGTTCATCATGTTCATCATGTTCGAAGAATAAAAGATGGGAACTATCAAACATTCAAACAGTAATTCCTGAGTATCCTCGAAAAACAGCAGTTGCAACCTTCAGGTTGATTACACGACATGATTGTCTGGCAAAACATTTAAACAGAATTGGGATATATTCTTCACCACTCTGTCCTCTATGTGATCTGCAAGAGGAAATGGACCAAGACCACCTTCAAATATGCCCGGCCACTTCTAGTGCCCCATTCATCAGTGAAAAATATTGGAGAGCAAGAAGATTAATGACTTCATTGTCAGAAATCCAGCATTAGCTAACAACAACACTTCTAGCGCCCATCCATCAGTGAAAAATATTGGAGGGCAAGAGGAATAATGAATTCATTGTCAGAAATCCAGCATTAGCTAACAACAACACTTCTAGCGCCCATCCATCAGTGAAAAATATTGGAGAGCAAGAGGATTAATGACTTCATTGTCAGAAATCCAGCATTAGCTAACAACAACACTTCTAGCGCCCATCCATCAGTGAAAAATATTGGAGGGCAAGAGGAATAATGAATTCATTGTCAGAAATCCAGCATTAGCCAACAACATATTCACTAATGTCCATATTATTCAAGATACACATATGATTGTAAGTGCGTTAAGCATACATTATATTTACTTGCTCCTGCAAAGTTTCACTACTTAAGGTACACAATGCAAAGAAAATGTGGTTTGAGAAAAATCAACTTAAAGTTGGAGACATGACTCATATTTAAAGGGTGTTGTATTCTATTAAATATCTATTTAAGATGTAAATAACATCACAACCATATAAATCTTGCTCTTCAGCAAGAATTGCACAATTTTTTTCAAAAAATAAAAAAGAATTGGATTTTTCTTAGACTTCCGTAACCTATCTCCCCAAGTTATTCATTATTCTTAACTGTTCTTTGTTAACTTCTATGAATTTCTGCTGTTCTTTATAGTTTTTGCTTTTGTTGTTTTGAGGCAACAGTCAGTTTTAAAATTGCATATAAACAAACTAAAGTTGACCTTTCTCTAGAATAATCAACACTCAATGGATGTGAGCAAGTTAGGATCTTGGCTAATGAAAAAGAGAGGCTGCAGTGTGAATCAGAGTTATGTAATAATGGTAATCTGATACATGGTTAACATTATATACCATCATGTTAAACTGTATCTTTTGTATGAATTCAATCGGCAAGTTGTTCGTTTGTATAGAACGTGGAGGTATTAGGCTATGATCAGACTAGAAGAATTGCGTCACTGCAGTTTGTGCCGTAACCTTTCTTTTTCGTTAGCCATGTTTAGGGTGTATGTTCGCTAGCATTTCCTATGGCTTTAAGGTCCCAGCAGGGAATAGGGTGAATTCTAGTGGCTGTTTCTTGTCATAGTCTCCTTGAATTATATCTACAATATCAATCTAAAGTGCTGCCCACTGAAACAAAAACAAGAAAATTAAAATTCAACCAAGTCTTCTTTCCCACTACTAGAATGCAGAAAAGTATTCAGTTAACTGTGAACACTCACATCTCAGCCATAGGCTGTTTGTGGGCTTCTTATTGCCTTCATAGTTACAGATCTGTAGCAGTTTAAAGTGGGTGATGTCTTGGTTTCAGGACATATGTATCGGGAACACATAGAGATAAACAAAATTATCTCGGCAAGTGTTCTTTTTAAATAATGTTCAGTTTCACCAAATATTTGTCTTTATTTAATTAATATAACAAAGTAATCACTTCACAACTGGTCCTGTAATAAATGTCCAAAACAATCTGCACACTTTATCTGCAGAAACGGTTTTCAGATTATTTTCCATACAAAACTTTTGTTTGCACCACATTCAAAATCTGTGAAATTAGTTTATTGATTTTTTTCATAGATAAACTATCACTTGTACAATAATTGCTGATTTCCACTTGGTTACCAGCCTTAGCAACAATTATCTCTTCTTTCTCTTCATTGCCATTCCATACGTGCACTATTGCTGGCTTTGTTTTTATAAAATCCAGGCTAATAGATTCACACATAATTATAATATAAATAAAATTAACATAAATAACACAAATCAACATAATATTATCTCCTAAATATAAAAACCACCTCAGAAGCCGAATTTAAACTGGAAATAAAATCAATGTTATTACAGCAATGCTTTTACTCCATTAACCTCTTCAGCGATATGGACGTGAAATCACGTCCATTTAAAATGACGGATGAGCGATATGGGTGCGTATACACGTCCTGTGCGTTTGTGCATTTAACCCTTATTTATCCCTTATCTAACTCAACTAATTTTAATTTTCCCTTTATGAAACATTTAAGTAAAGTCTATATACTTTACTAGCTTACCTTTATATGTTCCTTGTGCAGTGATATGCCTCAAAACAGGGATAAACACACAAGAGTACATCTCCACATTTGCGAATTCCCTTCTTGCGGCACACGAAACACTTTCGAAATGGGCGGAACTTCTGTGCTGTTGGTGGTATCCTTTTAGGATAATGTTTTTCTTGAAGTCTGAAGGGTGCAGGGGTTCTGGATTTTCTACCCCCAACGAGGGTATTGTTCAATTAGGCTGCGAACTATTGATTGGAAGTCAAGGTAGGTCATTGTCTTGTGTGGGTTTAGAGCTCTCCAAATTACCAAACAACTGTATACGGTTATGTCCAGTTGGTGCAAAAATACCTTTTTATACCACTTCTCCCTTCAGTTACAAGCAGGAAAGTATACGTATGTACTTCAAGAAAGAAAGAAACAGAGTCTACTAAGTTACGAAACACGCGTAAGCAAAGTTGCAAACGTGCTATATTCTGATGACTCTAAGCACTAGTGTATGTGTGGTCTCTATTTCACATTATGCTGACGCATAAGCCACACATACAATGGGTCGACTACTGTTTCTTTCAGAGAACTTATATTAGATGCGTTCGACAGAGCAAAGTTAACTTTTCAACACAGTGAAACAAAATAGTGCCATTTCAACGTTTTGTAAATGCAACTCAACATTGCTGATGACGTACATGTATACTGCATATAACGAGTTTTATACCAGTTTTTGTTTCATTAAAATAACTTAATATTTACACAAAATACAGCTGTGTACATACATGGCACTTTAAATGCCCTGCACTGGATATTGAGTAGCAGTTCTCGGCTCACGGACGTTTTAAATGGCCATCGCTCAAGAGGTTAATGAATATATGGAGCACTTTAGTTAAGCTTAAACTTCACATTATCATATTCAACTGTTGAATTTTTGTATTAATAAGTTGTGTTTTAACTATATTTAAATTTAACCATCTCATCATCTTCACTCCATGGATTAGACACATTGTCTGTTAAGTTTATCACAGAAATTTATAGTATATGAATAATATAATTTTAAGTAGCATCTGCCTTTTATAATATTATATTTTGATCTTTCAGCATACTGGATGAGTCCACAACATGTCTATGTTCTAAAGGATGAATGAATGAACGAAGGAATCAATAAATCAATAAACAAATAAATAAAATAAATAACAAATAAATAAACAATCAAATGCATACTATAAACATTAACATGAATCAACATATATCCATTTCCTACAAATTAAGCAAATATTTGGTGTTCATAAATTCCATCATAGATCTATGAACTTTCCTAAGAATTTGTTATTATCTTATTCTCTTGAAGGCTGAGCTCTTCTGAAGATTCGGAATCTGCACCTTTCTACATTCCAAGAGGTGTTTAGCAGTTTCTGCTGATGGTTTACAGAGGTGGCAAAGAGTTTCATACTCTGGAGACATTAACTGAAGCGAAGCTTGAGAGGTTCTGAATCACAATAATGGCAAACAAATGTTTAAGAATATTATTAATTACCTTATCATTTGGCACTGCCAGCATGCAGTACAGGAATGGATTATCACTATCGATAGATTTGCTGTGGAAGTCTTTGCTGTCTGCAACACTGCTGTAAACATTACATTCAGTCACTCACAATTATCATAATCTCACTTATTATGTCTAACACTACCAATATTTCAAGTTACTCACATAGATTATATAAGTTATTATTTTAAGATAAATTATTATTACACAAAATATTACATGTAAATGTCAGTAAATTTAGAATTAAGCAATCAAGTGATTGACTGGCTCACATTATTAGGTTTATGTATGCCTTAATATAACCAATCATTTCTAGGTTAGAATCTCAAGAAAAGTACACAAACTACCTTCAAAACCACAATTTTAGGTGTCAATATAAATAATGAGGGAAATTTCAGTTCCTTTTTTGGGGGGAGTGGGTTTAATATCCTTTAACAAAATAGGTTATGGAAGCAAAATAACTGAAATATGTAGGTCATATGATCTCATATGGGCAAGCAGTCCGTAGAGCTTTAAAGTTACCCAAAATTTGCCTTTTGAGTATAAGGAAAAATCCTGGAATAACCTTATCCAAAATGTAGTGTTTAAAACAGTGGAGCATATTAATAAATTGAAAAATATGTTGATATTTCTAAACACATTCTGCTCCAACTTAATTGTAATAATGTTAATCACAGTACTACTTTCAGAGAGGGTCCTCTCCATCAACTGGTTCAACATCAGGTAATTGCCTCCCCCTTCTCTCATTGCCTGGTATGCTGCTCTTCCTATTGGCTAATCATAAGACATCTATGATTGGTATGTCAAAATTCATCAGCCGATCTCGATCCTTAATTATGTAAATATTTTCCCACACTGTTAACTCCCAATAACTTTGCTGGTTTTAAAAGTTGGATATTTAGGTTGATATTATGATTGCAAGACCAAAAGTGGTGAGCTATGTCTGATTGATCTACTTCTTTGTATTTACTCAATCACCCTCTAAAGAATACAGCTCCAAGTATTAAATTACCAGGAATCTACCGTGTCAACTGTGAAGACTGCCATAAGTTATATATTGGCAAAACAAATTTGGAAACTAGAATGAACGAACATGTCTGAAATATCAAATACAAAGAAACAGATCAATAAGCCATAGATCACCATTTTTGGCCTTGCAATCATAATATCAACCTAAATATCCAACTTTTAAAACCAGCAAAAAATTATTGGCACGGGGTGCACTCAGCCTTGTTAGGTCCCGGGGGTGGGGGGGGGGGCAGCGAGGAGGGCAATTGAGGAGCTACTTGAATTAAGTAGCAGCAATCCCATGTTGCAAAGGCTGCATAACTGGCCAGGAGGAATTGGGGCACTGACCACGTCCCACCCTCCAGTACTGCACCCCACTCATGACGCCTATAGTGGGCAAAGGTGAAGGACTGTTGTGCTAGGGGTTATTATTATATAAAAAATTATTGGAAGTTAACAGTGTGGGGAAAATATTTACATCATTAAGGATCAATGTCGGCTGATGAATTTCATCATACAAGCATAGACAATGTCTCACGACTAGCTCATAGGAAGAACAGCATACCAGACGAGAGGATGAGGAGGCACTTACCTGATGTTGAACCAATCGATCAACAGCTGAACAGCTGAATGGAGAGGGCTCTCTCTGAAAATGGAGAGGGCTCTCTCTGAAACTAGTCCTGTGATTAACAATTACAAGTACGTTGGAGCAGGATGTGTTTAGAAATAACATATTTTTCAACTTATTATCTGGGTAAGTCACCCATACAGAGATTCAAAATTGGGACCTCTTAAATCTGTAATAAGAAGGTTACTCCCATACCACAGATACAGATAAGAGTATTTTCTCTCCCAATATCCTTTAATCAGATAGGTTATATACAATTATGAATGAAATGATGCTTAAATGAACCCTGAGTCCACAGAGCCAACAACTACCTGGAATTTGCCATAAGGGAAACTCCTAAGAAAAGTATTATTCCAGGACATTCACCCTAACTGGATTCTAACAGAGGTGAGCATATGGAGAGTTTGTAATGTTGTTTAATGCATGAATGAACTGCTGGTTAAATGTCCAGAATTTCAACAGCTTCCTGCCACTGCCACTGTTTATTTTTATATAAGTTTTACAAACTATTCTTGCAAAAGCTTATTTTTCTATCTAAATCATGTTATTTGAAATAAATGATTCCAAAAATATTTCATTACACATTTCATTGTATGTACAAGAGGGTGAAGTGACAGTCAAATACAGCACTTTTACTACAAAACTTGGCTGGCAGGCACCCCCTGGTCACACATGCATTCACATAAAATCATATCTCAAACCACATTAACAGTTACCAGAATAAACACAAAACAGGGGTCACAAAAATTTGGAAATTTAATGTGTGATGTTATCTATTCTCTCTTAAAGGGAAACTAGAGAACAAAGCGGTGGATGGTAAAAAATATAAACACAGGGAAAATGGTAACTTTTACCTAATGCATCAAAATGCTCAGTATGCATCCAACAAAATAAGGGAACTTGAAATTATGTTAAATGAATGTAAACCTAATATTTTGGTGTTGACTGAACATGGGTTTAATAAAAATCAGATTAAATACTCTAAGTTAGTAAACTATGAGCTAGCAGCAAGCTATAGTAGGCAATCTCATAAGGGTGGTGGGGTAGCAATCTACATAAAAAGTGGAATAAATTTCACAGTACTTGACTGGGTTGAGGATTTCCAATCAGAAATGGTGTTTGAGGTAGCAGGAATAAAAATACAAATAAAAGATGAATCATATCTGATTATTGGACTATATAGGTCGCCAAGTACTAAGCCTAATGAGTTCATAAAGAGCCTGGATAATTTTCTAAACAGAACCTGTATAAGTAAGAAAAACATAATAATTATGGGTGACTTAAACATAAATTCTTGTGAAAATACAGGGGACTATAAAAGTTTAAATGATATATTAAGAAGCTATAACCTACATGATGCCGTTAGACAGCCAACAAGAATCACACCTACTTCATCCACTGCTATAGATTATGTAATTAGCAATCTAGCGCAGGACAGTTATAAAGTGAAAGTAGAAGAGTTTTGTATTTCGGATCATTGTGCTCAAATATTGTCAATATCAGGAAGAAATATAATCCCGGAAAAAAATATATATATAACAAAACGACAAACTAATGAAAATAACCTAATGAGGCTTCAGGAAAGCCTAAGCCAAGAAGATTGGAGGTTAGTATATAGTGAGCTAAACAGTAACAGAAAATGGGACAATTTTTATAAAATATTAAATACGCATCTAAACATAGCATGTCCGACACAAAAGAGTAAAATAACTAAACGGGGTGAACAGAAGATTAAACTTCCTTTGGAATTAAAAGAACTGAGAGAGAAAATGAAAGATTCTTACATTTTTTACAAATCTACAAATCTCGTAGCTTATAAAAACAGATACATAAACTTAAAAAAACAGTACTCTAGGGCATTGACTAACCTAAAAAAGCAACAATACGGAGAGAAAATAGTAAACTCAAATAATAAAGTTAAGACGATATGGGAGATTGTAAATGAAAGCAGTATAAGTAAAAACAAGATTGACAATATAACGTTAAAAGAGAATGATCAAGTGATTGATAATCCACAGAAAATATGTCAACTCTTTAATAAATATTTTCTAAATGTAATAAAAGATGAACCTAAGGCTGATGGTGCACCATCTGTTAATATTGGGATGGTTCCAACCATTTTCTTGGAAGAAACAACAGAAGAAGAAGTGAAAAAGATTATAAATAAATTAAAAAATAAAGCATCTTGTGGGTGGGATGAAATCTCAACTAAAACACTAAAATATTGTAGGGATACATTAGCTGGTATCCTAACCCATTTAATAAATGCATCGTTAAATGATGAACAATTTCCTGAAACCTTAAAACTTAGTATAGTTAGACCAATATTCAAGAAGGGAGATAAATATCAAATTGGAAACTACAGGCCTATAACTCTGACCTCAGTATTTGCTAAAGTATTTGAGAGTATATTAAGTAGTAGATTAATAGAATTCCTTAATAAATTTAACTTGTTTTACCCATCGCAACATGGTTTTAGGAAGAAATTCTCCACAACTACTGCTATAGCCGAGCTGTATCATGTAATATTACAAGAACTTGAAAACTCTGGCAAAACAGCTGGAATATTCCTTGACTTATCTAAGGCGTTTGATAGTGTGGCGCATGTATTGCTACTAGAGAAGTTAGAGAAATACGGCATTCGAGGTAAATGCATTGAAATTATAAAATCCTTTCTAGAAAATCGGGCACAATGCACTGAAATCCGCTATCAAGAGGGATGTACACTAAAATCAGTTAAATCATGTTATGAACAAGTGAAAGTAGGCATCCCTCAAGGATCAGTACTCGGGCCTCTCTTATTTATACTATATGTAAATGACCTTCCAAAATCTACAAATTACAAAATAATAACATACGCAGATGATACCTCAGTTGTATTTGCCAATAAAGACACAAATAATTTAAACACAGTAATAAATGTTGAAACAAATAATATTTGTAATTACCTAAAATGCAACAAGCTGAAAGTAAATCCTCAAAAAACCAATATAATCATGTTCAAACACCGAAATAATAGGTCCAATAATGTTCTCAGTGTAATGATAAACAATGAAAGCATTCAACAAATAGAAAGCACCAAATTTTTGGGAATAATCTTGGACGAAAATATGACGTTCAAAATGCACATAGATTATATCTGCAATAAAATTAGTTCCTATTTATATATACTAAGAAATCTATCAAAATATCTAAATCCAGACTACTTAAAATCAGTTTATTATGGTCTAATTCATCCACATTTGCAATATGGAATCGAGGTCTGGGGTAACTCAAGTATCACAAATGTAAATAGAGTATTGAAATTGCAGAAGAGATGTATAAGATGTATATTCAATCTACAGAATAGAGAATCGTGTAAAGATAGTTTTGTAAAAGCCAGAATACAAACTGTAGTGTCACTGTATGTCTATAAGGTAATAATGTTTGTAGCAAATAAGAATCCTCTACAAATAAAAGACAGCCATAAGTATGGTACTAGAATACAACACAATTATTACAGAGGAAATGTAAATAAAAAAGCCACAGAGAAGGATCCCTTAATAATGGGTAAAATCTTGTACAATAAACTACCAAATGAATTAAAAGTGCTAAGTGGTAATGTATTTCAAAAAGAGCTTAAAACATACTTAATTAAAAAATGCTTGTATAGAATAGATGAACTGTAAATAATTTGTAAATGAAATACTAGATTGTATAAAACTGCTTGTATATAGATTGTAAATCTTGCTTGTTTATCTCTGACGAGGCTTGAAACTTGTAACAAAGTCTATAAGCTAATAAAGATTATTATTATTATTATTATTATTATTATTATTATTATTATTATTATTATTATTATTATTATTATTATTATTATTATCACAGGAGATGTCGGAAATGCTGTCTATCTGCATCAGTACAACTGCAACATCTTCTGAAGAAATTTTCATTCACACGCACTAGTTCAGCTTCCAAACTAATGTTAATTTCTCTCCTGATATTTTGTTTTAATTTTTTCTTGTGCAAGGCACCTAAGAGATTTTCGAGACAACCATTCTAACTTTCTGCGATGTCGTCTAATTTCTGTTCTGTAAGTACACACTGTTTTACGTTTCTTTTCCTATCATGAATTGATCCCATCTCCCTGAATTTATTTACAAGTAAACGAATGGTGTCTCTTTTCGGAACACTCACACCAGGAAATTTAGTTTCAAATTGCCTTACAAGTTCCCTACAAGATGATGTAAGTACATATGTATCGTACATAAACGCTCTTTGCTGTACTATATACTGCATCTGATTCGTTTTCAAAATATTCAGGCAAAACTTAACACTTCTAAACATTCCTAATATTATCTCCTTTCTTGGAAGTTTGAAAATAGTGTTGTAATAATAAGTTTAAACCAAAAAGGTGAGTCAATAACACTGCACAACACTTACTTATAATTTACCGGAACATGTTTTGGAGGCTGACTTTCCTCCATTATCAACCAGGTATCGACTGGTTCTCTGTGGTGTGGATGGTAATGTTTCCTCTTTGGTCTTCTCTGGTGGTGGTTCAAGGAACTTGCTGAAGATATCCTTCTAGGGGATGTCAAAATTTAATACTCTGCTTCTATCTTTCAAAATGAAGATTTGTTCCCACGTGGACAGCTCTTGTTTACCCGTTGAGACAGAATATTGACCAATGGAGGGTCGTTCATGTAAATATTTTTCTAAGAGTGTGTAAATTTCTAATTCTTTTAATTTGAGTGTATCAGGGACTTATTTTTTTTAATATATTCAAGATAGCCAATGTTTTCTCGTCACTTTGAGTTCAACCAATGAGAACTGTTGCGCGGATGAATACAAAAGAATGGCGGTGTTGCGTCATACCGACGCTAGGGACTCTTTTTTTCATTAGCGTCTGTATGCTCATGATGATAAGACGTGTGTTTGGTAGTGTGTGAACATGGAACTTTCACCAAACTTTTATCCTGTGTAAAGTCTTTGAATAATTAATATGGTGCTAAAAGTGTAAATTAACGAATAAATATGTTGTGATAAAGGAACGTTGATTTATGCATTCCATTCTGTTACCTCGACCCTGAAGATAAGAGTAGCGTCTGATATCAATCAAACTTTCCATCTTTCAGTAAAAACATTATTCCTGCTGCTATATTCACGCTGATATGTGTTGACCATCTTTTTATAAAAACAGTACCACCGTTATGTGTTTGAGGAGTTTCGTTTCAGGCTTTATGTTATGATTTTTTGTCCAAAAGTGAGTGACAACAGCTGATTTTTCCAAATGTTTGTTTTTTATGTTTCTAGAGTGTTCCTTGGATCTTTAGGGAATTGGTATACCAAATTGAACGCAGTGACTAATGAAGTGTATATAGGAAAAACCAAAAGAAATTTAGAAATAAGATCCAATAAACACTTTTGAAATGTAAAAAAACAAACAGTTGGAAAAATCAGCAGTTGCCACTCACTTTTGGACAAAGTCACAACATAAAGCCAGAACCAAAACTCCTCAAACATGTAACAGGAAAACAAGAGCTGTCCATGTGGGAACAAATCTTCAGTTTGAAAAATAGAAACAGAGTATTCAATTTCGATATCCCCCAGAAGGATATCTTCAGCAAGTTCCTTGAACACCACCAGAGGAGACTTCAGAGGACACATCACCATCCATACCAGGGAGAACCAGTTGATGTCTGGTTGATAATGGAGGAAAGTCAGCCTCCAAAACATGTTCCGAGAAATGTAAGTGTGTGTAGTGCTATTAATCGATTCACCCTTTTTGGCTTAAATTCCTAATATTATTCAGTGTGAGCTGGACTGGAACAGCACAGAACACCTATCTAACAGAAGTAAGACTGACGCATGTGTGATGATTAGCACGCATATACCGGGAAATGCAATGGTCACACAGGTCATGCACGTGCCAGCCAAGTTTTGTACTAAATGTACTATACTTAAAATGCAAGTCACCAAATTTGGTATGAAATTATTTGGTACTTTTTGCATGACTGCAGGAAAAAAAAAAAACGTTGACTTAGCATTTTAGCAAAAATTCTGCACTTCCGTAAGATCTATACTTTTTGTGTATTAAGGTTTTATGTCTTAAAATTTACCAGTTATACAAAATTTACAAAATTCTTTAAGAACAAACAAGATTTCACAGGCTGCTGACAGAAAACACAGAATATGCATTTTATTGGTCAAGCAAATATTGTAAACAATATTTTAATTAAAATTGTTGAATTCTGAGAAAATAAATAACATAAAATGTTCCATGTAAAGACTAGTTTAGGGCAAGGGAATTTTCTTGAAGTTCTTTGCACCACATCTTTGGAAGATGCTGTACTTAAACTAGCATGTTTGGTATTGATCACACTTTTCATTGTTGAGTTATAATATTCATTGAGACATACAGAACACAGCAGGTATGTTGTAGAGTAAGAACTGTATCCTGCTATTTTTTCCCCTTTCTTTTGCCTTAAATTCTTATTTACTCAACATAATTTTAGTGTTTTTGTGTGTAAGATAACATTTAGATCAGTGAGTATGCGTTCAATGGTGCGCGTAGTATGCATAACACACTGCTCAAAATAAAACATGCAAAGAAAGGCAAAGCATTCTCAAACTGCAAACATAATACACCTCAATAATAACATGCTCAAAGGCAAATAATCTTAAGAGAATGCCATGCAATGAAAGTGTTCATAACACTCAAGAGTTTAATGTAAATGTATTCATACAGTTCATCAAACCTGTCACCCCAACTGCCAGCAGTGATAAGCAATTCCCACTGGATTATGCATGGGAGAAGCAGGAACTTGTTGGGAGTGAAAATTACTGACAATTTTATTTAGAAAACCTGTTCTAAAAGAAGCTATGCTACAGATTTTCACATCAAAAAATAATTTGTTATTCCTTCACACGGTTTGTACACATTACCTTTATAACTAAGATTCAGTACACATTCATAAAGTTAGCATTTTATTAAATTATTATGACTGCTGCCTTTTGCCAAAAATGTCACACAGGTGAATATAGGCCCAACTCGAGTGCCCATTTCTCAATATTTTATATATATATTGTGATGCCAGCCGACAGCAGTGGCGGCAGTGACAAGAAACAAAGGCTCAGGGCCAGGATGCCTCACCCCACAGATGGTATGTGCATCAGACACTCAAGGTCAGGCTGTCTCGCATGGCTGTTTGTGAAGACGTGACAACAATGAGCGCAGCATGTCAAAGGAGTTTTCCAGATTATTCAAGAAGAGTCTGGCAGCCAGCATACTTATATAGAGATTCCAGAAAGGTGAAGTATGAGAAAGGTACATGTTACATCATCCTCACTATATAAGGAGCTGTGGTGACAAGAGTGGGGAGTCAATCACTTTGGTTTTAGTGTGTGTATCAGCTGCATGTATACGGTTACATTGAACAGAAGATAGTGAAGCAGTTAATTAGTGTTGAGTGATTGTATCATGAAATCCAGCTGTTTGAGAGACAGAGAAAGTGAACAAAGACAGAAAGGAGTGAGCCAAGGTTACTAGAGGAAATCCGTTGTGAGTTGTAATATCACAAAGTACTGCAGACTGTGTTAACATCAGTAAAAGAAAATTGTGTATTTGTGCAAAAATTTTGGAGGAAAATAAAGTGAGAAAAAAAAAAAAAAGATAACTGGACTGGATTTTGTCATTTTTATCACAATATATATAAGCATACTTAACTTCCTGAAACTGAAACATGTGAAACTTTCTCATTCAGCACAGCATAATAATAATTTTGCAATGCCATGAAATTAGAATGCGTGAAATGTTCAGTGCAGTAAATTAAAATAAATGGTAATTTTGTTTTACAAAAACCTCGAAGACCGCAATAAATACATATTAAAGCAAAAAGCACCACTTCCTAGGCTATGCACCAATTTCTAGTCCACGTTTTATGCTTCATAAGATCAACTATAAACAAAAACTCTCTCAAAACATGGAAATATATTTTGAGGGCAAACCATAAAAGTTGGCAATTATAAAAGCTGTATACTACTCATGACTTTCAAAAACTACCATTATCTTTATTTTCAGGCTCTTACTCACAGAATGTATCTGTGCAATGGGGGATAAAACGGTAGCTTACAAATCCAAGGTTACATATAACTATCTTAATCTTTGGCCCCTAGCTGTTAGCTAATCTAGAGGTTATTCTTGCATATTATGAAAAACTAGCAGCCATACCACACATTTTCTATATGACTTTCAGATAAAATGCGCAAATCATTGCCTGATTTTAACAATGCATTTAGCTGACAATCACACTACACACCCTAAAAATATTTTGTATGCTTGAATAAAATAAGCACTGTTCAAAAGTCTGAGTTTAGACTACAAACTTTTTAACTTCATTGTGGTTCTTTGAAAAAGTGTAAAACTGTCAAAACAAAACAACCACTAAAAAGCAAAAGAGAATACACAGATTTTATTTTATACAAATGAATGAGTGGTAAGCAGTTTTGATATTCTGGAAGCCCCCACCAAAAAAAAACAAAAAAAAACAAGCAAACAAAAACTAACATTTTCAAAATGTGTTCAAAAGCAACAGACATTAAAAGATTCATTACTTAAACATTTTCCCTTCATTTTTAACAAAAAAATAGGTATCCAAAGGGTATGTTCAAATAAACATAATCAATCTAAAGATTTTGAAAATGTTAGCTTCCATTCATGCATGTTTGAGCAGAGAGTTATATTTTATGAAGACAAAACTAAAAACTAAAATCTATAACTTTTCCTGTGAACTCCTTGTCCAATATCACTGAAAAATAATTACCACACATCTACAGAGCCTTCATTTTGAGGTATGGCCATATTACAGAGTACTGTTTGCCCTGCAGTATGTTTTTAGCTGGTTCTGTTCCTTCTCTGTTTGCTAGCTATCAGTTGACTCACAGTCTGTGCTATACAGAACTTGCTAAATTGTGAGACTATGTGTTTCAGTGTTATAGAGTATTAGTGCCATTATAGTACCAAAAGATCTAATGCATATATATGCACATAGCACACAGTCTTCATATATGATTCCAGGATAATAAACTCTCATAGAGAAGTGAGACAGCAATTTATAGACAGATTCCCTCCTGTTAATGCATCTCGCAGATAAGTGATTCATAATATTGTGGATAGATTTAGGGAGACAGAGTCTACTCTTGATAAGGAACCCAAAGTAAATCATGTGTTCCTTTACAGGAAAAACTCAATGAGATCAGAAAAACATTAGATCAAAGTCGAAGAAATCCATGAGAAAGCTAACCTTGGCTTGGAATGTCGCAAAACTTTTAAAACTAAAACCTCATAACATAACCATAATCTAGGAAATGCAACCATGCAATAGTTTGAGTAGAGTTAATTTTTGCAACTGGATTTTGGATAATATTAAAGACTGATATTGTGACTTTGTCCAGGTTTCAAACTGTGACTTCAATCAATTTTCACTGACACTTAATCACCTAGTTCAACTTTCACTAAGACTTTGCATAGCTCACAACACTATCACTTCACTAATGTGAACTGGTTCCACTGTTCATCACTTCACTCCATTTTCACATTCACTTCACTTTCTCCTGAAACAGAGCAGCTTAATCAAATACCCTGACATAGCCTTTACTTCCAAATGGTTCACTCACTAGGGAGTCAAACACATCTCTGACCTTTTGCAGAATAGCATTCACTGCAAGTCGCCACAGTCATCACAAACTCACTTGAACAACAGTGCTTTCCATTACACCAGAAACACTTGCTGACTGACTCATTCATTACTAGCTCAAGTATTCACTGATTTGCTTCGCAAGAGTACTCTCTTATATGCCCATAGAAAATTTCCACACAGCTCCAAAAGCTTTGAGAAAGCAAAACTTCTACAAGGTTATAGTAATTTGGGGATGGTGCTTATGTTTATGACAGGCAAGCATGCACCTTAACTGTTAATGGTTCCGACTGCCTATTGCAAACCTCCTGCCATAGCTGCTGCACCACACAGCTACCCCCTAAGAGCTGGTCATCCTGAACAGCTCTGCGATATGAAGCAAGCTGTTCAAGATGGACCACTACCAGCTTTCCTCAGGCTTGACGCCAAATGCACTATATTACATTGTTGATTTGAATGATTACCTTTTACATGCTGTCCCAGGAATGTTGCAGTTTTGAACCAAATGAGATCATCCTCCTGGAATCCGGCATGGTTCACCAAATGGTCATAGTGTACCTTCATTGCTTCAGGTGCTCCCTGGCAAGATGATTGATGTCCTCTAGCCTTTTATTAGCGCCCAATCCTTTACCATCTTGTCAGCACCAGGTGTGGCAAAAAACAGATAACAAGGTACCTGTAGCTCCTGTCCAAATACCATGTTGGTCAGTGTAATGCCAAACTCTTATTCTTATGCTCAACAGGCTAGGAGGAATACTTTCGGAAGGTACTCTTCGACCATCTTAATATAATGCTTCACCATTCTGTCCAACTGTGGGTGAAGGGGAATATGAATTTTGTGGATCCCGAGACACTGGAGAAGCTCTCACATTATGTTAGTTTCAAAATTCATCCCTAATCACTGTGGAGCTCTCAGAGGATCCCAAATCTGCACAAGTAGTTATCTGTGCATTAACCAGGGCCAAAATCTCTTTACTAGAAGTTGTGCAAACCTCTGGTCCCTAGGCAAAATAGTTATAGTTAACAGCAGGTAGTGATTCCCTGTGTCTGTTCATAACAAAGGGCCTGCCACTTCAGTGGCAGTTCTTTCGAAGAGCGTTCCAACGTTATACTGTTGTATTAAGTCCCAACTGTGAGTCTGGAGTCTGTGACCTGCCGTGCAGATATACAATTGCTGCACCAGCTTTCCAAGTCACTTCAAAGATACAAGATCAACATAGATTTTACAGGGTCTTTTTTACCTAAGTGTCCTCCAGCAGTACCATTATGGGTCTCCTAGAGGACTTCTTTCACCTTGCTCATTGGGAGTACTAGGTGTTCCACCTTAGTAGTTCCTTTTCTTTCTTTTTTTTTTCTCCTACTGAATCCCACACTCTATTCAGCACACAAATGTTTCAAACCACCAGGGAGTCCCACTAGGTTCAATATCTTTCATGTGGCTCTTCAGAGTGACATGTGCTCACACAAGTTGTTCTCCAGATTCCTTATTCATCAGGATTGGCCTTGAACCCAGTGGTCTGTCTGTCCTTCTAAATTATGATAACCTAACAGCCAAGTTAGAGCAGAATGGTCCATTCTGAGATGGAATTCCTGTCCGTAAAGGTACTTGTGGAGTACCTCAGGGTCTCTACAATAGGCAGGAGATCTCATCTTATCACACAGTAGTTTGTTCTGCGTTGGACACAGTTCTGCTGAATAAGGCCAGTATTCACTATTCTAAATCCTGCTCTTACAACAGAATACCCTTACTGGCATCTGTGTTGGTGATTAACTTTTACCACTGATAGGGCATCCTAGCATCAGAGACGAGGCACAGAAGACTCTTCAGTCTAAAAGGACACTTCCGCTTGGTCAGACCCTGGTTGTTCCTCTGACAACTGTGTTAGCAATTCAGCAATATTAGCATACCCTACCACAAATTTCCAGTAGTATGTACAGAGGCCTATGAACCATCATAGTTCCTGTTTATTCCTTAGCCCAGATCCTCTAGCTTTTAGAGGTCTGCAGCCATACCACCAGGGCTTTAGATATGCCCTAGTTAGCAAACTTCTTTTTTAAATAGCTGGCACTTTTAGGGGTTCAGCTTGAGGTCAGCCTGGCAATGCCATTCAAACACTTTCCTCAAACTGTTCAGCTGAATTCCTTGAATGTCTTGCCTACAACAATGATATCAAGGTACAGGAGACAAGTGTTGTATCTGAGGACCCTCATCATAGACTCCATAAGTCTTTGGAACATTGTGGGAACACTGCAGAGTCCAAATGACATTACTGTGAACTACCACAGTCCATGACCACTAGAAAATACTCTCTTCTCTTTGTGTTGGTGTGAAGTGCCACTTGCCAGTATCCCAAACTAAGATTCAGGATGGAAAACCACTGGGCTTCTGCTAAGGATGTCAATCTGTGGCAGCGCAAAGCAGCCTTTCTTGGTAACCGTGGGCTATGGATTCCTCTATTATACCCTTGGTCTTTATATCCACTATCCAATCGTCTACTTCTTTCTGCTTCACTAGCAACACATGGTACAGCAGCTGTCTAATTCAGGCTGATCCAATAGTGCCACAGTGACCCTGGCACTACAACTCTCTCACTGATCAAGTCCGTGGCGCACTAAACCTCCCCAATATTTACTTCCTCAACCCATCGCAGCACAATCAACAAGAATTTCCTCACCTTCATTCACTCGTCCTGTGATCAATTGCAATGTTACTTAAGTACCTACATTTGTCAGCAATATTTTCTTTAATGAATTTTAACTAATCCTGTTTGTCAGACTCATCACTTGAAGCTGCTTTGAGAATTCATTCATCAAACACTATTACCCCAAACATAGGGCAATTAGTTATATCAAAACACTGCCGAAAGTCATATCAATTAATCTTAATACTTAATACAAGACAATATAAATAAATTTTTGATTGAAATAATTGTACCTCAAAATCTGTTTTCTTGAGGTTTCAAAGCAGTCTACTGTTCCTATTCACCAAAGTTATGTATAGACATTTTATTGAATAACACACTGGCACATTCAATAAGCATCAGTGTTATATCTTACAATCAGCTATTGCCACTACCACATGCCAGCCCTCTCTCACACAATGCAACAGTACAGCAGGCTTTAGGCACGGCGGCTGTGGCTGCTACTGTAGCATTTGCATTGGAATGGCTTGATCTAATTGGTTGAGCATCGCCGGTGTCTATGCAAACCATTACTCTATTGCTTTGGCCATAATCATCTTCTGATAGGCTGGAGATAGGCAAGCAAATTTAGTATCTGCTTTTTCTTGCCTTGCGAGAGGCTCTCAACTGTCTCCTGGACAAGATTAGTCTGACTATCCAGCTTCTTGGTGTTTTGTCGGCCCTTGGTATCTTTGGCCTCAAATATGACAGAAGCAAATGGTTCACAAGTTCCCAAAAACAGTCCCACTAAGCAAATCGTGGTTCCAAAATAAATGTTGATCTGGGTGACTCAGTTGGTTAACACTGACCTAATTTATGTCAAGGTCACGGGTTCACACCTGGCCCAGGCTGATGGTTTTTACATGTACTTAAAAGTGACATCCGCATGTCAATATATTTGTTGGCATGTAAAAAAAACTCTGGGACAACATTCTGGCACACTGGTGGTGCTGAAATCATCCTGGCAATTGACTATACCTTTAACAAGCAAAATATTTATTTACTGTTGCATTGATCTCCAATTTGACAAAGTCAAGATAGAAACCTCGCTGGGATTTCATGTTCTATATTTCAGTCTTCATTTCTTCCTTAACACTCTTCATTTCCATCTTCATTTTCTCTATTTCAGCTTACAATATTTGCAGCATTTCCTCAACTTAAATCCCACTCCTGACACCAGTGTTTTAACATTGAGTTCACTTTCTTCTTTGGACAGTTCACTTGTTGTGGAATGAAACACAAAATGTCTCTCACTCCTTGCAGTAACAGCACTTGCTGTAAGTCCCCACATTCATCGCAAACTCGCTCCAAGAACAGCTCTTTTGGTCACACCTGAACGAACTCACTGACTGACTCATTTAATAACTCACTCACTGACTTGTTTTGTGATAGTGCTCCCGTATATAGCCGTAGGAAATTTCCACAGAATTCAGAAGTTTCAAGAAGGTGAAACTTCTACAAGATTGAAGGTATCTTGCAATTAGCTTATATTTACACTGGGCGAGCACGCACCTCTATTTATGGTTCTAACTACCAAAATCCTTGGGCCATAGCTACTGCGTCACAATATATTGACCTATGCTTAATATTTTTTATGGAAGCAGCAAGGTTTTACTTACATGGCATGAAAAATATATGATTGTTAATACAAATGCTCTTTAAAAGTGTAAGATGCATAGCAGTGCGAAGACAAGACTTCCAACATCTATTACTAAGGTAAGTAATTATGGTAGTTATAATTTTCATAAGAAATCTACATGCTTGAATTTAAGGGACTATGCATATCCAACAATCCTACCAGCAAACAGCCCACTTCCCAGTACTAAGAAAATTCCAGCTAATCTTGTCACACATCAAAACTAAGGCTCTGCATAAATGCAAGTTCAGTGTGGACTCTTGATATTTGATTGGTTCTAAAACATGCATGGAATGTTTGCGACCAGAATATCTACAATAAAGCCCCTTCTATTGCAACTGGTAAAGAAACAAGGCCTACCAACCTAGATACCACCTTCCCTTTGAGCTTGCTGGTGCATTGAGGGTCATGGTCAGAGGGAGAGAGGAAAAGAAACAAACCAACTCAAATTAGTTAACTGTCCACACTATGGACCTAAAAAACTAGCAAACACAAACATTAGCCAATGTAAACACTACATACAGTGGTGCCACAATGCTTTCTGATGTTGGTACTCCTGCAACAGATGTTCTCAAGCTACGAAATAAACAGCAAAGAGAACCTCTGTTACAATAGTGTCATGATAAAGAAGCTTAGCGCGTATCTACTGCAGCATTTGGGTTTTAATATTAGATTTCTAGTACAGCTCTGTTACCATCCCATACTATATATAAACTTTGTACTGAAATTTCTTAAGTGTTACAATTGCAAGACTTTCTCTACTCACTCTTCCAGAAGCTATTCTGAAAAAAGCTCATTCTAACTACATCTTGTAAGCAGAGATAAACTTTCATTATGCATTTACACATTATGTTGTAAGTATAAGAAGAATGCAGCAGACTAAAGCAATAGTCAGATGTTTAAAGTGAGGCACTATGTAACGGCTTTGAAATTCCATGTTCTTTGCATGATCATGACAAAAAATAAATGGTAACTTGTCTCTTGACAAAAAGCATAAGTATTTAAAAATTCAAACTAATAACAAAGAATGACTTGCAAATTGTTAACACCAGAAAAACGAAAAATCTGATGTGTTGGACTCGCATGACTTTCTCTAATCTTGTAATAACTATTCTTACAAACACTTATTCCTATATCTTCTTCATATTAGTCAAGATTAAATATTTGCAAAACTTATCGTATTGCTAATTTTCTTGTGGGCACAAGGGGAATATGGGAATACAGTAGGTTTTGAGCAATAGTCAAATCTTTTAAAGCTGGTCAGTATATGAAGGATTTGAAATTTCATTCTCTTTGCACTACCAGGAGATAAAAAAAGTGAATAACAACCTTCCATTTGAGAAAAGATTAAGTATTACAAAACTCACACAGGAATATCTCACTCCACAAAAAAAATGCATTTGGACATAACGTGCGTGTTTTAATGCAATCTACATTTTTTTCTAAAATATGGTGCTCTCTAAAAAGCGGTTACTATTACTGCTATTGCTCTCTTCAATATCATCAGTGAAAAATATTGGAGAGCAAGAGGATTAATGACGTCATTGTCAGAAATCCAGCATTAGCTAACAACAACATTTTTTTCTATAGACCAACTACAAAATTAACATTTGATTCTGTAAAACAATAAAAAGCCAACAGAAAAATTTCAACAAAATAAATAACATCATAATTTCTCAATGAAAAAATTGGAAAGTTCAAGAATCCAAAAGTAATACGAGATAACACAGCAATTGCAGCCTTTCGATTGTTAATAGGACATGATTGTATGGCTAAACATTTACATAGAATCAGAATATACGAGCCACCAGTTTGTCCACAGAGACCGAAAAAGAAGTGGGAGACCTGCATTTAGAAATAAAAATGAGGATAACACCATAGTGCTAAAAAGAAAGTGAAATAGAAACTGACAGCTGATAAATTCGAGCTGAATTTAATTTGTCATGATAAGGAAATATTAGTTAGTACTGTCAAGAGAAGACTTGAAGCAGCCAATCTGCTGGGGAGAGTAGTTGTGAGGAAACCTCTTCTCAGGAAGGTGAACAAACAAAAAACACTTCAGTAGGCTTTGGAACACAGAAACTGGACAACTGATGACTGGAAAAGGGTGCTTTGGACTGATGAATCCAAATTTGAGCTTTTTGGAAACAGACACTGGACCTGTATAAGACAATCACCAATTAAACAGATGTATCCAGACTGTGTAACCCCAAGAGTGAAATATGGAGGGTCCGTCATGACATGGGGCTGTTTTACATTCAATGATGTAGGCACCCTGCACAATATTAAGAGAATAGTTAACAAAAATGGCTACCACAACACCTTGAGCAGATATGCAGTCCCATCAGGAAAACATCTGATGGGTCAGGGTTTCATATTTCAGCAGGATAATCACCCAAAATATACTTAAAAAATATGCAAGAAATACCTGGAGAGCCAGCAGAGGGCAGGAGAAGTGAAAACTATGGAGTGGTCGGCTCAGTCTCCAGGTCTTAACCCCATTGAGCAACATTGGGATGAACTGGCTCACCAGTTAAAGAAAACTTGCCCTACATTTCAAAATGCACAGTGGAATGTACCTCAAGCCACTTGGAATGACATTCCAGCATCTACAATTCTAAAACTTAGAGAGAATGCCAAGAGTAGCAAAGAAAGTGATTTCTTTGAAAGGATGATGTTTTTCTCAATGAGAAAAAAATTCAAAACACTTCCTCTAAGTTTATCAAACTTTGAACAAAATTATCAGTATTTTATGATTATACTGTTATAATCACATTAAATTTTGATGAAACAATAAACCAATCCAAAAATGATTCTTTGTATTCACTTTCCCATTCTTTCTTTAAATTAAGTCTATCTCACTTAACTACACTGAGCATCCAGAAACTTTCGACACGCACTCATGCCCACACCCACACACCCACCCACACAGACACATACATGCATCAAATTTTTGGGTCAAATACAATACTTCTCCTACTTACTATACATAGTGGAGAAAGTAATAAGTACTACAAAATTCTAACTAATAACAAAGAATAACTTGCAAATTGTTAATACCTGAACAATTCTGTGCTTTAATACGTATCTTCATTTTCTATTTAATAAGATTTTTTGTATCTTATGTTTACCAGTTATACAAAAAAATTTAAGAGAGCATCATAGGATATCCCCAGAAAAGATTAACATTTTATTTGTCGTGCAAATATCTTAAATATAATTTAATCAAAACTGTTCAGAGGATTTTTGAGAAAATCAAAAATAGCAAAACGCTTTCCATGTAAATGTTACTTTAGGATAGGGAGGGATTTTCTTCGAAATGTTCATGTTGAATCTCAGGAAATGGTGACTTACAATATCAAGTTTGATATTAAACCAACTTTTCAGATACGCTATTCACAGAGAGACATACCCACACACACTTTGGCTTTTTTCTAGAGAGCCTAAAAACATATATTTCTGTGAAATTTTGATATCAAATTTTTGGCTGGAATGCATTATTTACTCAACTTAATATAGATACAAAATACAGAAAGTAAAGCACAAAGCAATGATGACAGCACTTCAAACAAGTGTGTCGTAAAAGTATATGGAAAATTAAAACTAATAGCAAAGAATATCCCAAAAATGGTGAATGACACAATTATTTTCCATAAACGGTGCAGGTTAACAGATCTACATTTTCATGCAATAAGTTTTTGTGTATCTCTAATGCTGTGCGAGTTACACACAACTATGCAAAATGCCTTCAGAATAAAGAGGACTTCACTGGCCATTCCCAGAAAGTTCAAGGTTTATATTTTATTAGTCATGCTAAAATCTTAAACCTGTGATGTAGTAAACATCATTGTTCAAGCAATTTTGAGAAAGTCAAAATAATGAGAAGTTTTCTATGTAAAGGGTCATTTGAGGTGGGAGAATTTTTTCAGAAGTCCATCTTGGTGCACTATAAACTCGGGAACATTGTCCTTAAGCCACTCTTGCACATGTTTAGCATTATGAGCTGGTGCAATCTCTTATGACATGAGTCTTATAATATTCACACTTGGTTTTTTAACAAGACCTTCAGAATAAAGAGGACTTCACTGGCCATTCCCAGAAAGTTCAAGGTTTATATTTTATTAGTCATGCTAAAATCTTAAACCTGTGATGTAGTAAACATCATTGTTCAAGCAATTTTGAGAAAGTCAAAATAATGAGAAGTTTTCTATGTAAAGGGTCATTTGAGGTGGGAGAATTTTTTCAGAAGTCCATCTTGGTGCACTATAAACTCGGGAACATTGTCCTTAAGCCACTCTTGCACATGTTTAGCATTATGAGCTGGTGCAATCTCTTATGACATGAGTCTTATAATATTCACACTTGGTTTTTTAACAAGACCATCGGGAAGTCCAGATCTGAATCAACTGTGGGACATTATAAAGAGTAAAGCTTGCTCGACATGACACAGAGATTTGGACTAAAACAAGATTTAAAGCAATGTAGAATTTGTACGAAAATGTCATATGTGCTGCTACAGACGAATGCCCGCATCAGTTGAAAGCCTGTGTCACCTCCAAAGGACATTTTGAGTAACTATTTGTTTTTGTCTTCACTATATTACAGGTAGGTAATAAATGGTATGAAAATGTTTTGGATAGTGTCATTCTTTGTTGTGCTACCCATGTTTAAAGCTGTGACAGAACTTATGACATGACTATGCATGATTGAGTAATGAGCAGTACATTAAGGAGTTCAATTCACATTTTAATTTCAGCAACATAATATTTTGTTATGGTATGGAACAGAACACATTATGCAACTGTAATACAGTGGAATTTCTTTACTTGTATCAATATTTCACTATCAGTTCATTAAATAAATATTAGGCACTCCCAGGCAGATAACAATGTGGTATATGCTTTAACCTGTTGTTTACGTCCTACTGGAATGGTAACAGAGCTGGTCAAAATGTAAATAAATGTCAAGTGTGCATGCAGTGAGGAAAGCTTTATGAAATCATTGTTTTGATGGTCCATCTAGGCATGGTATAGTGTTGTATGGATCCTGTAATGGAAATGTTTCACTTCTACAAATAAAATTGCACAATGCAGCTACAAAATTCAAGCAGCTCATCTGCAAATCCCTGCACCTAAAAGCAAAGCTGTGACATACAAGAATGATTCATCAGTTATCAAAATTGTAATCGTCTGTACAAATATTATAATACATCTCTTTATTTCTTAAATGGTAAACCAAAATTCAAAGAATAGCAACTATAGGATCTTTACTAAGCTTTGAGATTTCAGAAAAATCTGATGTGCATTACATTCATTGACTTTCTCTACTGGCTCCTCTATGAATTATTCTTACAAAAGCTTCTTCTTCTACCAGTTTCATGTTAACTGACAAACACTGTACAAATTATTTCATCATATTCCTTTGCAGATATGAGAAGAATACAGTTAACTGAAATCTTTGAAAAGTAGATTGCTTTGAGATTCTGTTATCTTCATACAACCATGAGAAAAAAAACAAATACTTTTTCAACTGTTAAGTCTATAAGTATTTCTCAATTCAAATCAATAATGAAGTATATCTCAGAAATAGTTAATGCCACAAAAAGTTATTTGACATACTATGTGTTTTAACAAGATCTACATATTTTGTGTAGCAATATTCTGTCTAATGAATAGTGGATTCTTCCGGGCTGATAAGTCATGGTCTACTGGTATTTTGATGTCCAGACTTTTCGTCCACATCTGCGGTGAAGATCATCAATGGCGTGGTCTCAATTCTCTTGGCAAAGATTTAGTCACAACCTACCTTTGCCAACAAGATTAAGACCATGCCACTGATGATGTTCACCGGAGATGCAGACAAAACATCTATCTGGACATCAAAATGCCAGCAGACCACAGCTTACCAGCCCACTATTCATTGTTCTAACAACTCCGGCTGTGAAAGCTTACAATTACTCAATATTCTGTCTGTCGTTTACGGATTACTGATTATACAAAAGCCATTCAAAATAAGAGGACCTCACAGTCCTGTTCCCAGAACATTCAAGACATACATTTTATTTATAATACAAATATCTTAAGCAAATGGTATTTTAAATAAAATCACTACAACCATTTTTGAGAAAATCAAAGTTAAAACATTTTTCACGTAAAAGGTAGTTTAAGATGGTGAATTTTCTTGAAAATCTTCATGTCACATCCCTGGAAGTATGGTATTTCGGTATCTGAGCACCATTTTTTTTTTTTTTTTTTTTTTTTTTTTGGGTGTTATGCTTATGCTTTTGTACATGCTTATGCAAAGAAGGATTTTTTTTTTTAATCAGAGGGTTTCAAAATATGTTATTATGATGAAATCTCTATATCAAATTTTTAATGGAGTGCAACTTATATGGGTAAGCAGAGAAAAGCATATTTTAAATTTGAACCAATACTCTGAAAGAAATCCTTAACATGTAGTAACACATCCATCATAACTTCAAGCATCAAGTCCCACTCCATATCATTTGGGAACCCACAAAATTTCGTTTAAAGGAATACATTTGAGAAATTGCAAATATCCTATTTCTGTTTAAGTGCTTTTCAGAGAAGCAACAGAACCTTTAAACCACTGTTGAAAACATTAATGGGAGGGAATAGGTCATGAAAGTTTAGATTAACAATGTGCGCAATGTTGTTCAGTTGTCTTTGAGATATACATCGATATTTGAGATTGTCATGAAGGTTTACCTGCATACTTGAATCAGATGAAAAGATTTAATGTGTGTACAGGCTCTCACCATGGAAATAAAAGTGGTAAGAGCACGAGCACGGGGAGCCAAAGATCTGCAATAGCAATATAAGTCCAGGTAATGGCAATGAATTTTTCAATTCTGATTCAAAAACATGCCAAAAATTTGCGCATGCATTCACCACAAAAAAAATCAAAGATATGTGATTCGAGTACAGGAATAGGAGAGTTATGGAGGGGGTTCAGCAATGAAGCCAGGCTTATTGTACCTATGCCCCCAAGGGGGCACCCCTGAGAGGAAGGATGAGGTGAGAGGAGACACCAGGCAGTCAGATCCAGACTAACTGCACAGACATTGACAGAGGTCCCTAAAGTTTCACAAGTGTGATGACACCTTGTGGCATGTTCACCATGGAACAACATACAGTTACGAGTTCCAGTTGCACCACCAGAGCTTGCTCATTAAGCCACTGAGTTGTCTTCTCAAGCCAGCAACATTGGTGTGCAGCCTCTCCTCATCCTAATAACAGTCGCTAGAGTGCACTACTTAGAACTTAGCACGGATGCATGCGTCCTGCACTTTTCTTCCTTCCACATATCCAGCCAGCAATATAAATAGCATTGAAAGGCTTCTAAGGTGAGTTGGCGAAAGTCTCGAAGCGAGGCACAATCTACGAACCTACAGAGTAACCTACAGCACGGATGGACAAGGGCGACACAGTGTGGCAATACTTGGTGAGATCTATCCATGATTATTATGTATTGCAGAGAAAACTATTTTGGCCTGTAGTTTACTAAATTCTCATTCTGGCTTTTTAGCATTTTTCTAAATTCATTTTGCAATTCTCAATGCAGTGCCTTCTGTCAGAAAGGGAGTTGTAGGTGTGAGCGGTGTATGAGTGCCAGACTTCGACCTTTTTTTAAAGGGTTCTAGGTAATTGTGACATTGCTATTTTTGAAGTGCTGGGCTACATGATTCTTTGCAATGCCACAAGAAGGCAAACCTGAATAACAGCTTTATATTGTATTGAGCTTAAAAACAGAGTAAAGCTTTCCCTATTGTATATTGTAGAATGTATGTGTTGAGCCAGTCAGCCTTCATTTTTTATTTTCTTTGTATCAGTTTAGCAGTGAGGTTTACCACATTTTTCTTTATATGTTTTATGTCTTGTTAAAGTCAGTAGCTTGCTTAATTTTGAGACCAGTTCAATTCAGAAAGTTGAGTGGAAACACTTGAATATATAGATGCCTAGCCTTCTGCTAGTCAAATGCCACCTTAGCATGGGGAACCTCATTCTCCATTTTGTGCAGTGATCAAGTTACTTATATTACTGTTACATAATACATTATACTTATTCCTGGTAATAACCTCACTTTACTTATCATATCTATTTTCAATGTAATTACCATATGACCAAATATATCTATTTTTCTTAGAATTGTAGACCTTCATTTACAAGCACGTACAGCACACCATTCATCGAATGGCGCTCATAATATAGTGTTACCTTTTCCCGTGGTCGACCCACAAAACCTGCATCAGGGGCAATTTCTGAAAAGTCCCTAACATCCTACATTTTCAGAAACAAGCAGCGGTCATTAGAAAATGAACTAGAAATTGGGAAAACAGAATTGAATAATTGGTTATTAGCTGCAAATCAACTTGCTATGGCAAGATGGCTACACCGGCTACAGCCAAAAAGCATACTCATGCATTCATAACATGGAATGAGAGATTGGCAATGCAGCATTTGTACTCCAAGGCAAAAGATTGGTGTTCTGTAGAAGCAAACAGATGCTTTACTCTTGCTCTTCCATTTGCATTTTGGTTATAAAAGAATAAGGAAGAGGAAAGCAAACACTCTGTCTTCTAAGCAGCAAAACTTCACAAAATTCTCTCAATATTTCAGAAATTGAAGGTTTCTTTGCTCAGCCCACACAGTCAGCATATCACGTTTGATCTGCAAAGGCAACACCTACATTTCACGTTGTTTATCACCATGCATCCTACAATTCCATGGAAACAATATCATATGTTCAAGTCACTTTAGTAGGGCTAGGAATAGAAAAGAAATGTGTAGCATTTGGAGCTGACAATACAAACACAAATTTTGGTGACACAAGTCAACCAGAGAAGTAAAAATGTACCTACTCACCAAACTAAAGTCATATTAATTGCGAAAGATTAATTCTTCAGGGAAGTATAAGTGACTGTTGATGATCATATTTAACATTATCTATTTAAAAATTTTAAGAAAATATGTCTATACATGTGGGTATATATAGATAGCATTTACATTGTATCTTCAAATTATTTTTACATGGACCGATAATGTCCTACATTTTTGTCAAATGTACTACATTTTTTATCTTCCTGTCCTACATTTCCATAAGATATTCTGGTAACCCTAGATTTTACTAATTCAGTAAGCTCACTTAACTAAATCCATCTGTCATCCAACAAGGCATTGTGGAATTTCACAATGTCTTCTTCAGCAATAACAGTGGGATGTGTTTGAGGTTTCTCATCGAAAATTGAAGAAAGGATGCATTTAGGCTCTACAGCCCATTTCTTCATAATCTAAAATGATGAAGAATCTTGCAAAGTGAACTCCAATACCTTTTTATTGGTTGACACTAACCCTAACAGCAATATCTAATCATGTATCTTATCGCAGCATGACATTCAATTTTATCCATTTTTGGAACAAACATCAACTGAGGCAACCAAACAAATAGAAGCACATGTAAGAAACAATGTTTGTGACACATAAAGAACTGTATTTGAGACTATGCATGTTATTTGATACTGCCGGCACCAATATCTGTATCAAGCTGGGAACATTCCTAACCGCCTCATTTGAATAACACTCGCTTTATGTATGCCATTACTAATGCCTATTCCAGCAGTTTTTATTCACATACTGCTTGGTTTCTCACAAAAACAGCATGCTCACCATGAATGTGAGCAAAGTTTCACTTTTGATACTACTTGAAAGGCCATTATGGATTTGTTACGTAAGTGGGTAACCCTACATTTTCAACAGAATTTGAAAATCTACATCCAATGTGAAAAGTAATCCTGTAATTACAAGAAAATACATTATAGTATAAAGCAAAATAATATGAGACATTTTTGTGGCTAGCACTTCCACTGTTTAAAAACTCCAAGTCTTTCTTTCCAAATTGATAACTGATGAACCACTCTTATGCAAAGGATTTGTTCTTAATGCAATTTTCCCCCCTGTTTTCATAGTTGTACAAGTTATACATTTACACCACATCATAAGCTATTTTCTCCTGAAAACAGAGCAATGTTATTGTGTTAGGGCAGATTAACCTTTTGGTGTTTTCTAAGTTTTTTAATCACTTTCAGTTATGTAGGTCAGATTGCAGAAGTTATTTTAAGCTTTAGACTTGCTGAAGACAGGATGTGTATTTCTGTTTGCTTTGTCTGTGGTAACTATATGAACAAATGCTGCAGTTTCCATATTATTTAGCAAGGAATACTCCACTCATTTGAAACTGGAACTTCACTTAAGATTAGCAGAGATGTGATCTGCTTCTCGGAAATATAAACAATTTACCTCGTCCCATCTCATTGTAGCCTGGGATATATCAGTTCATAGATAAAATTGTATATATGAACTGAAAAAAATATATAGGATGGAAGAGAAGTCATTACATTCCTTCTAATATGTGCTTCATAGAAGCATTACAAACAAAAAGGTCTTACGGCATTTTGTTCTTTGATCAGTCGATTTCAAAAAAATAAGTGGTTTTTGTTCCAAATTGGATGCGTAATTCCACAAGAATGTACAAAGATAACAGTTTGTTACTTGTAAGATCCGTAGAGTACCTTATTTCTGATATTGCTTCGGTAGGAATTATGGGACATCACACAGGGTTTCAAAATAATTAATCACTTAAAAGACGTGAAGGAATTCTCCGAGAGCCTTTTTCAGATGCAAGGTAAGTCAACAACGTTGCGTTGAGGTTGGTCTGGGAATTGACCTAGTTTCCAGATCTGAACACTTTCTCTTTCGTCTGATGTTTCGGCAGGTAACGATTGTGATTGGCCTACACATGGAAGGAGACCTTCACGAGAAACTTGTTAGTAACGCCTGTTTGTTTATGTACAGAACCAGTGAAAGTGACACACAATCTGTAGTGTCGCCAGCTTGTTTTCGGCAAAACAATCTCCATAGGAAATGGTCAGAGACAAAAACGAAAGATATAAAATGTGCTCCAATACCAAGATCTACTATTGGTATTGTATTAATATAATGACTTCCCTTCCACCCGGTATGAATCCTCTGGAGTGTTTCTTCTGGGGAGACGTGAAAAGCAGGATCTACAAAACAGCGACTACTGCTCTCGCATCTTTGAGAGAATGCATTTATCTGGCTGTAGAAGAAATGCGCAACAATGAGGGGTTTTTGTTAGAGTGCGACATAATGGGTTAAAAAGGTGTGAGGTTTGCACATGCACAAATGGTGGACATTTTGAAAAATACCTGTGAAGTGGGTGAACCATTTGGTTCATTGCTTATTCTTTTGCTGTCACCTTAAAAATATCATTTGGTACACTTTGCAAGAGCCTACAAATGTACCTTTGTGTTTATAAGTTAGAGAGATGGTTTGGTTTATTAAATTACAGCAGTATCAACTACGAAATGATTTATTTTGATGTTGAAGGAAATGATAAACTATATCCTTAGATTGTGACTTTGGGTTACAGTATGCATTACTGGAGAATTCAGATGTACTTATTTATTACGACGTAGCAGACACGGCATGGTATGTCTTTATGTTTACACTCACGAGCTGTGCGGCTCCGCAACGCGTGTTTATGTACTGACCCAGTGAAAGTGAAACCTACAGTGTTGCCAGCTTGTTTTCAATAAAACTAAAATATCTCCATAGGAAATGGTCAGAGACAAAAACATAAGATACAAAATGTGTTCCAAATACCGAGCTCTATCACTGGTTTAAATTAATGTAATGACTTCCCTTCCACCCTACACATGCACATACACACACACACATTTTTCCTAAATGCTTTTTTTGGGTTCACGCGCACCCACGTACACACCCACACCTGCCCATGCATTTGTATTTATTTAAATTAAAACAAATGAAACCTAAATTAGTCTTCCAATATATTAACATTAATAAGAAATTTTGTAGAAGTTTTGTATTGAATACATTTGTTACCCAATATTATCTGCAACTTGAATAGGTATGCTTGCTGTTTGTGGAAAAACCTGTTGTTACATTCACATGACTTTCTCTACCCATTATTTTATAAATTATACTTATAAAATCTTAATTCTCTTTTTACTATATATATTTGTACCAAATAGTTATAAGTTTTCAAGTACATATGTGTCTTAATTTCATCTTATACTATGCCCAAATCTGCCTGTGTGTCTACTGCACTCCCCAGCATGCTTGGTACCCTGGCATGTGGAGCCCTTCAACTCTCTTATCCTTCTAAATCTGTGTTTCTCCCCCCCTCCCCTCCCACCCTGCCCTCTCCCTTGTCCCTTTCTTATCTTCAGTTCCTTACCTTCCTGATCTATTTTTCTTTAATTTTCCTTAACAATTTTCCTATCTTCCTCTTCCTTTTTTTATTTCACTGTTAACATTTTCAGCACCATAATTTTACCTTCCATTGTTCCAGTTCCTTGCATGACTCTTCACCTTCACATAATTCACATACTCCTGCTTCACTTGCCTGTAGACATTTAAGAAACACAGCTCCCATTCTCATCATGCCATCCTTTCCCTCTTCTGTCTATTGCAGTTGTCAACATACCCCTCTCTTTCCCATTCTCTTTTTAGGATTCTATAAAAGCTTAATGACTTCATTTTCTTTTATCTCCCTATTACTCTTGTCTTTCTATGTCCTCCAGTCTTCCTTTTTGTTTTCATTCTTTCTCCTAATTTCCATGTCTTCAATTCCTATATTTTCCAGTATTTTCCATACCTTACTCCACCAATTGTTTATTTGTCATTCTTCTTTGTTTATCCATACATATTCTTGAACTGTTTCTCTCCTCTTTTGCTAAACCCCTGTTACAATTATTAATGTGGTGGGTAGCGATGAGCTCTTTTATCTCCGGGTCATTAATGGGTTTGCAGGTAAAATCAATATTCAATTTTCTACCAAAATTAACTTTGTTGCAATGAAGTAACAACATTACAACAAATGGTTTCACACTTCACGAATATAATCATGATAAACTTCCAAAGCTATTTGGTTTAACGTAGTTTGAGTATCTTTCTTTGTAATTCTTGTGTGCACCTAACTCAATATAGCATCTTGATTATGTAAGCTTTCTCAGTTTTTCTCGTAAAATATTAACCAACCTTTTATGTACAATTGCTCATAATAAATTTTCTTGCGCAATGTTTCTTGGAATATCTTTCAGCAATCCAATTCACAATTACAAATTGCTGATATGAGGACCATTATGCACAATTGCTTAAATACACATCTATATTGCATGATTAGTAGTGTACAGGTCTGGTATTTACTCTTCCTGGTTACATGGCCAACAATCATTGTTTCTCTTTCGTTTTTGACCATAACTTTTTCTTATGATCAATATTGGCCATGTTTCCCATTGCTGAATAGCTTTGGATTCTGAAGTGAAGTTTACAAATATAACCACAATATTCACATAGTAGGAAAGTTACACATATTCAATGAATATAAGTTGACATGGAAATAGTGTGAATTTTTCTCATCAATTTACTTGGACACATAATTTCTGCTATACCTCTAAACCACAATTTCAGAATTCTTTTGAAAATTATTCCTTTTCTCCTTGACTTTCTTATTCCTTATGCTTGCTTCCCTTGCTGCTACTGTTGAAAGTCCTAAAAGTTCTTTGCAAAACAATTTGTAAATGTGATCCATTCTGTAACTTACTCTACTCTATGTTAATCATGATAAAATTTACTGAAATAGTTTCATTACATATTTCATTGCTGGTACAGGAGAATGACGTAATAGACGTTATAAAGCAGATTGCCACACACTGACCTAAAAATTCCATTTCAAAGAATGCTTATTTTGGAAGATTCAGAAACCTTAAAACATTTATTTTTAGTGAAATACAAATATTGAAGTAATATTTTCTCTACCAAGTAAGCAAGTTGATGCAGCAGCAAAAGTAGAAATTAAATGGCTATAGATTTTCCTGTGTTAATGAACAATTTACATTGTTTGAACCATTCTTGCATTTTTGAGTTATTTTAATGCTTCTGTCAACAATCTTTTAAGTTTGAGAGGTAGAACTGGAACTTAAAAATTCAATGCCACAACTGGGATTTGAACCACAGACCTTCCGCTTACCAGGTGGCTGCTCTAACCATTGAGCTATTGTGACAAACTGCCAGAATGGCATTAAATTCTCAAGCCAGTTCGTATTGCTCCTGGTAAACCACAAATGCAGTCTCACATCAGAGACAAATTACCCCAATGGTGACTTACTATTTTAAGTACTTTATGTCCCAGGATTAAATAACCTTCAGATGGTAATTATTATTTATTTATGCCAACAAACTTACTGTTGGTAAGTGTTGTTTTAAACATATATTGTAGTATTATCAGCAGGTAGTATGATGGCATGAGGGTATAACTAAATTAACAAATCATTTTTCTACATCAGAAACAATTATGGTCCAAGAATTGAACCTTACATTAGTTCTTAGAGTATATACAGTAGAATCCCGGTTTTTTTTTTTTTTTTTTTTTTTTTTTTTTTTTTTTTTTTTTTTTTTTATTATTGATTTTGTGTTCAGATTATCAGGGATTTCAGATTTGCGGTTTTGATAGTGGGGTCCTACTGTATTTTGAACACATATCTTCCCATTTTTCATTTCATAGAAACAATTTTGATCCAAAGTGATAAGACCCCATGGCACAACAGCCCATCCGGGCCAAAGCCTGACCGCTGCTTCACCTCTGCTCACCACAGGCGTCATGAGTGGGGTGCACTACTGGAGATGGGATGTGGTCAGTGTCTCCATCCCTCCCGGCCAGTTACGCAGTCTTCTTGATCAGGGTCCAAAATGATAAGCCTGTTTTCCAGCACTGTAGTTTCAAATGATTCGCTTTGTGCTCATCATGTTCAAGCAGTCTCTCCGATGTTGCTGATTTCTCCTATTTTACATTCATTCCACATATCATACAACAATTTACCGCACAAAACTTCATTCTTGATAACAGCCCTAAATATCAATTTGGGCAAAAACCATGTTTATTTCTGCTATATACACCATCTCACAACCCGAAAATATACCAGTTTTGAATGTGTGAAGCATTCCTTGTCAGTTATACACAAGACTTTGTTTTCTATAACTATTCTGTGATATTTTAATAAAAATATACATGCAAGTTCACTAACAACATAAACAAAGAAAATATAATCTTATTGATAAACTCAGGAGAAAAATAAGTTTTAATGCCAAGAGATCCTTGCTTATCCTGGAAGGGATATTAAGTGCACAGTAAAATAGAACATAAATATTTCTTAAAAATTGTAATGCTTGTACATAATCATTTCAGTCTTTAAGAATTAGTGTAGAAGACAGAAACTGTAAAAAAAATTACCTAAATGATAATGGAAATGACATTCTTAAACCTACTGCACAAAAACACTTAGTGGCAGATTTGGTGTTAGGTTTTAAATAGAGCACCAGGGGTAGTTCAATAACAAGAGTGACAATTTTTAGTTGCTACTGTCCAGCTTTCATCTCTAAGGGCCTGTACACGGCTAACAGACAAATGCAACTTTTAAAATTATCCAACAGTTTAGATATTTATCTGAAAGTTGAATTGAAAATACATACTATGACTTTCACATATTCACAATCTGGAAGAGTATTCTCTAAATTAGCAAATCAAAGAATAGAGTAGTATTTAACTGGCAATCTGGCAGATATAGATAAAAAAAAGACAAAGATTGCAATACATTGTATTAGATTTGTAACTTATAAGGTTGTAAGATCTAGAAGAAGTTATTTGTAGGAGCATACGAGATGTGTTCAAATATAATGGAACCTTTAGTTGGCAAAAACATGTTTATTGATTTGGAGGTCCTAAATACTAATTCCCTTCAAAGCAGTTTCCTTGGTAATGCACACACTTCTCTCAGCACTCCTGGCATTGTTGGAAACACTTCTGGAACACAGTTTTTGGAATGGTGAGAAGCCGGGTCATTACATTTCACACGATGTCTTCTCTTGACTCAAATCGGATCCCTTCAGTGGCATTTTCAGCTTGGGAAATAGTAAAAAGTCATATGAGCCATGTCCAGTGAGTTGCGCTTGGCAAAGAAAGCCTGAATGAAGTGCACAGAACGGATGGACGCTTCTGCTCCATTGTTAGCAGTGTCAGTACAAATTTCACGGACACCCTACCCGTACCCAAATTCTGGATGAAAATTGAATGTACCAATCTAGTGCTTAACTCTTATCTCGTTCACAATTTCTCGGACTATGATATGATGGTCCTGTACAACCACAGTCCACACTTGCTCAATGACAATCTCATTTCAGCTTGTTGAGGGCCTACCTAGACATGGTTTGTTGTCCACTGATGTGCGACTGTCTTTGAAGGGGTTGAACCGCTCCATCTGTGAGGTGCTCATGGCATAATTCCCAAATGCATACAATGTCATTATTCCTGTTATTTACTCTATTGTTCAAAAATATCCTTGCAACTGTGTGAAAATACACTCAGTAGTGTAAAACAGCAGGCAACCTTTATTGAAACTATTCCTTACACAGAACATAGAATTTTTTCCCCATTTCTGTATGTTAAGCTTCATTATATTTTACAACATATTTTCTTTTCCTTTCTGTATTTTATGCTTCTTTACATCTAACAGCATAATATATCAACACCGGAAAATTAACTTTAGTATTTTTATCTTCTCTACTGGATATAGTAAGCAGGGAAGAAGTATCGTATTCTACCCAAAAATTAATTTGATACCGAAATTACTGAGATTACAATTAATTGTGTTGCTGAACATCATGGAATCGAAAATGGAGCAAATAGCTTCTGAAACATGTTTTCCTCATTAAAAAAGTGATGTAGTTAAAAATCGACTCAAAAATAACTAAAAGTCATGACATGTTGACATAACTGTGTTCTGCCTGGAGAAGCTGTCATTTCACCTCCATCTCTTATACCTCTGATGAACATGTGAGCTGTCTCTCCGGGAATATCATCCAGTGATAAATCCATTAGAGCTGGAAGTTTCCACTACCCCACTTCCATGGAGAATTCTTGTAAGGTCTCACTCAGTTGTTGCACTTAGACCTTCAGCTACACCTAATAAGCAGCAGCTAGGCAATGGTCTCCATAGCACCTCTCCAAGTTTAATTAATTTGTCAGCAGAGCCTAAAATGGGGCAGGTGCAACATGTTTCTGCACTAAAGGTTTTAATAAATCTTGGAGACTACAAGCTTCACTTATCTGCTGAAAGTTCTTGATACTAACATAAGTGAAGCTTATAGTCTCTTAAAATTTGTCAAAATCTTTAGGACTATGTTGCTTCACTGTTAATAGCTTCAGTTCTTTCATAATGTTTCTGCACCTTGCTCCTGTAGGGCAGCCAAAAGCTGTGTTGTCTTCTGTGCCAGAGTCCATTCATTGTATATAACAATGGCTTAAAACTGCCATTTAAATACTGTACATGACACAGTGCCATCAAATTTTAGAGGCTTCAAAGTTTACGAGTTAGTTGGTCTCGCATGCATAGGGCTGTTCTGCACAGAGCTTATTTTCTAAGCTGCAATGCATCTTCACTAATGCAGCACCCATCATTTCCTCATTTTCCTCTATTTATTGGTCTAATTACCATTTTTCTTGATCTAGACCAATGATGTCAAATGGTGCGCTTGAGTGCAATCATGCGCTTTGGAGCTTAGATGGCCCACCCTGCCCATAACAGCAGCACCGGTTTGCTCTGCTTAGGACAGTGTTAATCAGGGCTGTACAATGTGCATATCATGGAAAAAGCAAAGCCACTTCCACGTTTGTAGTCTCTTAAAGCACAGAAACTAATGAGTATTGTGGCATATTGGATGCACTTTTAGAGGAGTTTGTTGGAAGATTCTCAGGTTTGGAAGTTCTTAAATGTAAACTGGATCTTTTCCTTGCTCTACTCTATTGATTGCAAGAATGTTCCAGTTGAACTTCAGCTAAAACTTACTTATTATTTATTTATGCCTACAAACTTGCTGTTGCTGTTTTTAAACACACAAGCTGTGTGTGGGCAATGTTTGAGAGGTAGTACTGGAACTGAAAAATTCAATGCCACAGCTGAGATTTGAATCACAGACCTCCGCTTACCAGGCAGGTGCTCTAACCATTAAGCTAGTGTGACAACCTGCCAGAATGGCAGTGAATTCTCCAACCAGTTCGTATTTTTCCCGGTAAACCATAAAGGCAGTCTCACATCAGAGATAATTAACCCAATGGTGACTTACATTAAATAACCTTCAGATGGTAACTATTATTTATTTATGCCAACAAACTTACTGTTGGTGGTTTTAAACACACAAGCCGACAGTGTGTGGGTAATGTTTGAGAGGTAAAACTGGAACTGAAAATTTTCATGACACAGCTGGGATTTGAACCACAGACCCTCCGCTTACCAGGCGGGTGCTCTAACCATTAAGCTACTGTGACAACCTGCCAGAATGACATTGAATTCTCCAACCAGTTCATACTTTTCCCAGTAAACCACAAAGGCAGTCTCACTCAGAGACAATTACCCTAATGGTGACTTACTATTGTAAGTAATTTATGTCCCAGGATTAAATACCCATCCAGCAGGTTGTCACAGTAGCTTAATGGTTAGAGCACCCATCTGGTAAGCGGAGGGTCTGTGATTCAAATCCCAGCAGTGGCATTGAATTTTTCAGTTCAAGTTCTACCTCTCAAACATTGCCCACACACTGTCGGCTTTGTGTTTAAAAACACCAACATAAGTTTGTTGGCATAAATAAATAATAACTACCATCTAAAGGTTATTTAGTCCCGGGAAATAAAGTACTTACAATAGTAAGTCACCGTTGGGGTAACTGTCTCTGATGTGAGACTGCCTTTGTGGTTTACCAGGAAAAATACGAACTGGTTGAAGAATTCAATGTCATCCTGGCAGGTTATCACAGTAGCTTAATAGTTAGAGCATCCACCTGGTAAGCGGAGGGTCTGTGGTTCAAATCCCAGCTGTGGCATTGAATTTTTCAGTTCCAGTTCTGCCTCTTAAAACTTACTTGTTTGTACTGTGATTCTGATCTAAAAAAGGCATATAGTGACAATAATATTGTCACTGCAAACAGTTTTTTCTTTAATGAGCTTGACAAAGTGTCGTCTAAGAGAAAAATTGTCTGATGATAACCTTACGTCTGCGTTGAGACTGTAACTAACCTTTTCCCAAATATTAAGATGTTGGTGGAAAAGCATAAACCGAGCATAATAAAGGTGTACTTAGGTTCAAAGTGTGACCACAAGTAGAAGTTTTAATGTGAAGCTGTTTTTATTTTATGTTACAGGAGTAGTTTGTTTCCTTTTGAATTTTAAAGTTAAAAGTTATATACATATTTCTAATCTTCTGTGGTTTTAACGTTTTGTTCTTGGAATATTATTTGTTTTTGAATAATTACATTATTATTGTAATTCATATTAAAACCTTACAATAACAAAATTTATGTATACCAATACTCTTACACCAAACAAAAGGACAATAATAAAGAGTTGACTTCATTTTCCCTTCAAACTTTGTACACTCAAGTTTTGCTTAATGTCACTGCTGACTGTGTGTACACCACAGTCTTTCTTGTTGCGACTCATGTCTGCAAATTACTGTCAAGGTCACAAAATAGCGCTTGGAGTGGCCTCACTGATCTAGACATATTTCTACCACAGTATTCTTTCCCTCCATGTCAGATTTGCTTCCTTCTTACTTCTTTGCAATATTGTCCTTTAAGTCTTTCACCATAGCATGGTCAGTCTGGGATGCTCATTTGGTTAGTGCTGGCCTACTGGTCCCAAGGTCAAACCCAGCCCAGAACAATGATTTTTAAGTGTGCCTAAAAGCAACAGCCCCATGTCAGTAGATTTACTGGCATGTAAAACAACTACTGCAGGACAAAATTCAGCTCACTGGTAGCACTGATATGATCCTGGCAATTAATAGCATTATTAACAAATAAAATAATTTAATTTAACCATAGCATTTGTCTCCAATTTTACAGAGTCAGTGTTAAAACAGTGTTGGGATTTCATTTCCTCCATTTCTTCTTTTACACTCCCCATTTCAATTTACATCTGTACCATTCTCAATTTCATTTCTGTCTCCATCTTCTCTATTCTGAAATTTACACTCTTCGTTTTACTGTCATAGCGAGTTGCAGTTGCGACTAATAAACTACTACTCATTACTATTTTTGTAGTTGCCAGTTCACTTTCTAACAACCACTGCGTGTTTCTGAAAATGTAGGACATTAGAGGACTTTTCAAAAATTTCCCCCAGATGTCAGACAAATGGATAAAAATGTAGGGTATGTCCGGGAATTGCTGGGCGTCTGGTAACTCCAGGAAGTAAATAGATAAAGTGATGCTATTTGGAGTTCTACATATGAAGAAATTTATATAATGATAATAAACTAAATAGTTTTGGACATATGCTGCAATTGTACTTATAAAGAGTGAAATAACTTGTAATTACATATTATCTTTGTCAAAATAAAACTGATTTTGGGAAATCTGAACTTTGATTGAAAATATATTGGCTCTAGCCATCTTTATCTGCTACCCATTTCATACAACCCAGAGATATGAGCCCATCGCTAGCCTATTTATAAAATACTGCCGCAGTAGGTACTTACATTCCAGGCTTTAATTAATAGCTTCAGTCTGGGACTTAAAGTGTTTAAGATTGTGAGTTACCATTGGGGTAAGTGTCTCAAACGTGAAATTTTCTTGTAGTCTACCGGGAAAATGCAAATCAGATGACAAATTAAAAGCTATACCGGTATACCATGGTAGCTCAAGGATTAAGAGCAGCCACATGTAGAACAGAAGGTCCATGGTTCAAATCCCACTGCAGTAGCAGTGGCTGAGCACACATATATTACATATCACAAAATCAACTTTGCCTCTACAAAAATGCGAGAAAAGTCCTCTAAGTACTATGACAGATTGATTAAAGAAGCTCTAAACATTCAAGCTAATAAAAACAACTTTAACAGGGATGAAGGTCTTCAAATCAGCAAAACATGGATGCCAGTCATTCAGCATCTCTCTTGAGCCAGAGCTTGACCAATCAAAAGAAGTAACAGATCTTATCCGCAGCTGGCTAGGAATAAATATTGCAACATCAGTAGTCTAGCTTAGTTCCTCTGAGGATGGCGGCAAAGTTAAGTCACTAAAAGCTGGGCAGTTACCCAAATTATACCTGGCTGTAAGCCCAAGAAACTGTCATCTATAATAGAGTTATAATGTATTTATTTTTCAGCTGATTTACTAACCCTTTTACTCTACAGTCTACATTAGATACAACCACCAATTCTGTTATTAAATATTTCTTGTGCCAAAGAATTAAGAATGTCATGGCATCTACCATTTTCTTAGATGGATGAAACAGTCACATAATTCATAGTCATTCATTCTTGTAAAGGCATTCTGTTGCGTTTATTACATGCTGGTGAGCAAAGTCACACCATTTAAACTCCTAAAGAGGGGAAAAAGAGTAAGAGAAGAGAGAAATGAATGAAAAAATAAGAGGAAGTGTCATAATATGGTCTATTAAATTTTACAGACTTGTTTTGAGTGTAACCCTTGCATAAGTAGCGTACAGAACATCAACAGGCTTACTTGGCTGGAAGCTTGTACATGTAACCACGACCTTCGTCGCTCCACACCAGCACTCTGTCTGCTGCTAGGAAGTCGCCACCTAGCCAGCGTTCACCTCTAGGGGAGATAACAGAGCATAGCACAGAGAAATCTCCAGCATCATATATCTGCAAAAAAAAAAGTAGAAATTTAGTAGAAAATCCTGAGGACCCAATATGTTTATATCTAGAATAATATTATAAAGAAAATGTTTTTTCTTTGATAATTCCTTCACCATTAAAAAGTCCTGTTCTTCAGAGACCCAAATGACCTACCTCATTGTCAATGGGCCCTTAAGCCTCACTCACCCACCTCTATAGGCACTTACAGGTTATAAGACAGCTAACTTCAATTCATAAATTACTAAATGGAATTTACAAAACCTTGATATTAGGATACAGACGCGCTTATGAAAATAGCTTACACTTTATTTGAGAATACCATGGAGTATAAAATAATTATTACTACACAGAAAACAGCTGCAAAAATAAGATGGAAGATGCGGAAACTCCATTCCAAGCACTATACATCGACAGCATGATTTAGCAAATAAGAAAACAGAAGACATAGCAAAATAAGAGACAATAGGAGCTGCTTATAATGGTATAACAATACAGGTGATGTGTATGTCTCAAACCTTTTAATTATCCTTATGTAATAAAGTTTTGTCATAGTTCCTGTGCATGTTGTAATATAGGTAGATAGAAGTGTGATAGAAGTCTATCAAGGTCGAATCAGACTATTTAATTGCAAGAAGATTGTGACAAAAAGTGATACAAATGAAGACAGTGATTTAATAGGATGCTGGTTTTTTCTGATGCTGTTGTGTTTATTAATGATAGGTGGAATTTAAATGAATCCGGAACCGGAAATGGTGGAAGTGATGGCAATTTTAAAAGCTTTAGTAGAGGACATGGTGCAAATTAAAAATATGGAGGAAAGAATAATGAATGCAGTAAAGAATAATATGGAAGAAATAAAAAATATGATCAAGATGGTTGAAGGAACTTCAGGTGCAAAGTTTGCAGAAGCAAACAAGTGTTATATTTGGAAAGGATGGAACAAGCTGGTTGAAGGAGAAATATAATTATATTCGGCTGCAAGGAAGAAAGGTGAGAAAGAGTTGGACATCAAGTTGAAGATATCTTAATGGAGAAATTAGGTTTGGATCTACTTGGTTGGGAGATCAAAGATTTCTTCCAGATTGGGAGGACCAAAAATCAGCTGATATTAGTGAAATTGGCAACAGTGAATTTCAAGTGAATGGTGTTGAGAAATATATCTAAATTAAAGGGAACTGGAATTTTCATAGAGCAAGACTATGGAAAGAAAGAAAGAAAGGAAAGAAAGAAAGGAAATTAAGAAATGAACTTTTAGCAGAAATGATAAAAGCAAAGGAAAACATAAAAAAAAGCCTTTTTAAGAGTCAACATGTGATAAATGAATCAGCAGGGAGAGAGCTGAGTCAGAGGGAAATATCTAGTGATGTATGGAAGAACTTGGACAACAGAAAGGGGAGAAGCCAAGTTCGTCATAGTGACAACATGGGTCAGATGGTACTGCCTACAAGAAGCATGGTCCCACCCACACCATAGAGCGAAGATGCAGCAAGTTCGATTAAAGGTACAACTGCAGCATCACATGTTTGAAGAAGCCAGGGTTTCAGTGTAGTGTCAACTCCAGGTGACAGTCTATTGGAAATAGAAGAGGAGAGACAACATGCTGAAATGTAGAGGGTTTATGGGGGAAACTTGCAAGTTTTGCAGACATTATTGCAGTAGTAGAGACATGAATGTGGATTTAGAGTTAAATGGCTTTGACTCTTATGGAAGCTTGGCAATGAACTGGCAAGTGAAAGGTAGAGCATCAAGTGGAGTAGGGATATTTGTAAGAAAGGAGAAGGGGTTAAGAGTTAAAATGGATCATGAGAGAAGTCATAACTACACAGTGTAATTAGTGATACAGGAGTTTCTATGAGAAAGAAATGTAACAGGAATAGGAGTTGTACATAATCCACCACATGGTTCAGATATTTACAATAAAACTTTGTTTAATAAGCTAAGGATATAGATGAATTGGGCAATGAACATTTGAATTTTGAGGTCATTATTATGGTAGACTTACGCTAGATGTGGGGAAGAGCAAATTCAAATTCTATGTACTGGGGAGTTGAAAGAGAAGGCAGAGGTAGTGAAGAGGAACAGTAAAGCTAAGATATGTAGTAAAGAGGATTTTAGGCTAATAGATTTTTGTGAAGAAAATAATTTGTTAATGTGAATGGTGTGAAAGGGAGAGATTCTCTAGGAGAGTTTACATTTGTAAATAAAAATGGACAAATGTGGTAGGCTATATGTTGTGCTCAAGGAATATAGAGGATACGTGTGTTGAATTTGAAATAATGAATATGGAGCTGACCAGTAGTTATTTCCCACTGTGGGTGAAGCTTAAAAGGGGTAGTAAGAGGAAGTTGGCTCAGCAGACAAACAGAGGCAAAAAAATAGACATATAGGTGAAGAAAGGAAAATGAATAATTTATTCAGGCATAATTTAGAATGGAACACAATAGGAATTAGTTTTGATAAAGGAGAGAATAACACAGAAAATTATTAGTACAGTAAAAAATGCAGGAAAGGAAATGAAAGTAAGGGAAAGGGTTAAGAAGGGTTGGGAAGGATGGTGTGATAAGGAATGTGTAATACCATGAAAGAGAGTAGAGCATGAACTATAACGGAGGCAGGAAGGTGATCAGGAGTCAAGAAAAATTTTTGTTAGAGGTGGGGTATAAGTGTTTGAGAGGTAGAATCAGAACTGAAAAACATGCCACAGCCAGATAAGTTTGCTGGCATAAATAATAAGTACAGGTGTTTATTAGAATTTAAGTGAGAGGATTGGGGACAGAAGATTACCAATAGACTGAGGGAAGCAGTAAATATACAGAACAATCAGAAAATTTTGTAAATTATAAGTAAAATGTATAAAAGTAGGGCCATTAAAAATAATATTGCCCTCATGGTGCGAGTATTTTAAGGAATTACTGGATTGCAATAGGGTGGAGTATAATTGGATAAGGAGTAAACCCGAGATGAGGCTAATGGAAGCTCTTGATATAGAAATGACTGACCAGGGAATATGGGAGATAGTTAAGAATTTGAAGAGTAATAAGGCATGTGGAATAGATGAGATACTGGGAGAATGGTGGAAAGTCTGGTGTGAGGATGTGAATAGAAAGGAATTGTTGAAGAAAGTGTAAAAAACTGACACCATGACCTTGCCTGCGAATGAAACTCTTTGTTTTCCTCAGAACCGATTCTGCCCTTTCAATCCAATGTTTCAACTGTTCCTTCATCTCAGGTGTGAAGTGATGGACCCATGTTGCATCCGTGGTTATGAATCAACCCAAAAACTTAGCTTTACTGTGGCAAAACATCACCACACACTCAAATAAAACATCCTCACGATGCTGTTTTTGTTTCATTGTGAGCAAACACTGCACCCATTTTGCGCATGGCTTTCTCATGTCCAAATTTTCAGTCAGTTGTGATGTATACCACTTTTTGAAACGCCTGCAATGTCTGCTACCTCACACACTTTCAGTCAACAGTCATCCAATACCATTTTGTGGATTTTCTTTACAATTTCTGGCTTGGCCACTTCATTTGGTTGTTGTTAGCTAATGCTGGATTTCTGACAATGAAGTCAATTAATCCTCTTGCTCTCCAATATTTTTCATTGATGGATGGGGCATCACAAGTGGCCGGGCATATTTGAAGGTGGTCTCGATCCATTTCTTCTTGCAGATCACACAGAGGACAGAGTGGTGAAGAATATATCCCAATTCTGTTTAAATGTTTTGCCAGACAATCATGTCCTGTAATCAACCTGAAGGTTGCAACTGCTGTTTTTCGAGGATACTCAGGAATTACTGTTTGAATGTTTGGTAGTTCCCATCGTTTATTCTTTGATTTTTCATAGTAATATTTTTCAATAATTTTTTTGAATTCAGAGTTGACTAATCTTTTAGCTGCATAAAATGGTAGATTAACTATTGAATTCTGCACATTGCCGGTACCCTTTTTTGCAAGAAAATCAGCTTTCTCATTACCACTCAGTCCACAGTGAGCTGGTATCCATTAGAAGACTAGGTGTTTTTGAAGTGCTGTTAGATGGGTAAGGATTTTCCAACATTCTATAATTGTTTGGTTTTTTGGTGACAACTGGGAAGTAATTGCTATAATTGCTGCCCTGGAATCTGAGAGAATAACTGCTTGCTGAAAATGTGAAATTCTGTACAAAAGATTTTGTAGGGCCATTGATGCGAAAGAAAAAATGATGTTGGTTCACGTTGGATCGCCATTTGTAGCGGAATATATGATGGTCACGTTGTGTCGCCCTTTGATGTGGAATGGATGTCGTTTGCTCCGGCTTAGTTCAGCATGAAATCTCTTTAATCCCGGGTATGCGTAGGTATGTTTTATAGATTACCCCAGAAGAACTTTTGTATATTATTTATTTTTTACTCTCTGACACTTTCGGGAGTTATGCCGACTTTCGATACATAGAGATACTCGCAGAGGAATTGCACTCACGTGTGTACACCACAACGTCCACTACTGGTCTGGGGTGAGTGGTGACGCTTTCTGGCGTACCCACGCTAGGAAAACGTTCTTTCCGATTTAAATTTCATGACGTCATCCAAAAGAAAGCCTCGTATCCAAAATGCTATTTCATTCCTTTTCCCAATTTAGAAATGTCCCTTTCTATTATAACATGTTCTTTTTTGAATTCCAAATATATATAGTTACCTTTTTATGATTAAACGATGTTTTCTTTATATTCTATTAAACATATCGCGCGACTTTTAAGGTTGGCAGACCTGAATTTTGACTGATTTCAAACTATGTGGTATGACGTCATGACTCGTTAATTTCAAACCAATAATGCGTTTATCCTACAAATTTAACGACTATTATTTACTCATATCTTGCTCACCTTACAACACTTCCTACTCTATTATCTACCTATGTTATTACTCAACACTTATCGCAAATCTCATATCCGGCAATTAAATTAAAACGTGTCTTTATCAAGCCCATTCGATTTGAAATCTAAATTTCGGTATCAAATGCCCCCATTTATATTATTTTATTATTCCATAATAAAATAATGTAAATGTCTTGCCCAAAAGAAAAGTGAAAAATTACTCCTGAATTTTGAATAATCGGCAACACTCCCATTATATACAATTTTCAATTACGCTGTTTTGAAATTGATTATTAACACATCTTCTCATTGATCTTCATAACATGACAAACAATTGTACACTTCACTAAACATTAATCCTTAAAATACTAATTACAATATGTTATGGTTTCTTCTGTGAAACTTTTATATAAAGGTTAAATTTCAAGAGTCGTTCTTTATACTTCCTTCTTTTAGTTCATGTTTGCTCACTTCGCTCTCACTATCACTTGCACTGTAATTTGCACTTTTGTTATTGTAACACATATCTTTACTAGATCCTTTAAGCACTAAAAATGTACATATATTTATATAAATCCATTACACTCTTCAGACAAGTTCTTTCTTTGTCTTGCTGTGATAACTATCTATACATCTAAATATTTTAACAAATGTTTACAAATTAAATATTCGGTTTTCTCTCTATGCGGAGATGAACATTTTAACAATCTTTCTAAAGCGGTTATTGTAAGCTCTATACAATCTTTTCTTAAGCTCTTTGTAGTATATAGCAATTCACATTCTGCATTTGTCATGAATACGTAAGTACCTGACCAATATACGGTTTTCAAGTAAGCTAACATTTAAATTTTATCTCAAAGCTGATTGGGCGCCAATAGAACAAATGACACTTCGAATTTTACATGAAGTCAAGGTTCCAAGGTACCACACGGTTTCTTGTATGGTCGAAGGAGTTGTTTATGCCACCTTCGCAGACATTTTTCATTTTTAACATCTTTTACTTCATAGGTATGATAACCAAATTTTGATATAATTTCTGCAGGACCTTTATATAACAATTCCATCCTTTTGTTCCTACCTCACAATGCACTTGATAACTTATGGTCTTTAACTAGTACCCAATCGCCTATCTTAGGTTCCCATTTATGTTTTCTACTCTTTTTCTTTAATTTTCGCTTCTCTGCCTTTTTCTTGATTCGTTCAAAAGCAATTTTCGCTCTTTCTTCTTCACTTAACTCAATGTCATTTATTTTGAGTATTTTTGGTACCCCGATCAATATTGGTTCTGGTTCAATTCCCAACATTAATTTTATTGGGGCAAACCCAGTAGTTACATTAATGGTGTGATTAATAATCTTTTCTATCAATGGACAATATTTCACCCAATCCTTGTGATTATGATGTGTAAGTACACATAAATAAATTCCTATATCTCGGAGGACACGTTCTGTTGGATTCCCTGATGGAAAGTATGATAATTTAGTTTTCTCGCATCTAATGTCACCCTAATCTTTCCATTGGCCTTATTTACAATACATAGGGGATTCACAAATTCTGAATTCGAAATCTCAATAACCTCATCTTCTAACATTGACTTTATAACTGCATCTACCTCTTCTCTTATTGTACTAGGGATAGCTCTCGCTTTATGTGTAAAAGGTTTGATGGGTATCATCTCAAACGAATGAGTATAAATATTACATTTACCAGGTTTCTCAGAGAATACTTCTTTATTTCGGATTAATATCTTAAACAGTTTATCCCTTTGTTGTTCATTTAGTTGATCAGCCTGAGTTACCTTTTCCCGCAATAATTCTTCTAAGTCTTCACTACTCTCCCTATCATAGTACCTAGTTGCGTCAGAAAACCTCAAATTGTCTATGAAATCATTTTTATCCCATTCTACATTTTCTTTATTATCGACACTGTACTCTTTGACATTTACTTCAGTTAATTCCATAGCTCCTACTTTAACATATTCTACAAAGAATGTATCCCCTTGGATTTCTTCTTCCTCTTTTTCTCTTACAATAGTTTCTGAACTACTATCTTCCACAAAAGGCACTATAATGGTCTCATCTTCAACTTTCATTTCTACAATCATGTTTTTAAAATTCACCACAGCTTCCCAGGCATAAAGACAATCACAACCTATTATAATATCTGTCACAAGTCTTCCTACAATCAGAAATAAAATTCCTAGTATTCTCCCATTTATTTCAATATTTATCATTGCTTGAAATTTTACTCTCTCTTTTCGTTTTCCCACAGCTAGCGAGCAATATATCCCATTAACTGGTAAAGACATTACTTTAAAACCACTACTTTGTAAATTATCATAAAAATTTTGTGAGCATACTGTGCTATTTGATCCCGTATCTATAATTGCACTGTATTGTTTTCCATTTACTCCAATTTTGATTTTAGGTGGATCTCCTACTTTTTCATTTTCGTCGATTCTATTTTTCCATTCTCTTTTCTTTTGTATCATCATTTGCCTTCCAGGACTATTTATTTCCGAGTACTTATCACAATCATTACTAGGATACCCAGTTCTCACTGAAGGCGCGTTTGACCGGGTCTGGCGTTTCCCTGATTTTTAGGTATGGCTCCTGTACTATTTCCCGAATTGTTACTTCTGTTTTCCTGCATTAAATCGGGGTTACTTCCTACCATGTTTTTGACCGTGTTAATGGCCTCAACCATTTCCGCATTTTCAGGGGAATTTCGTCCATTATAACACCTTTCTCCCTGTCTTGGTGACCTCGGTCTAAACTCATTATCTCTGTTTGTCCAATACCCATCATTTGAATTTCTACTATGTCCAAAATAACGTCCCCGTCTACCTCGATCAAATCTATTTGTATTCATATAATTCACCCTTATATTTCTTCCCCTTAGATTACCATTTCTATTTTGGTGATGCCCTTCCTGGTTACATCTACCTTGATTTTCCCACCGGAATGATTCCATCCTTGGTACTGGTCCTTTATATCTTTCCCTAATCTCACTTCTATTCTGATAATACTGTGCCCCTTGCCCGAAAGAATTTACAGTTTCTTTTTCTTGATATTTATTTCCAAATGCGTGTTTTGGCTTATTGACTTCTAAGACTGATAATAATTCGATCATAGCTGCAATGCTACCGGGTCGGGCTATGATTAGGTAGTGTTGAAGCGTTTCCGGAAAATGTGGAGTAAATATATTTATTAGATCTTTTTCATCTATGGGAGGATCCAACATCTTCGATTTTCTCGCTATTCTCATAAAATAGTTCACCATCGATTCCTCCGATCTAGGATTAAACTTTCCATTGCTTAATTCGACTTTAATATTAGCCTGCCTACTAGCCCCCCAATATCTGGTTAAAAAGATGTTCCTAAAGGTCCCATAATCATTATTGTTACCCATAGAAAGGCCTAGCCAATTGGCAGCATTACCCTTTAGGCATTTTCTTACTATCACCATCTTGTACTCCTCCGGTATACGTTTCACCGTGAAGTACTCTTGTAACCCTTCTAAAAAGGCTTTAGGATCATCTGAATCTTCATTTTCAAAAACTGGAGGTGTCATTTCATTTAAGACATGGTTAGGCCAATGTAAATTTGAATTGTCACCTGTCCCTGAACTATTTCTGAGATCAGAATGGGAATTACTGTTACCCCTATTTTGCATCGAAATGTCAGCTGATACACCTGGTATTGCCTCGTTTCTTGCAGCTTCATTATTAAGATTGTTGTGATTACATGCATTTTCATTTAATTTCAAATTTTCTAAGGCCTCTTTTACCTGAGTAATTTCTGTTACTACCCCTTTTATTTGGTCTGTAACATCCTCCAAATTTCTAGCCTGCCTTTCACTTTCTACATCAGATCTTTCCATTCTAACTTTACACCCCTGTAACTCTTCTCTAATTTCTTCCCTGTCTTTATCTAACCTTTGTACTACCTCTTCCCTTTGTTTGTCTAATTTATGTGTTACTCTTTCCCTTTCTTTATCTAATTTTTCACTCACTTGTTGACCTAATTTCTTTTCTGAATTCTTTACTTCTTGCCTTATTGTCTCTAATTCTCCCTTAACCTGTTCTCTATTTTCTTTTACTTCACTACTAACTTTATTAATTTCCTCCCTAACTTCTTCCCTAAAGGTTTCTAAAGCTCTCTTCTGATTTTCCAATTGCATTCCCAATTCCTGTTGCCCCTTCTCTAATTTCTGTCCTAACTCTGTTCTTAATTCTTTACTAGTTTCATCTATCTTTTGACTTAACTCTGTACTCATCTTTTTCATTATCTTTTGAAACATATTCTCTATTTCTGACATAACCGCTGGCCTTTCTGAATTACTACTAAACATTCCTGAGCTACCTCTAGGTGTTTCTCTAACATTCTGATCTTCTGCTTCTTGGCATATTCTGCTACCGATTATATTTTGATTATATTCTTCCATCCTAACTACACTTTTCTCAATTTCCGGACTCTCAAAACCTAGAAAATCGTTATCACTGTCTTCCATTTCTAAGCTATTTACATGTGTTTTTCTACTCACCAATATTTCACAATTTTCACTAATATGATTTTTTTTTTTTTTTTTTTTTTTTTTAACTGCACTTAAACTTATTCACTACACGTTTCACACGATGTTGACATGCTGGGCACCTTCTTGTTTGCTGGTTCGATGCTGGCTTGGTCGTCGTCCTTATTAATCACTGGTTCAATGCTGGTCTAGTTCATTCTTGGGGTTGGTCTATTCTCTCGACGCCACACGTTGGGTCGCCATTTGATGCGAAAGAAAAAATGATGTTGGTTCACGTTGGATCGCCATTTGTAGCGGAATATATGATGGTCACGTTGTGTCGCCCTTTGATGTGGAATGGATGTCGTTTGCTCCGGCTTAGTTCAGCATGAAATCTCTTTAATCCCGGGTATGCGTAGGTATGTTTTATAGATTACCCCAGAAGAACTTTTGTATATTATTTATTTTTTACTCTCTGACACTTTCAGAAGTTATACCGACTTTCGATACATAGAGATACTCGCAGAGGAATCGCACTCACGTGTGTACACCACAACGTCCACTACTGGTCTGGGGTGAGTGGTGACGCTTTCTGGCGTACCCACGCTAGGAAAACGTTCTTTCCGATTTAAATTTCATGACGTCATCCAAAAGAAAGCCTCGTATCCAAAATGCTATTACATTCCTTTTCCCAATTTAGAAACGTCCCTTTCTATTATAACATGTTCTTTTTTGAATTCCAAATATATATAGTTACCTTTTTATGATTAAACATGTTTTCTTTATATTCTATTAAACATATCGCGCGACTTTAAAGGTTGGCAGACCTGAATTTTGACTGATTTCAAACTATGGGGTATGACGTCATGACTCGTTAATTTCAAACCAATAATGCGTTTATCCTACAAATTTAACGACTATTATTTACTCATATCTTGCTCACCTTACAACACTTCCTACTCTATTATCTACCTATGTTATTACTCAACACTTATCGCAAATCTCATATCCGGCAATTAAATTAAAACGTGTCTTTATCAAGCCCATTCGATTTGAAATCTAAATTTCGGTATCACCATTCGAATTGCTTCAATTTCTCCATCAAAGTTTGTAGTTCCATAACTTAAAGATTTGTAATAGGAAAAGAGGTGACATGTGACTCCAGCACCTGCTCCATCTTGGTTTGATATCAATGATCCATCAGTATAAATATGGAGCCATTCGTGTTCTGGAAATCTAGTATGGATTGTCTCTAATGCCAATAATTTTAGAACACTAGTTGGAGTATCACTTTTCTTAACTTCTTCTGTAAGGTGTAAATAATATGTGATGTCTAATGTTTGTGTCGGATTGACTTTAGATATGAAGTTTTCCTTTGAATTAGGAAGGTATACATTCTTCTTGATGTCTTGAATTTTGGAAAGAAAGCTCTCCTGAGTCTTTAGTGTATGTGTAAAATTTCTCTTGTGCCATGTATTGAATGGGAGTCTGATCAACTTTTCGTGTTGAATAAGAGCCGCCTTTTCTATTTCATATTCAATGGGGCATTGGTTGGTTAGTATTTCTATAGCTGCTATTGGTGTGGTTTTGATAGCACCTGTAATTAATCTCAGACTTAGGTTTTGAAAGATTCGAATTTTTTTTGTCTTTGCTGTTACAAGAACTTCCCTGCAGTAAGTAAATAATGGCTTTATATATACATTGTATGTTGTGTTAAGAGTTGCTCTGGAACATCCCCACTTCATTCCTGTTAAGACGTTTTAACAGTGAAAGGCGCCTCTCTGCTCTTTGTATTACATTTTCTATTTGTTTGGTCCATGTAAGTTTAGTATCAAATGTAACTCCTAAATACTTTGCTTCCTTTGTTTCTGGTAATTGTTGACCCTCAAACTTTAGTTTTATTTTTAGTGGTTTTTTTCTTAGTGAAAAGATTTGGTAGTTTGATTTTGTTGTATTAACAGTCATTAAATTTTCTTTGGTCCACCTTTGTAATTTGGTTAAGAATTGTTGCATGGTTTTTTCTAGTTCTGTACTTTTGCTTTTTGGTTTTGAAGTCCACATTACTAAGTCATCAGCAAATAGTGCACACTTCACACCTGATTCTTGTATTTGTTGTGGCAGATCGTTAATAAATATATTAAAAAGTGTTGTACTGAGCACTGCGCCTTGTGGTAAGCCACGGTGTACTTGTTTGTATTTAGATATGTTTCTTCCATATCTGGTTGCAATAAAGCGTTGTGTTAGGAAATGACATAGCCATGAAAACATTGGACCTTGTATCCCTATTTTTTTACTTTCTTTAGTAGTTTATTTCTGCATATAGAATCATATGCACTTTGGAAATCAATAAAAACTGATAAATTATCTTCTTTTCTATTGAAGGAGTCTTTGATTTCTTGACTGAGAAGTAAGACTTGTTCATTTGTACATTTCAACTCTCTAAATCCAGCTTGACATGGGGAAATTAAATTTTGATTCTAGAAACCAATTTAACCTGTTTGACACCATTCTTTCCATCACTTTTGCTATTATGCTAGTAAGAGCTATTGGTCTATAATTTTTTATTTCTGACGCTGTTTTGTCTTTCTTCAAGAGTGGCACAATTATTGCCTTTCGTCATTCAGCAGGTACAGTGGTTTTCCAGGATAGATTGTAGAGTTTTAGTAGTTGTTTTGCTGTTTTTCCAAGGTTTTTTATGAACTCTGGATGTATGTGATCAGGTCCAGGAGACTTTTTGTTTTTTAGATTATTTATTGCAACCCGGACACATTCTTAAAGAATTGCCACAAAAAGCTCTTATCAAGCTATTACATATGATAAATACTGCATTAAGACTTAAACATATCCCAAGTCAATGGAAGGTAGCAGAAGTACTCATGATCCTTAAACCTGGAAAAAATCCTAATGAAAAGGAATCATACAGACCGATTTCACTCCTATCCCAATTAGCTAAACTGTTTGAAAAGTTATTGTTAAAGCAATTAAAACCTATAATAGAGGAAAGTAAACTAATACCAGAACACCAGTTTGGATTTAGAAATAAACATTCAACAATTGATCAAGTACATCGTATAGTCGATGTCATAGAAAGAACGTTAGAGGAAAAGAAAATATGTTCTGGAGTATTCCTGGACGTGGCCAAAGCGTTTGATAAAGTCTGGCACAAAGGTTTAATTTTTAAGCTCCAACGAGATCTACCTGACCACTTCTATCAAATATTGTTATCATACATTGAAGGGAGATATTTCCGAGTTAAATATGGGAATGAATACTCTGAATTAAAGAATATAGCTGCTGGAGTACCCCAAGGAAGCGTCTTAGGGCCAGTACTATACCTCATATTTACTAGGGATATTCCAAACCTAGATAATACAACTATGGCCACCTTCGCTGATGATACAGGAATTATGGCAGTTGGACATACAGTAGAGGAATCTACACAGAAATTACAGAAAGCTGTCAATAAGGTTAACGAGTGGACGAAGAAGTGGCGTATAAAATTAAATGAATCTAAATCTGTACATATTAACTTTACAAATAAGAAAACTCAGATATTACCAATAAAAATAAATAACCAAACTATTCCCCAAGCACAAACAGTGAAGTATCTAGGAATGACACTAGACTCAAAATTAAATTGGAGAAAGCATATAGAAACTAAAAGAAAAGAATTAAATATCAAATATAAGAAACTTTATTGGCTCATTGGGAGAAATTCCGAACTTGACATATACAATAAGTTATTAATTTACAAGCAGGTGTTAAAGCCAGTCTGGACCTATGGGATACAGCTTTGGGGCTGCGCTAAGTCGACCAACATAAAACACATACAGACTTTTCAAAATAAAGTTTTGAGAACAATAGTTAATGCACCATGGTATGTACGAAATGATGACATACATAGAGATCTCAAAATCGACACTGTTATACAAGAAATAAAAAAGACTGCAACGAAACATCATTTAAAAGTGCAGCACCATGAAAACAAAGAGATGTTGAAAGTTCTTAGTAACTGTGAAGTTCGAAGACTGAAAAGAAAAAAGCCAGATGACTTAATGTGAGACCGCAAGAACTATGTGTAAACTATGGGAGTCTTCAATGGAAGACTCGCCTTTATATGTGAACCTATTTAAGAAGAAAATATTACTAGATAAGCCTTTGCTTAGTTGTAATTTGATTAAAAAAAAATAAAAAAAAAAAAAAAAAAATTTATTGCAATGTTCAGTTCTTGCATATTAAAATTTTGAAAAAAGATATTGCACTGAGTGTTAGGATCACATTCTCTTTCTTGTTTCAAATCTTTCTTAAATTCTTTACATTCCTTTTTATTATTTCTTGTTACTTTATGTGAATTAGCATAATATTTATTGAATGTTTCGGCTATGGCTGCATCATTTATTAATATTTTATTGTTGTGTACAATAGGTGTGCTGTTGTTTTCTTTCCTATCCTTGACATTTTTTATGAACTTATGAGCTTTGTTACCATATGTCCTATAATCCATTTTTTCTAAGAAATTATTAAAGTAATTCTTTTTAGCAGTATTAACTTCTTTTTTTAGTGAGGCACATTTCTTCCACCATATTTGTGTATCCGATATGTTTTTTGTTTGTTCAGCTGTATAGCTATATCCCTTTGCTTTTTCAGTTCTTCTAACTGGGGGTTCCAAAAGGGTTTGAAATTTTTAATTCTTCCCCGAGGAATATGTTTTTTTGCGGTTTCTAGGATGACTTTACATAAATTTTTGTTCAAATGATCTGGTTGATTATGTACCTGTGAGTTTGTTCTTTAAATTTATGTTCCAGTTCAGTTTTATATTTGATCCAATCTGCTATTTTGAAGTTCCAATACAGATTCGTGTGACATTGACTGTTATTGTTATTATCTAGTTTTATATCAGCAATTACTGCTCTGTGACCAGAACTTGGATCTTCTATAACTTGTTTTTTAATTTTTGAAACAATATCTGTTGTAGCTAACAAGAGGTCTGGGTTACTGCCTGCTCCAGAGTAACGTATGAAGGTTGTGGGATCTTCTTTACTATAAATCAGTTTAAAAGTTGTGGTATTCAAAAATTCTTCCACTATCCTCCCTGTAGAATCCACTTTTTCATAACCCCATCTTTTGGAATGAGCATTGAAATCCCCAATTACGATTGTTTTATTTAATTGGTCAATAAGAGAGAGATCTGGTTCATTCCTGGGAGGATTGTAAATACTGTATAAATGTAGATGTGTTTTGTTATCCCAAAAATTTAGCTTTATTAATTCACTTTTATCTGTGTTATCCATTTCTTTAACAATTTCAAAGGAGGATTTAATATTCTTTTTGACTCCAACTAATATTCCACTACTTATCTGTCTATTTTTGGGTAGTAGGTGTAGTAGAAAACCAGTAAAATTGAAGTATTTAAGTTGGCCATTTCTTAGATTTGCTTCCTGTATGAAAAATATATCGATATTATAGTCAAATACAATTTTATTCAGTTCTACTCTTTTTGTTTGTGTGAGACCACCCGCATTCCATTGTAGAAGTCTGATGTTAGATCTTCTATTAATATAATGTTTTGGTTCTCGAGAAGTAGTCCCCGCCCGGAGATCCAAATGGGGGACTATTTTAACTCCGGAACATTTTACCTCGAGTCATATTGCATAAATATTGAAGAGACTTAGCAATAAATGTAACCGCTTTTTAGAGAGCACCATATTTTTATGTTTTGGCGGTCACATCGCTCTCTCACAACCCCCAGAATGTCTGGAGAACCACACCTGTCGTTGGTTTACGGATCTCACCGACCTGACCGGGAGAATTATCAAAATAAATTCACCGACCATATCCTCTGATTACCAATCAGAGGACGTATACATGCCATGACAGGTCAGCATGTTAGGGGTTAAGGTTTTATAGAGAAATTAGAGAAATGAAGAGGTTGGAAAAATAAAGACTCCCTAGCCCTCAGGAACCCTAATAGCATCGGGGTCAGAAGAGAATAAGAGTTGACCAAGGTAAGGTCAGATAGAAAAGTTACAGTGAGGAGCAAAACACCAGTAAGTGGAAGTAATGTTCTGCTCAGCTTGGGTACCTTGTGGTCGCTATTCACATATCCCCTAGACGGAGACCCCTGAGATATTTTGCTGATGTAAACGACAGAGCAGACTGCCATAGAGCAGAATCTAGCTCAGTTTTAATATTAATTGTACTAAGACCTTTCAAATGAAAGTATTGTATCACATAATAACCAGTTTTACCCATGTTTACAAATTTGCTGAGAGCATTCATTGTTGATGGTTGCCAAAAAATACTAAACAATGTAGCATCAACAAACTTCAAACTTAAGCTTTATAAGGTTGGTACTTTCTATCATAGTCACTTGAAACAATAACTATACATCAATAACCTATACATCAGGTTGGGTACTTCTGGGACAGTCCTGTTTTATACAACTTCCACATTGCTGGCAATAGGCTACTCGCAATGCTGATGATTACATTAAAGGACACAACATGATTGTCTGGCAAAACATTTAAACAGAATTGGGATATATTCTTCACCACTCTATCCTCTATGTGATCTGCAAGAGGAAATGGATCGAGACCACCTTCAAATATGCCCAGCCACTTCTAATGCCCCATCCATCAGTGAAAAATATTGGAGAGCAAGAGGATTAATGACTTCATTGTCAGAAATCCAGCATTAGCTAACAACAACATTAAAGGACAGGAGCAGTTTCAGATTGTGTCTAATGAGATAGACTACAGCATGGACCGAAATCACCTGATTCTCCTAGTCCAGTCATTAAGTAAAATTACAACCACTTAAAACATCCACATTTTAAACAACCAAAAAAATTGCTTGTTGAATTCGTACCAAATATACAGTTATATCTAGATGCTATACAATGTTAGCCATGTTTCAACTACAATTACTACGTAACTCTGATTCACACTCTAGCTTATCTATCCCATGTGCCACATTTCAGACAGATATCCCTTCCACATAAATATAAATAAATAGTTGCCATTATTAAATTTTCAACCTATGCACATTTTACCCATTCAGCAAACATCTTAAGCATGCAGTATTTTAATCAAAGTTAAGAGCCATTTTTTTAGAAAATAAAAAATTATGAAGAATGGTCTAAGTCAGTGATATTCAACCTGGGGCACACTTCTTAAAGACAACGTAAGATTTAATTTAAATTATCCTTTGTGTAGTAAAAAATAGGTTATAAATATTAGGTATAATCTATTTAGACATGGTTATGTATAATTTGAATCTCTAGGGCTAGATCCAGGGGCACAGGCTGAAATGGAATATTGCCTCTGGGGGTATACAGAGAAAAAAGGTTGAATATCACTGGTCCAAGTGAAGCGTACTTTGGTATGGATGGAGGTTTAGGGAGCCTCAAGACATACATTTCTAGCAAAATCTCGATATCAATTTTTGGTTGGAATATTAAACTTCCTCTACCTAGTATGTATATGTAGTAACACTAATAGAGACAGACCTCACCTGCCAATATTTTGAACATACAATAAGCACAGTTCGCTGATTGTAAGCACAACATGTCATAGTGAGAGCATTTAGGCATCTAATTTGTTTGCTTTCATTCTCATAGAGAGGTTCGGCATTCTTACACTCGTGTCCAAACAGAGTCCAAACCTTCACAGTTCCTGTAGTTGTCAATCCCAGCACGACATCATCTGTAACATTTAACGGAAGTGACGGGTGAAATTTCTATTTTGTGCAATTTTACAGCTACATACTTCATTTTTTGTACGTATGTTTGGGGTATTATATGAAACTATTCGGCAGAGTTTCATTTTTGTATGTCAATTAGATTTTGACTTAGTGAAAATTTTCTTTCAAAAAATTTACAAATTTCAAGATGGAATACACTCCACACTTTTTTAAAAAGGTTTGAAATTCAGTTTTAGAAACCCAAAAATCCATTAAAAAAATTTAGGTCAAGGGTTTTTAATATCTTAACAGCAAGAGATATTAAAAGAAAAAATATGAACTGCATAGCAAAAGTTTCAGAATTTTTACAATCTCCAAACACATTCTATTTTTTGTCTCAAAAAGTATTATCATTCCTATATCCCATGTCTGAGTTCTTTTTTGTCATGCTTTATAGAATGCACAATAAACATTTCAGCCTTTTAGTACCTAATTTGTAGATGTTATTTCATTTTGAATGGATAAAAATGTACCAAACTTTAAAGTGGAGTAAAATGAGTTTAAAAGTTTGGGTGCAGTTTAAGCAGAAATAATGATTATAAATCTTCCTATACTGCTTGCAAAAGTTAAAGGCATGTGAACGCTGACCAATGTTCAAGCAGGGTCCTGTTGCAAAGCATAGTGCGTGTACCGTCAGAGGTTTGTACATTAGAGCACGTTTTACATGCCAGCAAAGGTTCTGCCTATGTCTCTCTTAATTAAACAACACATTAAATATTCCTAAAGCATTAAAGTCTTACCTTAACACACATCACAGCAGTGGAACAACAAGCACAGTTTCATCTTCGTCTTCGAAGGCACTTAATTCGGAGTCATCATTTTCATTCCTTAAGTTAATGATAATCGACTGCATAGTATCGTCCCTGGCAATTTGCTACAAATTCACTACATGACACTGTGTTACACTATCTACACCACAAGCTTCCACAGCTAGGTTTTTGAAAATCTGAAAATCTACAAAATCTGGATTGGAGAACTTTTGTAAAAATTTGTTCACATTAAATATAATTTTTCTGTCCTGAGAATGAATCACTTGACGTTTGTTGATCAAAAACTCACTTATGCCAGCTTCAAGGGTCATGTACATGCACTCGGATCACAAACACTGGATAAAAGATATGTGCATAGCAATAATTTAATGTAATATTAACAGCATTTCAGCTCGAGTTCAACACACGACTTAACGATGCCGTTCACTTTAACAAAATAACACACCACTACTCTGAAAACAAACTGAACATTAACCCAGTCTGTTTCAAACTGCGTGACTTCTATTTTCAAAGTAGGTGCACTGTTTATTTATGCTTGACATAAGTGTTGTGAGGAGCGAATGGTGTTTTTCAGGCTTATCTGTGTTGAATGGATGTTAGACACCATAACCATGTGAAGATAAAACATGCATCACTCGCGTTCTAAGTATTGTAGAGACAGGATTTTTGTACAGTCATCACCAGAAAACAAAATTCTTTCCTATTATAAGACTGACATCTGTCATTTTCAAATGTTTATCCGAGCGTAATTAATAAAGATCATGTTCTCAGTTCAGGCGCGTGAGATGCGTGTACCACATTCTGCAACGCTGGTGCAAGGGGCAAGCTTAGGATTTGCTGGAGTCTGCAGTATGGCTCGCCTCCATATGCCCTTAACTTTTGCGAAGATTATAGAAGTGTCGAGGTTTATAAGTGACAGTGCTTTTGCCTTCAGTGTTTCACAGTGCTTACTCACCTAACCATTTTCACAACTATACAAATCTATATATATGAGAGTGAGTCAAATGAAAACCAGAAATATTTTTTTACGGCTCCTTTATTACAGAGTTGAAACAAGTACACTATTTTCAATGTAGTCCCCTGCTTTTTGATACATTTCTGCCACCAAGTTGGGGGGGGGGGGGGGGGGGGGGGGGGCAAAATACCATAGGAAAAAAAAAATCTTTTGGCTGTGCACATAACCACTCTTGCACCACCTGTTTCTCCTCCATGTCGGTTGCAAACTTGTTGCCACCTAAGGAGTCCTTTAGTGACCGAAAGATGTTGAAGTCAGAGGGCACAAGGTCCAGGAAGTAAGGAGGATGAGGGAGGCGTTCCAGAAGCAAGTTCTTGATAGCTGTCAAGGTTCGCACGAGCCGTATGAGATCGTACGTTGTCATACTGGATGAGAACGCCTACTGAGAGGAGTGCGCAGCACTTGGTGCATATGGCAGGTTTCAGAATGTCACGCATCAATTCACTATAGGTGGCACTTGCCCTTTTCCGTGTAATGTTCCACTGTGGGACCCTTGTGGTCTCAGAACAATGTGAGCATCACATTTTGTGCTGATGGCTGGCTGCAGAACTTTTTCGGCTTTGACAATGATAGATACTGCCATTCCATACTGGAGTGCTTGGTCTCCAGTTGGTAGAGACGGACCTAGGACTCGTCTTCAGTCACAATCTGCTTCAAAAATGTGTCATCTTGAAGTTTGTAGTGGCGCAGCAGGTCCTGGCAGGCATCAACTCGCCTCTCCTTCATTTCGGGAGTCAGCCGACGAGGTGCCCATTTTATGGCCACTTTCCGGTATTTCAATTCATCATGGACAATGTGATGAGCAGAACCATGACCGTAGCCTGGCTTCAATCCCAGGCAACCGCATGTGGGATTTGTGGTGGACAAAGTGGCGCTGGAGCGGGTTTCCTCCAGGTTCTCCAGTTTCCCCTGCTATCTCATTCCACCGGTGCTCCATCTTCATTCCACGTATCATCAGTGTCACCGCCTGCAGTGCCGAATGTAGTAAAATCGGGTGTTAAACACTACCAAAAAAAATAAAAAAATAAATAAATAAAGAACCATGGCTTACTGGTAATTGCACTGCAATGTCATTGATGGTGACCAGTCTATCCTGCAGCATCTTCTCCTCCATCATTGCAATCGCCTCAGCTGTCACAGCACAATGTGCCTGGCCTGGCCTCAGCATGTCTGCCAAACTTCTTGTTGTGTCGCTGCTGAATTTCTTATACCCGAGTCTGTGATAAACATGGAGCTCCATACTGTGTCAACATGCATCGATGGATTTCTATTGGTTTTGTGCCTTAACTGTGTAAGAAACAGATCACTCACGCTGCTCCTCTTTGGTGCACTCCAACAGAAGGGTTGCCATATTGGAATCTCTCGTATCACTGTCACACTACTGGGTCACATGGGGTCTCAGGACCAATGCCAATGATGGCAGGAGAGTCCATGCACATGAGTACCAGGTCTGATCATAGAGAAGAGAAGTTTTAGATTTTCTCTAGCAGTGTTCTGGTTATCATTTGATTCACCCTCGTACAATATACAATTATTTACATTATACTTGAACTGTGCTGAACTATTTACACTGAAGAATGACTACACTGAAATATTTATTCTAGACTTTGCTTATGATGTAATATGAAACTAATTAGATAAATGACATCATAAGAAATAATCTGAAAATATTCTGTAATGCAGCATGCAGTCACTATAACCAAAGGCACATATAGGGAGCAAATCTTCAAGGAAGAAGCCAAAAAATTGAAACAAAACAGTTTCTCTATGTTCCTGATTCTTTCGGTGCAAGGCAGATTTTATGGTGTTATACATTTACCAGCAGAGCTGCTGTAACTATGTTATACTGATCATGGTAGCTCAGTGACAAATCAGTAATTAACCATCACTGAAAAAATCCAACAAAAATTTGTAAAAAATCGGCAATTTCTACTTTAAGCAGTGATTTCAAAATTTGCCACACCTCCTCGGGGACATATTTAAAGAGTGCAGAGCTTTAAATATGAAGACAGTTTGATAAGTCCATGACTTTGAGACGGAATATTGTAAGACCCCAAAAGAAAATCATTTATGTAAATATTTATTGAAAATGTAATTTATTTTTGGTGTTGATACGAGTTAGTTGAGTAACGAAAACGTGTTGCTATTGTTCATTGTTACAAAGAATTAAGTTTGTTTAATGATGTCATAAATATTTCCATATTTAATTTTAATATATATGTATAAATAAAAGAATTGTATGTGTTCAATATTAAAAGCGAAGGGAGAATAGCTACAGATCGCTTCCCTAACAATACGGGAACTATTTGATGAACGCATACGCGAATGTACACAAAAAGAAGGTAGCATCATGTGATGTGGCGCTAGAATTTGTTAATAGCGTCTGTGTGCTTGATATGAGAAGACATGTTTTTATAGTGCTCTTGGATGTGAGTAGAAAATTGACTAAACTTTCATGAAGCTTTTGTTCTAAAGTTGTTAAAAAACTGGAAAGACTATCTATATAATATAAATTGGCGCGACAAAAAGTAATTTAAGTGTAGAGCCGAGAAAAAGTGTTAATAAAGTAATATATTATAGTGAGGTAACATCGAGTGTTTGTTCATTCCATCTAGTATCACGACCTGGGGTAGAAAAAGAATCTCATAACTCAGCGCATATAAAGCAACTTATTATAAAAACAGCACCAAATGGCGCCCAACGTGGGGCACAAATTTCGGGTGGAATGAAAATCTACGGGAAATGAACTTACGCAAAATACCAAGTGATGCCAAATCTTTGCGCCAAAAAGGAAGAAGATGCCATTAGACAATCCTTTGAAATGTACGACTTCGAAGACGTCGCCAAGTTGGAAATCAACGAGGGAAGTGCCTAAAAATGCCGATGAACGGATAATCAACGTGGGAAACATCAGAGATCGTCTAGCGAAGTCAACCACCCAGGGGATGCACGTAACGAGATAAATCAACGAGAAAAAGTAGGACCAAAAATTTTTATTTTTACATTCATTTTATTTTTATGTTACTACAAAGCGGCAAAATAGTAGGACTTTTAAGCCCAAGTGAACTAAATAAAAAAAAGAGAATGTCGCAAAAAGGAAACAGAGTAGGAATAGGGGAAGGGGCAGATAAGGCTAGTTATCAGATAGAAGCAAAAAGTGAGGAAGAGGCAACAATAGGAAAAGACCATAGGTTACTAATGATCATGTTTGAGAAATTAGAACTAAGTTTAGGTCAGAGAATGGAACAAAATAAGGTAGAATTAAGACAGGACATAGAACAAAGTTTAGGTCAGAAAATGAAACAGAAAAAGGAAGAGATAGGTCAGAAAATGGAGGAAGTGAGAAAGGACTTAGAACAGAAAATAGAATTAGGAAAACAGAATTTAGAGCAGAAACTAGAACTTAATAGGAAAGAATTAGAGCTAGATTTGGGAAAGAGAATAGAATTAGGAAGACAGGAGCATAAAGAAAATATGAAAGTATTGGAAACTAATTTAAAATTAGTACATAAGAACATAAATGAGACAAAGGAAGCCTTAGAAGCTAGGATAGAAATCATAGGAGATAGGATGGGAAAAATAGAATCGGAAATGAGAGAAAATAAGATTGTATTAGAAGGAGAAATTGGTAGATGTCGAGATGAAATAACAGAATGTAATGCAAGTGTAGACTGTAAGATTACAAATGTAAAAGTAGAAATAACTGAGGAATTAAGGAAAGAAATTGAGGTAGTAAAGAAAGGAATTATTAATGAAACTGTAGAACAAATTGTAATTCCTAGAATTAAAACTATGGCTGATGTAGTACAATCACAACAAGATGCTATGAATGATATGAAACAAAGTCACTTAGAAATAAAGAATGATTTAAAATCAATTTGTGAAGAAATGAGAAAAGGAAAAGAAAGTTTGGCTAATGTAAATGATGTTGTGAATGCACTACAAAGGCAAAATGATGATTTAGATCTAAGTAATGTTCAAGATGAAAGTTATTTGAATAATGTACAAAATGTTGACTCACCATATAGAGAAAGGGGTTCACAATTAAACAAAGACACAACACTCAACACATGCTACACCAACAGCATACTACATGAAATCACACCACCTACATTTGACGAGGAGAAGGGAGACGATCCAAAACTCTTTGTTAAAGAGATGGAAGAGTATTTTAAAGTGAAAAGGATACCAAATGAGCTTAGGATGATGATAGTCAAGAAAAGCTTAAAAAACAAAGCATTAGAATGGCTAAGGTTAACACTAGCTGGTCATGAATCTTATAGCTCATTCAGAAATCTATTCCTATCCTAAGCAGAACCAGACAAGGGTAGAGTTAGCGACAGGAAGATATGATCCGACCAAAGGGTTATTTTTTTTTATTTTTTATTATTTTTTTATGGGGATTTAAGGACTTACCCTGGGTTTATTTCACCCAGGGCAATTATAAATAGCTCTCTTCAGCCGGGATGGGATTATTTTTATTTATTATTTATGAACGTTGGTCAGGAAATGGTAGGTTGTGTACATCGTACATTCTCTTTTTATATTTCTTTTTATTGAGTGTAGGTTTGTTGGTGCACATGACCATAGGCCATGTGCAGAGGTCATAGCAATCTTGTCCTTCATGGTTGAAGTAGAGTTGCCCTGGGAGTGTGTTGTGTCGTCGTGGTGGTGAAAGGTCCGTCTGTGTGTTGGCCTCTTCTGTGTGTCTTCTATTGCCGGTGTTCATTGCATGGGCGAGGACTGCTTCCCAGGTTGCAACTTGGCTTGTTAGTGTCTGGATTTCGGCATGTAGTTTTCTTAGTGCTTCGGTGATGTCGTGGATTGAAGCTTGTAGATCACTTGTAGTCTTTTGTGGTTCAGCTGGTTGTCGGTTGTGTGGTCGGCGTTTGGTTGAGTTGGTCTTATCGTTGGAGACTGCTTGCTGTGCCGGTTGAGGTCGAACTGCGGTCGGCTGGTGGCGGCATGGGTTCATGGGACACTTTGCTTGGCCCGTGAAATGCCCAATGCAGTTGCACGTGGTGCAATTAGACGGGGCGAGGCGACAGGTCATGGCTGGTGCAAGTCATCGTGAATGTTCTTGCGCCGCAGTAATGGCATTGTGGGTCGAGTGTGCAGGCGTCGGTGGTGTGGCCGTATTGACAGCAGCGTCGGCATGGGATGGGGCGGGAGCTCCGGCTGGCCTCAACTGGAAGAACCTGCCAGAGGGCAGGGAACCCATCAGCCAGGGCAGCACAGTAGTCTCCCTCGTCCCAAAAATGTAGGCGAACTAGTGGTGACGGCCCTTTGGTTGTGTGGATGCGTGTCACCTTGATGAGGGATGGCCATCGGTGTCAGGCTGTGTTCAACAGGAGAGCGTCTGGCACATCTCAATGAACACCACGCATTACTGCGTTACACCTCTGTAGTCTTGTGAGATTCGGCGGCTGGTATTCAGCTTCTGGTTGCGTTGCTAGTGTGTGCTCGGCGAAGAGGTATCTTATAAAGGCAGGGGCAGAGTAATCGTCTGCTAGTGGAGGCTGCGTGGTTGGCTGTGTGACTGGCGGTGAGGCTGGTTGTGTGGCCGGCGGCAGGTAGTCAATGACTTATTTGCTCGGCGGCAGGCTGGCAGTGTTGCTGGAGGCGTGGCTGGTGGTCTGGATGGCGGTGTGATTGGCGGAGTTGCAGGTGTTGTGGCATTGAGGTTTATAATCTTGAAGGTCCTCTTCGGCGAAGCAGGCGGTGTGGCGTTGAGGTTTATGATCTTAAAGTTCCTCTTCGGTGAAGCAGGCTGTGTGGCCGGCGGGGTTGCAGGCTTTAAGACGTTGGAGTTCGTGGTCTTGAGGTTCTTCTTGCGTGGCATGTCGGCGAAGATTGGTTGGTCGGAGACTTCTTTGCTCGGCGGCAGTTGGTCGTCAACTACACTACCAACCAAAGGGTTATCGCTAGTCAATTATTTTATGAAAGTAGCCAACAAAGGGAAGCTATTAGACCCTAACCTGTCGGAAGCAGAGTTAATTACCAGCATAACAAGACATTTCCCAGACACAGTGAGAACAGGGTTAATTGTTGCGAGGCCAGTAGATTTTGCAGACATGATAGAATTACTAAAAGCCTTCAAAACGCAAAATGGTCGGCCTAATGAGCATAGACATAGAAACGATCACCCAAACTCACCTATCTTAAACAGAAGCACGACTACAAATAACAAGAATGAGAGAGAAGATAGAAATACTAGGAGCACCCATGACAGGGGGAGAGGGGCACACCATTTCCCACAACCACATAATCATGGCGAAAGGATGGAGAACACAAGACAGTGGTACCACGACACGGTACCAAAGGGTGAATCAAGATACCGAACACATACGTATGATCAGGGGAGACCAGAAGACAGTACCCATCAAGTGAATCACATACGATTCTGTAGGGAATACTTGAACAACCAAAGACCGCCATGCAACAGGGGTTCACACCAAAGGGGCAGAAACCAATGGAACACCGGCAACATAAGACAACAGGAACAGGATGGAAACGTGCCGAATAGGGCAGATGTTGCACAGAATACAGAAATAACAACCACCACCAACACCCAGGGAAATTACCACGACTAAGTTCGTCCCAATTGAATTGATGACCAACACAGAACCTAAGCGATTGGCAATTGAGATCGACACAGGATGGCCACACAGAGGGAAAATGGAACTACTGTACACTTGACTGCTGGTCATAACAAAACAGCTGGGCGACCATACATATGAGCTACAGAATACAAATGGCAAGTTGGTAGGAAGATACCATAAAAACAAATTAAAACCATACAAAGAAAGGACCAAATAGTCTTTGCCAACAACATGTAAGGCAGGAACAGTAGAGACGATGAAAAATAATAATTTGATGTCAGGGACAAAAATAAATAGGAATCAATTGTGGTGACAAAGAGAAAATATTTTTGACACAAGGGTGTCGAGAGTGAATTAAGAAGAAAAATAATATAGTTGCCGAATAATTATAAATATAGAAGTTTTTTCTTATAGAGATAAGAGATAAAGAGGTGACAATTAGTGAAGTAAGAAAAATCATAGTCAGAAAAGCAATGCCCATGAATTAACATGGATATAGCCAATGTTAAGCTTGAAGAAATGTCGAACTAAAATAGTGAATAAGAACCCAATGTCATAATAGCATCATTAGTAACATCAGAGTTTAAGAATTGACTCAACGACCTGCCCATACATAATAAGCTTGCAAGACAAAGAAGACAAAGAACTGAATAAAATTGCCATAAATATGATCATAATCATTAGCTCAAGATTTGTATCCTGTTTTTCTCTCCTCATAACAAAGAACATAAGTCAAAAGGTACACAATAAACCATGATACACTTAAATAATATTTGTGTCAATGTTAAATGTAAAAACTTAGGAATATTCTTGGTGTTGTGTTGTGTAATAACTGAATATGTAAAATTGTAAAGACATGCTGTGTCATGCCAAAGCAAAAGAGACAAAAGCATACAGCGGAGAAGACTGTAAAGAAAAAAGGGTATTGTACAAAATATTAAGTATTAGAGGAATAGGGAGAAGTGTTGTATTGTGTTTCAAGATTGTAAATGTAGGCAACAACTTGAAAAACAAAACAAGGGGCATGTGAGACGGAATATTGTAAGACCCTGGTGCAGTTTTTGTAATTATTAATGACGTTGTGTCTTTGAGCTATTGAGATCTTTGTGATCTCAGCGCGTGTTAACGGATGGAATGAAAAATCACACGATGTTTCTTCACCACAATGTATTATTTTATTAACAGTTTTTCGATATTTTACATTAAATAATTCCTCTTAGCACCGTTCTAAATTCTTTAAAACCTTTCCACTTTTTCACTTAATGGAACTTATGCTTGATGAAAGTCTGGTGAAAATTCTTATGTTCACGCGTTGCACCAATACGTCCTTATGCCTCGATTACACACACGCGAATGGGAAGATTATGGCATCACCTCACGTGACACCGCCTTTTTCGTATACATCCGCGTATGCGTCCATCAAATAGTTCTTTCTTGTTAGGGAAGCGATCCCTAACCATCCTCCCCTACTTTTATTATGGAACACATATAATTCTAATATTTATACATATATATGGTGCTGTATTTAATGAAATGGGCTGAGCTATGTGACTCGTTTTCTATCTACAAGGTCGTGGTAACGGATGGAATAAATATACACTTGGGTCCAACTTTAGTCACACATTTTATTTGCACCTTCTTGTTCACTATTTCCAAATCACATCACAGTAGAAAGTCTTATGTTAGCGGAACAACTTCCCTAACGTCGCCAAAATTTAATTAAAGGTCTCTAAACACTCAGTAAATTCACTTTTACTGTTTCATGACGAGTACACATAAAAATACGTCCATCTACCTCGGAGATACCGACGCTAGTGAACTATTTTTTGGCGTCCCTTTGACACGACACACCGCCTTTTTCAAGCTTCATCCGTGGTATTCATCCGCGCAAATAGTTCTTTCTCGTTAGGGAAGCGATCCCAATTATTGTCTCCTATCTTCATTATGGGACACAAACAATTCTAATATTTATACACTTTTAACAAACATTTACATGAACGATTTTCTATTGGGGTCTTCTAATATTCTGTCTCATATATTAAAATCAAATATGGAAATATTTATAACCTCTTTAAACTAACTTAGTTGTTCGTAACAATGAACCTTTGTAACACGTTTTCGTCATTTGACCAACACATACCAACATCAAAAAACAAATTACACTTTTAACAAATATTCACATAAACGATTTTCTTTTGGGGTCTTCTAATATTCTGTCTCACATACCCCTTGTTTTGTTTTTCAAGTTGTCACCTATATTTACAATCTTGAAACACAATACAATACTTCTCCCTATTCCTCTGATACAATCACTTTGTACAATATTTTTTTTTTCTTTTACAGTCTTCCTCGCTGTTTGTTTTTGTCTTTTGTTTTGGCATGACACAGCATGTCTTTATAAATTTCACACATTCAGTTACTACACAATACATGTTCAGTTATTATTCAATACATATTCAGTTATTGTACAACACATTCAGTTATTATACAACATATCCAGTTATTATACAACATATGTTCAGTTATTATACAACACATATTCAGTTATTATACAACACCTATTCCTAAGATTTTACATTTGACATTGACATAAATATAATTTAAGTGTATCATGGTTTATTGTGTGGCTTTTGACTTTTGTTCCTTGTTATGAGGAGAGAAAAACAGGATACAAATCTTGAGCTAATGATTATGATCATATTTATGGCAATATGTTATTCAGTTCCTTGCCTTCTTTGTCTTGTAAGCTTATTATGTATAGGCAGGTCGTCGAGTCAATTCTTAAACTCTGATGTTACTAATGGTATCATTTTTACTTTTTTTTTTTTTTAATTGGGTTCTTATTCATTGTTGTTTAGCTTAACATTTCTTCAAACTTAGCATTGGCTATATCCATCTTAATTCATGGGCATTGCTTTTTTGACTATGGTTTTCCTCACTTCACTAATTGTCACCTCTTTATCTCTATAAGAAAAAACTTCTATATTTATAATTATTCGGCAACTATATTATTTTTCTTCTTAATTCACTCTCGACACCCTTGTGTCAAAAATATTTTCTCTTTGTCACCACAATTGATTCCTTTTTATTTTTGTCCCTGACATCCTTATGTCAAAAACACATTATTTTCCGTCGCTATTCACTTCTTTAATGAAAATCAGTGTCCTCATCTGTCTTTGTTGACAATGCTCTTAGTGGTCAATATAGCCAATGACTATGTTGATTTTCTTTCTTGTTGTATTTTCCAATCTGAATATATCTTTCATAAGTAACCCATTAAAAATTATTATTTTCCATCATCTCTACTATTCCTGCCTTACATGTTTGTTGGCAAAGACTATTTGGTCCTTTCTTTGTATGGTTTTAATTTATTTTTATGATATCTTCCTACCAACTTGCCATTTATATTCTGTAGCTCATACGTATGGTCACCCAGCTGTTTTGTTATGACCAGTGGTCTAGTGTACAGTAGTTCCATCTTTCTCTTCGTGTAGCCATCATGGTGTCGATGTCAATTGTAAATTGCTGAGATTTTGTGTTGTTGGTCATCCATTCGGTTGGGACGAACTAGTTGTTGTAATTTCCCTGAGTGTTGGTGGTGGTTGTTGTTTCTGTATTCTTTGCAACATCTGCCCTATTTGGCACATTTTCATCCTGTTCCTGTTGTCTTATGTTGCCGGTGTTCCATTGGTTCCTGCCCCTTTGGTGTGAACCCCTGTTGTATGGCGGTCTTTGGTTGTTGAAGTATTCCCTACAGAATCGTATGTGATTCACTTGATGGGTACGGTCTCCTGGTCTCCCACGATCATATGTATATGTTTGGTGTCTCGATTCACCCCTTGGTATTGTGTCGTGGTACCGCCATCTTGTGTTCTCCATCCTTTCGCCATGATTATGTGGTTGTGGGAAATGGTGTGCCCCTCTCCCCCTGTCATGGGTGCTCCTAATATTTCTATCTTCTCCCTCATTCTGGTTGTTCGTAGCCGTGCTCCGGTTTAAGATAGGTGAGTTTGGGTGATCGTTACTATGTCTATGCTCATTAGGCCGACCATTTTGTGTTTCGAAGGCTGTCAGTAATTCTATCATGTCTGCAAAATCTACTGGCCTCGCAATAATTAACCCTGTTCTCACTGTGTCTGGGAAATGTCTTGTTATGCTGGTAATTAGCTCTGCTTCCAACAGGTTAGGGTCTAATAGCTTCCCTTTGTTGGCTACTTTCATAAAATAATCGACTAGCGATAACCCTTTGGTTGGATCATATCTACCTGTCGCTAGCTCTACCCTAGTTTGGTTTTGCTTAGCTGGGCCCCAATACCTTGATAGGAATAGATTTCTGAATGAGCTATACGATTCATGACCAGATAGTGTTAACCTAAGCCATTCTAATGCCTTGTTTTTTTAAGCTTTTCTTGACTATCATCATGCTAAGCTCATTTGGTATCCTTTTCACTTTAAAATACTCTTCCATCTCTTAAACAAAGAGTTTTGGATCGTCTCCCTTCTCCTCGTCAAATGTAGGTGGTGTGATTTCATGTAGTATGCTGTTGGTGTAGCATGTGTTGTGTGTTGTGTCATTGTTTGATTGTGAACCTCTTTCTCTGTATGGTGAGTCAACATTTTGTACATTATTCAAATAACTCTCATCTTGTACATTACTTACATCTAAATCATCTTGCCTTTGTAGTGCATTCACAACATCATTTACATTAGCCAAACTTTCTTTTCCTTTTTTCATTTCTTCACAAATTGATTTTAAATCATTCTTTATTTCTAAATGACTTTGTTTCATATCATTTATAGCATCCTGTTGCGAATGTACTACATCAGCCATAGTCTTAATTTTAGGAATTACAATTTGTTCTACAGTATCATTAATAATGCCTTTCTTTACTACCTCAATCTCTTTCCTTAATTCCTCAGTTATTTCTGCTTTTACATTTGTAATCTTACAGTCTACACTTGCATTACATTCTGTTTATTTCATCTCTACATCTACCAATTTCTCCTTCTAATACAATCTTATTTTCTCTCATTTCCGATTCAATTTTTCCCATCCTATCTCCTATGATTTCTATCCTAGCTTCTAAGGCTTCCTTTGTCTCATTTATGTTTTTATGTACTAATTTTAAATTAGTTTCCATTACTTTCATATTTTCTTTACACTCCTGTCTTCCTAATTCTATTTTCTGCTCTAAGTTCTGTCTTCCTAATTCCATTTTCTGTTCTAAGTCCTTTCTCACTTCCTCCATTTTCTGACTCAATTCTACGTTATTTTGTTCCATTTTCTGACCTAAACTTTGTTCTAGTCTTTCAAACATGATCATTAATAACCTTTGGTCTTTTCCTATTGCTACCTGTTCCTCGCTTTCTGGTTCTATTAGATAACTAGGCCTATCTGCCCCTTCTCCTACTCCTGTTACTAGCTCTTTTCGCGATATTTTAGTTTCTTTATTCAGTTTACTTTGGCTTAGAAGTCCCACTATTTTGCCGCTTCGCAGTAACATAAAAATAAACTGGATGTAAAAATAAAAATTTTTGGTCCTACTTTTTTTTTTTTTGTTGATTTGTCCAGTTACGGGCGTCTCCTGGGCAGTTGGCTTTGCTAGACGATCTCTGGTGTTTTCCCACGTTGAAATTATCCGTTCATCAATGTTCTGATGTATTGGATTTCAAACGATGGTCTAATGGCATCTTCTTTCTTTTTGGCGCAAAGATATGGCGTCACTTGGTATTTCGCGTAAGTTCATTTTCCGTAATTTCCATTCCATCCAAAATTCGTGCTCCACGTTGGGCAAGCCATTTGGTGCAGTTTTTGTAATTATTAATGATGATGTGTCTTTGAGCTATTGAGATCTTTGTGATCTCAGGTCGTGTTAACGGATGGAATGAAAAATCACACAATGTTTCTTCACCACAATGTATTATTTTTTAACACTTTTTCGATATTTTACATTAAATAATTCCTCTTAGCACTGTTCTAAATGCTTTAAAACCATTCCACTTTTTCACTTAGTGGAACTTATGCTTGATGAAAGTCTGGTGAAAATTCTTATGTTCACGCATTGCACCAATACGTACTTATGCCTCGATTACACACACGCGAATGAGAAGATTATGGCATCACCTCACGTGACACCGCCTTTTTCGTATACATCCGCGTATGCATCCATCAAATAGTTCTTTCTTGTTAGGGAAGCGATCCCTAACCATCCTCCCCTACTTTTATTATGGAACACACATAATTCTAATATTTATACATATATATTAAAATCAAATATGGAAATATTTATAACCTCTTTAAACTAACTTAGTTGTTCGTAACAATGAACCTTTGTAACACGTTTTCGTCATTTGACCAACACATACCAACATCAAAAAACAAATTACACTTTTAACAAATATTCACATAAACGATTTTCTTTTGGGGTCTTCTAATATTCTGTCTCAACCCCAAAAGAAAATCATTTATGTAAATATTTATTGAAAATGTAATTTATTTTTGGTGTTGATACAAGTTAGTTGAGTAACGAAAACGTGTTGCTATTGTTCATTGTTACAAAGAATTAAGTTTGTTTAAAGACGTCATAAATATTTCCATATTTAATTTTAATATATATGTATAAATAAAAGAATTATATGAGTTCAATATTAAAAGCGAAGGGAGAATAACTGAAGATCGCTTCCCTAACAATACGGGAACTACTTGATGAACGCATACGCGAATGTACACAAAAAGAAGGTAGCATCATATGATGTGGCGCTAGAATTCGTTAATAGCGTCTGTGTGCTTGATATGAGAAGACGTGTTTTTATAGTGCTCTTGGATGTGAGTAGAAAATTGACTAAACTTTCATGAAGCTCTTGTTCTAAAGTTGTTAAAAAACTGGAAAGACTATCTATATAATATAAATTGGTGTGACAAAAAGTAATTTAAGTGTAGAGCCGAGAAAAAGTGTTAATAAAGTAATATATTATAGTGAGGTAACATCGAGTGTTTGTTCATTCCATCTAGTACCACGACCTGGGGTAGAAAAAGAATCTCATAGCTCAGCGCATATAAAGCAACTTATTATAAAAACAGCACCAACTTTTTAAAGAAAACATTTTTTTTTAAAAAAAATCAACTTTATTTATCAACATAGTCTCGTTTTAACTCTATATACCTTGTTCAACATTTCTCAATTTTTTTAACCCTTTCATAAAATACAATTTTTGAAAGTCTGCAAAATACAGTTTATTTCTGAAATGTTTTCATTGAATGTGAATTTCTTCCCAACCAAATTTTTGAGGTTTGCAAAAAAGTAGTTTGGAGCCAAATCTGGAGAATAGGGTGGATGAGGTGGCACTTCGTGACAATTTCACACATTTTGCAATGGTGATGTCACACATATGCATGGGTACATTATTCTGGTGAAAGAGAAGCTTTTTCTTCACCAGATAGAGTCTTTTCTTTAACAGTTCCTTGAGAAATTGTTTCAGTATTGCGGCATAATATGAATCTGTAATTGTTTTACCCTTTTCAGGGTAGTAGATGAATATTGTACCTTGGGAATCCCAAAAGATGGCTGCCATGAGTTTTCCAGCTGATAGCGATTTTCACTGTTTTTGGAGCATGTTCACTAAAGGAAATCTATTGCTTGGATTGTTGCTTCATCTCAGGTAACCGTAATGGATTCAGGCTTCATCGACTCAGATTGTACTGGAACAGTTTCAAATGGCCACACAATTCTGTTGTCAACTGTGAGCAGTTGCGACACACGTCTTGCCGACAGCTTTCTCATACCCAAATATTTGTGCAGGATATCATATACCCATTCATTTGAGATGTGTAGGGTCTTGGTTATCTCACAGATTTTCCACTCGTCAGCCTTCTATCACCATATCCGGAACTTTGCTCACCATTTGTTCAGTTGTGACATCAACTGGCCATCCTGTGCACTCAGCACCTCTCGTGCTCGCACGGCCACATCAAATTCTGTGAACCACTTGTGAACCATGTCATGTGATGGAACATAGTTCACATAATAATTTTTCAGCATTTCTTGCATGTCCTTCATTGTCTTACCACGCAAAAATTAATGCTTTTTGCGAATATGAAATTGACTTTTCTCCATTTTCTATGAAGCAACACAAAACTAGAGGTTTTACAGGCTCCCAAGAATGCTCTAAGAAACAGATAACAAATTTCTGGAATTATACAGAATAGGTGAGCAACTTTGGTGCCAACAAGAAATCTGTGATTCATGCGCTATTTCTCGTCCAAGTCATGGGCTTATCAAACTGCCTTCATATGATGCAATTAGAGCATATATGTACTTCAAACCCCTAGAATATTTTTATACAAAAAAAAAAACATCAAATGTGAAATTTTGTCATTTTTGGTCTTATTTTCGACTGTTTTCTCCCTTAACATGTATTTGTTTTTCATTTTCAAAAATCTATAGTTAAGTATTCACAGATAATCTTAGACAGTACACACCTTTTCTTTTTGCTGGACGCAGAACATGGAGAGAACTTATCCAATCAGGATTCATTCTTGAGGACAGGGTAAACACAATTTCCAAACTGAAGGGATCCATCACCAGAACTTCAGCATAGTAACCATTACAAAACAGTCTCACATCTTCACATCCACACATGTGGTAGGCCTGAAATATAACAATTAGCCAAGGAAAATGAACATTCATACCATTTTTGTCTATTAATAACAAATTTACATACAGACTGTGTGTCCAACAGACATTAACATATGGAACAGAGACTATCAATAAAATCAGCTGCATGTTGGAAATATCAACTTGTGTACACCACACTGCAATACACATGGGGCTTAGAAATATGCTGCTCTCCTAATGCGCTCAATCATTTTTTCCATGGCTGTACAAACTATTCTCACAAATGCTTATTCCTGCATCTACTTCATGCTACTCAAGATAAACATTTGCAGAAATTATCTTATTGCTTATCATTCGCTTTAACTGATAGTCAAATGTTTTAAAGCTGGTCACTATGTGATAGCTATTAAATTCCATTCTTTTTCATGGCCAAGAGATAAACAAACAAATGGGGACTTCCCATTTGAGAAAAGTATAGGTATTGGAAGGCAAGAGGACCCGGGTTCAATCTCCGGCACTGGCATGAGGATTTTTCCCCACTGAGAGGTCTGGCATAGGGTGCACTCAACCTCATTAGGTCCCTGAGGGGCCAATTCAGGAGCTACTTAATAAAGAAGTAGTGACCCCAAGTGCAAAGGCTGCATAATTGGCAGCACTGACCATGCACCACCCTCCAGTTCTACAACCCACTCATGATGCCTGTAGTGGGCAGAGATGGGGGATGCTGCGACCAGGCGGTAAGCCTTGGCCTATGAAGGGCTGTTGCTCTAGAGGTTATTTTGTTATAAATATTGGAAAATTCAAACAAATAATATTATCTTTAAAAATATTCCATGTAAAGGAAGTCTGGATTTTCTTGAAAATCTTTGTGTCACAACCATAAAATATCCAAATTTACGTTGGGTATTTAATTTAACTGACTTTTTGTTTTTGAGTTATACCGTTTGCATGCATGCATGTATGTATGGACGCACGCACACAAGGACCTTTTTCTAAAGATCAGTTTCTTGGATTCAGGGAACCTCAAAATGTGCATTGCCAATGAAATCATGGTATTGGATTTTTGGGTGGAATGTAATACCTTTTCACTTACTATGTAAATGGTACAAAAGTAAAAATATAATACCAAACATTTCAAAAATAGAAAAAAATTTGACAAAATCTGTGCTTTAATGAGTTCATTCTACATTACCCTCTCTCCTTCAAAATGATACTTGTGTCTCATTGCTTGGCTACCATAAAACAACCAAACTGAAAGGCATCTTCCTACTTATTGCTTAGCTTTAAGAGGAACGGAGGGTTTATTAAGTGGTGTATTGTGAACATAATGTCAGCAATTGTTTCCAATGTTTTCATAATCGAACTCCCTCTTTGGCTGTTGCTCATTTACCGTATTTGCTGGCATATAAGATGCACATCTTTGCTTTTGAAAATAGGTCCAAAAATCGGATGCATCTTATAGCTGGTAGCATGTTGAGGTAGGTACCTATAAGCTCTATTTCTTCAAAGTTTCTTTGTTTAGGCTTGAAGCAATTCATTGTATTTCCTTGCAAATTTTGAGTATTCTAATTGTATGTTGTTGTTAGCTAATGCTGGATTTCTGACAATGAAGTCATTAATCCTCTTGCTCTCCAATATTTTTCACTGATGGATGGGGCACTAGAAGTGGCCGGGCATATTTGAACGTGGTCTCAATCCATTTCCTCTTGCAAATCACATAGAGGACAGAGTGGTGAAGAATATATCCCAAATGATATATGAAATGATCATATTGTAAATGATGAGAGTGGGCGTGTAACAATACATTTGATACCAAACTTACATGGACCAAACAAATAGAAAATGTAATACAAAGAGCAGAGAGGTGCCTTTCACTGTTAAAACGTCTAACAGGAATGAAGTGGGGATGTTCCAGAGCAACTCTTAACACAACATACAATGTATATATAAAGCCATTATTTACTTACTGCGGCAAAGTTCTTGTAACAGCAAACACACACACAAAAAAAAAAAAAAAATCTAATTGTATAGAGTCCAGTAAATGCACATGTGCCATCATTGATGGTTTTGTATTATTTGTTCAAGCTTCATTTATGGTTATGTTGAAGGTGGAGATCCACTTGTGTCATTCCTAATATATTGTGGTTTTATTTGCAAACTGGCTGAAAAAGGCATTGCTATACTATTCCATTTAAGCAGCAAGTTATTGTATATGCTAGAGCATGAAAACAGGGCTGCAGCAAGGCATTTTGGGCCACGTCCAACTGAAAAAATGATAAGAACTTGGCAGAATCAGGAAGATGTTTTAAAGAAAGCACCTCACAGTAAACATAATCTGAGAAGTGGTACTATTAAATAGCCAAAACTTGAAGCAGTACTCAATACTTGGATTTTGGAGAAAAGACGAGCAGGAATATCAGTTTCTATGAAAATGATCATTCATCAAGCAAATGAGATATCTACTAGAGATCACTTAATTTACTGGAGCAGCATCATGGTGTTAAAATCCATGAAGAGGTATTGGCTTTGTATGTGGACCAAGACAAAAATATCACAGAAAATACAGACAGGTACAAAATACAAATTGTTGAATTTCAACGGTTTTTCATTAACACAAGGAAAAGAGAAGATTTAATTTAAAAGGTGAGTCAATTAATAACAATGAACAACACTTACAACATAATTTTCCGGAACGCGTTTCGAAGGTTAACTTTCCTCCATTATCAACCGGACAATAATGGAGGAAAGTTAACCTTCGAAACGCGTTCCGGAAAATTATGTTGTAAGTGTTGTTCAGTGTTATTAATTGACTCACCTTTTAAATTAAATTAATTACAACACTGTTTTCAAACTTCTATGAAAGGAAGATAAAAAAGAGAAGATTTTTGTGGATTTGAGGACGAATATTAAAATGCAATCATTTTTTCTTACTTATATTGCCTAGATATTAGATGTATGTGGATATATAATAGTTTTGCAATAGATGTTTAAGGAGAGAAACTTTTTCATAAAAAAGGCCTTTAAAAGTGGAGTGCACTTTTTACACTGGTGCATCTTATATGCCAGCAAATATGGTATTTTATCTTAGCCTGTACTATGAGTAAGTGATAAAGTTAAATTGTCAGCTTTAGTCTGTTTCCAGAGCTACACAGCCATTGTGATCTATGTGAAATAAATTTAAGACATACATAATGCACATCTGTACACTATTTTTACTATTTTAAAGGTAATTGTAATTTGTCAAGGAACTGAAATATACTGCACCTGTATACTTGTATGAACATACGGCAACTTGACAACCTCTCGACATTTTCCATCCACCATGTCCCATGTACACATTTCGCTGAAAACAAAACAATAATATACTAACAGGCATGTGGTTATGGTGCATACTGCTAAAACATCTTAAACTGGATTACAGTGATCTATTTATTCTGCTTCAATGTTATTTAACTTGTCATAAGATGAAGTGTCTCTCAAGTGTCTTCTTGGCTATTTTGCTTGGTCTACTGGAGATTGGTGTTCTGCCACTGAGGTAGCTGTGAACATGTAAGTTCCAAGATATGCATATCCCTCTGTCCTCTATGTGATCTGCAAGAGGAAATGGATCGAGACCACCTTCAAATATGCCCAGCCACTTCTAGTGCCCCATCTATCAGTGAAAAATATTGGAGAGCAAGAGGATTAATGACTTCATTGTCAGAAATCCAGCATTAGCTAACAACAACCCCTGCATCAACTACACAATACCATGCCCAACTACAGCGAGAGGCTATTGAAACCTATAAGCATCCTAACAATGGAACACTAATCTCCAGCAGCGACGGCAAAACAACCCGGAAGTTACTTCTAATGGTGCAGTCATTACCTCACACTACTGGATGATAATTAGAATGCAGATGGGATATATTAGTGGGTGATTTGAGTTCGATGTAGGTTTGTGTTGGCATGAGACCTTTCCTTTGTAGTTTCAGGGCATAGGTAGTTCCTGGATTCTTGCTGGCTGCTCAAATAAATGAATACACTCCTTTCCGTTCCATTGATAATTACTTTACTTTGTCACCGCTTGTTACTCCACTCGCCACTGCATAAATGTGTGGTACAAAAGAACAAAGTCCAATTGTCGACTTCACATCACTGTTAAAGTTAAAGAGCGCATCCAAACCCAGTATCACTTCCCCAGCCACCGTCACAATGAACACCTACAGGCTTATAACTAAAGGGAGGATGGCTGCATATTTGCATGTTTTATTCCTTCAAATATAAACATATGCATGGAAGAGGAAAATGTGTTTCATGTCATTTGGAATCAATTAGCACAGTTTTATAGTGCATAGAAATGCACATTCACAGGATTAGCGCACATTTCACTAATATGTGCATATGGTTGCATATATTACACTGTTTTCTCCATTTAATGTTACAATATTAGTTTTTAACTCCATAAAATGACAAGTTTCAGCTTTATTGTCATGATTTTGCAAATGAAAAAAATGTTTTCATAGAAAGCCAGCATTCTTATGTATATAAAATATTTGCCTTTTTTGCACAACACTGACAGTGCCGAGCAGGAGTCTGCAGTTTTAAATCTCAACAAGTCAATAAAGCAATCTGTCCTAAACCATTTCCTAAAAGTAAGATTTCGGAAGAAAGGAACATGGTTGCCAACAATGGACAGTTGGTGGTAATTTCCTTGTTTTTGTTTTCCCGGCGATATTCTTTGAAGTTTGAAGATCAGCTTTAATGTACATTATTGTAGACCACGGTGACAAAACAAAGCGGAATTGAAGTTTAAATTCTTAGCTGTTTCTAAAATACCATTTTGCAAGTGTTAGTGGACCAAGACAAGTGTATTTCAATGTCGAAGGAAAAATCCAGTAAAATATCTTTGCTTCATCAATGGATTGGTAGGAATTCCACATTGACAATAAATGTAATTATAACAATTATAAACTTTTATAAAGTTTATTCGCGATGTGAACTGTGTATTACAAGGTGAATCTGAAAAAGAACTTGATTATTATCCTGTGAATGACATAGCCTCTTTGCGATACTCCCCTGTGACCTTATGTGAAGTGGAGAGATCATTTTCTTCATTCAAACACATTTTAAGTGACAGAGGAAGGGCTTTCTACCAGAAAATTTAGAAAAATATTTGTTTATTTATTGTAATAAAATTGATATGCGATCGATCGTTAAATGATTGTTGACTTATATTTCATTAGTTAATTACACACAAGATTAATGAGAATGACAACATAAAATATAATTTCAATTAGGAGCAAAAAGTAAAGATATTACAATTGTTGTTTCATAAACAAATAAAATGATGTGAAGAAATAGTGTACTTTACTATTAGAAAAAAATTAATTGTGGGCATATATTTTAATTTTAAGAGCATATTTTCAACTTTTTTGCTGCATAGTTGCTTGCATATATTTATAGTTTTTAGTGCATATAAAACCACCCTCTACTTATAACACTATCTGATAGTGACAATCTATTTCCTTGAGGGCAAGCCTTAATCCATGTCAGATCAGATCACTGTTATGACTGCATCAGTACCCAGCACAGCTTCCCCTCTATCCTGCCATCCACAATGGTAGAGGTTGTCCCCCACTCTTTTGTCCAAGAAACACAGTCACTCAATGGAATAGCTCCACCATCCACCAATCCTAACTCATCTCTCACTGGTTCATGGGCTTTGCTGCTGACAATCCTTCACAATGTATCCTGGTTGGTCACATCCCTAGCAAACATTGCTTGACATCCATTGGCTCATTCATAGACAGTCTCTCACCAGATATCTCTGTTGGCTGTATCCCAAACACACATTGTCTCTGTCGTGTTTCACATTTCTGTTCTTCAAAACAGGGGTAGCGATTACTTGGGCCGCTAGCAATTTCTACCTTAGGCCTGCACTATCCCATACACCCAATGGTACTGTCTGCTCTTGGACTTGGCGTGGACAGCCCTTCATTAGGTGCCCTGGCTGGCCACACCATCACACCTCTGGGAGGTTGTCGACATTCTTGGATTGATCCTCCATCCCCGACATAACGAATATTCTGGATCTTCCAGACAGGGGCAGTTATTACCTTGGCTGCCTCCATCTTTAGCACAGCCATCAGGCATCATGGATGGTCTGTAGTAGCAGAGCATCAGAAGCTGATGTATCTTGACATCGTGCACCTATCAATGTCAATGAAGGAGTAGGTGGCTCCTTGAGACACATAATTGGCTGGGAGAATCACCACTGTTGTTCACCAGTTGTTCAATGGGCAGGGTGAACTCTTGCAGCATTTCCCTGGCTGCAATAGGCTACAACCACACAATTTTCAAGCCAGTTTTCAAGAATTTCCCAGATATCTCTGGATGCCACAGATGTCAAAATTACATACAGTACTTCTGTCATCTGCTCCTGGAGGCTAGCTTCAGCTGTACAGCCTCCTCTTCTGTAAACCATCAGTCATGGGTGGCGATGGTGGCAAATTGTCAACGGAAAAGTTCAAAAGTTGGTTTCCCCTTTACTTGGGTGGCTTGAGGATGCAGATGTTACATAGCATCCAGGTAGCCTCTATCTTTAGGTCAGGTCTTTTTAAAAGTGACTGGTTGCTAATCACTTCCAAGTGATAGTACACAAATTTTGTTGAGCAGATGTTGTTGTTGTTGTTAGCTAATGCTGGATTTCTGACAATGAAGTCATTAATCCTCTTGCTCTCCAATATTTTTCACTGATGGATGGGGCATTAGAAGTGGACGGGGATATTTGAAGGTGGTCTCGATCCATTTCCTCTTGCAGATCACATAGAGGACAGAGTGGTGAAGAATATATCCCAATTCTGTTTAAATGTTTTGCCAGACAATCATGTCCTGTAATCAACCTGAAGGTTGCAACTGCTGTTTTTCGAGGATACTCAGGAATTACTGTTTGAATGTTTGGTAGTTCCCATCTTTTATTTTTTGATTTTTCATTGTGTTGAGCAGATATATGGGGACTCTTTTCAGAGGCTAGCTACAGTTACAAATGAAGTATATATTGGCTGCTTTGTAAGAAGCAATACAGCTAGTAGTCTTCAGCTGTTTCAGCCTGCTGGCAACAATACAATGAACCTTGTTTGTTTTTTCTTTCCTTCTATGCAAGGGATCACAGCTCACGGCAGTTTTGTAAATCTTTGTTTCACATGGGTGTAGGTGATGAAAGCTTCAGGTTTATCCATAAATATTTAATCTAAAAAATATGCACAGCATTGTAAAAGGAAAGTTAATAAATGTTTCATATACATTGATTATACATTTAATTACTGATTTGCCAACTACAATTTTTCAGTTTTCAAAACCTACTATATAAGCAAAATTTACAAGTATTTTTATAAAATAGTAGTTTTCTTTTGAGATTAATGTTTGCAGAAGTGATTTTTATAACATATTTCATTGTAGATACAAGAGACTGATAATCAAATCTTTTAAAAGCATGTTACGATATGCTGGCTTTGAAATTTCAGATCATTTGCATGGCAACACAATCAATTAAACAATTCTCACAAAGTCCTTCAAGAAATTTAGGAAAAATTTAAATCATAATAACAAATACCCCAGGTATTTCTGCAGTTGCAGAACACACATAACTAGTGCCAGGGAAACACATTGTACAGTATTAAGACACAACTATCCTGTCTTCCATAGTTCATTATTACACCCAGTTAAGTCGTGAAGCCATAGAGATTTTCAAAGATAATGATAACTTCAATAGAAAGAAAGAAACAAAGCGCTTAAATAAATCTTGGCATCCAGCATTATGTAAAGCACACAAAAATCCTGACCGGAAACAAATTCAAAATCATACGCCATCAACAGCTTCAGCTACAATAAATGCCAGCTCTTCGACAACAATGGAAGCAGCCCCCACTTTTAACCATTCCATGCAACAACCAAGCCAATAAACAAAGACCAGACCAACTGTCACACGCCCACACATGCTAAGCTTTTAAAACCTGTGAAACCAAATGGCTCCGTATCAGTTCGCTGAGAGTAGCAGAGTATTATGGTCACACCACTGATGATATTCGACGCAGCTTCGAATGAAACATCTGGAAGATTTTCCACTAGACCACGGTCCACAAGCCCAGATATTCGTTCTGTATTTTATGAAACCGGCTTAAGCAAATTGATCAAATATCCCAAGTATTTGTCTACTCAAGTTATTTATCAGTTATACGCAAAATGCATTCAAAATGAAGAGAACTTTAGAGGCTATTCGTTGAAAATGCAAGATATCATCAAAATATAGCATTTCAATCAAATCATTACAGCCATTTTTGAGAAACCCATAAAGGGGGAATTATTTTCCACATAAAGTGTATTTTCAAGAGAGGAAATTTTCTTTATAATCTCTACATCCTTTAAATATGCTAAACTTTAGCATCAAGTTTAGTCATGAGTAGGCGTAGGCTTTCACGGCCGGTGTTTGAAATTCTAAAAGAGTCTTCCGGGCTGATTTCCATGGTGAACTGGATGCGTGGATTAAGGCTGTTGAGGTGTTGAAGAAAACCCAGCAGAGGCTGACAGGAAGACAAGCAACGCATCACAAAATCAGAAGTCCTGCCTCCCAGACTGTACGGTCTACCTAAGATCCACAAGCCGGATGTACCACTCAGACCTATTGTCAGCGGTATTGGATCTCCTACATATAGCATCGCGAAATATCTAGCCAATCTGCTGCAACCGCATGTAGGCAACACTGATACCTACATAAATGACTCTTCACATTTCATCCAGAAACTCCAAAATCTCACTTTGCAGCCTCAAGACATACTCGTCAGCTTTGAGGTTGTCTCTCTCTTTACCATGGTCCCTGTCAACGACGCCATCACTCAACTGAAGCAGATTTTTCCCGACGACATTGCAGCTCTCTTTCATCACGTTCTTACCACCACCTACTTCCAGTGGAATCATTCTTACTACGAACAAATCGATGGCGTGGCCATGGGCAGCCCACTCAGTCCAGTAGTAGCCAACTTCTTTATGGAATCCTTTGAAGCTACAGCTCTTAACACCGCATCTCACATGCCGTCTGCCTGGTTCTGCTATGTAGATGACACTTTCGTCATATGGAGTCACGGCGAGCAGCCTCTGCTGGGTTTTCTTCAACACCTCAACAGCCTCAATCCACGCATCCAGTTCACCATGGAAAAAGAAAAAGACGGTCAGCTGGCCTTCCTGGACGTGCTGGTCAGCAGGAAAGACAACGGCAAACTTGGACACACGGTATACCGCAAGCCTACTCACACAGACCGTTATCTCAACAAAACCTCCAACCACCATCCGAGACACAAACGGGCTATGATTCAAACTCTCCTGCACCGCGCTTCCCATATTTGCGAGCCTCATCTGCTACCACAAGAGCTGCACCATCTGGAACAAGCCTTACCATGGTTAGGTTATTCTACACAAGAAATAAAGAGAGCCTTCCGACCACCCAGACGGCAGCTGAACTCCGCTAAGCCGACCCCACCTAGGAGCAAAGGCATGGTATTCCTTCCTTATGTTCAAAACGTCACCGACAGGATTGAACGCCTCCTGCTATGCCATAATATCAAGATGGTTTTCAAGCCTACAAGAGAGCTCAACAGTTTACTACGCTCAGCCAAGGACCTGAGGGACCCCCCTCTCCTCGGCAGGCGTATACCGGATCCCCTGCTCGTGTGGTGCGGTATATATTGGTACGACGCTACGTAGTATCAACACCAGACTAAACGAACACAAGAGATGCTGCCGTCTTGGACAATTTGAAAAGTCAGCGGTTGCTGAACATGCTATAGAAGTGGAGGGGGAGCATGTCATCAAGTTTCAGGACACCAGCATTCTATCTAACATCTCACACTACCATGCTCGACTACAGCGCGAAGCCATAGAAATTTATAAACATGCCAATAACTTCAATAGGAAAGAGGAAGCCCTTAAGCTCAACAAAACTTGGTACCCCGTCATCGATAACATTAAACAACACAGACAGTCAAGCAACACAAACCAATCAGAATCTAGTAGCACCCGAGATGCAGCTAGCCCCCTCCCACCAACCGCACCGCCTCAGCGAGCCCCAAGCCAATCAGAGAAGACCCCTTCGTGTATAAATTCCGCATTCCAGACAGTCAACGCCTCAGACGCAACTGTACCTTCACCAAGAAGACTTCGACTGCGCCACCGATGATGTCCACCGCAGTAGTGGACGAAATGTCTGGACCAAGTTACTCCAGCAGACCACGGCAAATCAGCCCGGAAGACTCTTTTAGAATGAAGTTTAGTATTCATTGAGCATTTTGCTTTTAAATAATGTGATTCACAGGCAAATACATGGGTCTCTTTCTAAAAAGTTTTTAAATAAATAAATAATAATTTTATTGTCGTTGAGCTGTACAGCGATAGACAACGTCAGGATGTAATCTACTCCAATATGTTAACCTTAATTACACGAGGACATTTATTGCTTATGAACATTGCAAATTCTGGCCTAAATACTTAAATACAGAGTTTTATATACACATCACTATACAGGATATTCATAATTCTAAAGTAATACTCTTAAACATGTATATACACACACTCGCTCGACACATAATGTACACATCTCCACATAGAATATCAAGTTCAGCTAACTATATAAATATTTCATTTTGAAAATCAACTTACACAATTTTGTCATAAGAGTTTTGGAATACAAAAAATTGTTTAACACTGTGTTTCTAAATATTCCCCTACTGAACAACAAGGTCTAGCTACTAACCATTCATACAAAATGTTCTTATAAGCTGTTACACTACATTGTCTTATCTTTAATGGTAACTTATTGTAGAGTTTTATACCCAGTATTTCAAAACTCTTCTGAGTCGTCGTCAGTCTGTGATTTGGAACATTAATGAGTTTATGGGCTCGAGTATTATATGAGTGTATATCTTGTCTTATTTGAAATTCTGATAAGTGATTTTTTATATACAGTAGTATAGTATAGATGTATAAATTTGTAACGGTGAGCATTTTAACCTGATAAACAAAGGTTTACAGTGTGCTAGTTTTGGTGCATCTGAAATAATTCGAATAACCTTTTTTTGCAATAAGAGTACCTCTGAGACATGCGAGCTGTTACCCCTAAGTAAAATTCCATATTATGCTTTGGAGAAAAGAAAAATAAGCTGATCTAATGTATGCCTCGGGTATGTGGAGTTTCAGGTTTCTAATCAAATGAACAACTCTGGAAAGTTTAAATGTTATGTACCTAATATGTGATGCCCAAGATAGTTTATTGTCAATTACTATTCCTAGAAAGTTAATGTTATTCCAACCATTATCTATCGGTGACTCTCTTAAGTTAAATATGTTCTGGGTTTTGTTTTCATTTAGTAAAAAACCATTGGTTCTGAACCATTTGTTGGCTTGCGTTAATGTATTTTCTGCTGTGACTTTCAGTGAATGTAGATCTTTGCTAATGTCTACAAAAGTGGCATCATCTGCATACAGGATTGAGTGGGTGGCTATGAATGATGGTAGATCATTTATCACTAAGAGAAAAAGTAATGGTCCGAGGACTGAGCCCTGCGGAATACCGCATTTGACCTCTGTTATTTTTGACTTCTTATTACCTATGCAGACCACTTGTTTACGATTTTCCAGGTACGAGCTCAGAAGTTTTATGGCAGGGCCCTTTACTCCACAGTAATTTAATTTGTTGATCAGGTGAGAATGGTTTACGCAATCAAAAGCTTTGCTTAGATCACAAAATGTTGCCTCTGCACATTTTTTCGTTTCAAACGTTTCGAGTATTATCCTTACCAAAGAAGCTATGGCATCAGCAGTTGAGTTTCCTTTCCGGAAACTGAATTGTGAATCTGTGAGTATATTGTTTTGCTCTAGATAACTATATAATTGAACATACATTAGTGATGCGAAAACTTTTGCAAATATGTTGTTGTTAGCTAATGCTGGATTTCTGACAATGAAGTCATTAATCCTCTTGCTCTCCAATATTTTTCACTGATGGATGGGGCACTAGAAGTGGCCGGGCATATTTGAAGGTGTCTCGATCCATTTCCTCTTGCAGATCACATAGAGGACAGAGTGGTGAAGAATATATCCCAATTCTGTTTAAATGTTTTGCCAGACAATCATGTCCTGTAATCAACCTGAAGGTTGCAACTGCTGTTTTTCGAGGATACTCAGGAATCACTGTTTGAATGTTTGGTAGTTCCCATCTTTTATTCTTTGATTTTTCATAGTAATATTTTGCAACAATTTTTTTGAATTCAGAGTTGACTAATCTTTTAGCTGCATAAAATGGTAGATTAACTATAGATTTTTGTACACCGCGGTACCCTTTTTTGCAAGAAAATCAGCTTTGTCATTACCACTCAGTCCACAGTGAGCCGGTATCCATTGGAAGACTAGGTGTTTTTGAAGTGCTGTTAGATGGCTAAGCATCTTCCAACATTATATAATAGTTTGGTTTTTTGGTGACAAATATGGGAACCAGTGATACTGGGCGATAACTAGCTGCCGCATTTTTATCTCCCTTTTTGTAGATTGGAATAACTCTTGACACCCTTAGTATGTTTGGGAAAACACCCTCTTAGATACATTCATTTAAATAGTAAGTGAGCGGTTGTACAATACAGTCTGTAGCTTTTTTAAGTATATTACTCGACAGACCATAGATATCAATGCTGTCCGACGATTTGAATCTGCTAGTAGTGTTTGACACAAGCTCTGGATTTACTTCAGAGAAAATAAAGCCTCCTTGATTATATTCTACCTTGTGATGTATAATTAAGTCTGATACAGTTTCTTTAGGCTCTATAACATTGCTTCTGATGTCTTCAACAGAGTTTATAAAAAAATTGTTGAACTCTTCAGGAGAAATTTCTATAGGTTCCTTTTTGCAATCCCTAGCAATGGAGTTGATCAGCCCCCATGCTCTCTTGCATTTGTTTTTTGCCGATTCTATGCTACTAAGGTTGTGGAGTCTTTTTGCATCATTGACTGCATTTTTATATTCGTTTCTTGTGTTTATGTAGTATTTTCTAGCCAAATTTGATTTGTTTTCCTAAATATATCCAGAAATATTAACATTTTGCCTTTCATTTCATCCAGTTTTGGGGTATACCAACTGTTGAGTTTGTTTTATGTAACGGTTCTGCAATTAGAGTTGACATTAACCACACACTTTCTTTCTGGTAAACACTTTTCAAATGTATTTATAAAGATTGTGAAAAATCTTACAATAACTTCCTCTGCTGATAGTAAATTAGAGAGTAGCGATTTACTGAGCAGATTTCCCCACTTGATATTGCTTAGAGCAATTTTAAAATTTAATATATTGTTGTCTGAGATTGGCCTTGTTATCACGGTTCTGTTAGTGTCACTGGGAAACTGTCTACCTAATCTATGATTTATCTTTAGCCAAACTGCGTCATGATCCGAGAATGGGAAAATGACTGAGTCGCATATTACATCAGTTTGACTAATATTGGTGAATATGTTGTCTAAGCATGCTAATACCCTCGTGGGTTTGTAGTTTCACTTAAAATTAAATTGCCTTAAAAGATTCTGAAATTCCTTTGCACTGGGTTTGTCTGTTGTTATATTCAATGAACCTCAAAATGCATTATTATTTATTTATGCCAACAAACTTACTGTTGGTGTTTTTAAACACACTAGCCGTGTGTAGGCAAAGTTTAAGAGGTAGAACTGGAACTTAAAAATTCAATGCCACAACTGGGATTTGAACCACAGACCTTCCGCTTGCTGGGCGGAAGGTCTGTGGTTCAAATCCCAGTTGTGGCATTGAATTTTTAAGTTCCAGTTCTACCTCTCAAAATGCATGTTTCAGTGAAACCTCAATATGTAATTTTTGAGCGGACTACAATACCCTCTCCCTCCACTTGCCATACACGGTATTCATTTTATTTGTGCCTTCACTTTCCAATTTATGATGTTGCTCTTTGAAATGAGTGTTGTTAGCTAATGCTGGATTTCTGACAATAAAGTCATTAATCCTCTTGCTCTCCAATATTTTTCACTGATGATATTGAAGAGAGCAATAGCAGTAATAGTAACCTCTTTTTAGAGAGCACCATATTTTTATGTTTTGGTGGTCACATCGCTCTCTCACAACCCCCAGAATGTCTGGTGGACCACACCTGTCATTGGTTTACGGGTCTCACCGACCTGACCGGGAGAATTATCAAAATAAATTCACCGACCATATCCTCCGATTACCAATCAGAGGACGTATTACATGCCATGACAGGTCAGCATGGGGGTTAAGATGCAGTGGAATATTAAATTCATTTCTAAATCTTCACTGCACCTGAGTGATTGATTTCAAAAACAGTTGTTACTGCGCAGATATATTCTGGCACACACCAGTTACCCATATTGTCTTTCACAATACTGAGAAAAACAATTGCACAATTGAAATGAGTGTATGCACCTCCACTTTGCGCCATCTAGCAATATATAGTTGTGGTATCTCTATCAGCCTCAGCAGCTGAATCAGTGGCTGGTATCAGTGGAATTTTTAGTGTATTTTGCAATTAGAGCTGCCCCCTAGCAACTGTTTGCGGAATTTCCAACACCATAGCATGAGCATGTCCTTAGAACCTGTCCACATGATATAGAAATAGGTCTTCAGTGCTTTGAGTATGATACAGCATACTGTCACTAGCAGAGAGCAATATGAAGCTAGCAATACATCACTGTGTCTGCAAGTTGGAATGCTATTTTTGAACCAGATTGCTGAATGAAGGGGGCATATCAGTACGATATGAACCCTGCATTGATGATTTTCTGAACAGGTATGAGAAATTCCAAGAGACAGCTTACAGAATTTTAAGATAAATGTTAAATGGTAACCACGGTTATTTTACAGTACTTTATTATGTGATGGCGTACATAAATGACACTCAAGTATTTTGTATCTTTGAGATGCCTAACCAAAAATAAGTTCATTCCTCACTTTCAAAATGTCTCTTAGTGTGGAAGAGCAAATCCTTAATTAAAAACACACCCTTCTAAACAATGCTTAAGTTTTTAATATTTTTTCATGTATGGTTCTAATCCACTAAGCTTTTTTTATGAAATACATATTCATTGAAATCTCTCCAGACTTTGCCTACTAAACATTTTTAAAACTTTAACCAACAACCGAGCCACTGCCCTAGTATGTACACATATATCCTTCACGTTCTAAATTTTGCCATGAGAAAGTTTTCTAATAAACCACCAGAAGGAAGTAGTGTTATGCGCTCTATGAGAAGCTTTGCAAACACCAAACGTAGGCCTCAATAGCCAAATTAAGCACCTCTGCAATATTTGGCCTAGGCACTCTCTATGTAGTTGTTATTCAACTTGTTGGAACTAAAGACTCGCCAGACAGCGGTGACGTCATACAGAACCATCAAAGGAACAAATAAAAATGAACACTGTGTACATACAGACCAAGTTCACAATCACTGGTAACGATAAATAACCAGTAAAAAAAGTTAAAATACATGTATTCAAATGGGAGTGTTCACAACATACGGGAAGCTTTCCTGGGCCCCAGGAACAAAAGAAGCCTTGGTCAAGCTGTTCCCATCACTGGACATGCATGTTAGATTCATATTGGCATATTACAATTGTGTGTGTAGAAATTATTCAAGGTGGCCATGCCATGAAACAACTGCTAGACCACTCTCCAGTCGCAAGCCAGAGAAAACATCATTGGTCATTCAGGAATAAATTCCTAATGCACAATATTGACCTCTACTTTCTATCGGTAAGCTGATTGACAATAAGCCTTCCCATTCTCATTACTGAGCTGTTGTGAACCAAAATGTCTTGCTTGCTGTTCTCACTGCTATTCTTGTTACCGTTACTGGACAGTTGTGAACCAACCTTAAGAGATAGACCAAATAAAAATAGAGGGTTCAGCATAAATCAGTTAACCACTGCACAGGACACGATTGCTACATTATTACCTGAAATTTACCTGCTATTTACAATCAGTCCTGCCATCATTCTTTCAACAAAATAAATTCCACTGCAATTTTCCCTCTCTCTAATTACATTAGTGTTTAAACATTGCAGGAAATGATTATGAATTATATGGTTCTAACAACACTGCATTTTCAGTTAACTTATATATGCAGGACCCCGTATTTCAAGGCTGGTTTCTAACTGATATCAAAGATACTACTTACTATATTTAAAATATTTCCGAAAAATTATCATTTCTGCAACACAATGTCCCTAAACACCTACATTACTACAGAATAACATAGAAGCAGATCTTACCCACTCTCGGAGGAGCTGACAATGAAGTTATTATCCATCACAATGCTTGCTTTTGATAAACACAAAATGGGTGCTGTGTGCCCAACTAGAAGACATCTAGGTATCATCTGAAAAATTGGTAACATCCCCCCAAAAAAAACTTCATTAAATGGCTTATGACTCTCTGGCATGGAAAAGTTTAATTAAAATGTAAATCTCATATAAAACATGATAAATAGATCAATGATTTTCATAAACATTACCTTCAGGGTCTCAGGATCAACCTGCCACAAGCAAATCTGACCATCATAACAGCCAGTCACCAGTGTGCGCTGATCTCGTGAAAGGTAAACACAGGAGATACAATGAGTTGGTGCAGTCTTGCCCCATAATACAACGGGTACCACTAAGTTAGTGCCAGCTGACATGGTGATCACACTGAAAGTATTTAACAATGATCTAAGCTTTCCATGAACTTAAAACTTCAACAACTACACTCAAATCTCCATTAAAAATTACTGGGTGTGTTTATATAAAGCAGTTTGCTACATTTAAGTGCCAAATCTCACCAAAAAGAGTGCCACAATCTAGCTACAGAATCTCTTAAAAATGTTCAGTCAAACTTCAACTCAGACTCCAACTTTTAGTTTCCTAAAAAGAGCATTAGACATTAAAGTAACAATAAATTCAAATAAAAATATGCCTTTTGCAACAATAACAAAACAAATCATTCTTTTACGATACAACAGCTGTTCTCAAAAAATAGTTTACTGTACTTGCTGCAATTTCAACATCACTTAAATATTCGATCAACAAAATGGTAAAGGTATTCCCCTGGAACTGCTTGAATACAATACTTTGTAGGGGATCCTTTATGCCTGATTACTTCTAGCACGCTTGATTTCATATTGAAAATTATTTTCCTTGTATACCAAGCGAGATGGCTCTGCGGTAACTTGTGAGGCTCACATTTGGGAGATTGTGGGTTCAATTTCCATGACTGATCTTCCTAACCCATGGGTGTTTTCACCAGTTTCCCTGGGTCACTAGGCAAACACTGGGAAGGATAATTACATCCCCCAAATTTACTGTCCTATTTTGCTTCATTAATCATTTCATTCATCATGCTGGTTCTTTCAGGATCACAACTACCAGCAAAGGCGTTAGGTGCAGCTTGGCAGAGATGACATGTGCACAGGAACTCTTTCCGTCCCTCATTGTCTGTAGGAACCAGAGAGAGGGGTGGCATCTGGGGGTTGGGCCCCACACCAAGGTCCCCATATGAGGCCTCCAAAAGATCTAAAGACTTTGAAGTGTTGTCAAACTTGGGAAATCTTAAGGACCTCTGTCAATGTCAGTGCCATTAGTCTGGATTTGGCTGCCTGGTGTCTCCTCTCTCTTTCAATCAGCTTCTGTGGATGTCCTATTTGTGGCAAAGATTTGATTCTGTCTTGTCTATATTGTCAGATGCCTCCAATAATGTTCTGTGGTATATTCCCCTTAGGAACAATTTCTCTAAGCTTAAGACCCTTACCATGGTGAAAGATCACAAGTAGTTGCTGTTCGTATAGTATGTTAGCTCCTCTTTGTCCCATTTCACTTTTCAGTTCACCATAACAGCATAGAAATTCAGATTTGTCATTGATAGTAATGGAGATGCAAGCCTCCCCATTTTATACCCCTGTAAGTGGATAAATACAAGCATAACTAAGAGTGGTCAAATATCTAAGCGGTATAAGTATATTTTGCTTTGGAGTCAAACGGTAGCTGAGAATTCCTATCTTGGTTGCAAAAATCCAGTTTAATATTTAGTTTATGCATTATTAGGTTACCACTTTTAGGAAAATGGAGAACTGACCTCTGAGTTATACAACTGCTTCATCTTGAAAGCATGGAAATACAACTCTGATCTCTCATAATCACAAACTCTAAAGAATTTAACCTTCCTTCCAACAATGTGATACTTTTTCTACACCAGACATGGGCACAAGAGAAGAGGTAACGATTGAATGTGCCTTACTCACTACACATTCTCTTGCTGAGTGACAAAAGTTGCTCTGATACAACACATGCAGTGGTGACCTCATTCCACTTGTGTGGTAGAAGATAATTTCTACACTGCTATTAACCATTTTGCATTGGGTACATTCAGCCTCGTTAGGTCCTGGAGAGGCCCACTGAGGAGCTACTTGATGGAGAAGTAGCGACCCCAAGTCATGAAGCCCGCATAACTGACTGGGAGAGCTTAGGGTACTGACCACGTCCCACCCTCCATCCCACTCGTGCTGCCTGTAGTGGAAAGATGTGGGGGATACAGCAGCCAGGCAACAAGCCTTGGCCCTTCGCGGGCTGTTGTGCTGAGATTTGGTTTTAGTTATTAACTATTTTGTTTATATTAAACATGTTTAGCATACAATAAGTACCTGGGCGACCGAGCTTCACTCAGCAATTTTCCTCCCTTTCTTGTGAAATCTTGTTTTTCGGCAGAAGATACTTATTTAGATAAACTTGAAAAGCAAAACTTAACTAAATAAAAAGCTTTTTTGCAATTCTTAAGAGCCATTTCTGAGATACTAGAGATATAGAGATACACATAAATATTTCATAAGCACCATCATTTCATCTGTAAAACAACTACTGTTGAATGCAGGCCTGCCCCATAGATATCCACCTAGTTTGAGATTTTCGTCGAGCATTTGTTCCACTATGTAGTTCAGTTCTTTGGTGCTGCGGTCGACTCTATTTTTCAGGGTGTCAACATGTTGGCCAAGGTCCTTCCCCTTTCCGTCAAGTTCCTCCATGGCTTCCTTAATCCTGGCCAGTCGCTCATTAGTATTCTCCGATAACTCATCTTCATATCAGACATTCCCATTCTCATCTTTTCCATTCCGGAGTTTACATTTTTCAATTCGGCATCCATTTTTGTTTCCAGGTTTTCCATTCCGTAGTTTAATTTTTCAAGTTGGCTTTCATATTTGTTTCTACCTGTCGCATTCTGGAATTCATTTCATTTCCCATTATGTCCATCTTGGCTAACATTTGTTTCATCAACTGTTCCATATCATGGTTTTCGTTGCACTCCTAACACCAATTGTGACTTTACTTTTAACTACTTCTTTGTTTTATTAAAACATCAGAATGAAACTAAGCAAAAGCACTGTTGAACAATAACAAATACTACAGGAAGAAAAGTTAGTTGATAACGCCGTGTAAATGTAATACGCATTTCTGTTTCAATCATATAGAAAATTGTATGAATTGTTCTTTGAAGAGGGAGTAGCGAAACAAATGTGATTGTGTTTATTAAAAGAAAAATGAGTATAAAACCGTGTGAATGTTATATGTTGCACTTATATTTCAAATTTATGGAAAAATGTATGGATTGTTTGTAGAAGAGGGAGTAGTGTATTACGTAAAAGAAATGGGAGTAGAGAAAACCATGTGAACTTAATATGTTGCATGGTAAAATGGATTGCATAAAAACCTTCACCATGAAAAAACAGATATGCCAATTTTCATGGCAATCAGTCAACCAGTTTTAGAGTTTACTCACCCTTCAACATACAATATGTATAGGTGTTGGCATGTATGAAGTTGATAAACGATAGAGAATAACATGTCAATCGTTATGTAAAACAAAAGTGAGCAGAGCAAATAATATGAATGTAATACATTGTATTTCTATTTCAAACATATAGTAAATTGTATGAATTGTATGTTGAAGGGCGAGTAGCGAAAGAAGAGTGATTGTGTCTCGTAAGTTATTACTGATTACGATTTTGAAAGTTTTATTTCGGGGTCAATCTTCGTTTTCGTTTTGCCTGTGTTAGGTTAGGTTTAGCGTGTGTATATGAGTGTGGTAACAGTGTGTCATCGAAATGTTGCCCATGTTAGGTTAGTGTATGTATATGAGTGGGGTGACAGGGTCCTGTGTTATAGAAATATTTACAACTTGGGCAGTGTTTATGCAACAATTCTAACGTAAATGCATTAATCAATCATTCTAGTATATATTACACTCATTTATAAACATTTGCTAAATATCCGCCGCATAAGCGAAATGGTATGCGAAATGCATTGTACGTACGGAATTTTCTCATAAATTAAAAACAAAGCTTCGCCAAATAAAACTTTCAAAATCGTAATAAGCTATAAAAACTGCACCCATTGCACAATGTTTCATTCGTTTTCTCTAGCGGCCGATTTTGCAAACATTTACCACAGAAATAGACTGTTAAGTCAGTTGGTAAATGTACAATTTTATTATTATTTGTTGCAAAACAATAAATTACTTTCAGAAATTCGGTCATCAAATGTCTGAGTACTTCAGAGAATAATGATATGATGAAGATGACTACTTCACTAATGATTTTATAGTTTGTATTAAAATCTGCCAGAAATTGTTTTAATGTTGTATGATTAAATAAACTGATATGAAGTACCACGCATTTTTTATATATATATATTTCAGCTGCAAATCATATAGTGCAGCATACGTAATATAAATATTTTCATGACATAAGGATGTAGTTGTAAAAACTATAATTTATCTTATGCGACTTTGGTAAATGTTGAGTAACCTATAATAATTTTCCAAATCTTTGAAAGAATCTAGAAATGTCATCTTTTTTTAGACTGTCATCTGGAAACCCTATGCTCTATAGTCAATAAAAGTCTTTGTTTAATACCAATTCATAATTTCAAATAACTCTTGCGTTATATAGGGAAGTCTTATGTGACCGAATATTTGTGTGAGTAAACACATTGTTAACGCTTTTGACAGTGAAAATTGAACTTCGGGCCTTTACATCTCAGTGTAACGACCTAAACATCGCATGACTAAAAGCGTACGTGCGAATCCTTATGTAAAAATCAAGAAAACGCAAAACAGTACAGTGGTTGTCAAAGTAAGAAGTTCAAAAGATAACCACAAAACACTGCATAACTTTCAATATTGGACAGAAATATCTTCACTTACGCCGCTTCGAATTCTTCTGCTCTCAGAATCTTTACGCTATCAGAGAGCCTCAATGAGCTCCCTACTGCTTCATTTCACTTAAATACTGCACACAAACACCAAACACCCCAATCAATATCCAGTTAACCCTATATTCTTATCTGTCATTCAGCAGTCCATAGAACTACGTTCCTTCGCAAGTGCTAATGTGAGTCCAACCAATCCAATGACAACCGAAATGATCGATATCTAATTTTGCAACAGTAGTAAAGCTATGGAGATAATTGAATTAAACGATAAACATAGCACAGAAAGCACAAACATCATTTAAATTATGGGGGGGGGGGGGGTGATCTCGAAAACAATTTAGACATTCGATCCATTTTGATGGGTTTTCCCGTTGTCTTCTTTAATTATATCGAGCCGCTATTATATCGCTGAAGAACACTGTTATTCCCGACGGACACAAACAATAAAATATTTAGTAAAAGGTTTCAGGGGATGTCTTCATATTAACATCCTCCAGTTTCAATTGTTCAATTCCCTTTTGTTGAATATGAATGTCAGGGCCGCTCAGGAGATACATGTACCTACTGTTGTTCTTTTATTGTCAATGTGGTAGATTTTTAATGATTTGTGGTACAAATGGAAACGCAATGTTTTAGAATTGTGTTACTAGAGAGGGAGTAGTTGATCTGATTCATATCATCAAATTTCCCCCTGGGTTTGGTTAGAATTGCTATCATGAAGTATTTTTGCTGATTTTGACAACATTTTGTACACAAGGGTTTTTCTTACAAAATGATACACTGCCGTACAGCTTTATAAAAAACTATCCCCACCAGATTTTTAGTTCTCTTATGTGAAAAACCGTTCGGGCAAAATTAACAATTTATACTAGAGGACCTGACAAAAATCGTAGGTTATCTTATTAGGTACCTCCAGAAATGAGGTAACGTAACCCTTATTTTAAATCCTACAGTATTCTTACTAGGCATGTGCTTAAAAAGTTAATTGCCCTTTGTTTTGATTCCTTTACACATACACCTAACAACGTTTGAGTAATAGTGACACGTGTGTACTTTCGGTACAGCATTCAACGAAAATCATAGGCTACCTAATGTCTCGCTTCCCTCCGAAAGAAAGCTAGCCCCTCTAATATTATTCGGGTCTTCGTAAATACATCTGGATAGTTTAGTAGCCGATCTGTACAAAATTCTAGATGACGCTTCACAGTCTGTGAGGAATAAGTTGAGAATGCTAGAGTCTGTTGAGCCACGCGTGTGGAGTTCGGCCGCATTCTTCGAGAAACCCTTATATTAATTTTACATCATGGACCCTTCCTGCAGAGTTGCAAATCTTAACGTGAACCTTTGCTGGTAATGCAACAGGAAAAAATTGGAATTCAGAATAAGTTGAGAATGCTAGTCTGTTGAGCCACGCGTGTGCAGTTCGGCCGCATTCTTCGAGAAACCCTTATATTAATGTTACATCATGGACCCTTCCTGCAGAGTTGCAAATCGTAAAGTGAACCTTTGCTGGTAATGCAACAGGAAAAAAATTGGAATTCAGAATTTTGGCACCTGAGATTCCACGTGGAGTCAACATGTAAAATCTGTTTAATGAACGCGAGTGCAGTGGTATCACAAAGGAAATGCTCTCTACCCACAACTAATTCAATGATTGTCATAAATCCATTTCCACGTTTCAAAAAAGGGAAACGTCTATCCCTATCCTTAAAGACCAATAGCAGCCCTAATTTTAACGAAGTGATAGTTATATGTTGACTCCACGTGGAGTCTCAATTGCCAAAATTCTGCATCCCAGGTTTTTCTTCTTCTTCTTCTTTTTTTTTTTTTTTTTTTTTTTTTTTTTACTTTTATTAGGTACAATAGTTCATGTCAAGATGTTGCAACTCCGCAGAAAGGACTGAAAAGGAAATGCCAGTTTTGTAAAACGATTATAAGGGTTATTCAAAGGAGGCCGCCGAACTGCACACGCGTTTACTAAACACACTCTGTCACTTTCTTAAAATTGGGGTTACTATTGGTCTTTAAGGGACAGGGATAGAGGCTTCCCTTTTCTGAAGCGTGGAGATGAATTTATGACAGTCATAAGTTGTGGGTAGCCCACATTTCCTTTGTGGATCAACTGCACACGTGCTAACTAAACAGACTCCACCTGCTCCAGAAAACAACTGAGGCTATCAACACCAGGAAGGGTCCCGCTCACGCCAGTGCAACCCATGAGATATCAGTATCGGCCACGTGTTGCGTAGTTTTTTGTGCAATCTCTACTCTGTTTTGCCGTTATTAGAATTTGTTTGCTCATTAAATGCTTTATTGTATAGTGTTATTACGTTGTGTTATAACAATAACGCCTGTGTTTATTATAATCGTAGTGCAAGTGAAAACGCTACTATATAGTACATTCTCATCTAAGTTTCAAAAAGTGCTTAACCTCATTCCATATTTGACAATATTTGCTCTCGTGTTAACCGTTGTCCAAACTGGTGTGAGAAAGAGAAGAAAGCCACTGCAGTCACAGGGTAGGGAAATAGTAATAGGTACCAAAATCCGAATTCCGGGTAAGAAAAGCCCGATAGTAGCTCGGCAAACACAAGGATCGACACATTTGCTGCATCGGCCATCAAAACAACAAGTTTTGGTCCCAATTTGTTTGAATGCTACTGAACCTTGAGAGAGGCTAGGGCCCAAATGACCTCGTTGTCGACAGCCCCTTAAACTCCACTCACTCACATGAGAAAGGCTAACTTAGTTGAAAGCAGCATATGGATAGTGTGATAAATGTTAAAATATCTTAAATTCTGGTACACTAAAAAGTACAGAGAGCTATGGTATAAAACTAAAATAAACCCCTGGCTCTACAGCCCAGAAAGGGCCTTGGCTAGCCTCCTAGCCGCTGCATCCCCCACCTCTGCCAACTACAGGCGTCATTAGTGGGGTGCAGTACTGGAGGTGGGACGTGGTCAGCGCTCCGAGCCCTCCTGACCACTTATGTGGCCTTCGCGGCCTGGGAGATATGGAATACCTGATAAAATTCTGTCTGTCTCCCTAGTTATAATGGATGAGGTGATGAGAAAGGCAAGTGAGGGGAAAAGAAGAGGAATAAATTTGAGTATTTCAGGCCAATTATAGATTTTACTGATGATGTGTGTCTCTCACAAAACTTCAAGCATATAAATGATAAAGAAGATAATGAAGATTTACAGGAAGCGACAGAAGGGTTGGATTAACTATAAACATTGGAAAGACCAAACCACTAAGAGAAAATGCAACAACTGACAAATTTCCGATTAAATGGAAGAGACGATGTGGGACATTTTTCATACCTTAGAAGTATTGTGACAAAAACTGAAGGAGCCGATGAGAATATATGTAGCAGGTATTATTATTATTATTATTATTATTATTATTATTATTATTATTATTATTATTATTATTATTATTATTATTATTATTATTATTGTTATTGTTATTGTTATTGTTATTGTTATTGTTATTGTTATTGTTATTGTTATTGTTATTGTTATTGTTATTGTTATTGTTATTGTTATTGTTATTGTTATTGTTATTGTTATTGTTATTGTTATTGTTATTGTTATTGTTATTGTTATTGTTATTGTTATTGTTATTGTTATTGTTATTATTATTATTATTATTATTATTATTATTATTATTATTATTATTATTATTATTATTATTATTATTATTATTATTATTATTATTATTATTATTATTATTATTATTATTATTATTATTATTATTATTATTATTATTATTATTATTATTATTATTATTATTATTGTTGTTGTTGTTGTTGTTGTTGTTGTTGTTACTATCATCATGTTTTGATTGTCATCGTCAACTAGTTTTAATGGGGAATTTTCTCCCTTTGCATAAGCGATCGTGTAGAACTGTAGGATAGCGCTCCTAGAGGCGCAGAACTGGAGAATATCTGCGATCTCTAAGGCTGGTCTCGAAAAAGGCGTAGCTTATGCTGGCAAAGTGTGAGTAGCTCAGCAAGAGTGGGGAAATGTGAAGTGTGGCCAGTATAGTAGGGATTCGGAATTATTTCAGTTGCCTAGCGTACATGTATGTAGAGTGACTGCTGCAGTTTGGATTTTTTGTTTCTAGCCTTCTTTCGTTATAAACAAGGAAGCGTTTTTATTAATAATACCATTTCAGACATTGCGTGACCAAGAACTATTTCATATTGAGCAGTTATGCCCCGATTATCCTAATATATCCCTAATACAGAAACATAAATCGCAGTCACGCCTTTTCAATCCTGACTGATACGAGAAGAAACCATGGTTGACAGTTATAGGGTATTGATTTATTTTGCCTGTGCCTAAACAAAGAGAAAGAGATATGTTGAAAAGAGACAGATACTCACCTCTCTGACTCTGTTTCACGGGGAACGTGGAAGAACGTTCGGCTACTTCTATTAATCAGTGCTGGACTGAAGAGGCAAGTATGAATAGACTTCCAGCGTTTCTGTCGGCAACATATTTTCTAACCCCTGGCCCTAACTTGCTTGGTGGAAGTGACCTTCCACTTTAATGATCCCAGAGACAATCTAAACCACGGTAACTATAATGAGATGAAGAAAATTTGTTTTGGTTTAACTGTTGGTTGTTTGGTGGTGATACTTCATGAACGTTCATGATATTTGTCACCTCAAACATATTTAAGAAAGAATTAAGTAGGAAGAAATAAATTCTCATCACTTTAAAATTCCTTAAAATTAAGTTTGTAAAATTTGATATTCGAGCACAAATTGCACAAGTACTGTATTAGGCCATCTGTAACACAAAAAAGATGAATTACCCCAGAAAAGACACGTGCAAGTATATTTTAAATATTATTATTGATTTCCTAAAATTCTGTGAATACGAGATTGCTCTGAGAGCACTTAACGAAAGAAGAATTCCTAAATATAGGCATAGTCCAAAAGGTTTTCAAAAACAATAAAATCGTGGAATGTAGTTCTAACATTCCGGCGGCAACAGCTGAATCTGAAATGTGTTTCAGTACACTAAAACGTGTCAAAAGCTATATGAGAAATACAATAGGACAAGAAAGACTCAATGCCTTAGCAATGCTTTCAGTAGATAAAGAAGAGAGCTTTAATGAAACAGTGATAAGAGTATTTGCTTAAGGTTGGTGTTCTGTGGTTTTCTACGCAGAAAAATTGGAGAGAACAATTCCTGTTTAATAAGCGTCTACGTTTGTGAAAGGTAACTTCAATAACGGCATTTTGAATTATGCCCAATGCTGTAGCTTACAAGATAATAAATGGTTTTCTACTTTATGGTAGCATAAAAGCACGCTACTTATAGGTATCATTAAAACAAACTTGAGCTCATGTAAGTAGTATCAGCGAGCAAGAACTTTCTCAGTTTTTTTAAAGCAATATTTTGGGTCACACAGAGTCGGTCTGGGTGTCTCAGTTGGTTATACGCTGACCTATTGATCCCAAGGTTGCGGGTTCAAATTCGGCCCAGATCGATGGTTTTTAAGTGTGCTTAAAAACGACAGATCCATGTCAGTATACACTGGCATGTAAAAGAACTCCTGCGGGACAAAATTCCGGCACACCGACGACGCTGATGTGATCCTGGCAATTGACAGCGTCGTTAAACAACAAAATAATTTTATTTTTTTGGAGGGGCCGCACAGTAATTTCAAGGCTAAAGGAGGGACACTATATTCTTCTGTGACGGGATAGCAGGGATCTTTTGGTATAAACGTGTGAGTTACATGGCCTGTGCAAATTATTTCGGTGCCTAGTATTCTGGTTCTACCAGAGAATTAAATATAAAGATGTTATAGTTATCAAACACATAAACACAAGTGAATATACCTATTGACTTGTGCGTGTCAAAATGACAATTTTCTTGAACAATACTACGTTTCCATGGCGCATTCAACTAGATTTCATTCCCATTCCGGTTTGAATACCGCATGGAAACGGGGATTTAAATCGAAATGACTCGCTGTATCCGATCCGCTTAGAAGAGGGATAGAATTGAAATTGTGTTGCATGGAAAACCTTCAAATCGATTTGAATCCGCCAAAAACACTACTGTTTATTGTACTCGTAACACGCTGCACACTCATTTTGTTTTCTTAGCGAAAGTACTGTAATAAAGCAAAACAACAACGCTACGTACCTTTATTGTTTCTATAATCGCTCAACATATTCTTCTCATAAACATTCACTAACCTCAAAACCTTGTTAAAATCGCAGAAAACATATTTAAAAATTCACCAACGTAAACCAAGTGACCAACGAAAAGCTTACATTACTTGTGTTTGCGCCTTGCATGTCCAAATCGATCTCATTTCCGGATTGAATTAGCACATGGAAACGCGGAAATAGGAATGGACTCAAATCGAGTTCAATTCCGCATGGAAACGTATACTTCTAACGAAATAAGAAAAAGGCTTGAGGTAAACAAAGGCGAGAGGCAGTCCAAAGCACGTAGCCGCAACAAAGAACATAATGGCTGAAAATGTATCCCATCTTTTATGTATAATATTTTTTTAAAGTATGCTAATGTATAAGCATCATACTTCCTTAGCAATATGATACATAACAGTTTTACTTGTAAATAAAAGCCCATCAGTTTATTGAAACTGAGCAGCTAAGCCATAACGAGCGCACATGCTGTGCAGATGTTACGCGGAATGATATGGGTTTATGTTTTTTACAACGGATGTAATTGGTCATGATTCACGAGTTACAATGCCACTTAAAATTCGTCTCTTACTTACTCTTGCTTCACAGTAGCTGCCTGTAATACAGCTATCTGTGTTAGCGGCAATACAAGTAGGCGGCACGCTATTTTGTAAACGTTGCTTATTATACTTGTAATTACCCCTCGGTAGCGATTATTGTTTATACTGACAATTAATACAACTTTGCTTGCTTAGCAGTACCATTCAAAATTGTCGTTTCTCTTCTCAGTTCACATTGGTTCATGGTTAGCTGCCTGTTCTTCACCCATTGATATAGCGACCTGTTGCCGAATAGTGGCCAAATTATATGGTTGATTAACTAAAAAATGAGCAAAGCAAAACCGCAATATAGTCAAGTGGTTGAGAAATACAACATTTGTAGAATGGTTATCTTGGACTGTAGGTCATAACTGAAAAGCGTTCTGCAAAGTGTGTCGTAGCATAAGAGCTTATTTAGAAGACTTGGAAAATCATGCGGGGAAAAAAATCTGCAATTTCTGCGTTTTTCTCCCAAAGAAAGCCACATATTAACTTGAAGCCAGTGGTGGTTTCTTTAAAAAGCAACAGTGCCGAAGCATCACTTCGCTTTTTGTGTCCGCACATTGTGCCATGTCATGCGATCGCTTAAGCGAAATGTGTAAAAACAGACTCATTTATAGCGTAGCTGCGAGGTAGAATAAGTTACATCGTATAAAGTACAGTGCTGTTGTTAAGAACGCTCTTGGACCCTACTTTGCAAGTGACATTTATGATTCAGCGTACAGTATCTTGGTGGACGAATCAAATGATATTGCCGTCACTAAGCTTCTATAGGAGTTTTTACGTTATGAAGGCACAATGGCTCTTATGGAGAATCAGTGCGGCGTTGCCACGTATGTTGCGCCGCCGCGATTACCGGGGTTTTGTTAGTTGATTCCTGAACCACTGTTCAAATCTATCGCTATCCATTTCATCACGATAATCAGCAGAACCTTTTTTCGTCAAGAAAACAGGTTTTGCACCCTGTACAAATCGTACCATCGGCATGCAATATTACGAATCGTGGTCTGCGAGCAGTAGGTGATTTAAGACCAGTGGATAACCAAAAGCGCTTCTTTAGGAGTTTTTGTAGTCTTATCCTTCCAAACTTTTGATACAGTGTGCCCTACATTTACCCAACTTTCATCAAGGTACACGATTTTCCTTACCTCTTTGCTGAATTGTTTTATTTTCCGTAAACAGGAATGTCGCCACACTATATCATTTGTCTCGATCATAAACGATTTATTTCTTCTCTTTTCAAAATGAAATCCCATTTCCTCCCTAAGCTATAAAAGGTTGAATATTTAAAATTTGGCAAGTCCTCATCCTCATTTCTCAACACGGTCAGAATTGTAGGAGGAATACTTTGAAATAGAAATTCATGAAATTTGTACCATATTTGCGTTCAAAATCATTATATTTTGTCTTCCTGCTTGTTTAGTATGTGAGCCGCGGTGTAGTGACGGGACCCTCTTTACATTCTTTTCTTAATATTAAAATGTAGGCCTACTTACACCAGTTGCATTATGAAGCTCACTAACAATAAACAAGTCGCTGTGTACGGGGCTCTATTTCTTTCAATAATCATACACTCTAAGAATTGTTTTTCGGTCGCCACTTTGAATAATTTCGCCTTTTTTCTGCGATCCATTCCGCACTGATCACTTAACTGCAATGCACATAATTACCAGAGAACTTGTAAAACTCGCTGACACCTCTAATTCCCAAAACCTATTGAAAACCTGCGCTGAAGTACAATGCCTTATCGGCCCTTCAACTGTCATACCACATCTGGTTTTCATCATCTCCAAGACACAAGGACCGGCTTTCGTCCATGGGGTGCTTTGTGCGCCGCAAACATTTGCTTCAAATGGTGATTCATGAATACTTCGGTACTGGAGACGTTCTATATGTATATAAAAAATAATTTCGTTATTTACTTGACGACTTTGTCGCTGGAAGTTTTTACGTGGACTTACAGAACGAGAATTAGTCAGCGACTATATTTTCCTCTGTATAAACGAAGAATCGTAACACTTTGTTTTAAACTTTATTTTTTTAGAAAAATATGTTTAGACATATTGATATAATCTAAATACCAACGTGGCCTATAAAAGCAAGCGAATAATCCAGATTTTTTTTTCATTGCAATTATTTCGATTTGAAACCATGTTTTGACGTTCGGAGCGAGAAAGATGTTAAAAAATCTGCTTTCAACAAAATTTTAGATTTTATCATTTTAAAAACTATACAATTATATAAAAGTTTATCGTGCATACCATAGTATTCTTCGACACATTTCACACCGAAATGCATGTTCATACTTTATCTCAATCGCATTTGAAAACACGCACATTTGGCAACAGCGCACGTGAATCTTCCATAAGAATAGCATGGTCCATAAGAGCCCGTTGTGCCTTCATGACGTGAAAATTCCTATAGCAATCGCTATTATATATCAGAGTCAAACATCTGATAGGATTGTTTCAACTTATCTTGAAGTTGTAGAACTTGAAAAGTGCGATGCAGTGTCTATTGTATGTGCAGTTAAAGAGTCATTTAAATAAATTAATTTAGATTTGCCAAAATTGCAAGGCATCGGAACAGACGATGCTAGTGTGATGGTGGGGATTAATAATGGAGTATATGAAATTCTTAAAAGGGAGGTCTCACACTTGATACTTATAAGGTGCGTGTGCCATTCTATTCAACTGGCAACCTTTGCAGCAACTGCAGAATCTCTTCCAGCAAATTTTGATGGTCTTGTTAGAGAAACTCATAATTGGCTTTCTCGTCTTCATCGCCAAATTTTCTCCACTCTAAATGACGGGGATGAACCAATGAAAATCCCCCAAGCTTGTAACACAGGGTGTTATCTATTCGGCCTGCAGTATGTAGAATAGTTGATCAATGGTTAGAGTTAAAAACTCATCTTGAAATTGTTAGGCTCAGTGAAAAATGTTACTCAGCTGAAATGCTGTACTCCATGTTCAGTGATGAGCTCAATTTAGCATATTTGTTATTTTTAAACCCATTTTGTCTGATCTTCGGAGAGTCAACAAAAGTTATGAGGCAAAGTCTGCAGACCCATGCAAGCTATTATATGACCTGGTAGTTCTTATTCAGTCTCTTCTTGAAATAATTGTCATTCCTACCTATTCAGTGCTGAGGAAAATTCTTCATGTTGGTTCCGAGAAACATCTCAACCCTAAACTGTATCTGGATTATTTGTTTGAAAGTAAACTTTTAGAAATTAGAAACAAAATAGCAGAACAAGAAGAAAAAACTGTTAAAAATAGGTGTGTAACATTTGTGGCTTTGCTTATCAAACAGCTACACAAGATATTGCCTGATAGCATTGAAATATTGAGGAAACTGTCCCTCCTTACTGTGTCAAAGGCACTTGCGTTAAAGAAACCCTTGATTCCCCAGTTAGAAACATCACAATTGGATAGCCAAACAATCGCGAAAGTAGAATTGCAGTGGCAAAAGTTGACCGTTGTACAATGGAAGAATGTGTGAGGTAGTCAAATACCGTGATGCCAGCGGCGAAAATCCTTTCAAAGAACTTGCAGACTCTTTGTTCTTCCTTGGTCAAATGCTTGAAATGATATTCATCCAACTAAATCTAGTGAAAACCAAAACAAGGAATCAAATGCGTACAAAAATGATGAACGCTATACCGGAAATACGTGCGGGTCTTCGCAGAAAAGGTCGTTGTTGCCACAATTATGAACTTCCTGCAAGCGTTTTATAAGAACAATCAGTATGGTGGATGCTGTAAATCTAAACCATTTACATCTACTGCGTTATCACCATTCACTACAACTTCAACTTGGTGATGATCAAGTCATTGGTGATGAGTGATGACCTACATGCTCTCCTCAATTTTTAAGTAAGTTATTTTATGTCATGTAATCCAATGCATGTGACATTGCATTTTTTTAAAGATACAGGATGCACAATAGAAATCTAGTTTTTCTGATGCCATTTTTGATCTTTTTGTGGTGTTGTGAACTAAATTTAGTTGGTGATATTTTTTACTGTTGGCAGCACTGTTCGCAAGTTGTATTAAGTTGGCGACATGTGAGTTGTACCATTATAAACTTGAAATATCATTCGGTATCAGCGTGTAGTAAAGATATTGTGTTGTAATTAGGGAAATTGTGAATTGAGCATAAATGGAGTGTTTAATTGGAATGGTTTGCCAGGATTTTACTATGGTAGCTGCAGATATGACGAATGCACACAGTATAATGGTTATGAAAGATGATGAAGACAAACTGCAGAAGATATCCACTAAACAGGTAATGGCTATTTGTGGTGAATCTGGTGACACCTCTCAGTTTGCTGAGTACATTGCAAAAAACATTCAGCTTTATAAAATGAGAAATGGTTACGAAATGTCTCCGAAAGCAGCAGCGAATTTCACACGTCGAAATTTGGCAGACTGTCTCAGAACAAGGACCCCATACCATGTCAACTTACTCCTTGCTGGGTATGATGATGCAACAGGACCTGACCTATACTACATAGATTATTTGGCATCAATGGTACAGGTGCCATTTGCAGCCCATGGTTATGGAGGCATGTTTGTCTACAGCATTTTGGATAGATACCACAAAGCAAGTTTAACTAGAGAGGAAAGCTATGAGCTCATGAAGAAATGTGTCCGTGAAATTCAGAAGAGGCTGATTATAAACCTACCCAACTTCAAGGTACAGATAATTGATAAAGATGGTATTAAGGACTTGGAGCCTATCACAGCCAAGAACTTGGCTAAAGGATGTGTGTGTGCACCTACAGCACCCATTGAGTCACCAGAGATGGCTTTAGAAATAACGGCTTAAATATTCATTGTTTCGGTGGAATGACACATAAATGTCTTTTTTTTTTAATTTAATTCCAGTTCATTGATGTATAAAATGTGCTTGACAAGCATCATTTATCACTTATGGAACCAATTAAAGTTATTTTTTATCAGAAAACCAACCTTTTAGAAATACAATTCTTATGTTAAATGTGTGAGTGAATGAGTGATCTAGCATTTAACTAAAGCATTGGTATTCAACCTTTTTTCTCTGCATACTGCCGAAAACAATTTTCCATTTCAACCTGTAACCATAGGCCTAGCCCTAGAGTTATCCTTAATTCAAATTATACATAACGATATCTAAAGTAGATTATAATATTTATAACTTTTTTAATACTACATAAAAAAAATTAAATTGAATTTTACATACCCCTTAAGAAGTTGTCATGTACTCCAGGTTGAATATCATTGAACTAAAGTATAAAAACTTATGCTCCAAAATGTTATTCCTGGTAGCTACTACAGCTGCATTTTGTCATATTTGCCTAACTCAGCTGATAGTGTCCTAATACCGTATACCTACTGGTGATGCAAAAAAATTACATTACACTCCTGTGAAGCTTAGGAAAATGAGCAATGTCAGCAATAGTCACTATAGCTGTCGTAAAATTTAAAGGTGGGTGGTTCAACACAAAATCCGATCGTAGGTCTTCCACGCCTTGCAGTGTTGCACAGTGAAACATGCTGTGTAAATAATGCTTTAAACCTGATGATATCAATATCATTTGCACCCACAAAATTTATTTGTACATCAGGAAAAAGAACAGTAATAGTCAACTGTCAGCCACCATTAAATTTTGCAGCTGCCATAACTCCCCCCACATATACCTGGGGAGTACTAGTGTACTTGGGTGGAAAGGCAATAATTCTGATTGGCTGATTCGAGTTATGAAATGTGTAAAGAATTACAGTTGGCGCATTCTTAGTTGGTGATTGAGGTTTGCTAGCTAATGTATGCCCAGGACAAGAAGGCAAGTCTTAGGAATGTGTAGCGTAATCATTTTGTGCTTCCCGCACAGTGTTTATGACTAGTTTCCAAGTATGATAAGGATGCTAGGCTCGTTTAAAATACACAATGTTGTCACATAACACACCAATAGCTAGAAATATGCACTCTCATAGACTCATTTCCTAGTAAACAGGTCTGCTACCGGAGTAGATATACAGTTCAAGCCCCCTCTGCCCTTCATTCCCCTCTAGCCTTCTTGTCGTGGGCATACAGTACATGCTATTCTGCTCTAAAAATTGGAGGGAGGAGGGTGGGGTTTAATACATCACTCTGGTCTCAGTAACCAATGAAAAGCAAGCTATTTTCCTGGGTGTGAAAGACACAAACTTGGGGTTACCAGAACAACATTGAATACCACGTGCATTTAATTAGTTCTGCAACTGCATGCTTTTCCAGAAATCTCTACCTGATGCTAATACTATGTTATTATGTTGCAAGTAAATTGGTATCACATCACATATCTGGTACATCAGTTTACTTGTTTCACATCTACTGTTTAATTTGCAAAATATTGGTATTATGGTCACATTTATGAACACAGTTCAGTGATAATTATGTGTATGTGTGTGGTATATCAGGGTTAAACATTTTTATTTAACCATGTCTACTGAAAATAATGCAAGTCAAAAAGACAAACCAAAGCTTTCTGGAAAAATGAACAAGCTTTCGGAAGAGGTATTCCTATAACGTCAAATTGCAGGTGCAACTCTTGTATTTAATATGCTGTAATTAAAATAGTTTCGCATTCATACAGTCTAGCTCTCGTACTTTGTTACAGTCCAGTGAACAAGAACTTAGGTTCACTTAGCAAGTTTCTTGTAATATTGTTACAAATGTGACTGAAGAGTGCATTAATTATACTTGAATTAACGTAACTTGAGTATTCTGACAGTTCCCTCGGCGTGCAATATGCAAAGGGTAGGGGAGTGGCATAGCAGTCTGTTGTCATGACAACAGGCTCCTGTGCCACTCCCCTACCATGTGGGTAACGCATGCCGAGGGAACTGTCAGAATATCCAAGTTATGTTAATTCAAACATAGTATTATATTAAGGTTTTTGTAGGGCAGTCACAATATTCTAAATGTGTGACAGATTACATTTTACATCCCCTTACCTTGCTGAAGATTTGTTAAGCTGTATACGTGGCAGGTGCATATAGTTTACCACATCCTATGGCAATCCCAGTGGACTTTACCATTATGATTTCCACATAGAAGCTTTAGGATCTGGTTGTATCGACAACCTAAGAGATGTGATGCATGGCTACGAATGTTCTAAAACATCTTGCTCACTTGGGAGATGGCATACCAGATATGGTAATGCCCACAGTGTAGTGAGGAGAGTCCCATGGGGCATCAAACCATATATATCTGGGTGCTTAGAGCCTACTCAGAGTGTAGCTGTTGCTGTTCACGTTGATATGTCTGCTGTCCCTCAGCCTATGGTTGGCCATCATAGTAACCACCTTGACTGAGACCTGCCTGGATGCCTGTTAGGGCATTCCTAACTTTGAAACTCCTGGAAAATCTTGACACATTTTTCAAGGTAAGCCCCTCAGGGGAATATTGACTAGACCTGAGAGTAATCCATATTTATTTGCTCTATTAGTGTAAACAAAAACTTCAGGCTAACCTATTGCAAATATACCAATCATCCAAGCCAAGCTTTGAGTTCTGCTTTACCATCCTATTTCCATAAGTTACACTACATCATGGGCAGCTTTCTATGCTAATGACATATGGTGGAGGTGCCAGCCACTAAAAAATATATATATATATAAATCCCCCTAGTCTGCGCAGCTGCAGGCTAGAAAGCTCCTGTTACTTTTTAGTTGTGTCTTTTTTATATTCCGAACTATTTGCGCATCTTTATTGGTTCCTCAATTACAATGGTGCGATAATTTATATAACAGGAGGGAATATACTAATGCATAATTGTAATATAATCGCTAATTCCAACACAATCAGTTTTCATAATATTAAAGAAGTGGTTTTAACCCACCTGAGGATAGGCCATACCCGAGCTACGCATGGACACCTTTTGCATGGTGATCTGGAGCCTGTCTGTATGACGTGTAATATTCCAATCTCCGTCGCACATGTCCTTCTTGATTGTCCACGATACGCTCGTGAGCGCCAGTCCGTTGGCCTGGGCCTTATACTGTGGTCAGTTTTAGGCAACGACCCAGTATCTGTAAATACAGTGCTGCAGTTTTGTTCCACAATTGATTTTCTGAAGCAATTGCAAGGTTATTTTATTTCAGAGATTTTAGCCTTTTAGATTGCCTTATTTTTGGGTTTTTTAAAGTTTTAGCGTTTTTTACTTTGTAGCAATCTTAAGTTTCAGTTTTTAGCATTTTAAATGGAGCATTTTAATAGTTGTTTAGCTGCTTTTATCTATTTTAACTTTAGAGTTTTAGTTTTTTTTTATGGGTGATATATTAACTTTTTACCATCCATAATCTTACTTTTGGACTCGGGGCCCTAATGACCAAGTTGTCGGCAGGCCCTTAAACCCAACACACTCACTCACTCACTCATAATATTATTAGTTAGAATGCTGCATACACTTCAGCAGGAATATGTATATACAATATATTTCACTATAATCCCTAATTTCATTAAATTTAATATATAACAGGTATGTCTACACATAACCTAATTAAAGTGGCAGGCACTTTAAAACTTTTTGAGAGATCAGGTTTGATCCCATACCTCCCTTTGCCATTCAACAGCCAGAACACTGTCTATGGTGATGGTCCCGGCCTCCTGTATCTATTTTTGAAAGAGGTACAGTTCAATTCCAAACCTCTATGACTTATGGTGGAGGCCAAGGATTTGGCATATTTGCCAAATTTTAGTTACTATCTTTGTTCTTCTCAATCCCCTCTAATATTGGATATATGACGGAGGTGTTGGCCTTTCATTTGACTTTGGAAAAAGGATGGGTTACATATACTACACTACAAGTGGTCTATGGCGTAGGCACTGGATCTGCCCTGTTGGTCAGATGTTTGTTCAGATGCTTAAGAGGTGGAAACAGGACTGAAAAATTCAATGCCATAGCCAGGATTTGACCCACAGATCTACCGTTTATCGAGCAGCTGCTCTAACCACTAAGGCACTAACACTAAGCTGGCTAACTAGTCAGCATGACATTAAATTCCCCAACTGTTAGTACTTTTCTGCTAGATCATAAGGGAATCTCACATCAGAGATAAGTACCCTAAGGGTGACTTACAATTTTAAGTGCTTTATGTCCCGGGTTTAAGTAACCTTTAGACAGTAATTATTATTTTTTATGCCAACAAACTTACTGCTTAATTGCTTATTTTATAATAAATACTGATGCAAGCAACAAATAAAATATGATCAATGTGTTTAAACATTTAAAATTTAATTCTAAAGTAAGAACAAATTAGAATCTTGTTGCTTCACTGTTAATAGCTTCAATTTTTCCTTATTTAAAATTTAATCTTCATTCTCTTTTTGTATTTGTTGCTTTAATCTGTTATGATCCATTACAGTCATTGTTAATTTCTGCAAGCTTGTGCAGCATTTACTATTTGTGTTTTTGCTATGCATTCAGTCACCACATTGGCACTAAAAATGATACAACTGTTGTCTCCACTTTTAAAACGTCAATCACCAACTAAGGATGCACAGATTTCAAATGACTGGCAAAAACAATCAAACCATCTTGGATTTTGGTAAAAAATAGTTTTTGTCTAATGGATTATCAATAGGAACAGCAGACAATCATACATTTGCATTATTCCTGTATGAATATATTGGGGTGTAATATTGGTGTTTTCTATTAATTTGAGTGAAATTCCTAGCATTGAGGCAGAAGATGTAAGAATAGGTTATTGTTAGTGTTAACATATTGTATTATAATGATTAATGTTAGTTATATAAATTTTCAGCCTCTGAACAGAGTGGTTATGCCTACAACATAAATCCCTTGCAGCTTTGTGGTTTGAGTCCCCAATAGAGACCTAGAATCTGAAGGTACATTCATTTTTAGCGACATAAGTGCTGGAAAGAAGGATTAAGTTTTCAGGAGCTTCTTACTGTAACATTAATTGATATTATCTTGGTTGTACTGTAATGGGTAATCAAAAAGTCGCTTCACAGCTCTCGTGTAACCAAGAAACAGGAATTCCAGTGGCAGCACTAGACATATGATTTTAACATTCCACGAGTTAAACAAATCTGTTAGATTCACATATGTAATTCTTGAAAGGTAATGTAGATAAATAATATGAAGCGCACATGTTTAAAGATGATAGTAAGTGTTTACAGTATTCTTGGAGACATAGATTCACTCACTTTAATTTATTTAGAAACACTGTCATTTATGTCTCTTTCCATATTCAAGGTATTCTTGGGTTTTGAGCCAGATGTAATGATGAGCCATCGACATTTCGGGAGTGTGCATCTCTCCTATCATGATCATCATCCTGATGATGGGAGAGATGTACACTCCTGAAACATCAATGGCTCATCATCACTACACCTGGTTCAAAGCCCAAGAACATCTTGAATATGTTCGTCACCAGGAAGTCATCAGACCTTATTTTATGTCTCTTTCTTTACAAATGTTATGTAATCTGTAATTGCTGTTTCCAGCTAATCAAATGTTTTGGGATTGTTCTTGTAGCCGCTTTTGCAGCTCCCCAAAGACAATAATTGGGAGGTCACCTCACCTTGAGAAATTAAGTCTTTCTCCAAAAATTTCTACTAACAACCCCATAGATTGATGTGATGAATGAACAGTGGCGTCTCGTTGAAAACTTGAAGCATTCACCTCATCTTTATTTAGCTGTGCAATAAATGGGAATAGAATATCTAGCAGTAAACATCAGAATTAACCAAAGTGTTGAAAAAAATCGCCCAAAATTTGCGAGTAAGAGATTGCACATCTTACTTAAATTTTCTCTGAACATAAAGGGGCATTAGCATTTTCAATTCAACCATTGACACTTTATGGATACAACCAAGTTCTTTTTTGACTGCTTGTATATGGAACCATAAGAAATATCACTTTTGACCACTTTATTGATTTCCGTGGACTTTTAAGTATTCTATCCAATATATCTGCCAGTTTTTCTTTTGTTGAGACAGTCTACCACCCCTTGTAGTGTTGTGCACAGAACCTTTTCACAAAATTTAATTAAACCACGCACAGTATCTCAATGCAGTAGTTTTGAGTTAGGGAGCCTAGCAACGAAATTTTGTTTCACTTCCAGTATGTAATTTCCACAGTCATTAAAAATGTTTTCCACCAAAAATGTGCATTGCTCTGTAGAATACATTGTGCCAGCTTATACACCTGTCAATACCCACATCACAATAACAACTCGTCTACTGCAGCCAGTGATTACATGCAATAAATATGTTGGAAGTAATATGGTTGATCTGTTCTGTCAGAGTGGAATGAGGAAAATCTTGAAGTGTCAATTTATCTTGAGCAATAGGCACCAGCACAGTGTAGGGGAGGTTGTGGATGACCTGGTATTTATTTCATCCATATTTCATCATTTATATATGTTACAGGATGCGTGGTTTACTTTTAGGTGTAGCGAGCCATCCAGATATAGTGAAATATGCCATAATTTTTATTTTCTCTACTGGTAAGTAGGGGAAGTATTGTATTCCACCCAAAAATTCGATGTCAAGATTTCACTGGAAATATATGTTTTGAGGCCGCCTGAATCCAAAAAAAAGCATTTTTAGAGAAAGGTCCATCTGTGTGTCTGTCAGTCTGTGGACAGCATAACTCAAAAACAAAAAGTCGGTTCAAAGCCAAACTTGGTATTTAAGTTTAATGTCTTTCAAGGATGCGACACGAAGATTTTGAAGAAAATAGCCCCACCCTAAACTACCATTTACATGGAAGATTTTTCGAAAATTTTGATTTTCTTGGAAATGGCTCTAACGATTTTGATTAAAATGTCATATGCTTAAGATATTTGTATGACAAATGAAATGTATATTTTGAATTTTCTGGCTATAGCCTATGTAGTCCTGTTTACTCTGGATGACTTTTGCATAACTTGTAAACCGTAAGAGATAAACAAATTCTTAATATATAAAAAATGTAGATCTCACTAAAACACACAATTTATGTTCAAATACATTTTTTTGTAGAGTGAACCATTTTGGAGATATTCCTAGTTATTTGTGTCAGATTTGAAAAACTTGGAAACTTTGTGAAATGGGACATCGTTAATTTTTTACTTTCTCTACTGGTAAGTAGGGGAAGTATTGTATTCCACCCAAAAATTCGAAGTCGAGATTTCACCAGAAATACATGTTTTGAGCCCCCCTGAATCCAAAAAAAGCATTTTTAGAAAAAGGTCCGTGTGTGTGTCTGTCAGTCTGTGGACAGCATAGCTCAAAAACGAAAAGTCGGTTAAAAACCAAAGTTGGTATTTAAGTTTAATGTCGTTCAAGGATGTGACACGAAGATTTTGAAGAAAATAGCCCCACCCTAAACTACCCTTTACATGGAAAATTTTTCGAAAATTTTGATTTTCTTGAAAATGGCTCTAACGATTTTGATTAAAATGTCATATGTTTGAGATATTTTTATGACAAATGAAATGTATATCTTGAATTTTCTGGCTATAGCCCCTGTAGTCGTATTTACTCTGAGCGACTTTTGCATAACTGGTAAACCGTTAGAGATAGACCAAATTATACTATACAAAAAATGTAGATCTTGCTAAAATACACAATTTATGTCTCAATAAATTTTCTTGTAGGGTGAACCATTTCGGAGATATACCTTGTTATGTGTGTGAGTTTCGGAAAACTTGGAACTTTCGTGAAATGGGTCATCGTTGTTCATTTTTTTATATGTTACGTGTACAAAGAGAACGGAATCTCAAAGCTTTAAAAGATTTGACTATCGCACAAAGCCTACTGTATTCCAATATTCCCCTTGCACCTACAAGGAAATAAGCAATAAGATAATTTGTACAAATGTTTATTTTAACTAACACGAAGAAGATATAGGAATAAGAGTTTGTAAGAATGGTTAGTACAAGAGTAGAGAAAGTCATGTGAGTGCAACACATCAGATTTTTATATGTAAGTGTGCAAAGAGAAATAGATCTGAAAGCTTTAAAACATTTGACTATCACTCAAAGCCTACTGTATTCTAATATTCCCCTTACACCTGCAAGGAAATAAGCAATAATATAATTTGTACAAATGCTTCTCTCAACTAACACGAAGATAGAGGAATAAGAGTTTGTAAGAATGGTTAGTTCAAGAGTAGAGAAAGTCATGTGAGTGCAACACATCAGATTTTTTAAATACACATTTCTTATAATATCCTGCAATTTTGATTACTGATGCTCACCTAAGGGAAGGTTTTGTATCATCAAAAAATATTTTAAATGGTGAAAACAGGCAATTAAAAATTGCAACCACTTTGGGCCATCTGTGGTCTAGGGGTACATGCTAACCTCTGGTTCCCAAGGTCGTGGGTTCAAACTCAGTGAAGGACAATGGCTTTTTTCTTTTCAGGCATAAAAATCCTTAGCAAGGCTTCCTTCAGAAGGAAACTAAGGCTGGTGGTCCCATATCATAGGTTTACAGCATTTAAAAGAACCTCAGACCTGATAAAGAGGCTGCTGAGCAAAATTAAACAGTCATTCACATCCAATGTAGAATAGGATTCTGAGAGTCGTAAGAGTTAAAGAGCATCCATAAATGAAAACTCAATTTCAATTTTGCAATCACAGTGGAAGATAGTCCGCCGATAATCCTACATTTTTAAACTACACACGAATTTACTTGCATTATCTGCATTTACAAGTTTGAATATTGGCATCACAGCATGGCACTTAATTTGCATTAAATTGATTTTTAAGAATTAAAGTTCATGTATGACTGATGTAATGTGCATATTAAATGATTACAGGGTATATACATAATTAACAAGTATAGCAAAATATACTGAGGGCCCTAAGTTGCAAAGTGTAGCAGTAGATTGCAATTGCGAAGCAACAGGAAAGCATAGTCAAAACATCAGTATAGTTAACACTAATGATCAACTACTCCCTATTAACTCAAGGTTACTATGTGATTGCTCTGAAGTCTCCAATGCAAGCCTTTCTTAAGCTTTAGTAATTGTCCAACATACTGTTGACCATACAGAACTGGAACTGTTACCTATTTTGGTTGTGATCTTAAACATTCTTTACTACTTTGCCTGACCCATCATTTACGGAGTTTAAATAATATTAATGACATATTGCACTATGTTAGGATGTCTCACTATATCTGAAAAGTATATCATGTATCCCATAACATATATATGGACATAATCAGGACAATATAAATTACTGTTATAACTTAATGCTTCTTTGCAGCACTTTTGTGTTCAAAACAAAATAACACACCTTCAGATTTGAAGTCTCCACTGGGGACTTAAACCACAAAGCTGCAAGAAATGTAAATCATAGGCATAACCCATTCTGTCTGGGTGGCTGAAAATTTCCACAATTATTAATCATTATATAAGATGTGGCCACAATTGAAACTTCTTGCAATAACTTCCATAATGAAAAAGACAACTTCCGAAGCTGATAGTGCAATGCAGTAATCAGGGGCGTGCCATCAGTGGACTAGTAGGAGTAGGCAAGTCCCCAAAATACAAGATTATAAACGCTATTAAACATAATGTTTAAACTTTAAAGAGTTTCAAGACATAACATAAATCCAAGCTATGTCTGCTCAGCCCCTGTGCAGTTGGACTTGTTCAGCCAGCATTCTATAGGTATTTGGTTTATCTAGTCTCATGCCTAAAGAAAGAGAAACAAATATGTTGAAAAGAGATGCACTTACTCACCTTCTCTGTTATGGGGAATATGGGAGAAAATTCAGCTTCTATCCAGTAGTGCTGGAGTGAAGAGGCAAGTATGAATAGACGTCCAGTATCTCTGCCCGCAAAACATATTTTCTACCCCCTATTCCTAATTGGCATGGTCAACAGCCTTTCACTTTTATAGTCATTGAGACCAGCTAAACCACCGCAACTATATCTCTCCATTGCCGCCAGCAACAACCAGTCAGCTTGCCCAAGAGTAGCAGCAATGCATGTGTTCCTCCTGCCACATTAAATATATCACATGGTTTGGAGTGCTGTCTTATTATTTCCCTTTCTTGTTAGAAAGCATGCATTAAGATGTTTTTAGTTCCTGCGTATTAGGCATAAGCGTTGAAAGTGTGGCTGTGAAGTGTCACGTGGATTGAAACAATATTATGTATTCTACGCTGTTTAGTAAACCTGGAGAGGGACCCGGTTTAAGAAAGTAGTCCTCTACGTCATCTGGCAGGGCAATCAGGCGTGACGCCTGCCAACAGTCACCTTATTGCGATTTGGCTCGTTTGTTAAATATCGGTACTTCGGAGCTTTAAGTTTGCGGTAAAAGCAAGATATGTTATAGTCCGGCCGAAAGTCGTCTTTCCAGTTCCTTACAAAGTGACCGCGAAGCTAGAATCAAAGAAACCGAACTGGAAACGCAAAGACCGGCCCAACTATATAAGATAGGTCTACTCCGGACGTTTCTAAGAGCACACAAATGGGGGTGGGACAACACCGTCATTTCTAAAATTTAACACATACTACAATTCTTCATAATGGTTTACTGATTGTTAATCCACGATAAATTATTTTGCTGGCCTTTTATATTTGTTGAAACCAATAGAGGTAACTTTCTCCTATATCAGTAATTCTCATAAAGCAGGATATTCAACATGGGAAGGCCAACGACGACGTTAAAAACTTTCGATAAACCAAGCGAACGATGCTAATCGAATGTTTTGAAACACATTCCCGAAGTTGGCTTTAATAAAGAAATAAGCGATTAATCGATTTTACTGGCACAGCAAGAGCTGCCTATCAGAGGTTTACGGGCATTATGGATCCCTTAATCGGGTGAAATACGTACATTGAGTTCTAGTACAAAGACCTCCAAAGAAAATCTCACTGCACCTTTGATCTACGTCACATTATTTTCGTTGCACGAAGGTGTGGTTATTTCATTGGTTGTTTTGGACAACGTACCCTTGCACCGTGGTCTAAAGCAACCAATGAAATGGCCACACCTTCGTGCAACGTTAAATGTGACAGACCGGAGGTGCAGAGATATTTTCTTTGGCGCTGTCTGTACGTGCTATGCAAGTATATCAAATTAGACACACGCTTACAAAGCGCTAGTTTTCAAAGTAACGCCAAGACGAATTCAAAATAATAATATTGAAACTGCTCAGCGCTGTTCTCGATCTCTGGTAACTAAGCTTGGTAGGTGAGCTACCAAAAGAAAAGTTATGCACGCTTTGTCTATGCATCAGACGGACAGAACGGGTTCCCCACACTGTGCCGTCACATGCACTACGAACGCCGGTAACTTGATTCCTCTTTAATGTAGCTGGACTACTAAGTCTACTGGTAACGAATTGTGAATGTGATTCCTGCGTTTCTGCGTGCGCAACAAGGTCAAGCGTTTGTGAGACAAACCAGTCACTTGCTGTGTGCTGCCTTCATAGCATTAGGACGTGTGTGGCTTTCATGCCTAAGCAAATTGAACCAACTTAGGATGATTACATTACTGCCCTTTCCGAACCGCAGTATAGTTACTTTGCATGTAAGAAGCGAAAATGTGTTGTGTCAGAGTACGGGATTAGCTTAGTGTTGAATAAAAAGGGAAAGGGTCACATGGGATTAATACCAAAAGGAAGAAAATAAGCAAACCCACGACCTGCTGTTAGAAGCTCTCCTGAGGTGATAGGAAGATCAAGGTCCTCATCTCTGGCAGTAACCCAGCTAAGCAGCGGACCATTGCAAACACATTGGGAATATCCCTAAAACTGTTAACACCAAAAGAAACAAAGATTTAAATATCGAGAAACGTCACAAAGGCCGAGTTCATACGTTGCTGCCACGTCACACCTTTGAACGTCCCACGAACAACAGGAAGCTCTATGATAGGCATGGGGAAGAGGGGTGGCAGGAATGCAATCGAGTATTTACTCTCTCCAGTTACCCAATCACAAAATGCAGGCCACTTCTCTTTTCCGGTTCTGTTTATGGATACATACGTCTTTATAAACAAGGTGTCAGTTCCCCACATCTGTGCTCAATGAGAAGCACTGTCTGGAGAAAAATGGGAATTTGTGGTCACATTAGATGAGGCATATGTGTATTTTAGTGACTGTAATAAACCCCGTTCAATCTACTACCAACTAAGGGGTGGAAAATATCTTTCACAAAGGGATTTATTGTCACCATTGGTTACTGCTAAACTGGGTTGCTGTCACCGGGCGGCGAATTGGCTCCGATTCTGGTATAAAAGGAGAAGCTCCCCTTTGATCTGGTTTTAATCTCGCTCCCTTCAGAGCCGGGTTCCAAGCTTTACTTATCTGCTGCCTCTCTTAAAGGCGTTGTCATGTTTGAATATTTAAATTGCTTCGCGCGTCAATCGAGCCTGGTAGTGAGCCATCCTCGAGAGTACGAGTTATTTGTTATTGTTATTAACGTCCTCCAATTAACTCCATCTGGAAAAGTGTTCCACCTGGAGTTTCGTCATGCCAATTCGTAGACGACTCCGCTGTCTATTGCACTTCTCAGCGCACGACGTTCTTACATTGGTGCCTGCAGCAATGTTTGGACAACCTTAGAGAATGGAACTCCAAAAACGGCTTCGGTTTCTCAACAGAGAAGCCAATCTGCGTTAATTTCTGGTGTCGTAGAAGACGATTACCACCTTCGCTCCATTTCGGTCCAGATTTACTTCCCTTCGCAGATGAGACGCGCTTCCTGGGTTTGATCTTGGACAGGAAGCTTAGTTGGTCGTCGCATATTGCACAGCTAAGAGCAAGAAGTGACCGTTCCCTAAATATCATGCGAGTACTAAATGGCAAATCGTGGGGAGCGGATCGGACAATCTTGTTGCGAATATATCGCGCATTGATCCGATCCAAACTAGACTATGGGTGTATTATTTATTCGTCAGCACGACCATCTGTGCTGAGTAGATCAGACGCGGTCCACAATAGGAGCTTTTCTAACAAGCCCAGTGGTTAGCCTTTACGCCAAGTCCGCAGAACCTCTGCAATATCGGCGTGAGATTCTCTTGGCAAATTATGGTTGTGCGCTTAGATGTATGCCTAAGCACCCAACGTTCGCTTCTTTTTTCACCACCAAGTTAAGAGAACGGTATAGGAATAGCACCCTTAGTCCTAAGCCTGTGGGGTTTCGTTTCCAAGATCTTCTAGTGAAGCTTGGAGTGGAACTGCCTAGGATGTTCGCCAAGGGCGAGAAGCTTTACCCCCCTTGGCTATCTGGCACGCCCCATGTAGATCTTGGGATGAACGTACACCGGAAGTCCACGATGCCTATTTCAAGTATCCCCACATGTTTTTTAGAATTTTTGTCAGGCTACACTGACCGTCCATGTATTTCCACCGATGAGTCAAAGAGCACCAACGGTGTTGAATGTGCTTATGTGTATGGAACCGAACCACATACATTCGGTTTTCCAAATAGTACTTCCAGTTTTACTGCAGAGCTGTATGCAATTTACTGAGGCGTTTTGTATGTACGCCGTCGTAAATTAGGTGACTGCCTGATTTTGAGCGATTCCCTTAGTGCACTGCAGAGCTTTTGTGAGCTGTACAACCCCCACCCTATTGTACAACGTATCCAGGATGCCCTCCATGTTTTACACGCGTCTGGCTTGACGTGGTGGATTCCTGGTCACGTAGGTTTGCTGGGGAATGAAATGGCAGATTTGGCAGCAAAGACGGCAACTACAGAACCCAGTATTACCATCTCACGTGTTACTTCGGAAGACTTGTCTTGAAGTGCGAAGAGCGGTGCTGTCGTCCTGGCACGAAGAGTGGTCATCTCTCCGCGGTAATAAGCTTAGAGAAGTGAAAAAACTTCCGATAAACTGAGTAACTTCCTATCTCACATCTCACCACGAGGAGGTTAGTTTGGCTCGATTAAGAATAGGGCACTGAAATTTTTCGCATGGTTACCTATTTAAAAGGAACCCTGCCCCTCTATGTCCGCTGTGTGAGAACCTTTTGTCTGTCCGACACGTGCTACTAGACTGTTCCTCTCTAGCGCACCTTCGAGATTCTCTGCAGCTGCCTGACAGGCTTGCAGAGGTCTTAGAGGACGACAAAACAGCGGTTGATAGAGTTTTTAAGTTTTTAGCGGACTGTAATATGAATTTGAGGATTTAAAATTTTAGATATTTGTTTATGCTTTTTGACATATTTATCATCTTGTTTTACATCTGGCTATTGCCACTGTTTCTTTACGTTGATGTGTATATTTTCCTTGTTACTAGTATTTTTATTTTTGAGTGAAATTTATATCTGGCTATTGTCATGAATCTGTTAAGGGCGCTGATGACCTAGAAGTTGAGTGCCCTTAAACCCATAAAACCAAACCCAACGTCGTCCAACGTAGTATCATATCGGACGGTGAATGGATGAATTGATGCTCAAATGAACCCGAGGTTCATAGAACTTAAGGTTACCCAATATTCGTCTTCTCAGGATAAGGGAAAACCTCGAAAAAAAAAAACCTTATCCGGATAACTCACCCTAAGCGAGATTCGAACTCGCGACCTCTTGGACGTGAGATAGACACAGTACCACCACGCTACAGACGCGGGCTACCGAGAGTACGACCTTGTATAGATTACGTCGTGGCCAAGCTAGTAGGGAATGTTCTGCCACTGCTGGCTTTTCTATCTGTCCTAACGGTCTGGGTCGTTCAGGTTCTTTAAGTCGCGTGTTGATGCTCCGCGTGGTGGTGCCTATGTTCAGTTGACCACAACTGCATGGAATTTTGTACACAGAAGCAGTGAACATCGAGGAAGACCACACCAAGGAGGACCTGGAGTAGAAGGGCTACACGGGCGTTCAGGTACGTCAACTGCATTCCCGCGGCAGGCCTCTGCCCAACTTCCAGGTGAGCCTAGACAGGACCATCACAAACCAAAAGTTATTGCAGGAAAGAGAGATGTGCCATATGATGGTCACCGTGGAGGGCCTAAAAACTAACCACAACATAACTCAGCTGCTGTGAGCAGATAGGCCACTCATACAAAATGTGTAACATGACCTCCCGGTGTGTCCTCTGTGGTGACTTCCACCGCCTGGCTATCAGAAAGGCAGAGCAGGATCCTGTACCTCACTGTGCAAACTGTGGGGAGGCGCATCCTGCCAGCTACAGGGGGTGTAAAACATTTAGAAACGAACGCCACCGCCTCCAACTGGCAACCTTGGCCAAGAGCTCCGCAGGTGCTTGGCCAGGGTCAAAACTTAACGCATACCCGGCCCCGGTCAAAGACGGCGTCTCCTTTGCAGGCGCCACCAGAAGGCACAAGGCACCCGTCCCACTACAAAATGGTCCCCCTCCACAATCCTACACCCCCAAGGCGCCCACTGACGACCTGGGCGATCTCAAAGATATCTGTAACATCGCAAAAGAGTAATCTTCCGGCACTTTTTGCCAAAGTTGGAAGCCAGCATACGTGTCCTGTCCACCCTCCTCGAGTAAATTGCAAATGTAAGAGTACAACATACTGTAAGAGGAGGCAAAACTTCAACTCGCGCGCTCCTGTAGAATGCAGACGGCACCTACAGGCAGCAAAACGAACTTGAAAACTACCTACGACGTAACAAAATTAATGTCGCATTTATTTGCGAAACAAAATTAAAATTAGAGCATACTTTTAAGCTCCAGAGTTACCAAATATTTCGGAACGACAGAATTGGCAGATTGGGATTGCTATTTTGCTCAAAAACACCTTTGCTCATGCTCTTGACTCGCTGCCCGCTTTAGCAGCGCTGGAGTGCGCGGTTCTCAAAACTCGTGTTAATAACAGAACGGTGATGCTTGTAGTACTTTATCGGCACCAGGGTTGCCAACCCGTACGATAATTTCGATACCGGCGAAATGTCATTTTCACTTGTTTGTGACACCAGCGAAATGAAGTTATTACAAATAGCGACACCACTTTTGCCCTCATGGCCTTTATCCTTTTGTTGCCAGTGTGCCCAGATTTGGTAATCTCAATGAAGAAGGCACTGTTCAGAAAATTAATGATCTATGCACAAAACTCGGAATACGCGATATTCCATGTGGAATAAAGAACATGTTTGAACCTGGCAGTTTCTGGAGTGCTGTTAAACACACGTCACCTTGGTGGAAATACTGATTTCAAAGAACTGGCGGAGGTTGCATTATCAATGATTTCATTGGCACACAGAAACACTTCTTGTGAAAAGAGTTTTTTCCAAACTAGGTTTAATAAAAATCCAAATTAGAAACAGATTGGCGCTAGATACGGTAAATGGACTTTTTCGGTCGTCTCAGCTTATGAAAGAATGTGGTAGATCCGAAAATCTGCAAGTCACCGAGATGTTAAGATTTATCTCAAAACAAATTTGTATAATGCTGCAACAGTTGAGGAAGATGATTAACTTTCAGGTGAATAGTGCGAGAAGCGTAAAGTTGTAATACTGATTGAGGTCATCAATCTTATAAGTGGATACCATAAACATCAATACTACTACATTTTCATAAGTGTTATGCTGATACATTTATTGTCGTAGCATTTGGTTTATGATGTACGATAATTTTTAATCCAAATCCATAATTTTGAGTGGTCGGTACGATAATTTTACTTTTAAACATTGGCAACCCTGATCGGCGCACTAGTTCCCCATACCTCACACGAGACCTCGAACAAATCCTCGCTTTAGGGGACTACTATAATTTCAGGAGTTTTCAATGTTCGGCATCCCTGGTGGTATTCTCACCAAGCAAACGCGGCCAGAAATCTCCTGGCTGAACTTATAACAGAAAATGACGACATTGAGGTAAATCTCCCCTCGGAACCCACGTTTTAGCTCAGATCAGGGCACTTTGACCCTGAGATTTTGGACTTAGTACTTACAAAAAATGCGACACTCTAAAATAATCTAGATTATAGATTCCGCCATCTTCCCTTGCATTTCGACATTCAGGGTACAACTACAGCCGGTGCCTCTGGGCCCTCAAAAAAGGGCCGATACACTGGAGTATCTTGTCCACCGAAATGCACAGGGTAGTGCAACCTCGGCTGTCGTACTATAGCGAGGCGGACCTAGATGTCATTGAAAACTTCACTGCCTCACTACGTACGTCCGAAAGAAATGCTACCACATACATCGCAAGACCACCCGGTTTCTGCACGTACCTCGAAGTGGAGCAGCTCATTGCTCGGAGACGACGTTGACGAGAATTTGGCATTATACCTGCCAGTCTTAATATAAAATGCTAGCAAAATGGCTACGCAGCGTCATTCGGCAACAGATTAAAATTAACAAAACTGAACAGTGGGTATGCTGAGTACCACCCATTCGGACTCTTCTTTATGGAAATTATTAAAGGTATTCAAGGTCTCCACGAGCGTCAACTCCGCGACTGAGGCGCAGCACACTCAGCTCGGACTGCACTTCACAGAGGAGAAAGCCGAGGTCTTCGCGGACTGTCTCCAAGGCCGGTTCACGGAAAACCCAACGAGCAACCCGGCCCTAGAACGGGAGGTACAGGCATGGGTACAAACTTGGGTGGCTCAGAAGCAAGAGCAACAATTACCCCTTATATCGCCGCGGGAAGTGTACACCTGATTTGGAGGAACAGATTCCACAGGATATTCAGACGAACTCTAGTACAAGCTCCAGGCAAATGGCCTCCCAATATGCTATAAACGAAAGTAAGATGATGTGTATCTTACACGACAACCTTTATTACCCCTATCACCTGCAACAAGTGCAAGGATTTCCCTCTACAGGAAAGATTTTGTTGATGGTTTTTGCACCAGACCATCACAATTATGGGATTTCTGTTTGCAGTCCTCCTTACTAATGAAGCAACCTTTACCAGAAAGGGTATCATCAGTCTGCATAATCGTCATTTGTGGGCTACAGAAAATCCTCGGTAAATAATTGAAGAGTCTCATCAACATCAGTTCAGCATCAACGGACAGGGATTCTTGATGACCACCTACTTGGACCAGTTATTAGTCCACAATACAATAGAGAAACGTACCTGGACTTCCTGCAAAATACTATACCTGCTTTGCTTGAGAATGTGCCTTTGTATGTATGTGGTTTCTGCATGATGGAGCACCGCCTCGCTTCTGTATTGTTCACTTACATTTCAACATCTTCCCCAGATGTGGAGGCCTTGTTGCATGGCCTGCTAAATTAGACTTAAACCCTCGGGATTTTTACCTTTGGGGCATCTGAAAACGTTTATGTTCAACCAGTTCCTGATTTGCAGACCCTTCAACAGTCTTCACGACACCTGTGACGCTATTCGGAGAGAGGCCAGAATATGAGAAAGAGTGAGGCAATCCATGATGTATGTGAACATGTGCATTGTGTCCCATGGAGGTCACTTTGAACATCTGTTGTGACGTGGATGCGACTCAGCTATGCAATGTGTTCTGGGATGATTCATTGTCATTGCATGCACAGTGTCCATTTGCGGACACATGTTCACAGGACCTTTTTTCCTCTGTTTCCAGTCAGGAATCAGACCCTGCAATTTGATGGTTTTATTAAACTTCATCCTGTATATACACTGTGTTCATTTTTAAGTGTGCCTTTGCTTTAAAATCTATAATGCTACTCTTTGAAGCGACTCTCTTGTTACCTAAAAATGCACACCAGTGTGGCACCATGATATATGGTTGTGGTATTTCTGTCAGTATCAGCTGATGAATCAGCAATTGGTGTAGGTGAGCTTGTTTAGAGAATTTTTCACTTATAGCTGCTCCCTAGTGGTTGTTTGCAAGAATTTCAAGGCTGTAACTTGAGGGCATTCTATGAACCTGTCTGCAGAATATGGAAATAAGTCTCCTGATTTTTGAGTACAATGCAAAATGAACTTCGCAATACAGCACCATGTGTATATGTTGGAATGCTGAATAAAGGAAATGGCAGTACAATATAAACTGCTGCATTGATGAAAAATTCACAAAGTAAGTGTTAAAAGGTAACCATTATTATTTTACGGTACTTCATTGTGGCATAACATACTTAAATGACACAACTAAACAAATTTATAATTCAAATATTGCTAAGTGTTTGTTTTATTGTGTGCATTCAAATAGTTATTGTTGTTCCCTCTACAAATAGATGTGTAGTACGTTTTCAACTCTTTCACTTCTCAATTTTGCTGTCAGAAAGACTATAAATAACCTGCCGGAAGAAACTATTGTTGCACACTCTATGGAAAGCTTCAAGAAAGCAAAGTGCAGGCCTAGATAGGCAAACTAAGTTCTGTTACAATATTCTACCTAGGCACTCTCTATATAGATGCCTGGACAGTGAGTGGTGACATCATGCACGACTGTCGAAGAAACAAGTAAAACTCAACATCCAGTATGTATACATACTGTTTACACTGTGTCAAGTGGGGGTTACGTTTTCAAAGATCCTATTTATAATGAAAATTAAGTATAAGTATCATTTTTACTTTCTCTACTGTAAGCAGAGGAAGTATTGTATTCCATCCAAAAATTTGATGTTGAGATTTCACCAGAAATATATGTTTTGAGACCCTCTGAATCCAAAAATAGCATTTTTAGAAAAAGGTCCGTGTGTGTGTGTATGTCAGTCTGTGGACAGCATAACTAAAAAAAAAGTTGGTTAAAAACTAGTTGGGATTTAAGCTTAATGTTTTTCAAGGATGCGACACAAAGATTTTGAAGAAAATTGCCTCACCCTAAACTACTCTTTACCTGGAAAATTTTGATTTTCTTGAAAATGGCTGTAACGATTTTGATTAAAATGTCATATGTTTGAAACATTTTTATGAAATGTATATCTTGAATTTTCTGGCTATAGCCTCCGTAGTCGTATTTACTCTGGACAACTTTTGCATAACTGGTAAACCGTTAGAGATAGACCAAATCATACTATACAAAAAATGTAGATCTTACTCAAATACACAATTTATGTCCGAATACATTTTTTTGTAGAGGAACCATTTCAGAGATATTCCTTGTTATGTGTGCGATTTTTGGAAAACTTAAAAACTTTTGTTAAACAGAACATCGTTCATTTTTTTTGTGTTAAGTGTGCAAAGAGAACAGAATCTCAAAGCTTTAAAAGATTTCACTATTGCACAAAGCCTGCTGTATTGTAATAGTTCCCTGCACCTACATGGAAATAAGCAATAAGATAATTTGTACAAATGTTTATCTCAATTAACACAAAGAAGATATAGGAATAAGGAGTTGGTAAGAATGATTAGTACAAGAGTAGAGAAAGTCATGTGGGTGCAACACGATTTTTTATGTAGAAATGCAATGGGGCAGGACCCACTCTCATATTGTAAACAACACTACCATACTCTTGAAAACCGTTAACTTTAGGTCATCCGTCCCTCTCCCATCGATGTACAAGTTTTGCTGCCTGTTTATTAGAATCTGATGGGGCTAAGGATTGGAGGAGCATATACAGGTAGCGAAATGGGACAAATTACACAAGGAAATTATTGCAATTAAAATTTTGGAAGGATACAGGGATTAAAAGGATTAAAACGTGACTATTTAAGAGTAAGAGAAAAATGGTTCAGGGTAGTTAAGAAAGATAAAAAATACAAAAAGAAAATCTTAAGGGGAGGGGGCAGGGGGAAGGGCAGTCCATTACACAAATTAATAATATCTAGACTCCTATACAAGTAGACGTTAGACTACTAAGTATGAAGGAATTTTTTGTATTGATGATTGTAACTATAAAATAGGACCACCTCCGTAGCGCAGTTGGTAGCACGCGGAGAACCCGGGTTCGATCCCCAGTACCAGCATGGGGATTTTATCCCCTCTGGGAGGCACGGGGTGCACTCAGCCTCGTTAGGTCCCGAGTGGAGGGGGGGGGGGGCAATTGAGGAGCTACTTGATGGAGAAGCAGCGGCCCCAGGTCGAGAAGACTGCACAACTGGCTGGAAGGGCTCGGGGCACTGACCATGTCCCACCCTCCAGTACTGCACCTCACCAATGATGCCTATAGTGGGCAGAGGTGGGGGGACGCAGCGGCTGGACAGTAGGCCTTGGCCCTTCGTGGGCTGTCGCACCGGGGAAAAAAACTATAAAATAGGAAATAAACCATTCAACCATTCATCCATTCATGAGATAAATCTTTGTAGAAATGGTTTCATTTAATATTTCTTCCTGGTAGGTACAATGGGAATACAGAATCTTTTAAGAACTAATCACTGTATAATAGCTTGGAAATTCCATTCTCTTCACCTGTTCATGGGAAAGGAGAAAGGAAAAAGAGAGCATATGTATTGCAAACTTCAAACCAATAACAAGGAATATCTTGTTAGTGGTTAACTTGACAAAGAAATTTCAAATCTTTGTGCTTTCAAGATCCACATTTCTTGCAAAAGGATTTTATCCCTTGCGGTTTGCCACTTATACAATTAAGTCATCCAACATGACAACTTCAGAGACCATTCCCAGAAAATAACTTAGATATTGTAATTTAATCAAATTCACTGCAGCAATACTTGAGAAAATCACAAATGCCCCAATTTTTTTATCTATAGGCTAATTTAGGGCGGGGGATTTGTTTGCTTGAAAATCTTTCCTATCGCATCCTTTGAAGAACAACTTAAAATACCAAGTTTGGTATTTAACCAACTTTTTATTTGAGTTATTCTGTCCATAAACAGATGCATTTCTAAAAATGATTTTTTTTTTCTTTTCAACTTATTTACTCAGAGGACCTCAAAACATCTACAATGAAATCTCCAATTTTTTGGGTAGAACTCAATACCTTCCTCTACCTCCTATGCACATGGTAGAGAAACTAGATAGATTTTCTAGTAACATCATAGAAACATTGAATTTAATGAAAACTTAGAAGTTTAAAAAGGTTCAAGCTCTCAATTTTATACCAAGTAGATAAATTATTAAATTATTTTGTTGTTTAACGATGCTGTCAATTGCCAGGATCCTTCACAGAGGCTATTCTCATCATGTGATTATTCTGCCATATCACATCAAATTCTGCATCAACATGTATTGACTCTACCTTTCTGTAAATGACCCACCATATTAGCTCTACTGTTTTGCTTTCTTTCTGATAGAGTACTGTTTTGTTTCCATTTGTGGTTGCAAATAACACATCACATTAAGTTCATGAATTTCACTTGGGGAAAAAATATATTCAGAAAACTTTAATAAAATTTCTAAAAGCAACATTTCAAACAGTAAAATACACTGCTCAAAATAATTAGAGGAACAAGATTTTGTTAAGAGCATAGTATTTTTCCAATTTGTAATGGTGTACATACTACATATTATTGTTCGAACATATTTAAGATATGCAATCCACTACAACAACGTTTAAAGTCATGGCCTACTGACAATATTACAATATGTTAGGTTATATTGAAAACTGAAGTGGGTTATGTATAGAATGTAATGATTCACATATTGCTGAAGTGTCGTGTAGTTAACAGAGTATTGCATCTTTCTACAACATTTTACATTCAATAAGTTTAAAATGAGGTACCTATCCGAAGCTGAAGTTGTACGAGCAGTCACATTGATACAGGAAGGTTGGACAGTTTGCACAGTGGCTAAAGAGGTTAATGTGGCTTCATATATTATTAGAAGGGCCTGGAATAGATTTATTGAAATTTGCACACACACTAGAACAGGCTAGGGTGCAAAACGTAAAACGTTGGCCAGAGATGACCATAAGTGGTCAATTATGCTCTGTGGCAATGTACTTCTACTGTTAGAGGCCATCTGAATAACCTGAGGGGAGCAATTGGTATTATTGTCAGTGATCAGACAATACAAATCAGGCTTCAAGCAGTGGGATTAAGACAATAAAGACCTTGTAAAGTCACTTGGTTGGAACATCAAAGGGTAGATTGAGGTTTGCTCAACATAGAAACTGGCAGCTTCATCACTGGCACAATGTGCAGTTCACAGATGAATCTCGCTTTCATTTAACACAGTGCGATGAATGTCTGCGAGTGTATCGTCTCATGGTGATCGTCATGGTGAAGCTACAGTCCAAGAAATTGACAGATTTGGTGCTGAGTCAGTCATTGTTTGGGGTGGCATCAGTATCGATGGTAAAACTGATCTTGTGGTAGAAGGCGACAACATTCTGCCAGGTATATTGCTGATATTGTACTGGATCATGTTATACCTATTGCAGTTGGGATGGGGCCCAAGTTTGTATTGCAACAAGACAATGCTGGAATCCATACAGCTGGTGCCACTATGCCCACCTTACAGAATCTCCTGATACAGACAGTGAACTGGCCTGCTATGAGTGCAGACCTCAATCCCATTACATTTGTGGAATATGCTAGAATGCAATAACTGGAAGTGTACTGTATCTCTTCACCCTTCAAGAGCTTGCAGATGTCTTCATTCTAGAATGGGACAGCATTCCACAAAGTGATGTGAGAAGGTTGATCAGAAGAATGCCTCAAAAGTGTGCAGCAAACATACATGCCCGTAGGGACCATGCAAGATACCGATTTAAATGACTTTTGATTCAGTGGAAGGGTCATTCAATGTTTTCTAAACTCTGCTTAATTTCTGCTTACAGTAGCCAAGTTTTTTATGAGAAGTAAACGTCATTTGTGTTATTGCTAAATGAAGATTAGTTATTCAAGAAAATTATTGTATGGTCACAAATGCTACTACAAAAATACACTCAAAATCTTGTCCCTCTGATTATTTTGAGCAATATTTTGATTTGTTTGTGGACTAATTTACTACAATTTGGAAAACAGAGAGGAACATTTTATACATATGAGCTAAATGAAAAATCTTTTTGACAAATGACAAATCTTTTTGTGGAAAATATACCATGAAGTTAATTTATTATGAATAACGAACATTTAAAAAATATTACAATACCAGCAACTGATCCTAGCAACATATTTTAATTCCAGTGAATGGCACCAGCATAGTGAACAATCACTTAGCAGCAGTAACAACTATGTAAACTACAAAATCCATTCAGAAACTAAGTTCTAATGGCTAAGAAAAATAAAGAGCTTGACAGATAAATATTTATGGTAATATTTGCTTCTCAACATAGTCACCATCATTATTTAGGCAATTATCCTACCGGTGCACTGTTTGTATGCCTGTCATAGGAGACTTGCCAACATCTGGAACCATGAAGTGTCTGCCATCTGTGCCTCAGTGTCGTTCTGGAAATTTTTAGCTACAGGTGCTTCATGATACGAAACTGATGAGTCACTTGACACAAGAATTAACCCTTTGCAAGCGAAAACCCATATATGGGCGACCTGTCCGGACCCTGACGAGCAAAAACCCATATATGAGTTTGGAGTCATAGAGCTATTGTGATCGGCTCCTCCCGCTCAAATAATTCATATATACCGCCAATAGATGGCAGGTAATGTTCTTTCAGATGTTCGTGGTCAGTTCATCACCGATTTTCCATATTTAATAATTTATGTTGTAGTTTTCAGTAGTGTAGAAATAAACAGTGCGGTGATTGGCATCCAGTAAGCGAGAGTTTTTTTCGTTTTTTTGACAGAATGGCGGGAAAGAAAGGGTTGACGGAGCAACAAATTGTAGAATTGTTGAACAAAAGTGATAGCGAGTTATGGAATTTTGTGCTCAGTAATGATGAGTGATATGTGAGAATTCGTGTCTAAGTGCAAGTGAGAGTGACATAAGTGACGCTCCAGACAGCTATACACCTAGCTGAAAAAGGTGAGTAATTTTGACCCTGGCCCTACATCTAGTGTCCCAGTGCACAATATCCAGCAGGGACCAATACTTCCTTCTCATTAACTAAAAAAGCCAGGATTGCTTCTTAGAATCTCCCAGAAATTGCCGATACAAAAGCACTAAGATAGTATTATCTCAATAGTAGGTATTGAGATAAACAAGTCGCTATGAAAATCATATGCACATTTTAGATACTAAGTGTAACTGCACATTTCTATCAAAACTTTTATAATTTGTTATCATCATTACCGTTATTATTACAAATGAAAGTATTAAATATCAGAATGTGACACTATTTAGTTCCTGGTTTATTTGTGAATACCTATATGTACGAACTACGCTGTAGAAAATGGAGAAGTGCTACTTATGCCATTTTTGTAACTACATTTTTACGCAGATTAACAAAACTTAACTCCTGGAGGACAATTACGATCAATTTAACAAAAAGCAAGGTATACTATGTGTTTTAGTACATTTGAGCATTTTTATATAGTTTTAACTGTATTTAATAGAGTTTCATACTTTAGCAAAATTTCCTTCCGCTCAGAGCCATAAAACACGTCCACTCGGGAAGGGTTAACTAGGGAGTTCCAAAACTGTCCAAGTGCTGGTTCTGCAAAATTGCTTATTGCACATTTTCCATCAGTTCTGGCATCACCAGGGACTGTCGAACACATCTCTTTGGCCTTCAGTGAATTGCCTGCATTTTCATGTAACCATACTGTCGTTCATAATGTTGTGTCTGTATACATGGCACAATTGATGGTGTTCAAATTGCCGTTTGAAGCTTGTGGTTGTGAGACTTACCAGTGCAGCTATTTTTTCTTGGTGTCGTACAATAACCACTGCTGTCACAAGGCTAAACTGTGCTGCGTTATTCCCATATATCCCTTCTTACTGCTTTGCATTCACATTCCCATCCAACTATTCATGCCACCTCTGGTCACAATCAGAACTTAGTTTCTGGAATGGATTGTAAAAAGCATTTGTCATCTGAATTAAAAAAAGTGAAGCATTTGCCACTAACACAGAAATTTGTGTAACTGCTTCATGGATTAAGTATTATTATAAGGGAAACAGCTTATTGGAAGTTCCCAAGAATTCAATATGGCCAACATTATATTAAACTGCAGTGGATATTACACCAAAAAGCAGCAGGGTTACCAATGTTTACAAGTAAAATTATTGTACAGACCACTCAAAACTATAGATTTGGATTCAAAGTTATCGTACATCATAAACCAAATGCTACAACAATAAATGTATCAGCATAACACTTATGAAAATGTAATATTTATGTTTATGGTATCCACTTACAAGACTGATGACTTCAATCAGTATTACAACTTTAGTACTTATGTTTCTCGCACTATTCATCTGAAATTTCATCTTCAACTGTTGCAGCATTGTACAAATTTGTTGTTGAGATAAACTTTAACATCTCGGTGGCTTGCAGATTTTTGGACCCACATTCTTTCATAAGCTGAGACGACCGAAAAAGTCCATTTACCGTATCTAGCACCAATCTGTTTCTAATTATGGTTTTTATTAAACCTAGTTTGGAAAAAACCTCTTTCACAAGAAGTGTTTCTGTGGGGCAGTGAAATCACTGATAATGGAACCTCCACCAGTTATCTGAAATCAGTATTTCCACCAAAGTGACATGTGTTTAACAGCATGAAATGCAGACAAAATTGATGATTTGAAAGATGGTGATGGAGCAATCAGGTGGAATGAGTGGTGGGGGAAGCCAGAGAACACGGCAAAACTCACCCAGGCGCTGTTTCACCCACCACGAATACCACATGCAGGTACCTTAGAATGAACCCGGGCCACCTACATGGTAGGCGAACGGTCTAACTGCTTGGATATGGTGCCACCCTAACAGTACATTACAAATTGAAATCTGCAGGAAGGGATGCATCTCTTCAACAATCAAGACAATGCAAAAGAACCTATCAGGTAAGTAAGAGTTCACCAAGAATATGTTGCTGCTACAGTTCTGTGCAAATACTTACGGACATGCTCTACTATATTCTGGGATGATTATTCAAGATCTTGCATTCTTTTATAACTGCAATTGTTGAAACTCACTCATAAAAGGGTATTCAGGAGTGGGTCATTCTACACAAGCATAAATGGTAGGTTGAAGTAAAACATTTCTCCTCCATCCTATACCTTTTCTTTATTGATCCTGAAAGAGTATTTTTTTCACAATGCACTTTATTTCCTGCTTTACATAAGTGATGTGGAAACAAAATACTGCTTGTTAAATTCCCAAAATTTCTCTCAAAAGCTTACCCCCCCTCAATGGTCCACTAAAGTTGCAATTTACAAGAATAAAAATAGAATCACTGTGATGCATGATACCAACTCTTTCATTATTCTCACCAATAACAGAAGTAATGCACTCACTAAAAAAATGGAATGGAGTGTTTTCAAACTCAGGTTGAATACCTGTTGAACAAAAACTGGGGAGAGATATCATGTATATATATTTATATAATAAACTTATTAATATTTTTGTCATTTTTTTATTATTTTATTTTTTTGGGTCCTCATTCAAGAGAAGAAGAGGCATTTTTTATTTTTTTTGTGTCTGTTCACTCAGCAGAAGAGGTGCAGGCTGACAGAATGGATATAAAAATACAATAACTGCATCTTCATTAACAAAATAAGCAAACAAATATTAAAGTAATTCATATATGGAAAACACTAAATACTCCAAACTAGAGTAAACAAAAGTTATTGTTACAAATTTTATTACGTTATTGCATTTTTATATACACTTTGCCATGCCTTCCTAGCAAGACATGGGAAAACTTTATCACTCTATCTTAGAAATAGTTACAAGATGTTCAGTTCAATTCAAACTTTGCTAATTGCATGGAAACTGTGCCTTTGCCACTTTTAACAATCAGCAATATATAACATAAAACTACTATGCGATTATTATGAAACTAAAAATATTCAATCCTGCAAACAGTGATATATGTATGTACCTGGAATATGTTTATATATGTCTCAGTCTATAAAATAAATACCACAGGTTCTAGGCACCTAACTTACCCTTCACACACTCAACCGATGCCTGGTCCAGCATCAAGAAACAAACATATACATAGTCTTATCTTATCAACATAACCTCATGCATACTCTTAAGTACTATGAAAGAAACTCTCATTATAAAAAATGGGCGTACACTCCACATTGACAACAATTAAAAGTATTAAAAGTTATCTTAAGCTAGTAGTATATATTTAGAACATTGTTTCATTAAAAACATCAAGATCAAGATTTTATGTGAACAATGAGTGCAAGTTTGTGTTCAACAAAACTCAAAACTGTATTATGTTAAAAAACATCTCAGGTTAATATTTCCCCAAAGAATTTTATTTCAGAGGCCTTTACATCAAAGTAACAGATTTAGGGAACAATTAACAACTAACCTTAATGAGCAAATCTGTTTTAAGATACATTGTTTTAGTATGAAAAGTGACAAAAGTTTTAAAAAAATAAATTATTTATAGCAATTTGTTAAAAGTGGCAAGTTGGTAGCATGCTTTTAGAGCCTACTCGATGGAGTACAGCATGTAGAGGTTGCAAGTGTCTGTGCTGCTTGGAATCAGCTGGTGGCCTGGCGGCAATGTTGTAAACCCCAAGAACATGAATGTTCGCACCAAAAGGGCTGAAACAACACACAATTACAGATAACATAACTTGCTACTTCACCTGCATGTATATTCATTAGCACTGAATCCTATACTATTTAACTAGTTCTATATTATATACTAGTGGACATGAGAGTGAAGTGGAAGCAAATTATAGGACAACTACAGACATGTGCAAATTACGAGGGTAATCCCAAAACTAAGGTCTCCAAAGCGCTGGGGTCGCAGGGAAACTTTGCATGGATGTTGGCCATACTGCTTTCGTTCTCCCTTCCACTCTCTACAGACACCACTACACATCTGCTGGGGCTCTTAGTCTTGACTTGGCAGCCAGTTGTAATGGAGTTCCTGTTAGCGACTACCGCCAGGTGCAAGTTTGTGCAATTATTTGGTTTTTGAGTGCAAAAGGGATTAAACCAATTGAAATTCATCAACAGTTGCTGGAAGAGAATGAAGAGTCCTGTATAGATGTCAAAAATGTCCGCAAGGGGTGTAAAGGGTGCAGATGGTCACACGGAAATTCACAAGGAAAGAAGAGGGAGACTCAATTCCTAACGAAACAATCGCAAAGGTTGAACAAATTGTGCTTCAAGATCAGATTACTCTCAATGAGCACTGCATTGTTGGCTGAAAGTTCCTGCCAATTTCTTCAACGCTATTCTGATGAAAAGGACAATCTTTTGGATTCCATAGTCACAGGTGATGGAACTTGGGCTTTCCACTTCACACCTGAGACAAAACAATCTCGTGAGTGGCAGCATTCCGGTTCACTCAAGCTGCAAAAATTCAAAAGAACACAGTCTGCCTGTAAAGTCATGGCAACTGTGTTTTGGGATCAAAAGGGGATATTGTTGGTTGACTTTATGGATCCTGGGACAACAATCAATGCTGACAGGTATTGTCAGACAAAAACTAAAGACAGGCAATTCAAAACCGAAGAAGAGGAAATGTTGAGCAAGGGCATCAGCCTTCTCCACGATAACGCTTGCTCCCCACAGTGCCCATCAAACTGTGGATCTCCTGCATCAGTTTGGATAGGATATCATCACCCACCCACCCTAGTCCAGACTTAGTGCCCAGTGACTGCCACTTGTTTCCCAAATTGAAAGAACACTTGGCTGGAAGACACTTGAGTGACGAGGTTAAAGATGAGGTCCACTGCTTCAAGAGCATGGTGGTGGCCTGGTATAATATGGGCATACAAAAACTGCCGCAGTGCTTACAAAAATGCATCAATCTGAGACAGAATATATGGTTAGATCCTGAAAGGAAAGCATTTGTGAATATTTGTTGTAAATATTGTTTACTTTTTATGTTGGTAAGGATTAGTTGAGTAATGAAAACGTATTGCTATTTTATCAATTGTTATGAAAAATAGAATTGTTTAAGAACGTCATAAATGTTGGGTTTCATGTTTGAATTTGATATGTATAAATATGGGAGCCATATATATTTAATGTTAGGGGTGTGGGGAGGATGGATAAAGATCGCTTCCCTAACATTACAGGAACTATTTAGCGTAGGAGAGTTTAAAATGAGCACATACGCACATGAATACAAAGAGCATTATGTAAAGAGGTGCCAATTTTTTAGTTAGTAGCGTCTCTGAGCTTGAAAAGTGAAGACACGTCTTTGCAACACGTGTAGATGTGGGTCTAAAATATCTAATACAGTGAAAAGACTGTCAAGAAAGTATATACAGGTGCAGCGAAAGATAATTCAATTGTAACGAGTGTAATATTCGACAAAAAGAGGGTAAATAAAAGTGATATAGTGAATTAAGGAAAATGAAGCTATTAACAGTGAAGCAACAAGATTCTAAATTAAGAAAAATTAGAAATTACAAACTTCACTTATCTTAGTAATGTTGCAAAAATAACTTATAACATTAATAAGATAAGAAGTTTTTAGTTTCTAATTTGTTTCTTAATTTAGAAGTGATATAGTGAAGTTACATCCTGTGTTCGTTCATTTCACCCTGTACCACGACCTGGGATAGAGAAAAAAGAATCTCGTAGCTCAACTCAAAGTAAATTATTAAAAACTCAGCACCAAATCGAAATGGCAATTATGTGGAAAAATAGAAGAAGTTCAAGCTTAAAATCTACGTACCATTTGTTGCCAATAAACGTTTACTTAAATTTAAAAAAAAATTGGGGTCCTTAGTTCTGGGATTACCCTCATATTAGCAATTTTAGGTTTTTAAGGAAAAATTGAAATTTGGCAGGTCTTACAAGCTACAAATTTCATATTGTTTCCTTAGTGATTACCTAATAAATATTATGGCTTAAGTTTTAATAAATATTTTCAATATTTTTGCCTTGGGTGTGTCATATTTAATTTTTATTGATATGCATGCATGTAACAGAATCTTTCGTGTAATTTTCACCTACTTAGAATTGTTTGATTAACTTTAAAATTTGCACATTTGTCAAGGACCATGAAAATACAATAATATCATGACTTTGTCCTAAGGTCCTGATCAGGATTATTAGAATAAAAAATGAATTAGCTAAACTTATCAATGTAACAGAATGACAATTTTCACCTACTTAGAATTGTTATTGACTTGAAAATTTGTGCACATATCAAGGACAGATGAAAATACAATATCACGATTTTGTCTGTAGGTGCTGAACAAGATCATTGGGATAAGAAACATTAAATTTCTTGATGCAACAAAATCTTTTGATGTAATTTTCACCAAATTAGTCGTCTGATTGACTTGAGAATGTGCATGCATGTCAAAAACCGATGACAATACAATAATATAACTTTATCCTAATGTCCTGACCAGGATCATCAGTGACTTGGCCAAATTCATCAACGTAACACCATCCAACTTGGGTAGTCTGACTTGAAAATTTGCAAACATGTCAAGGACCGATGACAATACAATGTCATAACTTTGTCCTAATATCCTGACCAGGGTCTTCAGAATAAAAAAGTGACTTTGTATCAATGTAATGCAATTTTCACCCTGTCGTCTGACTCAAAAATTTGCACATATGTCAAGGACTGAAGTTAATACAATATGACTTTGTCCTAATGTCCTGATCAGTTTTATCAGGATAAAATGTGACTTGGCTAAATTTAACAATATAACTTAATTTTCACCAACTTGAGTCGTCTGATTGACTTGAAAATTTGCACACATGTCAAGCATTGATAACAATACAGTAATATCATGACTGTCCTAATGTCCTGACCAAGATCACTAGGATGAAACAGTGACAGTGATGAACAGTGACAGTGACAGAGTTGTCTGACTTGAAAATTTGCACACATGTTAAGGACCGATGAGAATGCAGTATCATGACTTTGTCCCAATGTCCTGACTAGGATTGTCAGGATGAAGAATGACTAAGATAAATTTATAGAAAATGATACAATTATGACATCTTAGATGTCGCTAAGGCACATTTCTACCTGTACCCTAAAAATTGTCTTAAATAAATACATATACATTGGATGACGTGGGTGTACAGAGAGAGGACCTGAGAGGAACACAAGATCCAGGGGAAATATCGCAGACTGAAGCTCACACAGGGCCAAGACGTCCACAACAGCTTGTAGTTTAGAAATTGACACAGGTTACACTGGACAAAGGAATTAAATCACTTGATAATATTGGAAGATGCAGATACCCGGAGAGAGGACCTGAGAGGGACAGGAGATTTTGGGGGAAGGATTGCGGATAAAAGTTTACCCAGGGCCAGGAAGTCCACAACAGCTGATAGTGTAGATAAAGCAGTAATTGTAATCTAATACCGTTCCAAAAAAGTAATTTGAAAATTTTCAAAAAACATTGAGGAAATTTCAAATTGAGAAATTTTAAAAAGATTTCAAATTAAAAATTTTGAAAAATATTTGAATAGAAAAATTAAAAATAAATTATAGTTTTAAAAAATTAAAAAAGACACTTCAAAATAACTCATTTATATTAACAAAATAAATTTTATTGCAAAAATGTGTGGGGTGCCCCATTATCAAATGTTATAAATAGTTCATTGGTAGCTATTTATAAAAGTAAAGATATCACAAAAATATCTAAAAAGCACTCCACACTTTTTTACAATAAAAAGTATTATTTTGTTAGTACAAATGAGTTTTCATTTTAAACGTTATTACAAAATTTTGAAATATAATGAACTAGTTGACTTTGTATCACTACAGAACAAACTCTTCAAACTTAAAAATTATCTACTTTTTAGTTCAGTTTGTTACAAACGCATCTTTTTTAGTTTTTGAAAACTATACTTTAATTGTTTTACATATTTTTGCTACAATCGGGGAGCAGGTCAAATTGCTTTCTAATTCCCAAATATCTCTTCCTACCGCTGCTCTATTGTCCCACTTTCATTGACAGCTCCAGAGCATCCGTTGTTTTCAAAGAATGGCCTTGAAGGGTGTTTTGATGTGTGGGGGTGAGAAGAGGGACAGAAGTTGCCTCAGTTGCACTGAAATTTTAGTTGAAGCATGATGGGAAAGCAGAAAGACACAAAGAGCTCAGTTCCAAGTTTTGAAGTGCTGGAGATAAAACACTGTAAAACCACTGATACAAGTATTTACATCATGTAAATTATTGGCACTCCAGAAAGGTAAATACTATGTTCATGAACAATTTTGTTTTGAAGTTTGCATTTCTTTTTTTAAGCAAGGGATGCTATAATGAATCAAGGCTTTTAGGTCACCTGTCCAACTATCTTTCTACCTCTTATCTGTCACCACGTGGTGCAAACCAGACAACCTTCGGCTGATGTTATCTTTTACCTTCAGAGATTGCAGCTTTCATGTCAGTAACTGTGTTTGTTCTATTTTATTGGTTTTTAGCAATGTCGAGAAGTGAGAGTGAACCAATCATATACAAGTGGGAAGTATTACGTCAGAGTAGCAATAACAATTTATAATATGCAAATATTCAATTCTCAGAATTTCATTCAGAGTATTGTCCTTCAAGTCTTCTAATGTCCTTGGATTATTTGCATACTTTTCCCTTTACATTGTCCCACAGATAAAAGTCACAAGTGGTTAGGCCTGACTAACACAACAGCCATAATCATTCGCCCTTTCCTCTGTAAATCTTTCATAAATTTCCAAGATTGTTTTGCCTGATGTGTGACCATATGGACCCATTCTTGTTTAAAGACTACAAGCATTCATGGGGTATCAACTGTGCTTGACCTTCCTCAAAGATATGCATATACGCACGCTGCAATGCTTACCGTTACTTCAACAAAAATATGGGATCCACATCTAACTTCTTGACATGGACCACCATACTGATTTTATTGTAGAGAGGTTCCTCATGAACCATATAGGGATAATTGGTTAACTAGCGTTCTGGGAGTTTACGTATCCTGTCAGATAGAACCAGGCTGCTTCACTATGGTCGCTGTCACAAAAATAAACACAGTTGCACAGAAGACAAATATTCAACGTCACAGTCATGTTTTTTAGCCAATCAGGCGTAGTCTGTTTCAGAGTGTGTTTGAGAGTACTTGTCTACAGTTTAACAGTGAAATTAAATAATTCTGAGCAATAAGTCCATTCTATTATGTGATAGTTAAGAGTTCCACTGAGTAGAGAGACTTCAACAGAGTGCCACTTCTGGTCAGTGTGATAAAAAGTCATCCCACAGGATGCTGAAATATGGTAAACTTGCTGCGCAGCATAAGAAATAGTAGAAAGAGGGTCCCATGTAAGCAGGAGGAGAATTTTAGCTCCTTGCAAACGTTAGAAATATAAAATTTGAGCAACCATTACTTTAAAACTCATTTTCTAACATTTCTCAGTATACAAAATGCCCCACACAAAGCTTTTTGTTTAGCTCAGTGAAATTTACAGAATAGGTCCATAATATGTAAATGAAGTTAACATCCCCCCTTTTCTTAATAAATGTGATAGGAATTGAATAGCAAATAGAGAAGTAGTAGAAAACAGAATTGTGAAATGTATGTATTACCTAGACGCTGACCCTTATATGAAGTCGACAAAGAAGTTAGGTTATGAAAACAAAATGCATTATGATTATGAAACAGAATCATGAAATGGAGGAAGCAATAGGTATAAAGAAGTAGTTGTAATAAAAAAATGAAATGTACAAAGCTATGAATACAAGTTCAGAGAGAATTATGGTAAAATTGTAAATCTCGATACAGACGCAAAACACAACATACCGACTATGCAAAGAAGGCCGAAAACAAAGTTGTACACAGCATACACAACAACTCAACTTAAAAACACACCAAGAAATACGCGAGACAAAGGTCTTGTAGGAAAATTAGAAAGACAAAACCAAGAGGGGAGAGGGATACAACACCCAAAGTCCCAAAACTTAAAAAAAGAAAACGAAAGAAAAAAAATATCTTCAGAATGCATAATCACATGTACTTGTAAAAAATTTGTAAAATATGTTCACAGAAGATAGCATTGGAACTAAAAAATTCAATGCCACAACCAGGATTTGAACCACACGCATTCTGCTCATTAGGTGGGCACTCCAACCATTAAGCTACTGTGGCAGCTTGCTAGAATGATGTTGAATTCTCCAACTAATTTGTATTTCTCCCGGAAAGCCACAAAGGCATCTCAGATCAGAGACAATTACCCCAAGGGCATCTTATTATTGTAGGATGTCCCAGTATTAAATGACCTTTAGATGATAATTACTTATTTATGCCAACAAACTTACTGTTAGTGTGTTTAAACACACAAGCCATATGTGGGCAATGTTTGAGAGGTAGAATTGGAACTTAAAAATTCAATTCCATAGTTGGGATTTGAACCAGACTGACCCTCCACTTACTAGGCAGGTGCTCTAACCATCAAGCTACTGACAACCTGCCAGAATGACCTTGAAGTTATTTATATGTGCCAACAAACTTACTGTTGGTGTTTTTAAATACACATGCTGTGTGTGGGCAATATTTAAGAAAAAAGAAAGAAAAAAAAAAAGCTTCAGAATGCATAATCACATGTACTTGTAAAAAACTCGTAAAGTATGTTCATAGGAGGTAGAATTGGAACTGAAAAATTCAATGCCACAGCCAGGATCTGAGCCATAGAACTTCCGCTCACCAGGCGGGCGCTCTTCTCCAATCTTGTTCTCTTGTCATTTTCAAACATTGCCCACACATGGCTTGTGCATTTAAAAACACCAGCAGTAAATTAGTTGGCATAAATAATTACCATCTAAAGGTTATTTGATCCCAGGACAAAGTACTTACAATAGTAAGTCGCCCTTAGGGTAACTAATGTGAGATGCCCTCTGTGGCTTTCTGGGAGAAATACAAATCAGCTGGAAAATTCAATGCCATTCTGGCAAGTTGTTACAGTAGCTTCATGGTTAGAGCACCCACCTGGTGAGCAGAGGTTCTATGGTTCAAATTCCAGCTGTGGCATTGAAATTTTCAGTTCCGGTTCTACCTCTCAAACATTGCCCACACAGCTTGTATGTTTAAAAGCACCAACAGTAAGTTTGTTGGCATAAATAATAATTATGTTCATAAGAGTTGACTTGCTAATTCAAGAATTGATTTATTGATTCAAATGCTTGGTTTATTAGTTTTAGTTTGCAATGCAGGAGAATACAGTAGAATCCCGAAATAATGCAGTTGTTAGGGGACATGCTTTAGTACCATCTTTTAACAATTCCGCGGTATATCGAAATGTGAGCTTAAAAGTGACAAAAATTGATCCTGCAGAGGTGGTGGGTAACATTCATGCAATAATAAATTACAGTGCATTGTAAAGTATGGCCTGTATTCCAGTCTTGCAACCATCTTAATTTATACAGTAAATACAATTACACTGTACCCATTTTACACTAACCTAATTTTACACTGTCTTATAGAAATCAGTAAGTTTTGTTTGGCGGTATAATTCACATTTTTTTTCTCTAAGTATTGATTGTAGCAAGATGGAAATGAGCACTTCATTTTGCTTCTCCATACACAGAATCATCTTGTTTGTGGTACTTATCACTTCACTAATATACAGAACATCTTCCATTAGCATATCTTGTTACTTCAGGAAATTCTTAGCAATGCAGTGGCCAAGGTCAATGCTAGGAATGCAGTGATTGCAATGGCCAAGGTCCATGCTAGGGGTAGTGAAAATTATATTCCAGTACCACTCTTTGAAGAAAATTTTAGGCTCAATTTTAAAAATAAATTAAAAGAGGTACAAAATATCTTCTGCAATATTTTGGACTGCGGTATTTCGGACTTTTACTATATTTGATCATCATACACTTTGGTACTGATTAGATAATTTAAGAAAATACCTATTAAAAATTAGAAATTTTAATAATTTTGGAGCAAACACTTGGAAATTTTCCTACATAAAACCATGGCAACCATGAAAAACTTAGCAAGGATAATTTCCTTTCTATCAGCTAACAGATTTTAAATAATATCACTATATATGTCCAAAGTATACATAAAAATGTAGATTACTTGAAAGAATATAGAACAGTACATTCAAAATACTGGAACACATATTAAAGCTTTTAGGATTGATGAAATACATAATGAAAAGGCATCATGTATTAATGTATGAATGTTTCTTAAATATAGATTGCTGCTGAACAAAATAATTTCACATATGCCTTCTACCTCATTTATGCTTTTAACTTGGCCCCATCCTTTAAGACTTTTGCACAACTCCAGTAGTGGCCAGAGCTCAGCTGCTATCAAATTCTACACCTGCCACAGTTAAGATTACCATATTTTATTTAAATGTTGGTGAAAGTGAAGTTCCTGTTTGAATATTACATGAATATTTACAAGATCGTTAAGCACAGATATTACCATGAAATATGTTGTTAGCTAATGCTGGATTTCTGACAATGAAGTCATTAATCCTCTTGCTCTCCAATATTTTTCACTGATGGATGGGGCACTAGAAGTGGCTGGGCATATTTGATGGTGGTCTTGGTCCATTTCCTCTTGCAGATCACAGAGGACAGAGTGGTGAAGAATATATCCCAATTCTGTTTAAATGTTTTGCCAGACAATCATGTCCTGTAATCAACCTGAAGGTTGCAACTGCTGTTTTTCGAGGATACTCAGGAATTACTGTTTGAATGTTTGGTAGTTACCATCTTTTATTCTTTGATTTTTCATTGTAATATTTTGCAATAATTTTTTTGAATTCAGAGTTGCCTAATCTTTTAGCTGCATAAAATGGTAGATTGAACTATAGATTTTTGTACATCGCTGGTACCCTTTTTTGCAAGAAAATCAGCTTTCTCATTACCACTCAGTCCACAGTGAGCTGGTATCCATTGGAAGACTAGGTGTTTTTGAAGTGCTGTTAGATGGGTAAGGATTTTCCAACATTCTATAATTGTTTGGTTTTTTGGTGACAACTTGGAAGTAATTGCTATAATTGCTGCCCTGGAATCTGAGAGAATAACTGCTTGCTGAAAATGTGAAATTCTGTACAAAACATTTTGTAGGGCCATTCGAATTGCTTCAATTTCTCCATCAAAGTTTGTAGTTCCATAACTTAAAGATTTGTAATAGGAAAAGAGGTGACATGTGACTCCAGCACCTGCTCCATCTTGGTTTGATATCAATGATCCATCAGTATAAATATGGAGCCATTCGTGTTCTGGAAATCTAGTATGGATTGTCTCTAATGCCAATAATTTTAGAACACTAGCTGGAGTATCACTTTTCTTAACTACTTCTGTCAGGTGTAAATATGTGATATCTAATGTATGTGTCGGATTGACTTTAGATATGAAGTTTTCCTTTGAATTAGGAAGGTATACATTCTTCTTGATGTCTTGAATTTTGGAAAGAAAGCTCTTCTGAGTCTTTAGTGTATGTGTAAAATTTCTCTTGTGCCATGTATTGAATGGGAGTCTGATCAACTTTTCGTGTTGAATAAGAGCCGCCTTTTCTATTTCATATTCAATGGGGCATTGGTTGGTTAGTATTTCTATAGCTGCTATTGGTGTGGTTTTGATAGCACCTGTAATTAATCTCAGACTTAGGTTTTGAAAGATTCGAATCTTTTTTGTCTTTGCTGTTACAAGAACTTCCCTGCAGTAAGTAAATAATGGCTTTATATATACATTGTATGTTGTGTTAAGAGTTGCTCTGGAACATCCCCACTTCATTCCTGTTAGACGTTTTAACAGTGAAAGGCGCCTCTCTGCTCTTTGTATTACATTTTCTATTTGTTTGGTCCATGTAAGTTTAGTATCAAATGTAACTCCTAAATACTTTGCTTCCTTTGTTTCTGGTAATTGTTGACCCTCAAAATTTAGTTTTATTTTTAGTGGCTTTTTTCTTAGTGAAAAGATTTGGTAGTTTGATTTTGTTGTATTAACAGTCATTCAATTTTCTTTGGTCCACCTTTGTAATTTGGTTAAGAATTGTTGCATGGTTTTTTCTAGTTCTGTACTTTTGCTTTTTGGTTTTGAAGTCCACATTACTAAGTCATCAGCAAATAGTGCACACTTCACACCTGATTCTTGTATTTGTTGTGGCAGATCGTTAATAAATATATTAAAAAGTGTTGTACTGAGCACTGCGCCTTGTGGTAAGCCACGGTGTACTTGTTTGTATTTAGATATGTTTCTTCCATATCTGGTTGCAATAAAGCGTTGTGTTAGGAAATGACATAGCCATGAAAACATTGGACCTTGTATCCCTATTTTTTTTTTACTTTCTTTAGTAGTTTTGTTCTGCATATAGAATCATATGCACTTTGGAAATCAATAAAAACTGATAAATTATCTTCTTTTCTATTGAAGGAGTCTTTGATTTCTTGACTGAGAAGTAAGACTTGTTCATTTGTAGAGTGGAACTCTCTGAATCCAGCTTGACATGGGGATATTAAATTTTGTGATTCTAGAAACCAATTTAACCTGTTTGACACCATTCTTTCCATCACTTTTGCTATTATGCCAATAAGAGCTATTGGTCTATAATTTTTTATTTCTGATGCTGTTTTGTCTTTCTTCAAGAGTGGGACAATTATTGCTTTTTGCCATTCAGCAGGTACAGTGGTTTTCCAGGATAGATTGTAGAGTTTCAGTAGTTGTTTTGCTGTTTTTCCAAGGTTTTTTATGAACTCTGGATGTATGTGATCTGGTCCAGGAGACTTTTTGTTTTTTAGATTATTTATTGCAATGTTCAGTTCTTGCATATTAAAATTTTGAAAAAAGATATTGCACTGAGTGTTAGGATCACATTCTCTTTCTTGTTTCAAATCTTTCTTAAATTCTTGACGTTCCTTTTTATTATTTCTTGTTACTTTACGTGAATTAGCATAATATTTATTGAATGTTTTGGCTATGACTGCATCATTTACTAATATTTTATTGTTGTGTATGATAGGTGTGCTGTTTTCTTTCCTGTCCTTGACATTTTTAATGAACTTATGAGCTTTTACCATGAAATATAAGCAATGACTAAGATATCCCAAAGAGAAGAGCTGCTAAACAAGCACGGGCAAACCAAAATTGCCTTATTTTACTGCAACATTAGAAGTACTGAAAATTTCTGCTTTATAAACAATGCATACCTCTGTCATTGCGCTCTTTTCTGAAGCACACTATGATGTGACTGCACTTCAGCACTTCTTCAGCGTACTCCAGCAGGGCCACGAACCTGAAAAAGTAAACTTTTCTGTAATCATCCAAAAATTGCTTTGCTCTTTCTATGTGCACAAATACAGATAGTTTCTCACATAGGGTACTTGTGTGATATGAAATGAGTAAAATTAAATGCAGTGTGTTTTATGAAGGGATCTTGTTTAATGTTCCCAAACACTTAACCTGTTGTACACTTGCTATTGATCAATCTTTCAATTCATTTAATGGTAATAAAGCTATTTACTCATTTTATGGTGTCTCGTGTTGAAAGCCCTCTTTGCTGTACTTATTGAACAAGATGTGCACAGAGTACGGGAGTACATCAAGTTATATGTAAATGCTCATGACTTTACACATGTCAAACCCAACACAGCACACAACTGCCTACAACAGGACATTTAACAGCTTGCAACTTACAAGGAAATTAGTGCAAGTTCCAATCACAATTGCCAATAAGTTGTGGTTTGCAAGTGGAAGTTCTAATGTACATTACAAATATGCACACAAAATTTGCTGTTAACAATTACACTGCACATTACAATATTGCACTGTTCAGTCACAGAGTTCAAAAAATGGGTTGTTGGTAGCTCTTGGCAAAAGATTATGAGGATGAACATATCCACAAAGTATAAAGTGCCAAAAACAGTTTTTATCACAGTAGCAGTACTTCACGAATGCCTGCATTAAGCAGTCTTCCAAGTCACACTGCTTTTGAACATAAAAAATATGTTCGGAAGGTGTTTGAAACTTCTCGGGTCTGAAGTCATATCCAGCTACAGCCCAGGAGTACAGAACAGTCTGTCAAGACTGGAGAAGGGAACTGATAGTGTGAACTGATAGTCGTTTAGGATACTGTGATCTTCAATCTGCTTCAGCACCAGCTTGAACTGACGGAAGAACAGCACATTAAGTAGCTGAATAAAAGATGTGCATCCAGGAGGGATTGTATTACAGCATGTTTTGAGGTCGGATGGCATCGATATGGGTAACTATATTTTTTTCCCAATGGCAACATTTGGAACTAATTACTTTTGGTTACATAATTTGCAAGGGCATTGCTGTTACTGTCATTTTGACCATAGCATACACTGCAAATAATGCATTAGCTAGAAGGAATCTGCTTATGATTGAAGTTACTTTGGTCATGATATAATGTTAGGTATGATCAATTGTGGGCGGAATATTGAATCTTTGTAGCTTACAGTGTTAAGAGACGATGGCACTTAGTTTGTACATATTTGTAATCAGCACCTCAAACACTCATACAAACCAAACTATTGTCAATTGCGATCAAAACTTGTGTTAATTCTGAGAGGTAGAACTGGAACTTAAAAATTCAATGCCACAGACCTTCCGCTTACCGGGCGGCTGCTCTATCACTGAGCTATTGTGACAAACTGCCACAATGGCATAAAATTCTCAAACCAGTTCGTATTTCTCCTGGTAAACCACAAAGGCAGTCTCACATCAGTTCTACCTCTCAAACTTTGCCCACACACGGCTTGTGTGTTTAAAAACACCAACAGTAAGTTTGTTGGCATAAATAAATGTGTTAACTCCCTTGACAAACTACACTGCAACTAGAACTATACCATTTTCAGCATATTCCAGCCAGAGGAAGTACATGCTCTTTGGGCGAGTTCTGTTGGAGGCTAAAAAGAAATGGCGACAGAGGTACTATGTTCATCCTATGTTATATTTGTGTTTAAGTGGTGGCGTCTTTTATAATTTGTTACATGAACGTATTGGGTGTGTAGATAAATTTTTTCAATTATTTTAGAATTTCTGTAAAGTCATTTAAGTTCTTGGCAAATTAGAAATTCATATAACAAAAATGGATACTGATATGAGGATTCATCTCTGCGAAACAGACTTGTAACTTGGAGGTTAACATTTCATTTTTGTAAATTTAAATTTTAAAAAATAAAACCTGCAATAGCATGCTAAAGAAAATAAAACTTGCAAATTAGGAAGGACTAAAATCTTTAATGCTAGGAAGTGTGCAGATTTTAATTACTCTTCTCTTCAACTTGCAAGGATATAAGTGAGCACTTTAATCAATGTAAATTACTAAATTGTAAACATTTTACTTCAAAAATGCAAATATTAATTATGTATTGAAAATCTGGAATTAACTGAATACTTTTGTCAGAATGCAAATTATAGTATACGGAACATTGTATCAAGGTTCTAATTACAGTCGAACCCCTATAACTCAATGTAATGTTAACTGAGTGTCGAGTTACTGAATCGTCTAGTTTTATGGAATAAGGGGTGTGTTATATGCAACTCTTAACATAATACTGCAAATTACGTATGTGTTCTAGCACAATATAGGAAACAAAAGTATGTTACGGGTTTTATTAAAAGATAGTCAACACATATCAGCGTGAATATAGCAGCAGGAATAATGTTTTTACTGAAAGATGGAAAGTTTGTTATAGCAGACGCTACTCTTATCTTCAGGGTTGTGGTCACAGAATGGAATGCACAAATCAACGTTCCTTTATCACAACATATTTATTCGTTGATTTACACTTCTATCACTATGTTAATTAGTTAACAACTTTCAAAATTCGATAGAATCTACACTGGTTAAAAGTTTGGGTGTAATTTACATGTTCACACGCTATCAGCAAATATACATCCTTTCACCTTGAGCTCACAGACGCTAATGATAAAAGAGTCCCAGGCGTCTCTATGACACAACACCGCCATTCTTATGTATTCATCCGCGCAACAGTTCTCATTGGTTGAACTCAAAGTGACGAGAAAACATTGTCTATTTTGAATATTATTAAAAAAAATAAGTCCCTGATACACCCAAATTAAAAGAATTAGAAATTTACACACTCTTACAAAAATATTTACATGAACAATTTTCTATTGATCAATATTCTGTCTCATATGCCCCTTGTTTTGTTTTTCAAGTTGTCACCTTATTTACAATCTTGAAACACAATACAATACTTCTCCCTACTCCTATGATTCAATCACTTTGTACAATATTTTTTTTCTTTACAGTCTTCTTCACTGTTTGTCTTTGTCTTTTGTTTGGACATGATACAGCATGTCTTTATAAGTTTTACATATTCGGTTACTACACAATATATCCAGTTATCATACAATACATATTCAGTTATTGTACAACACATATTCAGTTCTTATACAACACATAGTTATTGTACATTTGACATTGACACAAATATAATTTAAGTGTTTCATGTGGTTTTTTGACTTGTATTCATTCCTATGAGGAGAGAAAAACAGGATACAAATTTTGAGCTAATGATTATGATCATGTTTATGGCAATATTTTATTCAGTTCTTTGCCTTCTTTGTCTTATAAGCTTATGTATAGGCAGGTTGTTGAGTCGGTTTTTAAACTCTGATGTTACTAATGGTACTAATTTTCTTGATTGGGTTATTATTCATTGTTGTTTGGTTCAACATTTCTTCGAGCTTAGCATTGGCTATATTCATCTTAATTCATGGGCATTGTTTTTCTGGTTATGGTTTTCCTCATTTCACTAATTGTCATTTTTTTGTCTCTTATTTCTATAAGAGAAAACTTCTATACTTACAATTATCCTGTAATTGTATTATTTTTCTTCTCAATTTACCCTCGACATCTTTGTGTCGAAATATTATATCTTTTTCATCATAATTGATTCATTTTTATTTTTGTCCCTGACATCCTTATGTCAAAAACATATTATCTTTCGTCGCTATGATTCATTTCTTTAATGACAATCAGTGTCCTCGTCTGTCTTTGTTGACAATGCTCTTTGTGGTCGATATAGCCAATGACTATGTAGATTTTCTTCCTTGTTGTAATTCCTAATCTGAACATAATTTTCTATAAGTAACCCATTAAAAATTGTTATCTTCTTTCATCTCTACTACTCCTGCCTTACACATTTGTTGACAAAGACTATTTGGTCCTTTCTTTGTATGGCTTCAATTTATTTTTATGGTATCTTCCTACCAACTTGCCATTTGTATTCTGTAGCTCATATGTGTGGTCACCCAGCTGTTTTGTTATGACCAGTGGTTCCATCTCTCTCTTCGTGTAGCCATCATGGTGTCGATGTCAATTGTAAGTTGCTGAGATTTTGTTGTTTGTCATCCAGCCAGTTGGGACGAACTTAGTTGTTATAATTTCCCTGAGTGTTGGTGGTTGTGGTTGTTTCTGTATTATGTGCAGCATCTGTCCTATTTGGCACATTTTCATCTACTTCCTGCTGTCTTATGTTGTTAGTGTACCATTGGTCTCTGCCCCTTTGGCGTGAACCTCTGTCATGTGACGGTCTGTGGTTGTTCAAGTGTTCCCTACTGAATCACATGTGATTCACTTGATGGGTACGATCTCCTGGTCTTCCACGATCATATGTATATGTTTGATGTCTCGATTCATCCCTCGGTATTGTGTCGTGGTACCGCTGTGTTGTGTTCTCCATCCTCTCGCCATGATTATGTGGTTGTGGGAAATGGTGTGCCCCTCTCCCCCTTTCATGGGTACTCCTAGTATTTCTATGTTCTCCCTCACTCTGGTTGTTCGTAGTCGTGTTCCGGTTTAGGATGGGTGAGTTTGGGTGACCGTTCCTATGTCTATGCTCATTAGCCCGACCATTTTGTGTTTCGAAGGCTGTCAGCAGTTCCTATCATATCTGCAAAATCTACTGGCCTCGCAACAATTAACCCTGTTCTCACTGTGTCTGGGAAATGTCTTGTTATGCTGGCAATTAGTTCTGCCTCCGACAAGTTGGGGTCTAATAGCTTTCCTTTGTTGGCTACTTTCATAAAATAGTCAACTAGCGACAACCCTTTGGTTGGATCGTATCTACCTGTCACTAGCTCTACTCTAGTTTGGTTTTGTTTAGCTGGGCCCCAATACCTTGATAGGAATAAATTTCTGAATGAGCTATACGACTCATGACCAGCTAGTGTTAACCTGAGCCATTCTAATGCCTTGTTTTTTAAGCTTTTCTTAACTATCATCATCCTAAGCTCGTTTGGTATCCTTTTCACTTTAAAATATTCTTCCATCTCTTTAACAAAGATTTTTGGATCGTCTCCCTTCTCCTCGTCAAATGTAGGTGGTGTGATTTCATGTAATATGCTGTTGGTGTAACATGTGTTATGTGTTGTGTCATTGTTTGGTTGTGAACCTCTTTCTCTATATGGTGAGTCAACATTTTGTACATTATTCAAATAACTCTCATCTTGTACATTACTTACATCTAAATCATCTTGTCTTTGTAATGCCTTCACAACATCATTTACATTAGCCAAACTTTCTTTCCCTTTTTTCATTTCTTCACAAATTGATTTTAAATCATTCTTTATTTCTAAGTGGCTTTGTTTCATATCATTTATAGCATCCTGTTGTGAAAGCATCACATCATTCATTGTCTTAATTTTAGGAGTTACAATTTGTTCTACAGTTTCATTAATAATGTCTTTCTTTACTACCTCAATCTCTTTCCTTAATTCCTCAGTTATTTCTGCTTTTACATTTGTAATCTTACAGTCTACACTTGTATTACATTCTGTTATTTCATCTCTACATCTAACAACTTCTCCTTCTAACACAATTTTATTCTCTCTCATCTCTGATTCTATCTTTCCCATCCTATCTCCTACAATTTCTATCCTAGCTTCTAAGGCTTCCTTTGTTTCATTTAAGTTTTTATGTACTAATTTTAAATTAGTTTCCATTACTTTCATATTTTCTTTACACTCCTGTCTTCCTAATTCTATTTTCTGTTCTAAGTTCTGTCTACCTAATTCCATTTTCTGTTCTAAGTTCTGTCTTCCTAATTCCATTTTCTGTTCTAAGTTCTGTCTCACTTCCTCCATTTTCTGACCTAAACTTTGTTCTATGTCCTGTTTTAATTCTGCATTATTTTGTTCCATTTTCTGACCTAATTCTACCTTGTTTTGTTCCATTTTCTGTTCTAGTCTTTCAAACATCATCATCATTAGCCTTTGGTCTTTGCTTATTTCCGCCAGTTCCTCACCTTCTAATTCTATCTGATAACTAGGCCTATCTGCCCCTTCCCCCACTCCTGTTTCTATCTCTTTTCGCGACATTTTATTTTCTTTATCCAATTCACTTAAGGTTGAAAGTCCCGCTACTTTGCCACTTCTCAGTAGCATATGCAATGGAAATAAAATGTATGTAAAAACAAAAAATTTTGATCCTACTTTCTTTTCTGCTGGTTCTCCGTCCAGTTATTTACGTCTCCTGGGTAGTTGGCTTCGCTAGATGATCTCCGGTGTTTTTCCTTTCCCACGTTGATTCTCCGTGTATCGATGTTTTGACGGATCGTTGATATCAAACGATGTTTAATGGCGTCTTTTTCCTGCACGATGAGATGGCGTCCTTTTGATGTTTTTATCGTACTCGTAATTTTGCATTCCATTCTAAATTCGCGCCCCACGTTGGGCGCCATTTTGTTACGGTTTTATTAAAAGATAGTCAACACATATCAGCGTGAATATAGCAGCAGGAATAATGTTTTTACTGAAAGATGGAAAGTTTGTTATAGCAGACGCTACTCTTATCTTCAGGGTTGTGGTCACAGAATGGAATGCACAAATCAACGTTCCTTTATCACAACATATTTATTCGTTGATTTACACTTCTATCACTATGTTAATTAGTTAACAACTTTCAAAATTCGATAGAATCTACACTGGTTAAAAGTTTGGGTGTAATTTACATGTTCACACGCTATCAGCAAATATACATCCTTTCACCTTGAGCTCACAGACGCTAATGATAAAAGAGTCCCAGGCGTCTCTATGACGCAACACCGCCATTCTTATGTATTCATCCGCGCAACAGTTCTCATTGGTTGAACTCAAAGTGACGAGAAAACATTGTCTATTTTGAATATTATTAAAAAAAATAAGTCCCTGATACACCCAAATTAAAAGAATTAGAAATTTACACACTCTTACAAAAATATTTACATGAACAATTTTCTATTGATCAATATTCTGTCTCAAGTATAACGTATCCTAACATTTATTACTACGCTACATTGAAGAGGAATCAAGTTATCAGCATTTGTAGTGCATGTGACAGCACAGTGTGAGGAACTGGTTGACGTCTGCTGTACATACAAAACATGCACAACTTCATTCTTTTGGTAGCTCATCTAAGCTTATCTAATTACGTACTGATATGTTCCTCTCTGTCCACTGGCACAAACAACTTTAACAGAAAGGCTGAAATCTGAGACATACTGTAGCCAAAAATATGTAATTAAAAGAGGTAGAATCAAGACTGAAAAATTCAATGCCATAGCCAGGATTTTAACCTGGATTCTTCCACTTCATGCACAGCTGCTCTAACCAGTGAGGTACTATGGCAACCTGCCAATATGACATTAAAATCCCCAATCCATGTAACTAAGTTTATCTTACCATATACGTACTGTGTAAAGCAATAAACCTTCAAACCTTCCAAGTAAGTGTTTGTGCTATGTTCCCACCTAATTAGCGGCAAGCTTTTGATGGTTTGACGGCTGCTTATGTTCTGACTAGATATCGAAGATCAATACACTGTCAGTCCTTTTGTTACTGTGGGGGAGAATGTGGTAGGTTGTCGATTGTTGCTTCCATTGTTGATGGGCTGGCATTTACATAGCTGAAGCTGTTGATGGCGTATGATCTTCAATTTCTCTCTGGTCAGGTTTTTTTGTGGGCTTTGTATAATGCTGGATGCCAAACTTTATTTAAGCACTGTTTCTTCCTTCCTATTGAAATTATTATGTTTGAAAATCTCTACGACTTCACGACTTAACCGGGTCATAGAGATTATCAAACAAAGGTAACTTTAATAGGAAGGAAGAAACAAAGCACTTCAATAAAGCTTGGCAACCAACATTATACAAAGCATGCAAAAAACCTGACCGGACACAAATTCAAGATCATACACCAACAGCTTCAGCTACAGTAAATGCCAGCCCATCAACAACAATGGCAGCAGCCCCCACTATAAACCATCCCATGCAGCAGCCAAACCAATAAACAAAGATCAGACCAGCCGTCATGTGCCCGCACATGCCAAGCGCATAAACCTGTGAAACCAAACGGCTCTGTATCAGTCATTGCCAAGACTAGCAGAGTATTACGGTCACACCACTGAAGATGTTTGACCAAGCTTCGAACAAAACGTCTGGAAGCAGATTTTGCAGTAGACCACGGCCCACAAGTCCAGATAATCATTTTGTATTTGATGATACCAGCCGTGAAAGCTTACGCAATGTGAATCAATAACAGTTGATCATGGAGGGATTCCATCTACCTTAATACCTATGTTCCATTTGTAGTATAGCTTGGTAAAAATGTTCCCTTGCTCATTGCTAACTGCAGCCAAATTCTCAGGAAAGAAGGGCAAATGTAGAAAATGTATTTTCATCGAAATCCTACATCTTAAGTTTCTGTAGTTATTTAAAAGATTATTGATAATTACTTTTTCACACTTGTTTGTTACCTAGAAAACCATTCACCACTTCTATGACAACCACACAAGTTCAGCAGAATTCAGCTTAGCATCAAATTGTGAATTGATAAACAATTATCTTATCTGTGGACAATGAAAATTCCTTGGCTGCACTTACACCAGGAAGCAGTTCAGTCAGGTATTTGAAAGCAGCTCTGTTTTGTCCATTCCTTTCAAAGTTTTTCATGAGCCCCAGTTTTATATGTAGTGACAAAAAAATATGCATTTAAAAGGTTCACCAATAGCTTATGTTTTATATTCTGCTTCCCTGGTTTGAATTCTCTCTTGGGCCATTCTTTGACCATGTAATATTGTTCAATAGCTCGACTATCCTACAGGCATAGGAAACAATTTTGTGAATCCACTCTGTAATTCTATGAGAAGTTCAATTACTTTTAAATCATGACAAATACACCATTTAAGTTCCTTGGCCTCTAGAATCAGAAAATACTTGTGTTTCTTTCATACTAACTGTATGGGCCACACAATGACAGTTCATTGCCATTGTGAAGTAGTACAGCCTTCAAACTAATTTTGGAAGAATCTATGAATAAAGGCCAACCTTCAATATTGTACACAATATTTAGTTTTGACATCAAGCTGACAGGATCACAACAGAGTGAACCATCTTGCCTAAAATATGGTAATATATCTTGATTCCTATTTCGAAAAAAGTCCTGTAAACACAGTTGGAGTGATCCGCTGCACGTAATGTCAGCAGTTCTAGTTAGATAAGTTTGTGCAAGTATTTATTTATTTATTTACTAAGCTATATACATGTGAATATGACCGGTGTTCAGCCCTGGCTCATTGCCAGTCATATTCTTATTCTACAATAATTCCTTAATTCTAACTTATTCTATCACTTATATCTTATTGTTCAACTCTATTTACTGTCCAGATCCATTTATTTTTCACCTTATGTAAAAATCTTCCTACCCTCTTACTGTCTTTATGAAGCATTTCAACTATAGATCTATTTCTATTCATATTCGACCATTTCTTATTAATATATTCTTTTCTCCAACCTTCAGTCCCAATACATTTAAATATTATATGTTCTATGTCTTCATTTCCACCACATATAGGACATTGGTTTTGAGGAATGCCCTTCCTTAGACCCTTTAATCTCCATACTCCTGCTTTCATCCATGCAATGCCTTCTCGCTCCTCTTTATCTGTCACGTCTATATACTTCTCCCTACCCCAAGAGTTTTTCATTTGTACATAAAAAATTAAGGATCTCTTTTCAGCTATCTCACTAAATATGTTTTGTATTTCTATATCGTCAAATCTTTTTCTTGCCAGTTTCCAAAAATTGTGTATATTATTTTCTCTATTCCTCCATACTTCCCCTAAACCACTACTTTCCAAGTTATTTCTGAGACAGTCTGCCCAACCCTTATTCTTTAGGCTTTTTTCTTGATATAGTAGGCACTGTTTCAACAGGTTCCTTTCTTCCAAATTCAATATTCTAAACCAGTATTTCAGTGCCCTCTCCATAATCTTCCCCTTACTTGTTACCCTTCCCAGTTCTATTTGTGCTACCTGCCTAACAGTTGCATTTGGTAATCCAAGCAATTCTTTGCAGAAAGTTCTATGCACCTCATCTATGACTTCCCAACCTCCTCCTAATCCCCATACTTCTGTCCCATATAACATCTTTGCTTCAACTACCATATTGTATACATTTTCTAACCATTTAACATTTATATTAGGTACTTTGTATTTGCAGTTTCTGGTTGCTGATAAAGCCCCTTTTCCTTTTGCTAATGCAAATTTCTTTTGTTTTTCCCAATTACCACTACTATCTAACTTCACTCCTAGATAAATGCATTCTCTCACTACCCTATACTCTTTTTTATTTTCATTCCTCCATTTTTCATATTTGCTCAATTTCCCTCCTTTTTTAAAAACTATGATCTGTGTCTTGTCCTGGTTCACTTTTAGGCTCCATTCTTTACAGTAATTATTTAATACTTGTAAGGACTGATTTAAGCCATTCACTGTGATTGAACCTACAACTAGATCATCTGCAAAAAGTAGTCCTGGAATCTGTATGTTATTAATAACAGGCATAAAGTTATTATTTCTCCCAATATCCATTAATACATCATCAATATAAAGATTAAAAAGAACCGGGCTCAACTTACATCCTTGCCTAAGGCCTTTCTCTTGTTGGATTTCTCTTGTTACAACTCCCTCCTCCACTCTTATACAAAAGGTATTGTCTTTATATAATGCTTTGAGAGTTTTCACCATTTGTTCACTCACTCCTTTACTCAACAGTTTGTGCCATAACAAATGAAGCTCAATTCGATCATATGCTTTTTCTAAATCAACAAAAGCCATATACAACTTTCCTCTTTTAACTTTCAAATATTTATCTACCAAAGTCTTTATAATAAATAGATTATCAACTGTTCTCCTCCCTCTTCTAAACCCCATCTGAAATTCCGAGAGAATATTAAATTTCTCAACCCACGTTTGTAACCTACTTGCTATAATTCCAGTAAAAATTTTCCCTACATTTGATAATAAAGCAATACCTCTATAGTTGTTTGGTTTGTCGACACTACCCTTACCTTTGTATATTGGATGTATGATTGCTTTCCCCCACTTTTTCGGTATATAACCCTTCTCTTTAATTTGATTGAATATGTCTACAAGAACCTTGACTCTATTTTTTTCAGTACACCATTCCTTAAGGAACTCTGTTGGGATCCCATCTATCCCAGTTGCTTTATTTCTCTTCATTAATTTAACTTGCTGTATTATTTCTTCCCCTCTTATTTCATCATCCAGCAAATCTACATAATTGTTACCTATTTCCCTTCTTCCTATTTCTATTTTGCTCTTTTCTCCCCCATACAATTCTTTAAAGTAATCCACCCATTCACCTGGATATACATCAGGTTTTATTACATAATTATTATACATTGATTTTATAACTTTCCATACTGCATTTACATTATTTTCGTTTAGAACCCTTATCAGTTTACTTTCTTGTTTTTTCCTCCAGTTTATTTTCTTTTGTTCTAATAATGAATTATATAAATCCCTACCTTGCATATATTCTTCCCTTAATTCTTTACCACCTATTTCCCTCCATTTTATAAGCATCTGTTTAACTTGTCTTTTTATTACTCTGCATTCTTCATCAAACCAACCCTCGTCTCTTTTGTAAACCCTCTTATTTACTTTCATTTCGTCCCCAGCTCTTACCATCATATTGTGCAAGTATGTATGCATGAAGATGCAGATGGGGCAAGGTTGCTATGCAGCGAGAAACAGTGATAACTTTTTTTTTCCTGCTGTGATAGAAACATTTGTTTTCAACAATGTAATTAGTACACTATTTGTAATAAAATTCATTACTTCCCTTTCCAGTTCCCAAAACCATGTTGAGTTGTGTTATTAATCAAATTTAAGGATAACAAAAACAAAATAAAAAAAGGTTCGAGTTATACAGAATGTCAGCTTATCAGGGTTCTAATGCATTAAATAGAAGTCTGATGTATTAAAAATTCAGGAGATTAGAAAAACTCAATTGTCAAAAATTATTTTGTTCTGTAGGGGAGGTTGTGTTTTTAAAAATGCATTTATGGACACTAACTGCTGTGGTTCTCAGTCCTTTATCAGGCTTCAGGTTCTTTCACATACCGTAAATCTACAACACAGGACCAATGGTTTCCTTCTCTTCCAATTCTCCAAGGATGCCTGAAAAAAACATCCATCATCCTCGATTGGGTTTGAACTTGCAACTCTGCGTACTGAAGGCTAGCATGTTATCCCTAAACCAGAGGATGGTGCACTCAGGGGAATAAGCAAATACTGAAGTTATGCAATTTGAATTTAGATCACCAGGACAGTGGCGGTTATTCAGGTGAAGCAGGTGAAGAGGTTTTCACCTGAAAATAGCAGTATTCTATTTTTGTTAATGTTGGCATTATTACTGTCATTCTAACAGTTTAGTCACAAATTTCAGCTGCTAGGAGCCGTAGCAGGGTCAGTGACCAACCCTTCTTTTGTTTGGAACTTACATCCAGGCAGTCGGCAGGGAAAATTGGTGGGAGGGCATCCTCAGATCGGTTCCAAGGACAAGTGCAGATGTCAGGATTAGGGAAGAGACTGCTGTACTAAACAGCTTGGTTGCCATGGCAACATGACATCACGAAACAACGTACTACGGGGAAATAACACGGGCATGCACATGTTTGAGGCAAACAAGAAATATTTTCATTTGGGTAGAGGCACAGAACACGGTAGAGGGGATGGTTTCTGTTTTCGCGCGCTTAGAAGATAGTATTCGTTTACCTCGAGGAAGAGCTGGTGGTAAACTTAAAACGTGGTGTTTTAGATAACTGTGAACGGTAGGTATAATTTACGAGTTTGCTAGACTCCAGTGCTTTTAATATTTAAATTACGGAATGTAACTGTTTTGTTATGAATCCAGTGAACCATATAGTTTGCAATTTGCTAGAAACCCCATTTTCCAGGTGGAAAGATGAAGACAAGAAGGATGTTTTAAACTTTGGGCGGCCCACTGATATCATTGATGTAGCCCTTAAAAGAGGATAAGAAAATAAGGAAGACTTATAACATTAAAATCAAAAGCTCTTGGCTCGATAACTATTTTTGGTTATGCAGTAGTCGTAGTTTGCAATCGCTATTCTGTTGGCCTTGTTTACTTTTTAGCAACAAAAGTAACGTGTGGGACAAAGAGAGATTCACAGATTTCATTAATATAACCCGTTCCCTTCACAAGCACAATGATTCGGAGGGACATTTAAAAAAAAATAGAAACACAATGGCTGACGCTGTTCAGGAAAACAGCAGACTTTTTCATGTGCGTTTCAATGGAAATGTGACATTAAATAGGCTTTTCCTGTAGTTGATCATTAAACCAACATTGTATTTAGGTAAACAAGAGCTTGCATTCTGAGGTCATGATGAGAGTGCGCTTTCACTAAGTCGGGGAAATTTCAAGGAGCTTGTGTACTGAAACTCCATTAGAAATCCAAAACCACTATAATAAAATTAAAAGTATATTCAGCGGTGATTCAAAATCTATACAAAATGAGGTGATTGGATGTATTTTGGAATACTTACAAACCTGAAATTAATGTCTCAGATTTTTTTTTCTGTTGAAGTTGACGACACTACAGATATTTGTGAACAGTCTCAGTGCTCTGTCATTGTAAGGTACATGAATACAGAGAGCACATTGGTTGAACGATTTTTCGGATTTCATGATGTGAGTGTTGACAGGTCCGCGGAAACATTGTTCCTTTTGCTGCATGGTGTTCTTAAAGAATTTAATTATGAACGTAAATTAGTTGCACAATGTGACGATGGAGCAAGTGTTATGTCAGGACATTTGAATGGACTTCAAAAAAGAATCAAGAACAATGCTCCTCAGGTAGTTTTTGTACATTGTTTGGGTCACCGTTTAAATGATTTTAAAACAAAACTATATATTTGCATCTGCCATGTTTATTTCTCTCACTTACTACGCGAACTGTCATATGTATTGGACGAAAATGAATCATAGTGTGACAGTTTCTTTTGTGTATAGCTCCATTGGATACAAAAAGTTCGGTAAAAAATGTTGGACTGTGGTACACCAACTTTGCGTTGTATTTTCAGCATGCTTAAGTGAACTTCTTCACCTATTTTGTAAGGCACGAGCCGCCACTGCACCAGGATGACTAAAAACAGGTTTTCTAGGCAAGGATGTTTGAAATAGTGTGCTTGTTGAAGGTGTGGGTGTCAAGCACTGGTCTACTGATACCAAGGCCATGTGTTCAAATCCAGTCCACACCAACAGTGTTCAAGTGTGCTTAAAGAAAGACATTCGTGTCAGTTTACTTACTAGCACATAAAAAAAATACCTGTGGAACAAAATTCTAGTGCACTAGCAGCACTGATATGATCCTGGTAATTGACACCATGTTAAACACTATTTGGTTGCAATTAATTTGGAAAAACAGACTGACATAAGTAAATTCATGAAAGAATACTACTGACCAGAAAAATAATTGGTTTTGTCTCTTCCATGCTATTACTACAAAGGGCTCTAGTGGCATTTGAACAATTTCTGCCCAAAATATGATCCTGCAAAATATAAAAAAGGTCTCATTCCTGGACTACTTACCCCTCCTTGGAACCCTCGGGTAGGAGACAACTGGGCACCTGTATATACAGACGACGTTGCCATAGCACAGTTTCCCACAATACCTCAGTGTTCTCTGTTAGGCGAAGTAGGAAAGTCAATCTCAGAGAGGACTGCTTTTCTGCAGCTTCAAGTAACTCTTCTTCCTGCAAAAATTTATACAGATAAAATTATTTAATTTCAGCAAGCAAGTGTTCACTTATTGACCTTACAGCATGCTAACACTTAAGGGCAAGTTTTGGTGGAAAACAGCAACTTTTAGTGAAAAGCATTTAGTCCAGAACACCTATTAACAACACTTGAACATTCATACATGTTAACGAGCAACAGAATTTAAATTAGTAGGAATTGGCAGAGGGGTATTCAACACCACTACAGACTTTTATCGAAACATGGGCACAATGTCTGGATATTGAGGCATTTTAGATTTGGCAATAGGTGTGTCAAGGTCAGTGAACAATAGATGACACTACAGACGTGTCTATGCCCACTGTGTCCACTCTGCAGGCAGCCACTGTGGTACTGTAAATGTTTAATGGTGTTATTAAAGGACAAGTCTATTGTGTAGCTATGCCATGACAATGTGAACTTGATCCACTTAAAGAGGGTTGAATTGTTGGCCTGCATGAAGCTGGATGGACTTCTTGACAAACTGTAGTACAAATTGGATGCAGTATCTTGGTGGTGTGTTGGTGTTTTCAGCTGGAGGTAGCAAAACAGTCATACTCTTGTAGACTCAGTTGCTGGGTGGCAATGTTGTATACATGGACGTCTGGATTGACATTTACAGACATTGGCAGGCACCCAAATAGGAAGTGATCTGGGCACAGGTAGCACCTAGAGTGTCAGTATAGACTATTGGATATTGTCTTCTTGCAACAGGACTCCATTCACATATGCCACTAGCCAGGGTACCTCTTATGCACATCTCTGGTGTCGAGAAAAGCTTAATTAGACAATGGAATGGCAGAATCTAATCTTCAGTGATGAGAGTAGGTTCTGCCTGTATACATGGGATAGTTGTGTATGCATACAATGTAGAGCTGGTGAGTGAACTTGTGCATTTGCCCACGATACAAAGGCCCAACTCCTGGTATCAATGTGGGGTGTCTGCACTTACAACCAAGTGTGGGTTGCATTTGGTATTTGTGCAGGGATGTAAACCTGTGCCAGCTACATTCAGCAGGTAATTAATCCTGTGTTGCTGTCGTTTCTTCAATAGAAAGGTGATGTGCTGTTTCAACAGCATAATGAATGTCCCATGCAGGTGTTGTGCAACACAATGTGCTCTTCATGTGTATGACAGCTGCCAGCATGGTTCAATGACCTCTCTCCGATTGAACATGCCTGGGACAAGATGGGAAAGAAGCTGACTGGGGCTCCACAGCCACCCACAATCATTTCCAAACTACAACAGGTGCAGGATGCTTTGGACAGTTCTACAGAATGTCATTTGCCACCTGTACCACCATCTGCATACATTAGGCTTAGGTCAGCTACATTTCAGAGGATTCAAGTTGCACATCCGTAGTGCATGTGACGGCACACTCCTTTTAACACATGAGCTTCATTTGTACTGATTTTATCATACAACACTATCATGATGTATTGCTGTTTACTTAACTCATCATTAAAATTAAACAATGCTTGATGATGATGCAATTCTTTTTCTGTCAGTGAATATAGTAGTTTGTTGAAGAAAGGGTATAACATTGGCAAGAACTGGAGTGTGAAAGTTAAAATGTCAGAGGGAGTGTGTCTTACGTGGAGGAGAGGAAGACCTAGAGCACATGTTTGAAGAACTATCAACTGGAGGGAAGAAAGCAAAGAGTATGGGTCATTATAGATAATGTAAAAAGTGTGATATATTGCATTCACATTGCTCTACACACTGTTGAACAAGAAACATTTTCTATTAGAAAGATATTTAATATTAACAAAATTTAACAAGAAATTTTTTACAAGAACATATGAAATGTATACAGAATCATATCAGTCAAGTAACAAGCTTCTAAATTGCTCAATCACTTTCCTTATCTTGCCAGCAGTCAGCCTATGGATATTAGTCATAATGCCAAAGAGACAGATTCACTAAGTGCCTAAACGAAAAATAATATTCAGGAAATAGCTACTGAAGCCTACTGAAAAAATGAGCAATTCTTGTATTCCATGCAACTGGGAAATGGCTCTAACAATTTCAATCAAACTTTGTATTCACATAGGGGTTTGCTTATTAAGTTTATCTATATAGGTGTCATTCCTGGAGAGAAAAAAAAAGAAGTTTTTATGCGTAAGTCACAATTACTCTAAACCTTATTTTGGCCAATTTAAACAAACAAGCCAGGATATTAAAGGTCTTGTCACGGGAACAGCTCCAACAATGAGGATGAAAATTTATATTTAGTTAACATTGTTTTTCAAGTTCATCTAAATAAGTTATTTTCTCCCAAAAAGCATGATTAAAAAAAATCTGATGTGCTGCACTTGCATGACTTTCTCTACTTTTGTACTAACCATTCTTACAAACTCTTATTCCTATATCTTCTTCGTGTTAGTTGAGATAAACATTTGTTTAAGTTATCTTATTGCTTAATTCTTTATAGGTGCAAGGGGAATATGGGAATACAGTTGGCTTTGAGCGAGTCCACTCTTAAAGCTTTGAGATCCCTTTCTCTTTGCACTCTTTAACATATAAAAAATTAACAATGTTCCATTTCACCAAAGTTCTAAGTTTTCTGAAACTGGCACAAATAACCAGGAATATTTCTGAAATGGTTCACTCTACAAAAAAATTTATTTAGACATAGATTGTGTATTTTAACAAGATCTACATTTTTTTGTACAGTATGATTTGGTCGATCTCTAACGGTTTACCAGTTATACAAAAGTGGTCCAGAGTAAATACGACTACAGGGGCTATGGCCAGAAAATTTAAGATGCACATTTCACTTGTCAAAAATCTCAAACATATGGCAGTTTAATCAAAATCATTAGAGCCATTTTCAAGAAAATAAAAATTATCAAAAAATTTTCCATGTAAAGGATAGTTTAGGGTGGGGCTATTTTCTTCAAAATCTTTGTGTCGCATCCTTGAAAGACATTAAACTTAAACACCAAATTTGGTTTTTAACTGACTTTTCATTTGTGTTATGCTGTCCACAGACTGACAGACACACATGAACCTTTTTCTAAAAATGCCTTTTTTTGGATTCAGGGGGTCTCAAAACATATTTCCAGTGAAATCTCAACATCAAATTTTTGCGTGGAATACAATACTTCCTCTATTTAGCAGTAGAGAAAGTAAAAAGGAAAAGAAAAGCCGAGCAAAGCTCGGTCGCCCAGGTACTTTTGTTACTAAATGCCTAAATAAGAGAACAATAAGATAAGACTAGTAACAGGCACAGTAACTAAGAGCATATCTTTGTCAAACTGTTTAATCACCACACGATAGCAAACAGTGACAGGGTAAGGAACTCCTTTGGGAATAATGTGAAGCAATACCAATAGGAAGCATACAATAAAGAGGTTTATCAAACTTTTATGGATCTTAAAGTTGTAGTATCACTTGTTTATTGCAATAGGCTGAAGAGAAAGCTCTATCCTATTGTCAGCATTCCACCTCTAACAGTATCCGAGTAGGATATGCTGGGTGCATAGCAATTAGCACTAGATCACTTCAGGTGGGCCATTCTTTGAGGTAAGTGGAGAGGGGGTTGTTTTTATGGGTTCATTGTGAATGTGACTTCAGTTTGTAACTCAGAAACATAAGCTGATTTTCTTTACATTGCTGACATGCCAGTCACAGAAACAGGTTTAAGCCTTGTGCACATGTATAATAGATATCAGTGTGGCTTGAAAGATCGAGAAAATCAAAGAACCAACGAAAACCTATCAAAACTCTTGCATGTGTGCAAAAATTAAGTCAAATGAACATTCCATTTTGAATGAACACACTTATATCAAAATGAACTTGCATAATGAATAAAAATTACAAATCCTTGCTGAATGAGCTTGTAAATAAACGAAAGGGTACTTGGCTTTAAGAAAAAACAAACTCGATGACAAGAGAGAAATGCGGAATAAAAGTAATGCAATAATAATAATAATAATAATAATAATAATAATAATAATAATAATAATAATAATAATAATAATAATAATAATAATAATAATAACAACAACAATAACAATAATAATAATAATAATAACAATAATAATAACAATAATAACAACAACATTAATGAACTTTGGGCTGCGATAAGAGATCACTTCCACATGGTATGCTTTAAACTTGCACAGTTGACTAAGAATCCCTTAAAAATGCTACATAATTAAATAACAGGGCCATGAGCAATTCAAGTTTCCTCCTTGGTGTTCTGGTATTATACCCAGTACTGTTCAGAACCCTATGAACTATTCTTTAATGAACCACCTTCCCCAAGATGTTATTCCAGATGTACTTTAATTTCTCTTGCTGTTATTCTGCTTCAGCATTTGTAGCACTTGTCAAAGCTCCAGTGGTATGTTTTGGCAGAGCACCTTTCCTACGCTGATTCAGAATGGTATTACTCATTTTATAGTGTGGCTGGACACACCACACAGGTGGATTTTTCCTTGAGTAGTCTTTGTCCCTTTCTGCCCCATTTGGACTGTGGCAACTTGTAGCTGAAGTTGCTTGTGTACTGTATGACAAGATATTCTAAACGTATAAGTGCCAACATTTCCATCATTTACTGTGTTTTACTGCTGTATCAGAGAGCTTTTGAGTACTTGTGCCATAAGGTAACATATTATTTAGGGGAAATCACAATGTGGAATAATGCATATATATCACAATTCATGTACTGTATGTTTGAAACATGAGAATGCATTAGTGGAGTCAGGAAATAATTCCACCTTCAGTATCAATTAATTCAACATTTAAAGCTGCCTATCCATAGATCAGAATACGTTGGTCCACCTCAATATTTACCATTGCTTTATCCTTGAAACAAGTTTTGTGACAATACAGGTATCCAACAATTAGAGAAACTGTGCACAGTAAAAAACTGACAGTGTGGAATTTGTGCAGTTGAGCAGTTTAGAAAGTTATTGCTTGACTGACATGGTGATTCTGTATAGCATATTTGCTTGTGTATAAGACACGCATAAAAGATGCACTTCACTTTTTAAGGTGTTTTTTTTTTTAGGGAAAAAAGTTCACCTTATACATCTACTACACAACAATTGAGGAGTGTTTTTTCAAAACTCGATAGATGCAAAATTTTACGAAATTGAGTTATATATAGTATCAGCATAATTGCCACCTTCTGCATCGTTCTGTGAAAGCTGATTTTGCAAAATTCGATTCATGTCCTGTGTAGAAAGTATATTAGCAGTTTTTTCAAAACTAGATAGATGCACTTGCTCAGTTAAAGCAAAGGTTGATAGATGCAATTTTATGATTTTGTGATCCAGGTGTAGCAACCTCAATTCCATGAAACGCATGCTGTCATTGACTGGCATCTCACTGTTACGATTCTTGGAATTCTCAATCATTTCTGCAAGCTTTGTACACTGCTGCATCGTTGGCAATAACTGCGAACTCAGGTTGTGCGCTTGGATTTCACATTCATTTCTGCAAGCTATTTTTTTGTTCCATTTATATCCCGCCTTTAACCGCAAAGGTCATAGCGGCGACCTTGCCTATTGTCAATGGTGTTACTCGTTTAACAGTGGGTTTTTTGGTCTTTGGGGGTTTTTATACATTGAATTCACACACACATTCACACTTTCATTCATACTTCCAGACTCAGGGAAGGATGACGAATAGTCTTGGCTGGAAAATATTCCTACTCCACTGCCGGGAATCAAACCTGGGACCCCTTGCACTGCAGGCTGGTGCTTCTGCAAGCTTTGTTATACTTACATGGCATTTTCATTGTTAGTTGGGGCACTACACTGTACTATGCACAATGGACAGCTCAGACTGTGAAACTGTACCAGTCGTAGAATGCGCAGGAGGTAGGAATTGCAAAAATAAGGAAAGGAAATCAAAATGCAAGTCAAGGAAAGCTCATACTCCAGCAATTACATGTTCACATGGTCTCGAGTGCACTCCATGAAATCCTAAAAGTAAAGGGCATAAGCACTGATGCAGCTGATTTGATTTATAATCAGCTAAGTGGATTTCACCAACACCTTTCCATGCCTAACAAAATAGATGAAGATAAGTTCCTTATGAAATATAGGAGTATTACATCTCCTAATCGCAGAGTGGTGCAAATAGAAAGCAGACTGTAAGCATTAAATACAGTGTGAGAATTAATGATGGTCAAATATTGTCAGTAAGTGCTGCAAGCTTCCAAGGAATCTCAGGTGTGCCAAAAGGTAGATTATCTCTCCTGGCTAGAAAATTTCACTTATCTGGGAATGTGCCAAAGGAAACCAGAGGAGGTGACAGAACAGGAATAATTGCAGAATATTACTGCTGCTATAAAGCAAGACATTAAGAAGTACAGATGTAGAGATCGCCACTATGGAAGAGCAAAATCAAGGAGTACCTCCAGAACGTGATAAGTGCTCGCCGTTTAATTTTCGTCCTCAAATCAGCAAAATTCATCCTCTTTTCCTTGTCAGCAAAATTCATCCTCTTTTCCTTGTATTAACGACAAATCAATGAAATGCAATCATTTGTTCTTTGTACTCGCTTGTATTATCTATGATATTTTTGTGTTGATCCGCATACAAAGCTATCTCTTGATGAATCATTAACACTATGCTGCTGATTCAGTAAAGCAGACAATACTTTTGTTAGTGGATATTGTTTTCGACTGATGATCATAAATCATATAAGTTAATTTAAGTTTCAATTCCCACTCGCCTGTTGACTAAAATCCAGTACTGAGTTCTACTTAAAGTTTTGGCCATTTAACAGTTCCACTTCTCAGATTATGTTTAAGGCGAGATACTTTCTTTAACATTTTTCTGATTTCGTCAAGTTCTAATCTTTTTTCAGTTCAAGGTGGCTTGACATACCTTTCTGCAGCCCTGTTTTCATGCTCTTTAGCATATGGAAAAACTTCCAGGTTAAATGCAATGCCTTTATAACCCATAGTTTACAAATAAAACCACAATATAGGTATGACAAGTGGATCTCAACACTAAAGAACCATAAATGAAGTTAGAACAAATAATATAAAAACTAAACGATGAAATATCTTACAGGCTTTTTTGCCATGGTTAACTGGAGATTGGTGTTCCAGATGTTTTGTCTACAGCTGTGGTAGACATCCTCAGTGGTACTGAGGAAGTCTCCTTGGGGAAGGTATCACTGCATCTGATCCGTTAACAGTTGTTTTCGCTCTATTTAAACTATGTGTGTTGTTCGCTGATTGGCCAAGGGTGGGCAGGGACATGGTGGCTGGAACACCCAGAAGAGATTTCATCTTACAATTCTGATGCTGGCCGTGAAAGCCTAGTATTTTAACATAAAATATTAACAGTTGTGCATCTGCTGAACTCTCTAAAATACTCAAAATTTGGAAGGAAGCTGACAATGAATTGCTTCAAGCCGAAACTAAGAAATTTTGAAGAAATGGAGCTTATAGGTACCCACCTCAATTTGCTACCCGCATATAAAACATCCCATTTTTGGGCCTAATTTGGAAGGGAAAGTGTATTGTATGTTGGCAAATAGGCAAATTTCATATGCTGAGACTTGGAAAAAAATCCGAAGTCTATTTTCCATTAGAAAGATATTTAACATAACTTTGATACTTAGACATGGAAGAGCGACATTTGGCATTTTTACTTACTGTAACGGTTTTCTGCTGGCTCACAGAGAGCTCCTTTGGTTTCCCCACGCCGCTGCCCTCTGTGCTGACTGAAGACACACTAAACGCGGCATGGGGTACATCAGGACCACCACTGAGGCCCTGTCCCCAGCGTTATACAGTACTGCTGACACGCCTCAGTCTCTTCACTGCAACAAACATGTATGTTAATACAATTCTGCCCACTTTAGCAAAACAAAGCTCTGTTTGAGCTCATATCACTTCCGTTAGTTTTGTACAAACTGGTTGGTTTCTTAAACTCTTTACATATCTTTGAATAAGCTAGTAACAGTGATGTGAAATTGGTCAAGACTAAATTACATGTAAGTGATGTTTCAATCTGACTCAGTTTTCATTACAATCTTGTTTACTTGTTTCTTTGGTGTTTGGTATGAGTAAATGATGTACGCAAAGACCATAATTATTTAAATAACAGGTTTCCAGTTCTGAACCGGTTTTAAAACACAAAAGCAGCTAAAAAATGGATTACATTCACATTACTTTTTCTACAAAGCTTTATTCTTCTGTTTTATGTTCAGACAAACACTTGTAGAAATGGTTTTATTAATTTTGTTGCATATAAGGAAAATGCAGGAGATCTAAGCAATATTTAAGTTTTTAAAAAGCCAGTCACTATGTGATGGAATACAGTAGGCTTTAAACGACACTCATATTGTAAAAAGCTGGTCAATGTGTCAGAAATTCCATTCTCTTTGAATGATCAAGAGATAAAAAAGAAATGATTTATCATTAGAGAAAGTGATGTGTAAGTATTGGAAAACTCTCTCACCCTGCTTTCTTTCATTTTTTTTTTCGTGATCCTCAAAACTTATATTTACAGAGAAATCTCAGCATCAGACTTTTGCGAGGAATCCAGCACTTCCTCTACTTAGTATAGGTTAAGTAGTACAGAAAGTGAAAATTCACATTTTAAGAACATCCCACTTGCAATATTATAATTGGTCTGTGCACTCACAGGATTTTCTCTGCTCTCTTGTACAAACTATTCTTAAAATGGTTTTATGTACTACATATTTCCTTATAGGTACAATGGGAGCAGTGACACACAGGAGGCATAAGTGATAGTCAAATCTTTAATGAGCTGATTGCTATGCAATTGCTTTGAAATTCCATCCTCTTTGATGGACGGCATAAATACTTCCCATTTCAGAAAAGTTATAGGCATTGGAAAATTCCAACATAACAAGGAATATCTCTGAAGTGGTTTGTTACATAAAAATGGAACAAAATGTGGTAATTTTACTTCACAAAAAATGTAGCTCTTGCTGTTTACCATTATGTAAAAGTCGTACAGAGCGAAAAGGACTTCCAAGGACAATCCCACAAAATTCAAGATATACATTTCATTTGTTACAAAAATATCTTCATTATACTGTATTTTAATTAAAATCTTGTCACTTTTGAGAAAAATAAAAAATTTCGAAAAGTGTTCCATGTAATGGGTAGTCTGGGGAGAGGATTAGCCTTCGTCTCATACTTGGGAGATGCTGAACTTAAATACCAAATTTGTATTTAACACTTCTTTTCTGTTCACAGAAACTCGCAAAAGGACCTTTTTCTAAAAATGCTTTTCTTGGATTCAGGGAATCTCAAAGTTGTATTTCCAGTGAAATCTCTAGATTGAATTTTTTGATGAAAAGCAATAGCTTATCTACTTACTATGTACACCCAGGGACAAAGAAAATGAGTTATGTCTGGAACGCCAAATTCGTCCTACACGGCACAGCATGTTCACGCCATCCCCTATACAGACGTGTAGCGGCAGCAACAAGTTGTCACAAGTTGAAAATCTTATTACTAAGTTCAACTTCCCTGTTCTACCACTATCGCGGCGTCAGACGTTTACATCGGAGGCTCACATTTTTCGTTTGAATCCGACTTTACTTAAGGTGGGGGATTAGCCCAACGCTTAAGGTCCCGGTTTTATCCCCAGGGTACTCGAGTAGATGCTCAGTTCTTGAGGTTGGGATTTGGCATTTCCTCCCAACCCCGAAAGGTTTTTGTTTTCCCGCCAATACACGGGAGGCTGCTTGCAGCCCCCACTGGGCGATGGGGGGCGCCACAAAGTTTTTTTTTTTTTTTTTTTTTTTTTTTTTTTCCCGGTAGGATTCGGTCCATCTTTTACGGTTTACCAGTTATACAAAAGATCCACAATGAAGAGGACTTCAGACGCAATTCCCAAAAATTCAAGATACATTTCATGTCATGAATGTGTGAGGCTGGCAACCCGTCAAAAGTTCACTCCATTGCTTATAAACACGCGACCGATAACAAAGAGCGGTCAGAACAAATACCCGATTGCACACAGTTCTAGAAGGTATTCACGTGCTTGTTCACCATAAGTTTTGAGTAAAAGGTGTATTTTCAGAAAAATAGGCGCGCCATTCTCGCTATATAAGCGAGTCAGCCAACCAGAGTTGAATTAGGCGTTGAGTCAGTTTGTAAGTGTGTGTTGGGCCAGTCAGTGTTGAGCGAGACAGTTGTTGAAAGTTTAGTTTTACAGTATTTAGACAGTTGACCATAGGCGTGGTTTGTCTGAACAGTCGAGCAATGTTATAGTCGCCGTTATGAATGAAGGCGGTTGCGCAGAACAAATATTCAACGAAGTCAGTCACGTGTATTCTAGCCAATCAAGCGTAGTGTTTCAGGGCGCGTTGGAGAGTACTTGTCTACAGTTTAACGATGATATTAAAATAATTCCGAGCAATAAGTCCACTTCATTGTGTGACAGTAATTTTGTTAATAGTTCCAACTATTGCAGAAGAAAAAGAAAATTAAAAGAAAAGAAATAAAAAAAAAAGCGTTATTCAGTCAAGCAAGAGAAATGTGTAACGTATACAAATATTTCCTGAGAAAGATGGGAAACAGTTGCAACGCAGTACTTCGCCTATTACCCCTACATGCGCGTTATGTTATTTACCGCCATCGTTCCTGACGACTACTCTAGTAAAATGCGTTAACGATAAACAGAACTTTTTGTGATTGAAGTTTTAGAAGAGAAATGAAGCGATAGAAAAAAAAATTAACTGGAATTGTCATTTGTCAATTAAAATTGCTGAAAGCTATTTTTGAGAAAATCAAAATTTTTGAAAAATGTTCCATGTAAAAGGTGGTTTTGAGATGAGAATTTTCTTGACAGTCTTAGTTTCGCATACTTGGGAGTTGCCAAACTTTAAACACCAGGTTTGGTATATTATCAGATTTTCGTTTGAATTCTACTGTTCAAGACACGCGGACCTTTTTCTAAAAATGCCTTTTTATAATTCTCGGGAGTCCAAAACATATTTCCAATAAAATCTCAGTAACTACTTTTTGGGTGGAATTGGAAAATTTGGTTGGAAAACCTTTCTCTACCTAAAATGTACATGGTAGATAAAACAAAAATGAGCAAGTAAGTCAACACTTCGTTGGACAACTTGACATTTCACACAAGTATACCCGGATTACCTTTTAAATATGTATATTTATTTGGAATATAGAGTTTTACTTACACACAAACGCAGGCTGCAGCCATGGCAGATGTCCGAGTATGAACTGAGCAAAAATACACTTCACTCCGTGAGGGCAGGTGAGGAGCTTGCCAAATATAAGTTGGCAATGTTATTGTGAATCATGGATAAACAGGGCAATGTATCTCAACAAAACAATCTGGGACTTCAAAGTTTTATTTAAACTGCTTCCTTCAAACCACCTCCCTTTGTTACATTTCACTTGAAGGCACTTCAGTGACAAAGAACTTGTGTATATTCACGATAGACCGAGTTAAAGCGATTTAAATATGAAAGAAAAAAATACAAAAAATTGGTTGCCACTGATTCAGAGGTTCCAGGTTTAAACCCGTCTGAGGACTTTCTCTTTAATTAAAGCATCTTCTATCCTCTGCGAAGTCTGTAACATGCATTTCACAACAAAAGATAAGCCTACATTCCAACATGTTTGTTGAAGTTGACGATTATATAAACGACAAAAACAAGACAAATACCATTGCAAATGTCCTCCTCCTTCCCCGTAAACCTCTCACTCTGCAATGAAATATGGCTAACGAGCCAATTACGTTTGCTACGTCGTGAATTAAAGTCACGAGGTAATCACGACCAACACGAAATGCTTTTGAATAACAATAGTCCGCATATCTTGGTTTTAAACGAGGATTAGAACTATTTACTTGGTTGACATTTTCGCACCAGTTTTGTTTCATTTGGAATTACTTTACTACATATAAGTTTCATCCCAGCAAACAGCAATTGATATGTACGTTTTAACAAGAGCACTTTTCTAGAATTCACGAACGTAAAATATGGCACACTGCCTCTGTGGTCTTCAAATCCAGAGGTCCCGGGTCCGATTCCGTTGGAGGGGACTTTTTTCAGACAGGATTATTCCCCATCCTACCTAGAGCCTGAGAGAGAGAGAGAGAGAGAGAGAGAGAGAGAGAGAGAGAGAGAGAGAGAGAGAGAGAGAGTGTGTGTGTATCAATGCCAACCCAAAGATTTAAAGACCATATAAAGCAAAGGAACAATCACTGCTGTTGAGTAACTGTTCCAAAGGTTGAAACCGCCGATATGACCTTAGATGTTAAAGGCGGCATATAAATATAAATGGAACATTAAGAGTCTGATGTGTTGCACTCGCGACTTTCTCTATTCTTGTACAACCATTCTTACAAACACTTATTCCTCTATATTCCTGTTAGTCGAGATAAACATTTGCAGAAAATATCTTATTGCTGATTTTGTTGTAGGTGCAACGAGAATATGGGAACACAGAGGGATAGTCAAATCTTTAACGCTTTGAAATTCCATTCTCTTTGCACGGGCAACCAAAGTGAATAACGGCTTTCCATTTGGGAAAGGCATTGCAAACTCACGCAAATAACAAGGAATTTCTCCAAGAGGGTTCACTTCCCAAAAGGTGTATAGACATAACGAGTGTTTTAACGAGATCTATTTTTGATATATTAAGATTTGCTCTATCACGGTATACCGGCTATGCAAAAGTCGGTAAGAACGAACTACTACAAGGGCTATGGCCAGAAAATTCAAAATATATTTTTCATTTGCAATAAAATATTTTAAATAATGGCGTATTAACCAAAATCGTTTGCTATTTTCGAAAAAATTGCATGTAAAGGGTAGTGTAGGGTGGAGGAATTGTCTTCAAAATCTTCGTGTCGCATCCTTGCACAATTTTAAGCTTAAATACCAACTTTTGTTTTTAACCGACATTTCGTTTAAGTTGTGCTGTTCACACACACACGCACACACCATTTTTTCTAAAACGGCCTTTTTCATGCAGGGGACCTCAAAACATTTCCGGTGAAATCTTCACATCGAAATTTTGGATGGAATACAAGTCTAATGCCAAAATGTGAAAAGAATAGTTTTCTAGAAAAAATTACTTTTATCAAAAAAATGTACCATCGCCTGGTTGAATTATTATTGGCTGAAGGTTCTTGATTTATAGCTATATTCATAGAAAATTGAATTAACGATAACTTTTTCCTTTGGCGTAGATTCAACGGTTTTTGTGTAAATTAAATTTAAAAGAACCCACAATTTGCCTTTTTGTTACAATAAATTGTGGGGTTTTTTAAAGTTAATTTACACAAAAACTTGATTCTATTGAAATACGCCAAAGGAAAAAGTGGTCGTTTATTCAATTTTCTATGAGTATAGCCATAAATCAAGAACCTTCAATGAATAGCTTTTCAGCCAGGTGATAATTTTTTTTAATAAACATTTTTCTATAAAACTATAAACTTTTCAACATTTTGGTATTCGACTTTCTTGTTATTCACAACATGAGAAATTCACTGTTAAAATCTGACGGATCATTTCACTTCCACCCCGTATAAGTAGTAGAGAAAGTAAAACGGGCTTCAAATAAGCATACACTAGAAATGGGAATGATCCATCCGCCAAGCTTTCTCTGTAAACAAAATAAAAAGGCTTAACGCATTTTAAAATAACATGATTTTCCTAAGAGAAATGTGGTTGCATTCCAAGATAGACACTCTTTTTAAGATTCTCGGATTTATCTTACTGAAGGTCGCATAATATGCACGTACGCTTAATATGCGAAGGAAATGTCAGTGCAACACTTCATTTGAGTGCTACGTTTGAATTCAAATGGATACATTGGAAGCACCCAAAGAAATCGCTGATACTGCAATGGAGTGATTGCAGAACTGTCACCCAAGAAGTATTAAAGAATAGTGTGTAATTAACACTGTGCAACCCATGTAGAAGAAATGTGAAATCGAAATAGCTATCGATTCAAAACATTAGTTCTACAAGACCTTCATTCAGAAAGAAATTACGCATATATAGAAGGCCTTGCACATGAACTGCTTTATTATACTGCTATGTAGTGATTAGAATATATTGTAAGGCATTCGCTATGATCCAAAAATGGAGCATGTGCCCAATAAGTGCTAGAATGTGTGAAGTGCTATAAAATAGTTCAAACATCGCCCAGAGAGATGTCAAGGTAGTAAAATATTGACCTTAAAGTCCTTACACCTATGTTTCCTTGTGTCCTTAGGGAACTATAAATCGTATCGGCATTTCTCCTGAAGGCCAATGTACACACCCGTTCGGAAAATTTAAGGTTATATTTTCCAAGCAAGTTTTTCTGGACATGTAAGCACAAAGTACCGCGTACCATTTTATTCATACTGCTTGGGCGATTCAGCAATGCGCTTGGATTGGTGGCGCTGTTATCGTGTTTATATATGTACAGTTTGTCCAGATCGTCCTGACACTCCGCATGTGACTGGAGTGGTAGGGAACAATCTTCTTGGTTCTGCTTCTGCCACTTTACCTTCCTCTACCTCTCCGGTGCCCAGCTCAGCACCGGTGCTACTGTCGGTGCCGGCTGGGGTCTAGGCGGCACCTCAGTTGGAAAGAACTGGGTTAGGCAGAGCACGCGTACCTCTTACGTTTGTTTATATGCGGCCCAACGGATGTTACCTGTCCTAAAGTAATCCCTATTTATCGTCATACACTTGCTTCGGCAAGTTTCAATACACTTGGTTAAACATCAGGCTTTTTAATTCCCACGTTGCAAAGCACTGACACTGAATATATTATGATTCAAGTTATTCTGTTTTTAACAGGAATAGTTTCATAATAATGTATTCTTGTATTTGCTTAAAATATTAGTATTCTTGAAAGGTAGAACTGGAACTTAAAATAGTATTCTTCCCTGACCTGATTTATTATCGCCAAGAAATTAAAGTGGTGAGTATACCTCGGACTTTTAGTTCCTAAAAATCTTAAATTGGATACCTAAAACAGGTTCTATCACAATTCAAAATAGGTTCTAATATTAGAAAAATAAGCTAACAAAACATGACAATTTTATTTCCATTACAAATTAGTCAAAACATTTGACGGAGGGTCTGTCGTTCAAATCCCAGCTGTGGCATTGTATTTTTCAGCTTTGATTCTACCTCTCAAACATTGTCCACCAACAGTAAGTTTGTTGGCATAAATAATTTGATGATGTCCTTACTGTATATGTCCATAATTGGAGCCACAGTATACAATCGACACCTTTTCTAAGATTTCCATTGAAAAACTGCAACACTTGTTAGATCATCTTATAGCCGAAATGAGCGTTCTACATCAACTGTCACTGGGGCATATTTGAATATTGGTATTAGGCGCAAGGGAACAGCACATTCATGTTTAGGTGTTTTGGCAGACATGACAGCAACTGTGCAGAGAATTGTCAGTCGTTTTTGCTCTTCTTGGGCACTGATTTTAGTTTTTTTAAAAACTTTTTCACCAACATAACTAGGAACCAAGTTGAATTTTTCTGTCACCTCTTCTATCAATCGCAGTTGCGTGTAGACCGGTTTGTCTGAAGTCTCTTAGAGCATTAATAGTGGGGACCAGAAATACATAGTGTAATTTGATGAGTGCAGTATCATGGGCAATTGTTGGGTCCCGCACAAGTTCTTTAGCTGAAGTAATGCTCGCTGCATCCTCCCCCAGTTTGGAAACAATGCTCTTAATGTCCTCCATATTAATGCATTGTTCACTGCGATTGTTGTCAAGGCATGACTGGCATGCAGCCTTTCCATATTACCAAATGAAGAAATTGGAGAAAATGTAAAATTACGTAAAAATAGGTTCTAACGTTTAATTAGGTATTTTTTTAGGTTAAATAGGACCATTTTCGAACATGTATTTCCATAATTAGTATATACACAACTTCTATTTTCTGTACATCATGAGGAACAAAGTAGGTTTTTACCTAAACTCCGAGGTCTAGCGATGAGAGATTCATCTTCAAATTTCTGTGCAGTATTCGTTTCCATTTACGTTCCAACTCGTAATCAAGTCAATTACCTACCACTGCAGTAATAAAATATTGAGTCAGTTGCCAATAAATATGGAGGATCGATTGACTATGCAGGAGGAACAATTCAGCATCTTACCTCTAAAATATATGCCACAACAATCGTGTAACACGAACATTAGTCACACGAGTTGTTACATCTAATTACAGTGTATTATACTCTAATATCTGAAATTAATGCCAACCAACAACAAATCCTTTCAGGTGATTGACAAGTTAAACTTATTTACTGCACTCTTATCTGCTTCATTCTTTACTCAAACACAAAGATTGTTCTAAAAAATATTGTTTTAAAAAAGTGTGGCACAAACTGATTTTAACGAAATACGCACCAAGCAGCTAATATTTGCTGCAGAAAGTTAACTAACCGGGGATGTGTGGAAATGACCTATTTTAATTTTTCTGGCTTGATTATGCAACCTTGGGATATAGCCACGTCAGCACAAGAGGACTTTACTTGGCTATAAAAAGGGAATGTCACAGCTGATGTTGACAAAGTCACTCTGGTTTATTTAGAGAATCCTACTGCGTAGAGTTTTAAGAGTACAGGGAAGTTGGCCTCGGTCAATAACTCGTTTGTGTGTGCCACTTTATAACGGCCCTAACCAAAAATACTCGAGAGGAAGACCAGTCTTATTTTTAAATCACTCGTTTGTTGTTGCTCCGCTGTAACATTACTAAATGAATAGAATAGTGATGGGTAGAAGGAATCGGAGTCGTTTCAAAAGCACGCTTCCCCCGAGGGAAGTGAGAAGTAACCACTCCACTACTCGGATCTGACACTTCCTTACAGTTCCGTCGGAGTAAAAGTTGATTTGTGACTGCAAGTAGTGTTAACTGGTTGGTTAATTATACGAGAATACACATATTGGTCGGCAATATGTCCAGTGAATCTTCATTAAAAGCCGTTATATTAAAAAATCTCACTCTTTTGAAACCACTCACGCAAACAGAAACTTGATCCCATCTATCAACGGCAAAAGGGCAGATTCAAAGGAGCTATTGTCGATTCAAATAGCGTGACCGGCAACTGTGATCCTGCTTCGGTGTTCACATGGACGAGAAGTAATATTGCTCCAAACTGGTGTATCAACGTGAAACAAGTGAAGATTACTGCTTCACATCACAAACTAATTTAAAATCACTGGACCGTACGCACGTATAGACTGAAAATTTTAGTACTTTACATACCTACAGCATATTCCTCATCAGCTTCGCTGCTGGCTATCCACCATGAGGTAGATTAGTGGAGTTACCAGCAAAATAACAGTTAATTCTGATATGCCGATGTAGTTGAGGTAACTATTTTGTAATTTGCGTTATTTTGTATCGTATGATCTTTTTACTTTCACTACTACATATAGTAAGTAGAGGACGTATTGTATACCGCCCATAAATTCGATGTTGAGATTTCACCGGAAATATGTTTTGAGACACCCTGAATCCAAAAATGCATTTTTAGAAAAAGGTATGCGCGCGTGTCAGTCTGGACAGCATGACTCAAAAATGAAAATTAGTATTTAAGTTTAATATCTTTTACGGATGCGACACGTAGATTTTGACCCTGATCTAACTTTATATGGAAACTTTTTCGAAAATTTCGATATTCTGGAAAATCAAAACCAGAGGTCCCGGGTTCGATTTCCGACTGGAGGGTGGAAAGTTTTTAGCCAGGATTCCCTACACTCCCTACCTAGAATGTCGAAGTGGAGTCAACATGTGTCTGAATTTAGAGACGGCCAAAGAATAGTAAACGAGGAACGCTGCCATAAGCAATTTGTTCCAAAGACAAAGCCCATACGACTTTCGATAACTATTCCACTCATACGCAGTAACAATTTCAAATTCCAACCCATGACAGCCTTCATTTGCGAACAATTTATCAAATTTCATTATCACATCCTCTTGGATCACTTGTTCTACGAAAACCAAAGACTCCGAACTGGCTGCGCTGTGTTTTGTCTGTACGCGTCCGCGGCGCTCGTCGCCGCCTGCCGCTGTCATAGAACAGCGCGGATGAAACCATACAACATTTTTAGAACTACTTTTGAAGGTTTTACTTACCAATATTATTAACGGAGATGGTGAAACTGGCCACCATCATCGTCCACACCTTTTTTGGCGCCTATTTAGGAAACTATCCAACACTCGCCGTAGTTCATGTTGAGAAATGCTGGCAATTTCCTGGCGGATATTTTGTTTTAACTATATTTTAACTCTTCCAGAGTGTGTGAGTTTGTCTTTTACACTTATGTTTTAAGTTACACCAGAAATAGAAATAGCAGATCTGGAAGTCGTTCCGCAAATCGCACTTCCACTTGGCGAGCTGAGTTAAACGAATCAAATACGCGCTGTGCAGTAGAAAACAAATGCTGAGTCACAATACACTATGACTAAGTACATGACAAAATAATAAAGCACATTGGTAATAACTCACACTATCACGTCAGCTCAATACTGCACTTTCAAAGTAGAGAAAAACAAGTCAACCACATGACCTTGTGTACAGCAGCCGCGTTATTGTGTTTTGGAAAAACACCGCGCTGCGGTTCGGATGTTTTTGGGACTCGCTGTATTATCAGGTATCTTAGCTGCACTGTCCTACAGATGCGCAACAGAGCAGCTAGGTTTAAATGTCAAAAAATGGCTGGCTCTTGCTTCGGTGAAGCATCGAACGCTGGAATAGATTAAATAATTTTAAGAGGGAAACCTCAATACAACAGGAACTATGTTTGGAATCAGTTTGTTAAATTTTGAATTTAACGAAATTATAAATTAACAGCAGATACTTCAACTACTAACATTGCAAACTCTTTAAAATATTGGAGCATCAATATGAGAATCTTGTAGGCCGTGCCAATGGACGCTGATGTATGTATGCCTGCGACGTGTTAGTAATTACTAGGGCCCGGATTTTTAGGTTCTTAAAATTAACGTTTTAGTTATTTTTGTATCTTAAAGTTTTTTTTAGTTCTTTAACCTCCTGAAATAGTTTTTATATTATTTTTTATTTTATTATTAATTGTCCTCTTTTTTATAGCAATGCTGCTGATATGACCTGTAGATTCTTTGTGCTGCTCAAAATGCCATTTTTGGCCAGAGGGCACCTGGAAAATACGAAATAAAATTATAGTTCATATGCTATGTGCATTATAACAGGTGCTTAATCCTTACCTGCATTCCAGCATTCGAAAACAGGTTGCACAGGTTATCCCATGAGGTATGTTTATCTGCACAGCACCTAGCCGCTTAATGCGACTTTATCTGTGCAGTATAGAAGGTGTTCATATTTGTTCAAGCTTTTGTGTCTGTGGGCATTGTTTCTTTCGCTTTTGGCAGATTTGGCAAAATATTACTTTGCCATTTGTGGTGAAGTTCAGATCGTTACCTATCCATTGACGAATCAACCACCTTGGAGATGAGCTGACTTTATGCATGACACTGGCTCCTTAAATTACCTGCTTAATCTAAGGAAAATTGACTTCTAACGATGTAGTAATTGTATGCATTAACATAACACGATAGTCGACTGAACACAACGGATACTGTTTTTAAACTGATTGGTTTGAGTTTATGGCGGGTTCTGCTAATGCCCCTTTCCCCTCGACAACAATCCCCACATTGCTTGCTTGCAACAATACAGAGCTTGGTCCCACACAGCAAAATGCAAATACTTCCTCTTGCATTGTTTTCAATACTCCTCTAAGCATACATAAGCGAAAAGACGTAACAGTTAAAGTCTATTCATAATTTCATAAACATTTCATTTTCCCATTTTAAAATAGTTTTTTTTTTTTCATTTTAAAATAAATAGGAGATTTAGCCTCTTTTAGGTTTTAAAGGCTCATTTAGCCATTTTTAGGTTTTATAAGATTCAAGTATTTGGCTCCGATGATTATGAAACAGATAATAAAATTAAACCACTGCAGTTAACTATCAAGGAATAAAATAGTTAAAAAACTAAGAATCCGGGCCCTAGTAATTACAATGCAGCATTTAAATATTTCATAAGCAATATCCTTTAATTCGTGAAATAGCCTTAATAAATGCAACTCGTGATTGCCAATTTATGTAGAGAATTTGACTATCACTTGCAGTATTACTTGTGATAAAGACAGCATATAAACATAATTGCATTTCCTTCCTAATAATGTTGTGGCACCTCTTTGGTACAGTTTACAAAAGCAGCAAATAGCACAACCAAATAGGACGAACATTTTAAGAGGGCAAGCGTTAAAAAATGGCTACGAAAACAGCTGTTCGATGGGTTTATAACTTTGGGAGTAGGTTTCAGAGCAGTGCATTTACCGTTTCCGCCACGCTCGCCTCAGAATTACGCTTTACTTATCACAAAGCATAGTTTTTACTGGCACTGGTATCAGAACAATCGATCTCGCTGAGAAGGCCCAGGTTAAGGAGCTTGCTATAGCTCAAAATCTCCTGTGTTCTGCTTTGGAACATTCGCGAAAACTTACACATGACTGGCACTGCCCTCTATCACGTGTTTTTCTGTGACGGAGTAAGAGAAAGCGAGCAGTAAAACGAGGAATGATACATATGGAGGGGGAAGAAGAATTTGTGGTCTTCATTCCTTTCTTACCGAGATCGAGCAGGAATTGGAACTTGTCCTTCAACAATCTCTGAACTTTAACCTATCAGCTGATTTCAACATTTAGCAATAGACTACATATAGTTAACTGATCACATGACTAACCAATACAACATTGAACGCATTTGTCCCATCCCTAAAAGTTTTTTGAGGGAAACGGCCGCATTCGCGTTTCAACATTTTCAATATGTACTCAATAATATATATTCAGTAAAGCGCATTGTGTAATATGTACCTCTAAGCATAGTACAATTATTTAAAAGAGGAAGAAATAAATTCATGAACTGAATAGTTCCGCTTTGTGCTGAATTTATGTGGTAATGGCTCTGTTCTGTCAGTTTAAAGATTTGCTCCACCAAATTTAATCTAATTTTGAAAATAGTTGCCAGTTTTAAAAAGTTGCAAAATTATAAAACGCAAAATACAAAAACTAGTTTTAACACGAATAAATATATTTTTTAATACCAAGAGATAACTTTCTCCATTACTTTCTTTAAAGCGTGTACAAGTACTTCATTTAACTTGCACCTTTATAGGAAATAAAGGTACAAAAAAGTTACTTTTTACCTAAAATACGCCGAAATCTTAATGGAATGGAGTCAACCTATAAAATGATGCTGCTTATCTCTTAACCTGCACAACGTACGTTTCAATTGGTAGCTATTTAAAACAATATTTTACTTCTACTGTGAGCGTGTTCTGCTGAACATCTGAAGGAAACCATGCGAAAAATTGCAGTGGCCAATACGCAACAGAATCAAGTTGACCACGCGACTCGATATGCGAGAGGAAGCTACCCAATTTATCGGAAGTTCTTTTACTTCTCTACACTACATCTCAAACAACCCATCAGATGGAAAATTTTCATAATTTTATGTTGGTTAAAACGAAATATTAAAAATATTTCCATGACAAAATTTATATGTTTAATTTCCTGGGAATAGTCTGGTCTTTGAGTTTCGCAGTTACTGGTAAGAGACAAAATCTTACTACTAAACAATGTAGGTCTTGTTAAAGTACAAACTGAGTCAAATTGTTTTTGGAAGTTAGCTATATTCGAGTAATTGTTTTGGGTTTAACTTGTCAAATATTTATACTGCTTTCAAGTAATAAGTCGCTATTTGTTTTTTTTTTTGTTTTTTTTTTTTTGTTTTTTTTTGTTTTTTTTTTTTCCCCTCGTGGTCATACAAAGAACATGCCATTTCAAAGCCATTCATATGGCGAACCAATTTTTGAAAATTGGACTACCCTTAGGCTACTATACAACGAAACGTGCAAGTGTGTAATGAACGTTTGTCTCTCAACACACCGGCCAAAAAATTCACACAGAGAAACTTGACTCTCCACCAGAACAGGCCGAGATTGGAAGCCACACCCGTTGTTATACAGGACATGTGCACTGCATTCCTTCCATTTAATTATAACTCCATCACACAGGGCTGTCAAAACAAGCGCTAATTCTATCGCTATTTCTTCTCTACCGCTTACCTATACACATAGTAAGCAGAAGATGTATCCCATAAGGATATGTTGCGGAAAACAGGTTTTGTCTCCCCAATTATTAAATGCATTTTTAGAATACCGTGTGTTTGTATGCAAACTACTAAAGAAAGGTTAGGTAAACAATACACACACATTATATATATATATATATAAGAGCAATTCTTGTATACAAATATATTCCGCGCAACTTGGAAACGGCTCTAACGATTTCCATCAAATTTTGTATTCCGATAGGGTTTTATTTTTTACGTTCATCTATATACATAGGTGTAATTCCCGAAAAAACGCGATTTTACATTTAAAAAAAACATTTTATTCCCGCTTCTAAAGAGCAAGGGTTACATTTTTTTATACATACATATTACATTCTCGGTGTTTTCTCTACTCACTTTTAGGCGACACATTCACATCCTCTCTACTCACTCTTCTACAAAGAAGTCCTACAATTTTCTGTATGTTTGAAATAGAAATGCTACATATTATATGCATATTGTTTTCTCTACTCACTTTTAGGTAACATTCACATCTGTCTGTTCACTCTTCTACAAATAAGCCATACAATTTTGTGCATGTTTGAAATAGAAATGCTACGTATTACATTCACACTGTTTTCTCTACTTACTTTTGGGTAACACATTCATAATGTTTCTCTACTCACTCTTCTAGAAATAAGTCGTAGCAAGTTCTGTATGTTTGAAATAGAAATGCTATTACATTCACCGTTTTCTCCTCTTTTAGGTAACACATTCACATCTCTTTCTTTGCTCACTCTTCTACAAATAAGTCATACAATTTTCTGTATGTTTGAAACAGAAATGCTGTATATTACATTCCCGGTGGTTTCTCTACTTACTTTTAGGTAACACATTCACATCCCTTTCTCTCCTCACTCTTCTGCAAACAATTCATATATATAACAATGTCGAAAACCGTTTAACCGATCACCGCGAAATTCGGCACGTACATGTATTTTTTTTCTGGAGAATGTTTTCACGATAACAATTTTACTACACAATATATTACTTTCAAATGGTTTTGTACTCGCTTTTCTTTTACGTAGCACATTCATATATCCTCTGTTTGCCCTTTAACATACAATTTTTTATGATTGAAATATAAATGCATTGTATTACAATAACACGATTTCCTCTACTAATTCTTCCTTTAAGAGGCACCATTAGTCTTTCGCTACTCGCTCTTCAACATACAATTCATACAATTTGCTATATGTTTGAAGCAGAAATAAAACGTATTACATTCTACTCGTTTTACGTAACAATTCACATGCTATTCCCAATCGTTTAGCAACTTCATACATACCGACGCCTATACATATCGTATGTTGAAGAGCGAGTAAATTCCAAAACAGGTTGACCGATCGCCATGAAAATTGACATCTAAGTGTTTTCACGGCGAAGGTATTTATGCAATCCATTTTACCACGCAATGTATTACGTTCGCATGGTTTTCTCTACTTCCGTTTCTTTTACCTAACATACTACTCCCGCTTCTACAAACAATCCATACATTTTTCCATACACTTGAAATATAAGCGCAACGCATAACATTCACACGGTTCTTCTACTCATTTTTCTTTTACTAAACACAATCACATTTCTTTTACTACTCCAGCTTCGACGAACAATTACGAACAATTCATACAATTTTCTATACGATTGAAACAGAAATGCGTAGTACATTCACATGGCTTTATCAATCAGATTTTCTTCCTGTAGTATTTTATTGTTCAACAGTGCTTTTGCTTAGTGTCGCTCCGGTCTTTTAATAAAAGATAAACAGTTAAAAAGTAAAGTAATCACAATTGGTGTCAGGAGTGCGACGGAAAGCACGATATGGAACAGTTGATGAAAGAAATGTTAGCCAAGATAGACATAATGGGAAATGAAATGAATTCCGAAATGCGGAAGAGAAAGCAAATATGAAAGCCGAATTGGAAAAATGTAAATTACGCAATACAAAATATGGGAACAAAAATGGCCAAAATGGAGACGAAAATGGAAGCAAAATTGAAAATGTTAACTCCGAAACGGAAAAGATGAAGACGGGAATGTCCAATATGAAGATAGATCTATCGGAGAATACTAACGAGGGACTGGCCAGGGTTAAGGAAGCCATGGAAGAACTCGACGGAAACATGAAGGACCTTGGCCAACGTGTTAACGCTCTGGAGTCAATCGCAGCCCCAAAGAACTGAACTCCATAATGGAACAAATGCTCGACGAAAATCTCTAAGTGGATATCTATATGGGAGGCCTGCGTTCAGCAGTAGACGTTTTACAGCTGAAATGGTGTTTAAGAAATATATGTATGCATTTCTATATCTCTTATCTCGGAAATGACGTAACAATTGCGACAAAATTTTTATTCAGTTAACGTTATGCCTTTCAGGTTTATCTAAATAAGCATCTTCTGGAATAAACAACAAGATTTCACAAAGTCAGAGGCGGAAAACGCCAAGCGAAGATAGGTCGCCCAGGTACTAATATACAAATATATTCCGCGCAACTTGAAAACGGCTCTAACGATTTCGATCAAATTTTGTATTCAGGTTTTTACTTATTATTGGCTATACAGGTGTCATTCGTGGAAAAAACCCGCGATTTTACGCCTAACAGTCAACTATTTTAAACCTTATTTTGGGCATAATTTCTCTGTTAATAGGCCGCTTTCAACAAACAAGCCAGGGTGTTAAAGGTATCGTCAAGAGCTTTCAGAAAACCTGAAGAAAATCGACAATCTTAGTCTACGTGTAACAGTCACAAGCAGTCGAAACATTTTGGCCATAATTACCTGACAGGCCATAATGGGGGGAGGGGGGGGGGAATATCAGTTTTGGGGTATTCCAATAAGCTATTTCCTCTATAGTTCATTCTTTTAGAAGTTGCATGATATAATCACGGTTGCTTCTGTCACGTTTGTTTCATGTCAAGAGGCTGACCTATTAACCTCCGCATACCATTCTCCTGCCGTTCAGAAACTTGCTACACCATTTTCTGTCGTTTCACGGCTGTCGTAAAATATACTAACAAGTGCTAGCGAAACACTAACTTAAAATATACATCTACAAATATTACTTTATTGCATTATAACTGCACATTTCAGTGAAGTAGCCTATCAGACCGGGGTATGTAACCCAAAGAATTGTGAAATTCATTAAAATATGACCGAACTTAAAATTGCCCTTCGGAGTTTTCGTCTTTTATCATTGTCTGAAAGAAATGTTGGATAATACTGCGAGCATGATTCTAAAGTAAATCTGCTTTTCTGTCCCAACTAACATTATAAAGCAAATAAACCTCTCCAACATTTCCGTAAACATGTAACTAGCGATACAAACTTGTTCTTCACTCTGTGTCAGACGTTTCACCTGATATTAAACAAAAGGTATCAAATTTCTTAATTCCATGTGTTATGATGACACAATTAAGCCATTCAGATGAAGTTGCACGAAAAACAGTCGATTTTTCTAAGTGCTCTTACAGGGAGGCGTCATATATTGCCAAGAGCTTAAACTGATTATTCAATGAAAATTCTATTCCTGGATTTATTTAGTTTTTCGCATATTATGCGATTACAAAAATGGTTGTGCTTTATGGAATTCCAAACTCACTTCTTTCGAAGAAAGACCTGATTACCCACAAGCCAGTGCGTAGGATCAGACGCCTGTCGGGGAGCATAGGAACGTATGGACCGGATAGAGTGAAGATCTGGAAGCGGGTGGTCAGCCGAGCATCAGGTATGAGAGAGAGGAAGAGGATGATTGTAATGCAGGCAAAATCTATGGATGGAAAGGTGGTGATGGAGCAAGTGGTGAAATGGGTGACGGGTGAAACCGGACAACGTGCCCAGACGCTGCTTCGTCCACCACGAATACCACATGGGTGGTAGGCGATCAGTCCAACCGCTCGAACATGGCGACGCATGGTCAACAAATTTGTTTTAAGTACCTATTACGACACAGCCAGGATTTACTTTCATAAACTTTGAATGTTGAAATGCCTTATACAGGTTTTGATGTTCGTCGTAATAGTGAGTGCGGGCTTTGGAGAAGCTGCTGTAATTATATACTGGTTTTCAGAGGAATGTTAATGTTTGCAAGCTTCCCATGTTGAGTTTGTCCATTGCACAACAGTTTATTACCATCTTCGTTGACACGACACGGAAACGAAGTTTTGTTTACTGCTGTAACTCAGATTCATGTTGTGACGTCACGAATGTATACTGTCGGTGTGCATATTAAAGTCCCAGAATCCACGTAAATCTTAACCTATATTTGCTGCTTAATTATAAATAATGAAGTGTCCAAATCCTGTTCAAATGTCCCCATTTAAAGAGCACACATTGAAGACCAAACAACGGGCGAATTGCTCTATATTCACGACTATAAATGTAATACTGTTAACGCAACTCTTAATGAGATGTACAATAACCCATTACATGCTGTGAGTCAAGTGCACAGCACCACTTTTCTCCAGCTGAAAACAGATGCCGTCGACCCAAGCTTTGTTCCCAAGCATACCCCAAATCATTACAGAGTGGCGCGAATTCAAATCATAATACCCAAGAAAGATTGATTTTTAATGGTATTAAAACGATTAGCGAGCACCAATTTGACACTCAGAGGAAAAAATCTCACGTCCACTGACGCTACACTTTTTACGTCTAATCATATTGAAGCTTATATTAATTCGTAGTCATACAATAATACTTTATACACTATTTTAGACAGAGGGAATTATTTATGGTTTAATAGAGGCAATGCTTGAAGCAACAAATGTTATACCAACAGGAATAACATAACTCGAAACTGTTTTAGGTCGTTTTAGAGTATATCCCCCTTAAATGGAACCGGTATCTAAAGTTGTGCCTCAAAATCCAGAGTTTGTTTTGAAAGGCACAAAAGCCAATACACGCCGTTCGTGTGTGTATTAAGGATTAAACACGCAATAAAATCATATTTCATCTAAATACCACACATCATAGCTCCACCTTGTTGCATGACCTCACGACACCCTTGTACCACTATAATGATCGAGATAGAGATTAGTACCGCGATAGTTTTCCAGAGCAGCAGCGTTGCCAACTTGTTTCCTTTCCCATTAAACATGTCAGCTACTTTACCTGCATTTTTAGGTTAACTGATTTACTGCTCATAGGAAATGCTTTCGATGTCAGTATTTCGTAGGGTTAAAACATTTGAAAGGCAAAGTAATCAATTTAAAAACATATTTCTTAAAAATCTCATCTGAATTGTCACAATTGCAAGAGGGTCTAATGGAAGCTCCTAGAGATGTTCATTAAGCTAGTTCAGGATTGAAATAAAAATTAATATATTTTCCTGAAATACGTTTATGAAAAGTTTGATTGCAAATTTATGAATAACCTACCTATTCGTAATTCTTAAGCTGCAACATACGAATGCCCATTGTCAATAACGCCAATCGCGATGGAGTAAAATGAAATAGGGCTTAAACAGTCTTCTTTCGCTTACTGCAATTTCATCTTGTTATTGGGTATTATAACTGGCTTGCCCGAAGTTACAAAACAAGAATGAACATGGGCCTAGGCAATACAGTGATGTTGCTCTCTCGGCGTTGCCAGTTTTACCCGCAAGGCGGTTTCGGGGCGACAAAGACAGCCAAAACTTCCATCCTTGTCGTCCGCTAGCCGGGCAAAAACTTGGAAATGGTTATTACCACAAAGAATATTTCCTGGAAAAACTGTCTTAAAATATGTATTTACCTAATTAGTTTTAATCTGTATGTTAGGGCCTCCCATTTATATAAACTTCAAGTAAACCCTCTACTACTCGAGTTATTTTGCTCTTATGCCAATCTTCTTCCGAGTGTAGTCCTGCGCCGTAGCGTAGTGGGCTAGGGCGTCATGCTTTGCTTCCCTGCCACGGAATGTGGCCCGGGTTCGATCCCACCCCTGGTATCGGACCGGTGCCCATTCAGCATCGTGAGGAAATTGAGGAGCTTGCGATAGGCAAGTCAACTTTCCGGCTGGGGATGTCGAGATGCTCACCACATTTCCTCCCCGTATCGGTTGGATGATCGCCCACCTCTACTGTGCGTATATGGGCGTGAGGTCGGCAGGCCCTGGTCCGATATGGACTGTAATGCCACGGGTTTGTATGCACACAAATTTGTCACAGGCACGTTAATGGAAGCGGTTCGAATTGTGTCCGATCGATTCCTTCGCAAAAAGGGTACTCATGCTTTCAATTTTCTGTTCCACTAAAATGTAATCAGATTTCCTCTATGGCTTAACCGCAACGCTTTCCATCATACTTTACACAAACTTCGAAATGCCAAGGATATTAACCAAAATAACGAATCAATCATGTACATTAATAATTTAAAATCCTCTATAATATAAATACATTGGGAAGTACTTTGTAAAGTATTGCATTGCAGTACTGCGATAGACTGATCCGTCCGTAATCTAAAGGTTTCACTTTTGTTCATACTCCATTTTTATGTAGGTTTAATATTAGCTGGACAGATAAGTGTTTCAATTTTGTAGTCTGTCCTTTGGATAAAGCATCTAAAAAGCTGAGGTGTAAAAGTAATTTTTGAATTTTGTGTGAAAGCTTTCAAACGGGTTACTCCGACGTGTACTAGCTTTTTTCATCCCACACAAATGTAATTGTTAGATAATCACATAATACTTTTTTTTTTCGCAATTACGCATCTGCGACATGAAATGAACCTAATGCTTTCCACATAAGCATCTTAGAAATTAAGCAATATCCGAGTTAGTCTTTATATGTAGGTTTCAATCTTAAGCTCTGAATAATTCCCCACCATGCTTGGCCGAGATGGAATCAGCAACACTTGATATTGACGTTTGGGAAAGCCGACCTGACTGCGGTATGAATAGCTACCTCAAAGTCTAACTTCTCCTAACTTTGACGGTTTTATCGTAAGGCAAGTCTGGTATATTCTTCTCTAATAGACACCAGTGAAATAAGCCTTCGTTCATTTGTTATCTCACATCAAACCATGGAATATGGTATCCGTCTCTCGCCATGTGCAAAGTGAACATTTGCTGAAACAATTGGGGTAATACTGAATGTCCTGCCTACACAGTCTGCAGAGCATATGTTACACTAGTAAATATGGCCATCATTGAGAGGAAACAGTTACGTTTTCCCCTTACGGTTACCCTTTGCTGGTGACGTAATAGATACAAGGGCAAGGAAGGATACTGGGAGGATTCCGGCTGCTATTTGTAACGGGAAAGTCCAAGGGGTGCAGACGAATCGCATTAGCCAGTGCCAGTCATCCCTATCCTGCAAGACCACGCCACAAAGCCAAGGCGATTGGAGAGGGGAACGAGAATGACCCGCGGTGTCACTTGTTTGCCATATCTGCTCTACACTATACGCCAGAGGCCCGCAAAATAGGCACTCTATGATGTCGTTAGGAATACTGTACTGCACAATGGTAGGTAGGTTCAGATGGATTGGTCTTGGTATGCAGTGCAGTACTGTTAATATCTAGAGCAGGGCTGGTGAACGTTACTCCACAGGTGAAGAGAGTCTCCCCACCCCCCTCCCCTCCAGGAACATGCTTTAGCTATAACCGGTTTTACGCTTTCGTGGTCACGCAGAGAGGGGAAGTAGAGGGATGTGTTCATACCCACTGAGTAACGTTTGTCAACCCTGGTCTAGAGTGAAATGAGGTTACAGTGTGTGAATTTTACTAAACTAGCAAGATCTCCAGAATTATACGGACAGCTATTTTAATTGCGAAGAAAATTTGTCATCAGAATGCGAGGCCTTTAGTTTTGATTTCACTGATCTTAGTTTGGAAAAGAACTGCCAACATACCCATATATGTATGTTGGGTTCAATATTGATAGCAAACGATCTGTGGCATGCATACTCTGAAATTGGACAGATTTTTTAAATGGCTATGCCAGTTACACCTTGGCATTATCATCTTTACTAACCTATGGATTCCGAGTGATCTTTATGACACGTATGACATATTACATTGCACCTGACTGCTGTGTTCAGTCGCGACCTTCCTCCCCGGAACTAGCAAGGACTGCAATAGCGGGTGCCAATTTGCGGATCACCGCTATATGCTAACGGAAAATCACGTGTAACTGTTGATTCAGTACACTTTGCTCATCCTCTATATTCGAGGGTAGCGGGGGCCTACCTTTTTTTCTTATCGCATTGCAAATTCCTTTTGTTATGCACCGTACATAGAAGTAGTAAGGAAATGTTCTTTCTGAAGGGGCGTTCACTTATATTTTCAACTGCTTTTCACATAACACCATTTCTACTGATTTGTATATTTAATTCCCATCATTTTTATTATAATTATGTTGCAGGTTTTTTCCTATGATCACTTATTTGAATAAGCCTTTTAACCACACACCCACCTAACACCATCCTTCAATAATTTTTAAAAGCTAAATTTACAATTCTAACAGCATCAATTCCTTGCCCCTTTCATTTCCGGTTTTCGTGACGTTTGGCATTGTCTAACTTCTATACACTGATATATGGAACAGGCCTACTACCAGGAATGTACTAGGCAACTGAATCGATTGGTGTGTTTATTACCTAGGCAGCGCCGTGGCCGAGTGGTTAGACCGTTCACCTACCACATAGGCGACCCAGGTTCGATTCCAGGGACCCCCATGTGGTATTCGTGGTGGACGAAGCGGCGTTTATGGGGGAGTTTTCTCCGGGTTCTCCGGTTTCCCCCGCAACTCATTCCACCAGCTGCTCCATAATCAACTTTCCATTAATCGATTTCGCCTGCATTTCATATCATCCTCTTCCTCACTCATCTGGTGCTGGGCTGACCACCCGCTTCCAGGTGTTCACTGTCTGGTCCATAGGTTCCTGTGCTCCCCGATAGGTGTCTGACCCTATGCACTGGCTTGTAAGTCCTACATAAGGGGAGAGTAATCAAGTCAACAAGAAGCGTGTATTATCCACTTATTTAGTAGGTATTACAAACAAAACTAAAGCCTACTGATCAAGGTAGCGGGTTCAAATACGGCCAAGACCGATTGGTTTTAAGTGCGCTTAAAAACGACAGCTCCATGTCAGTAGATTTACTGGTATGTAAAAACTCCAGCGGCACAAAATTCCGGCACACCGGCGACACTGATGTGATCCTGGCAACTGACAGCGTCGCTAAACAATTTGTTTTAAACTAAGGACCAAATCGACTTAAAAAAATTTACTGTGTTCCTCTCACGTGGTTGTAAGGAGTGTGTGACAACTCTTTCTGAGAAAGATTACGATTGGAGTTTCAACATATCGGGCCTAGACCTTTTGAAGAAAGCACGCTCTTGTACTGGGATATTAACGTTGCACGGATCACGTGTCAAACTCATTCCTTAAGGCCATTTTCTCGTAAGAGGAACAGTGTAGTTGATGTACTGTATGCCCACGACAAGAAGGCTAGAGGGGAATAAAGGGCAGAGGGGGCTTGAACTGTGCATCTACTCCGGTAGCGGACCTGTTTACTAGGAAATGAGTGTATGAGAGTGCATATTTCTAGCTATGGGTGAGTAATGTGACAACATTGTGTATTTTAATCGAGCGTAGCATCCTTGTCATACTCGGAAACTAGGCATAAACACCGTGCGGGAAGCACAAAATGATTACGCTACACATTCCTAAGACCTTCTTGTCCTGGGCATACAGGTAGATTTTTTTAGTAGATAGTACATTTATGATGTGAGTTATGTACTACTGTTCCACCTTTCCCCTCTAAAGAGCACAACACCTCCCAGACCTTTTCTCGTCAGAGGCCTACAGTAGGCAATTCTAGCAATTCCTTTCTGGCGCCGAGGGAATCGGGGAAAAATTGAACGCGGGAGAGTTTATATATATTCGAATATTATCATAGTTGACTGATCATCCCTTCAAAGCCAAACTTCGGTTTCACATCCCAGCGAATGCAGCCAAATGTGCCTGTAGTCAAGAACTGGGAGAATTCGCGCAAACGAAACAATGACGGAGTTGTATTTGACTGCAATCGCAAGGATTTCGCATTTCACTGTTGAACACTGCATTACAGAAATACATCAATATTTTTACGATATGAAATAGCAACAAATACTTGTATTTTTTTAAAATATGAAAATAACATGTTAAAATATTTTCAAAAGTTTTACACCTGTGTTGTCAAATAACCACCCTAAGCGTAAGTGTTGAGATTTCAAAGAAAAATTTCATATTTGTATCTCAAAACCACGTAACTTTGGTCAAAAAGTGGAACCATTTTTTCTGAGAAAATAACCTAGCATTTTCAACATAAGATTACTGAATGGAGGGAATTTACTAAAATGTTCACCTTTCTCCCCAAAAGGTGCTTGACTAAATGTTTGCGTTTGGTATTTATTCAACTTTTCCAAAAATCTGATCCTTTTAACATCACGATTTAGTCAATGTTACTTTCCATTACTACTGTATCTACTGCAAATTATTAAAATGTTTCTTGTTTACTTCCTGTTAAACATGACGACCGAAAGGATTTCATTTTGCTTAGGTACATAAACGAGCCTAGGACTTGTTCATTTCACGTTTAACATTTCAGTTTTATCTACTACTTAGCTATAGTCAGCAGTTGGTGTTTTATTCCACTAAAGGCCCCCGCATAAAAGTGAGTGGGTTTAAGCCGAGTGAGTGGCCGACAACTAGGTAATTTGGGAGCCAAGTGAAATAACGTGAAAAACAGGAAAAACGCATTGAGTTAGGGCTATAAGTTAAAGTGGAGTTAAAACGCTAAAAAAGTAAAATACAATGTTAAAGGACAACACTTCTTAAAAGCCTAGAAAGCGCCGGAAAATAAAATTCAAGTCAAACTTACTCCGCGCAATGTTAAAATGGGACACTTCCAGAGATTTAAAAGCTCGGAAATATAAACTACAAGTTAAACATGTTTAGCAGACAATATTAGCCACGAACCTTTTCTTCTGCTGCTGGTTGGTTGCCTATAACTGAGCGCAAACCGAAAAAACAGCTTTTAAAATGTGGTTCACGTGCTTGTGTCTGATAAGCACGACCAAATTTGCACTTAGGATCGGCATCTTCCTAGGGAGAGGCAAGATATTTAATTAAATTCCCCCCCAACCATCCTTTACAGTCGTATTTGTTTCTTTCCTCAAAAATGTATTTCTTGAATTTTCTGTGAAAAGCTTATGAAGGATTCATTCTGAAAGAATTTTGTAAAGCTGGTAAACCGAAAGCTTTCTGCTGGAAAATGTACAACTCTCGAAACAGTTTATGCTTTAACCAAATTGCTCTTGGTTTGAATTCATTAATATCTCACATTCTTTGAAGTGGTAAATCACCATTCACTTCTGTCAGGTCACACAAAACTTATGAAATAACAAAGCCAACACATGTTTTTAACACTTGACTATTGATTCTATTTATTGTATCTCTTGTATCTACGAAACCTGATTTTTGTTAAACCAGTGTAAAACTCCAGTACACTGAAATGCCATCTCAGTTGAAATTAAGAACTACTGGCGTGCATGTAAGTACCTATGTACATGTGTTTCCTTTATTGCTTACTTTTTATGTATTTGATGCAGTTTCATAGGAAATTTTACTTACGTTTTCTCATTTATGCATTCTTTAGCAGTCTCTCATGAAAACTTAACCAAGGTTATACTGTATTTATCTGACTTTCCGTTCTTCGATAATGCCGTTCACAAAGTGACATTTTCTTTATGCCTATAATCGGAACACAATACGACCACAGGCGGGCTGTTAAGCAGGCAACTTCAGCCCTCGAGAGCACTTGATTGATGAACCAGCAGAAACTTTCCTTTCCTTATCAGCACATTTTAAACGGCCGCCTTTGGTGCTAAACCACTTCAACAGGAGATCCTTCAAACTTGCTAGAAACACCACGCACAAAGTGGAGATACCGCGTAAACTCACACCGCCATTCTTTCCCTTTTACTTTCTCTGCCGCTCAACCATGTTAGCTAGAGTAACAATTCTATTCCAAACTGAGCGAGATGGCTCCACGGGAACGCCCGAGGTGTTGGTTTCGATTCCTGGGGCTGGCCATTCTGATATGGGTTTTTGTGGTTTTCTCTGGTTGGCAAGGCCAACCAGAATTTTCTTTCCTCACTTACTATCATTTAACTTGCTTTTCTGCTTCAGGCTATGCAGTAACGGCCTGGTTGGACAGTTCAATCAGCAGTCCGCCGCGCACCGCCGCCGCCGCCGTGATCAGTAGAGTTAAGACAAATGTCCTTTTGCTTGCAATGTGTGCGTGCTGCGAGTATATATAGATAGTGCTGAGAGAGGAAGTGGGCGACATAGGTAACCCGGAACTGTGAAAACCAGTCAGGGAAACTTAACAAAAAATCTAATTTCTTAAAAAAGAAAGAAAAGTGTTTCACTCACGTAAATTTCTCCACTCTTGTGTTAACCATTCTTACAAACTTATTCTTCTATCTTTTTCGTGTTAGTTGAGATAGTCAAATCTTTTAAAGTTTTAAAATTCCGTTCTCTTTGCACGGTTACAAAAATCAATAGCGATGTTCCATTTGACAGAAGTAGGCATGTTCTCCAAAACTTACACAAATAACGAGAAATATCTCCGAAATGGTTAACTCTACAAAAAAATTTATTCAGACAAATTGTGTGTTTTAGCAAGACCTACATTTTTGTACAGTAAGATTTGCTCTATCTCTTACGGTTTACCAGCTCTGCAAAAGTCATCCAGAGTAAATAGGACTTCATGAGCTATAGCCAGAACATTCAAGATATACATACATTTCGTTTGTCACAAAAACATCTCAAACATATGGCATTTTAATCAAATCGTTAGAGCCATTTTCAAGAAAATCAAACTTTTCGACAAATTTTCCATGTAAAGGATAGTTGAGGGTGGAGCAATTTTCTTCAAAATCTTTGGGTCGCATCCATGAAAGACAAACTTAAATACCAACTTTGGTTTTTAACCGACTTTTCATTTTTGAGTCATGCTGTCCACAGACAAAGACACGCACGCGGGCCTTTTTCCTAAAAAGGCTTTTTTTTTTTTTTTTTTGATTCAGGGGGCCTCAAAACATATTTCCGGTGAAATCTCGACATCAAATTTTTGGTTGGAGTACAACATTTCTTCTTTACTATACACAGTAGAGAAATTAACTAGACATTACAGATATAGCCTGTTTGCTGGTCAAATAGTTCAGTATATGTAATTCCTAATTAAGTTTTTAAACTCAGGATGGTGTAATTCGTAAAACTGGTATATTTGCTGTGGCGTAGCGTGACTCGAATATGTAACCCAACGAATATTGTAAAATTCGTTAAAATGGCCCAATTTAAACAGAACTGCCATTCGGATTTGTCTTTTTTTTTTTTTTTTTTTTACCGTTTTACAAAAGAAATATTCCAAAAGAGAAAGTCCTCTGTCAGAACTTACATCTGATAGCATCTTAAACCTTCCAACATTTCCGTCAACATTTATGTAACAAACAGTACAGAGTTATTCTTCACTATTGATGTCAGGAGTTTCATCTAGTATTAACAGGGATGGAGGCATTTAAACGACCGAAAACGAGGAAATCAATGCGGAACATGAAAGATTAAGGAACGAAAAGTGAAAAAAAAAAAAAAAAAAAAAAAAAAAAAAAAGTTCACGTTTTATAAATTTTTAGCAGTGCATTTCCTTAAATTGTCCTTCGTGGATAAACAGTTACAAAACATACAATTAAACACTTTAAATATTCTCTGAAGTTGCCAATTAAATAAAAAAATTGTATATACCAGTTTTGTGTATGTGTTTAAATAACTTGCCAGTATTTTTACTTCTACAAAATTACGATTGCTGTATTGTGTGCAACACCGGTTAAATTGGTATAATAAAAGTAAAATGTTTTCTGAAACATTTAACGAACTGAAACAATTCAAAATTGCATTATGGTACCACGCGGAAAACTATTGAGAAAAAAAAAAACAGGGTGAACACTGCAAGATTTTGAAATGTCATCCATGGGATATCGTCTACTTTCTACGAGAACGGGAATTGCCTAACTGACAAAATTACTCTAATGCAACAGGAAGCCAAGCATCCAAATATTTTGTTCTTATAGCTCTACTGGACAAAAGGTATTAAAACAGTCGTTTATCAACTTTGGACGTACTCGATCAAGAACCGACAAAACATGAACACTAAACAGGAATTACAAAATGCTTCATAAACACGACAGTCAGGTCACACAAGGAAAAACAGTAGAACTGCGCTAGAAAACCTGCCATTGTTTCCAAACCGCCAACAACTTGCTACACGGTGACCTCGCTATCGAACATCGCTATCGATTACAGCGCGCATCTATTCTTACGTCACCATACCGCGACGTCACGACCTGCGACAACGAGGCACTTCTTTAGAAGACGTCAGCTGTACAAAAATCGAAACACAAACTGCCTTCTTTTTACTCGCGGCAAAAGGCACGTCAATCAGATAATCTTAAAATTTGTGGGGGAAAAAAAAAATCTTTCTCCATTCAATCTACTCCATGTTAAGGACTGGGAGTGAAATTTGTATTTTCTGTTTCTATAGGTATGAAATAAATACTTTGCAAACTTAAGGGTTTTTGTTATAAACTACAACACAACGTTCCGGCAGAATCTGCTTTACAGTTGAGGGAATTATTTAATTTATTCACAATGCCAAAATACCTTTATATTCAAAATACGCCATTGCGCATCAAAAATTAATATAGTTTTACCATTTTATAAACTAATTGCCCAATAAATACCATTAATCTCTGGCAGGGAGAAAAAATAATTACCCTTAAAGTAATTTCTTTGCTTTGATTGACATTGAAAATACTTTAAGCTTTAGACAAGTTGAAGTCACAAATGGAACACATGCTGGAAGAATTCTAGAGCCCAGCACATTTAATGCGTATGAGTGGACAGTGCATTAAAAATGTAAAGTCGAGACAAACTTTCTAAGCACCTGCATCATGACAGTAGCGTGGCGTGACTATCGGACTGTTATGTAACCCAACAAATATTGTAAGACTTAAAGCTTTCACGGCGAGCCTTAATTAGCAACAAATGTAAAATTCGTTAAAATATGATCCAAACTAAACAGAATTGTCCTTTGGAGTTTTCATCTTTCTTCATTGTCTGAAATGTTCGATAATATCGAGTATGATTCAAAAGAGAATCTGATTTTTTTCGTCAGAACTTACATCTGTAAAATAAACCTCTCCTCAATATTTCCGTACACATTTATGTAAAAAAGGTACAGAGTTTTTCTTCACTATTAATGTCAGAAATTTCATCTAGTATTAAACGCATCAGAAATTTGTTTCTTTATTCTATATGTCATGAGGCACTCATACTTGAAATTACGTCATTCTGAACATCAGGAGAAGTTGCACGAAAAAAGAGTCGATTTTTTCTAAGTGCACTTTCACAGAGGCGTCGTATGTTGCTAATTCATTTAAATATTCAATATAACTGCCTCAGTTTGAAGATCCGTCATTCTGATTGTGTCCATGAAAAGCAAGTGCCTATTTTCCTAGGAAACATTGCCCATACAAAATGAGGAAATATAACTTCTCACTTGTTTACGTCTTCTTTAATCTCTTGATGTACAGTCGCTTTGCCAGGTAGTACACGGCGCGACTGTGTATATGCACTGTTCAGGTGCAATCATGTCTTCAGGACAACGTCTCATATCGGCAGGCGAGAGTTTATTCATTCGTGTTGCAGTACTGATTGTACGCAAAGCCATTATTTCGCTATTCTAGTGAATACGACATGGGCGTCGGCAGACCCTTTTCCGGGGGAGGAGGGGGGGGGGGGGGAGAATATTTTGTTGTTTAACGACGCTGTCAATTGCCAGGATCACAGCAGCGTCGCCGGTGTGCCGGAATTTTGTCCCGCAGGAGTTCTTTTACATGCCAGTAAACCTACTGACATGGAGCTGTCGTTTTTAAGCACACTTAAAAACCATCGGCCTGGGCCGGGTTTGAACCCGCGACCTTGGGAACAGTAGGCCAGCGTCTAACCAACTGAACCACCCAGACCGACAGTGGGGGGGGGGGGGGGGAGGAGGGCGCATGTAAGTTTGCAATCAATATTAATTCATACTTTTGTTGTCCAAAGTTATAGTATTGTGGTGGATAACCGTATTAATCTGTGCTAAATTAAATTTATTTTATATCAAACTTAAAATAATCTAATAGTAATTGTATTAGCTTCCCCCATTCACAACGCCCATGGAACAAGATGAGCGATCGCAACACTCGACAAACAAGGTCAATACGCCTGCTCTCATTGCCAGATAGTATATTTTAGCTACAAGAAGTTAAATATGGGAATGAAGGAAAAATAAAATTAAAAAAAAAAAATAAATATAAGAACAAAAATATTGTGCGGGCCTACTAGGCCCGACGGGAGGGTAAACGCGCCTAACGGAGGGTAAAAGTTTGGTATCTATCCGACTTTTCGTTTTTGGAGATGCTGTTCACATATACAGAACTTAAATCTTCTACAAACAAAATACGCGGTAGCTGGGCAGACATTCTGACTTCAAAAGCATCGATCAAGAAGTTGAAACTGTTTTGATCGCAGTCCGTGAGAAAGCAGCGCTGCGACGCAGCCCACTGCACTTCAACGTTGCATAATGCCAGAGCTATGAGTAATACTGGGAAATCATTTTAGTCGATACGGAAAAGGCAGGCAAGCACGCGCGGTATTTTTCCATGAGAAGCCCCGCTCTAGGTGTGTTTCTATGTGGCTTCTTCGACAACATGAATCTTACACAACAGTTACCGACGTCAGACTAATCGTTTTCGCCGTCTTCGATATACGACTTTGTCTTATCCGTCCGTCTACATGCACACAATTCAAGAACGGTGCTTAACCTTGCGTTTCTTTGGAGACATTTAAAAATGTTACTTAAAAGTTAATTAAAACTTAGGATGGCACCATAAAGAGCAAAAAATAGACGAAAATACATAAACACCGATAAAACAGCATGCAAAAGCATGGAAGAACCAAATACCACAGTAAGAAAGTACACGTGAAGTACGGTTAGAACATTGCATTATGAAACAGGATATTGCTTATATTACTTTTGCTAGTTTTAAGCAAGCGTTAACTTTTTATAATCATTTGCAGAAACTCAAACTTAGACACCATTCATTCAATAGTTATTTTATATCGATATTTACAGTAATCTCACGCATTTATTACTTGGCAAAGCGTTGAGGCGTATCGACTTTGGCTGTCGAGCGCTGCGATCGCTTCTTTCTTGTTTATTATAAGAGCGAAATAGTAACTTGACGTATATAAAACCACAAAACAAGTGTAGATCTTCGCGCGTGCTGATGTGACATTCCTGTCCTGAAGATGAGATTGCATCCGAACAGAATGTACGTACGCTGTCTCGCCTTGTTTATGCGATAAGCTCACGTAAACATCTGGACAGTTTCACATTCTTTCCTATACATGGCTTTGCCAGGTAGTACTTTACTTCGCTCCCTAAACAATATTACAGAACCCTTCAAAATCTATGTCTCGTATATACAAATGAATGTCCTTTAAGGGCCGCTATACCATTTATCCGAATACTGATGAAAATCGACAAATCTAAATGGCTTTTTTTCCATAGGTTTTTATGCTATCCATTTTACTATGCAACATATTACACTCACATGGCTTCCTCTGCTAGACGTTTTACGTAACACACTCGCACATTGTCTACGTGCCCTTCAACATAAAATTCATACAATTTTCTATGATTGAAAAAGAAATGCAACTTATTACATTCAAGTGGTTTTCTGAACTCACTTTCCTTTTACGTAACTCATGCCTTTCTTCTAAGTGTTCTGCAAACGATTAATACACTTTTCTATATTATCGAAATAGAAATGCAATTGTACAGTTTGTACACCAACGTCAGTACGTCAGGTACACAGCGATATCCAAAGCTGGACTTATGCTTCTGATTGTGCTTACATGTAAAGGGCGATAAGGCTCCAAACCGGCTGCGCTGTTTTGCCTGTACGCATCCTCGGCGCTTGTCACCGACTGCCGCTGTCATAGAACAACGCGGATGGAACCATAGATTTTTAAAACTACTTTTAAAAGCTTTACTTGTCAATGTTATTAAAGGAGATGCTGAAACTGGCCACCGTCGCTTTTGGCACCTCTTTAGGAAACTATCCATCACTCGCCGTAGTTCACGTTGAGAAATACTAGCAATTTCCTGGAGGATATTTAGTTTGAATTCTTCCAGGGTGTGTGGGTTTGTCTTGTACCCTTTATGCTTTAAGTTACCCCAGAGATAGAAATCGCAGATGACTGGGAATCTTTCTGCAAATCGCACTTTCACTTGGCGAGCTGAGTTAACACAAACGAATCAAATACACGCTGTGCAGTAAATGTGCCATAGTACACTATGTGGCTAGTACAGGACAAAATAAAGCACACTGGTAATAACTCAACCACACGATAGTGCGCCAGCTCAATACTGCACTTTCAGAACAGCGAAATAGTCAACCGCATGACCTTGTGTACATCAGCTGCGTTATCGTGCTTCCGGGTGCGCAGTGGAAAAACACCGCACAACGGTTCATATGTTTTTAGATCTGTGTTTCCGAGTATGTATACAAATGCGTGTGGTGATTGAGGACCTAGTCCATTTGCGTGTCCTGATAGACGATAACATATTGAAAAGACTCAAACTCAGCTGCATGTTGGAAATAGACTTGTGTAAACAGCTCCGCATATTCTGCTCTCCTGATGCGCTCTATCATTTTTCTATGGCTGTACCTACATATGAGTAAGTTGGCATCTAAGTCAGCAAAAATAAGATTATACAAATCCTTCATCAGAACTATTGTAACATTTGCGTCTGAAATCTGGGTTCGTAACGAAACAAACAAAAGCTAATGGTTTTCGGAAGGATATTAAGTACTATACTTGGAGCAGTAAAACAAATTACATGGAGAATACGTTATAATAACGAATTAAATGAATTAATCAAAAATGAAAATATCAACCACATAAAAGCATTAAGATTAGGAAAGTTTAGACACAAATCGAACCCCGGATGAAAGAATGGTTAAAAGAATATATAAATGGACTCCAATGAAACCAAGATTAAGGGGCCGTCCCAAAAATGTGGTTAGATTATGTACTTGACATTAACCACATGAAAATAAATCTGATGTGTTGCACTCGCATGACTTTCTACTCTTGTACTAACCTTTCTTACAAACTTATTCCTAGATCTTCGTGTTAGTTGAGGTTGAGATACACATTTGTACAAATTATCTTATTGCTTATTTCCTTGTAGGTGCAAGGGGAATGTTAGAATACAGTAGGGTTTGTGCGACAGTCAAATGTTTTAAAGTTTTGAAATCCCGTTCTCTTTGCACACTTAGCATATAAAAAATGAACGATGTTCCATTTCACGAAAGTTTTAAGTTTTCCGAAACGGATACAAATAACAAGGAATATCTCCGAAATGGTTCACTCTACAAAAAAATATTATTCAAACATTGTGTGTTTTAGTGAGATATACATTGATAGTAAGATTTTATCTATCGGTTTACGAGTTATTCAAGTCATCCAGAGTAAACAGGACTACATAGGCTATAGCCAGAAAATTCTAAATATATATTTCATTTGCCATACAAATATCTTAAACATATGACATTTTAGCCAAAATCGTTAGCCATTTTCAAGATAAACAAAATTTTCGAAACATTTTCCATGTAAAGAGTAGTTTAGGGTGGGGCTATTTTCTTCAAAATCTTCGTGTCGCATCCTTGAAAGACATTAAACTTAAGTACCAACTTTGGTTTTTTAACCTACTTTTTGTTTTTCAGTTATGCTATCCACACACGGACCTTTTTCTAAAAATGCTTTTTTTGGATTCAGGTCTTAAAACATATTTCCGGTGAAATCTCGACATCGAATTTTTGGGTGGAATACAACACTTCCTTCTATGTACATACCAGTAGAGAAAGTAAAAATTGGCCTGTTTGCGTATAAAATAGGAAAGTCTGGAAACAATTGAGAAGGCCAAAACATTTGGAAAGTTGTAGTGCCTTAGAAGGACCTACATAGGTATAACCAAATATGCAATAAGACCGTTTCTATACAACGCTGTCTCGATTAACACGATGTACAGGTTTTAGGAATCTTATGTGCAATAAGTAGACTGAGTGCACACAAGTTTTTACAGGATTAAGAGGTCAAACCTCCAGATACACAGGGAAATCCGCTAAATTGGTAACCCTGATACCACATCTAAATGATGTAAGCGATTTATGTACACGTTTCCGCACCGTCCGCGGCTCGATGCCAGGCTGCTCCGAAAACAAAAATCGAAACCAGAGACGACTTGCAGTGCGCAGCAACTCGAATAATACGCGATGTTTAACTCCTACACAATGGCAAGTAGGTCAGACGACCGCCAAGGAAGTCCATTCATACTGTTTATTGTCCTTACAAGGGCGTACGTACATACATCCTATTAAAACCAGGGGGCACACAATGTAGGCGAGGTTCTTCAATGTGGCTAGCTGTAAAAAACCGCCGGACCGATACATACGGAGAGATATTCTGTCCAGGTAACAAACAAATGGAGAAAATGCCAGTACTATCAACAGATACACAACTTTCCCTACTACGTGGCAAGGATACACGGTAGCAAAATTTCTAATTTTTAGAAGTTTTAACATTTAGATGAAATTGACATTACATATTTAATAGTATATTATGTAACGAGACTAAGATGCGAGTAAATTTATGAATATTTTTATGAGCGGAGTGTCAATTTTCATACGAGCATTTTAATTGCCATCATAGCCAAGTTTCGACTATTTATGATCACGCATGTGTCTTAACTTCAAAATAGCTGGCAGTGTTGTGTGCGCAGACGCGAAAGTATTGATTTTATTCTGATCTCGTCCTTGTACATTTGATTCCACAATAATAGCGAGCCTACAAGGTCGATGGTTTCATACTTTGCACTTGCACGACTTTACACCAGCAATACATCTTCTGAAAATGAGATATTTTGAGTTTTCCAATCCATTAACAACTGTGCTTATACGTTTTTGTACAGGTTTCTTGATTTTGTGGCAGTAAGGTATTAGTCACATCGTGTGCCTTTGTAGAAATTTCCGGCGTGTAGGTTAAATCTTACTGTCACTCGTGTCCGACATAACCTTTTACTTTCTCTACTACGTATAGTAAGTAGAGGAAATATTGTATTCCACCCAAAAATTCGATGTCGTTATTTCCCAGAAATGTTTTGAGGCCACCTGAATAAAAAGCAAGCATTTTTAGAACAAGGTCCGTGTGCGTTTGTCGGAACAGCATAACTCAAAAACGAGAAGTCGGTTAAAAACCCAAGGTTGGTATCTACGTTTGTCTTTCAAGAATTTTGAAGAAAACCACCTTAAACTACCCTTTACGTGGAAAAACCATTAAAAAATTTGATTTTCTCGAAAATGGCTGACGATTAAAATGTCATAAGTTTAAGATAGGTACTTTTATGACAAATGAAATGTATATTTCGAATTTTGTGACTATAGCCCATGTAGTTCTGTTTACTGATTGATTACGTTTAAATAACTCTTAAACACTAAGAGATAGAACAAATCTTCCTACACAAAAAATTTAGACATCCTTAAAATACACAATTTATGTCCAAATGATTTTTTTTGGAGTAAACCATTTGTGAGAGGGGCTTTTGGGGGACTATCCTCGGTCACGTGCCACTGTGTTTCGCTGGTTTGCAGAATTTAAGGGGCGGCAACCTTACAGAAGGAGAGAAGAGTGGCAGACTAGCAACAGTAGTGACTGACAAAAGCATCACTGCTGTGGAGACGATTAGGGAAGATACAAGACTAACCTACTAGGACAATGAGCTGGCATTAGGGATCAGCTCGCCGAGGTTTCAGGTGTAAGGCAGGTCTGGGCGACTAGCGCGTTACCTTGAGATCTTAATTTTTTTTACCTCCTAAACAGTTATCAAAGTCTTAAGCAATTTGCGCTCTCTGAGCACCAGCCTTGTTGTAAGTAGCACATTGTTGCATCATGACAATTCATCAGCTCATACCGCTAATGTAACAATGGAGTTTCTGCAAGGAACTGAGGGAAAACTATTGACTTTACCCACCATATAGTCCCGATCTGGTACCATGTTATTTCTCCCTGTTTCCTACGTTGAAAATTATTATTTTGTTGTTTAACGACGCTGTCAATTGCCAGGATCACATCAGCGTCGCCGGTGTGCCGGAATTTTGTCCCGCAGGAGTTCTTTTACATGCCAGTAAATCTACTGACATGGAGCTGTCGTTTTTAAGCACACTTAAAAACCATCGGCCTGGGCCGGGTTTGAACCCGCGACCTTGGGATCCGTAGGCCAGCGTCTAACCAACTGAGCCACCCAGACCGACATCCCCTCCTACGTTGAAGATCAGACTTCGAGGTCGCCGATTTTCTAGCCCTGAAGAAGCAATTTTTGTATACGAAGAGTTATCTGCAGTGGCGTGGATACTTCCAGAAGTGGTTCCGGAAAATGGAATGCTGCATACAGTGGCAGGGACAATACTTTGAGAAAGTGAGATAAACAAGACGTTTGTGACTATTCATATTTTGTCTCAATACATATGTACTGACCCTAGTATTAGATCTATCAAATTTGTGTTGGCAGGTTGGGTTTCCTTGGAAACGAACAACATCGGGAAGACTTAAAAACACGCCAGTGCGAAACTATAAAGCCCGGTGAAATTTCAAAACTAACTTTAGGGTGGAATACAGTGATACAATAGACTGCATCTGTGATCTGGTGGTTAATATACTAGCTTTCAAATCCAGAGAACCGGGTTCAATTCCCGGGTGGAAGATGGGAATTTCTCTTTAGCCAGATCACTCTCCATCCTTCCTAAAGTCTGGAAGTATGAGAGTAAATGTGTGTGAATGTAATGCTTATAAAGAAAATCCAACGTACGTAAAGAGTGAACATGACTGTCGATGAGCAATTGTTTCAAAGAAAATGTCGCCGATATTTTAAAGACGGTATACAAATGGAGAACTATATACAATACTTCAATAACTAAGCATCAGAGAAGGTACAGAAACGACTGCGATCTAAAACATGCTTGTTTGTTCATGGGTGTTACTTCCATTCAGCGTCTAATATGGGACGCTAAACCCCAAACACCAACTGTGCAAATATGTATGGTTCATTAGACGTTCTCTTCCAAAGAAAGAGGTCGCGCTAGAAGCACCAAGATAATGTTCCATTCCGTAACTCAGTGGAAAATTTCCATGTTATCTTATCCCTTGAATCAATATTTACATACCGTTTTCTTCCTAATTATATTTCTGAGGCGCCTAATATTTACAACACACCTAGACGTAAACATGGAAAAATGGGGACGAACCATTCTGCTCAAAACAATATAACGTTGATGACTTCAGTCAAAACGGATATTGAGATTGCGCCTAACTCACAGGTACCACAAACAGATTTTGCTCAGCTAACAAGTACCTCAAATCGACAAGCTCAATTTCTTTCTAAATCGGTATAATGTAGGTACATTTTTGGTCTATAAAAACGTGGTAAAAGCCATTCCTCTGGGGCTGATGATACCAACTATTAACAGGCAAGATTAATAATTAATTATAAGGAAATTATGGCGAGATAAATAATAGCAAAAAATATCTTCGGTATGTTAGAACCAATGTACGATGAAATAAGCATAGGCCTCTATGTCATGAGAATTCCTTCGTTTTAAGGAAAGGGCAATTTGCTAAGGCGCGCAGAGAGAACTAGCTCAAGGTGTTCTTGGAATGCAGTTATGTTCAACTATCGCAAACGTTGTCAAATACGTAGAGAAAATCAGTAAGGAAATGAAGTTATGTTTGACCAAGTCAAAGTAAAAATTGTCTCCGATACAAATTAGCAGCTTCAAGGTTTGGCAAAATATTTTAATCCTTTAACGGCGCTGTCAATCGCAAGGATTGTAACAGAGATACAGGTGCGCGGGAATTCCTTTCTTTTACTTGCCAATAAATCTGACACGGGAGCCATTCGTTTTAAGCACACAAAAACCACCGACCTGGGCCGGGTTTGATCCCGCGACCTTAGAATCACTACCCTGCGCCACCTGGATCTACTACTCATGCCAACTTGCAGACCTCTTAGAAATTTTCGACTGTGGTTCAACACGCTGTAAATCCAAAGACAAATTTCATTTGCGCCCACAAAATGTATTTGCAGAACAGGAAAGGGACTATACTCCATCCAGCCTTAGATCCCTGCCTTGTATCCCTCCACGATAACCTGGTGTTCGTGTCAGCTGCGACTAATGCAGACAAACGCCACGTGGACTCATACCTCGTGTTTATGATGCAACAGAACGATATTTACTCGGGAATATTAGGAATAGCGCTGCTATCGAGTTACATTCAAGTAGTCTTCATCAGGGTTATATAGATCTTGAAAACTCGCAGGTAATAGACATATTTAAGGTACTATATTTTGTGGTGTGCTTTGGTTTCGGCGTATCGCGGATTAGTGGTTGACGGCTTCTGTTTACATCAGGACGGGACGTAAGGGTGGAGCGATTAAAGTAGGTATCAGCAGCCATTAAATTGTGTCTACCATAGTTCACAACTGGCAGCAGGCTTATCGAAGACCGAGGTATTGGAGACTGCATCAAAAGGTGCCACATTAGGGATTCACACTATCAACTATATAAAACATACTGGGGTTAGGTAAACTGAAGAGAGAATGGTGAAAGTAAAAAAATAGCAAAAGTTTACAATTTATTTCAATTTTACCTTGAATAAGATCACTGTTCGCACTTTCCGAGTGTTAAAATATCCCTGGCCAATTAAATGCGCACGCTGATACCGGAATTATTGTATAAAGAAATGCAAGATAATTGCAATAACTGGGTAATTCCTATATATTAAAATCGATGCAAGTTGCAACAGTTGCAGTTCTCATTAGCTGACAATTTAAGAGTTGGGGGAAAAGGCAATTGGTGTTAAGTCAGTGTAGCCAAGGCAATTAGCGTTCCGACGTAATCAGCTGAACAAGAAATCCATTTGCTCAATACTTTCACAGATCAAATTTACCAGACAAAGTTCTGAAACTTCTTTATCTAAAACTGCTTTTAGGGAGGATTTAGTGGACCTCAAAACACGTATTCCCGGAGAAAATATTTGGGTGGAGTACAAAACCCTGTCTACCTGTTAGGTAGGCACGGAGTAGAGAAAGTAACATCGCGTTACTATATATGATAAATGCAGAGCTTAATACCGAGTTTACTAATTTTGTAACTATTTTATGTCTAAAATTCATGGGTGTGCTTGTAACATCACAAGCTAGGCACCAGAAACCAGTTCAAGCTACAATGTTACACCAATGAAACCGGTTTACTAATTGCTACTACCGAGAGTTGCGACATTGATTGACCAATCAGGATCATGACGTGTTGCTCCTGACAAGTCAAAAAGCTGTGTTTGGGTTACTCGAAGGCTTCCCATTAAAAGAAAGAAGGTGCAGTACTAAAAACACTAAAATCCCTTATTTGTTTTGGTAAACGAATACTAAACATAGCATTTTAAAGGGAAATATGACAGTAAAGATTCGACACATGCCCAGAATTCTTGCTCCACGTGCTGGATCGTTGAATGAACTGCCCGCTAACTGTACACTGTCCTTGGGCAAGGACAGAGGCCGTTAACCTGGAAATTTCCGTCAATCCTTTGACCTATCTGTTATCTGGAAGTTCCTTGTAAGTTTGTAATTGTGCTATTTCCACCACTCAGTGATAATGGTTACAGAAAAAGTGTGCTAAATTTACTTCAAAAGACAAAAGCTGGTAGGAGATTAAAATAGCTATTTATGTAACTTGGTGTATAATCTGATTGTGACAAATATATGCTTAGCGCGTCACAATGAAAAGATTATATATGTGTAAATGTTTTATGCAATTTTAGCATTAAAATACGTAAAAATAATAACTTTTCTAAATGAAAATTTATGTAACAGACATCACAGACGTAGCTAACGCAGACAGGCTGAGGCGAGAATAGAGTTACGTAGTAACGTCAGTCTGATAGTTGGCTAACATTGTATACCATCTTGGTAAAATTGTATCCTTTGTATGAATTCAATGGGCAAGTTTTTTTTTAGGACATGGGTATATTAGGCGATTGCGGCTTTACTTCATTGGGCCACGATCAGACTAATACGTCACTGCAGTTTACACCGTAGCCACGATCACAGATGTATGACGTAATATGGCTGCTCAGCAGATATTTCATTTGTTTCAACATAGAGCAACATCAAAAGCAATGATAAAACTTTAGAAATTACGGATTGATTTCCGCTTGACATTTTGAAGGAAGCCAAGAGATTCCAGAAAAATAAAATGTTTGCGAAAAATATAAAAGATGTGGATGGAGAAGCAAAAAATGCGTTAGTTCGACCAATGAAATCACATTGCTGGCATACTTTTCACTGCTGGTAATCATGCAGGTTTTCTTACCGGCATATCGAAAAAATTGTTGTGGCAGTGATGACGTCATTGCCGTGCTGCCACGGTAATTAAGTCATTTTCTAGCACTGTGCCAGAAATAGGCACTTTCGCACGATTTATGCCTTCATAAGCCGCTTTAAAGCTAGGATTGCATAAAAAATCCATGCGTTTTACACATGACTTTCTCCTACTCGTCTACTAAATATTCTATACTATGGCGTATTATGTCTACTTCTTGCTGATAGATTGCTCTTGGCGAAGTCCCAATTTATAATTGGTATAACGAATTCAAAAGAGATCGGTCTTTGACTTGCTCTATCCCGTACACAGAAAGTACCTATGCAGCCCACCCAAAAATTCGACACCAAAATTTTACCGGAAATAGGTTCGAGTTCCTCGGATAAAAGGTGACTTTGGAAAAATGTCCCTTGTTTAACCGCATAACTCAAAGGGATAAGTCGATTAAATCACAAACTGTTATATAAGTTGGGCATCTTCCAAGGATGCGACACGAATACTTAAGAAAATCCCCCCACTCCACACTACCTTTTACAAGGAACACTTTTTCGAAAAGGTTGATTTACTCAAATATGGCTCCAACTGTTTTGATTAAAATGCTATATGTTCAAGATATTTTTAAGCCAAACATGAAATGTATATTTATGATGCTGGGAATCTCCTCAGATGTCATTCTGGATGACTTGCAGTAACTTTAAACTAAAAGCCGGTGTCCCACGGTCCAACTCTTTTGACTAAACTTTTTGTATCCAATGGATTGCACACAAAAATTGTCACCAGATTCACTTTGGTCCAATACAAATGACAGTTCACGCAGCAAGCGTGAGAAATAAACATGGCGGACGCAAATAATTTGGCGATTGCTATATTAAATATAGGTTTAGGATATACTTCCACGAGTCTCAGTAAGAATAAAATATGTATTAGAAGTAAAAGACGTGGGTGGACACGGTCATGAGAACAAGACACGGACCGAGGTACATATATTGGGTCCATACTACAAAACGAATTGAGGTTAGAGGACCCGCAAAACTAGCAATTTTCTACGAATTGAAGATTTATTTCTTACCCTTCTACATCGTGCCGAAGGCAAAATTACACACCACGACACAAATATGAGAAACACGAAAGAGATAAGCATCAATTGTAATGATTTTAATCTTAGTATGGTCGGACAGGAGATTTGAACTCATTTGATAACATAAAACTTAAACATATTGCTAACTAGAATTCTTATTTATTAAATATGGCTATGTAATAACCACCTCGGTACTACGTTAATGAAGTGCCACGAGCCCAGTGTTGCCAACTATAATCCAATAAAACAAGCTAAATCGGCTTGCCAAAAAGGCTAAAAAAAAAAAGGCTAGATTATATTTTAATACCTATACAAACATTAGAAAACTACATTAAAAAATACGCATGGATCACCTAGCAAAAATAAACGTGGTCTTCGTCATCCCCCTCTGCCTCATTTCTACTGCTGCAGCTGGGATCTCCCTTAGGTTCTTGCATGTAGAACCTAAGCTTCAATATTTCCAACAAGCTTCAATATTTCCAACAAGCTTCAATATTTCGTCTGGGACTTCGCATGTGCTGCACTCACATGACTTTCTCTACTCTTGTACTAACCATTCCTATAAACTCTTTCTTCTTCGTGTTAGTTGAGATATAAACATTTGTACAAATTATCTTATTGCTTATTTCCTTGTAGGTTCAAGGGGAATATTAGAATACAGTAGGCTTTGAGCGATATTCAAATCTTTTAAAGCTTTCAAATTCCGTTCTTTTTGCAGGGTTAACATAAATTGAATAACGATGTTCCATTTGACAGAAATACAAATAACAAGGCATATCTCCGAAATGGTCCACTCTATAAAAAAATATTCAGACATAAATTGTGTATTTTAGAAAAATCTACAGTTTTTCATAGTAAGATTTGGTCTATCTGTAACCGTTTACCAATTATGCAAAAGTCGTCCAGAGTAAATAGGAGTACAGAGGTTATAGCCAGAAAATTCAAAATATACATTTCATTTGTCAAAGATATTTCAAACCTATGGCATTTTAATCAAAATCGTTAGAGCCATTTTCAAGAAGATCAAAATTTTCCATGTAAAGTGTAGTTTAGGGTGGAACAATTTTCTTCAAAATCTTCTTGTCGCATCCTTGAAAGACATTAAACTTAAATACCAACTTTGGTTTTTAACCAATTTTTCGTTTTTGAGTTATGTTGTCTACAGGCTCGAGATACACACACGGTCCTTTTTCTAAAAAGTACCAAAGAATCTAACAACTTGCTGGAATCCATACTCCCAGATTCAAATGATTTATGAATTCACCAAAAGGATTATATCATTGCGTCCAATAGCTTCAGTAGCGAGATTAAATTATGTATTATTTTAAAGGTACCGGTAGATAAGTAAAAAATCAAAAAGGCTAGAAAAGGCTAATGAAGCTTAGAAAAAAGGCCAGGAAAGCTACTTGTAGCTTTTTGGAAAATTTATAGCTAGATAGGTTCTCAAAAAGGCCATATCTAGCCATAAAAAGGCTAAGTTGGCAACACTGCACGAGCCGTTCATACACAACAGCTGACTGCATGTTGCTCGCGCAGACCGCCATATTGTTACGTTACAGATGCTGATTGGCTATTTTCAAGTCGGATGAAAAAAATTAGATGCAGCTCAATAGCATTTTATACAAACAAGTTAGATACAAAAAATAGGATAGAATATCTATGCAACAAAATTGTACCCACTCTTGATGCACTTTTGTTGTACTCAATGCTTTGAACCAAAAAGTTGGACCGTAAAGACAATCTTGCACAAAAAGAGTTTCCCGTTGAAGCACAATCTGTATCTAATGTATTCTTTTTTATTTGTAGAGATAGCCATTTTAGTGGTGTTATTGGTTAGCACTTTGCAATACTCATATTTTCTCGAACAGTTGGTACTCAATCTTCACCAGAGTTCCTAAACTACAATCCAACAGTTAACCTGGGCTGATTAAGTTAAGAAGTTTCTAAAGAAATGCGGCCTGGGTAAATGCTAGCAATAAGTGGAGCACTGGAGAGTTCGACCCAAATTAATTTTGGGTTTCATTGTATCGGTGTCCTACATATCAAGAAAGCTATTTTATTATATTCTGATCATGCATTGAGAATGAAATGTCTAAGCAATCAAATAGCGACCACCAGGTCTTAAAAGATGAGACAATTGTCTGCATTCCTTTATTTTTACTTACTACGAAATATGTAATAAGACCATTTCTGCGAATATTTATCTCGATTAACTTGAAGCAAGTAGATAGAATAAGAATAAGCGTTTGTAAGAATAGTTTGTAGAAGAGTAGAAAAAGCCGTCTGAGTGCACACACCAGCTGATTTAGCGATGAATTTCTGAAGGGCATCCAAAAAGTGCTAGTGATGAAAATACTTGAAAATTGAGCAACGCTTCAAGATCGTAGGACATTAATAAATTTATTCATGTAATATCGGGCACTGGTATGACTCAAATCCAACGCATCTTGCATCAACAGTAAGAAGCCAGAAAATTGTCGATGGATTCCACATTAACTCCTAATCAAAAACAAATGCATTAATTGGTGCAGAAAAACTCTGGAAAATTTCAAGGCAGCAGTTCAAATTTGGTTTGAAACATCGTTATTGGTAATGGATCTTATTTATTATGATCCTGAAAAGAAGCCAATCGGCTGAATCGGCTTAGAATCTAAGCCTACGGATATCTGACAAATTTGCAATGCTGATAAGATGTTATATTTATACTCTGAGAGAAAAGTCACTAAACAATATAAATGATACAGCAGGATCCTTTAAAAAATCTTCAATAATCAATTTTAGATGCCTTTTTTATATATGTTGACGTCAAAGCTAATATATTGCACTACACCCAAAAAGTAATCGACGACAGCCCAATTCTCGGACTTTCTGAATTCAGTTACTCCTGGTCGTGCAAATGTTCTTGCACACAATAGCCGTGTGTAGGACGGGATTGCAAAGGGTAGAATGAGACTGAAAAATTCAATGCCATTAGTGGTCAGAGGCTATTGCGTGGAAGTATATTACATTGTTTGACTTTATAGTTGGTTCAACTAAAAGTCCGGGACTTAAATACTTCCATTATTGTAGGTCGCAATTAAGGTATGTTAACTCAAATTGAAATCTCCTTGTGTGGTTTGCCAGTTGCGAGTTGGAGAATTTAATGTCGTGTCATGGCATGTTGGCCATGATAGCTTAGTGCCTAGAGCAGCAGATCGGTAATCGGTAGATCTGTGGTTCAAATCCCGGTCATTGCAATCAATTTCAGTATCACTATCCTTTCCTAATCCTGTTTAAGGTATGCAACAATAAATCAATGTAAGGAGGAAATGCAGGAAATCTTAAGAATCATACGAGTAATAACATCCCCAGCCCTGTCAATGTATCACACTATTGTTCAGCGTCTATCAGAAGAATGCACTCAATGATCTGTTATGTAAAGAACGATCACATCCTTTACAAAATGCGCAAGTTCCTGGTATCTAGATAGAAATTAATTCCAATACAAAAACTCAATAATCATACTAAGCTGGCTAATAACCTTGGAAATATATACAAATAGCCTCGTCACTTTTTAAAGGAAGATACTGAAAAAAGAAAAACACCCAGCTGCAGTTACACTTTGTCTTGAACACTGGGATTTGACCACTAAACCAACATGAGTTAAAAAGGACAGTTACCAGCATGACTTTTGTCTTGCTGTCAGCAATATTAGCCATAGAAAGTCCTACAAGCAGTGGCCCTTGATACATCCAAAGCCTATAACAACTTCCTAATACCATTCCCATCAGGCTTCTTATGGATTAAAAATTCCCCCAAAAATATGGCAGGAATGCATAAACTTAATAGAAGGCTTTATCTACATCCAAAATTTAATGATGTAGATATAGCATTGCTTCATATGGGTTACCACAAGGCTCATTTTCAAGCCCCATACTGTATAATGTATAGCATTTCCCTAGTGGGTTATGTATATTCTAAAGATTGCCAATGTCTAGTTTATGTTACTATTTTCATTGTTACTACAATACTCAGGAGTTGATGGAAGATAATACAAGCTTGAAAAACATTTTAAAATAGTACATTGTCTTTTAAGATCTAAGGCTCGAGATGCCTAAATCTAGATGAATCATATTCAAAAAAATCCAAACAATATGTGCAATATGGGTATTAAAATTAACTTTATCCCTCCATCTAATGAAATAGCTTTCTTAGGCATTGCCTTCAACCACAAATTGAATTGGATAAGTCAGTTTCAAAAGAAATCAACAGTGCAAGTACTATCTAATGTTTTCAGATACTTATCTGGACATTACTGGGGAGCTCTGTTAAAATGCTTTTTAATTTCATTCTCAGCTATGGATCATAAAATTTCTAAATCAGCTGAATCAAAACCAATATCAATGCAAAATAGTAAAATTGATATTAGAAATGCCTGAAAAATTTTTGTAATCCCTCCCATGTATTTCAGTTTCAGCTTGTCTTCCAATGACAATGTAGAAAATGGGCTACTTCATAAAAACAAATGAATGTGTTAAATACAGAAAATGTCACATTGCAGTACCCATGAATTTAAGTCTTAATTTTCCTAGCAGAATCAGACTTCTCTTATTCATTTACTGTACTTCAGTAATGCAGGTAACATTACAACATAATTTTAAGAATAAATAATGGGAAATGAATGACAAATGTGATATAATAAAGCAAATTTCCACCAACATTTTCACTCCAAAGAGGGGAGAGGTGAGACATATATCCCTTCTCAATAGAGCATACTTTGTCTTAGGGGTATGTATAAGTTGATACCCTCGACTGATATGCACTGCCAACGATAGCCATGACAGTACTAAGTGGCACGAATTTGGCCTATCCCCTTCTCCCTCCATTTATTGCTAATTTCCAGAGTAAAAGCCCACAATATTGTCCATCAGTGCCAAAATTGAGGTGGCATGGACCCACAGAAATAGTAATGCACTAGTGTTGCAACCTTAAAACATACACTTCGACTAGAACGAGGAGAAAAAAAAAGGAAGAAAAAAAAAAAAAAAAAAAAAAAAAAAAGAAAAAAAGAAAAAAAAAAAAAGGGGAAAAAAAAAAAACCACACAAGGAAACCCTATTCAAAAGCACTGAACCACAAATACCACTGGAGGAAAGAACACATGAAGTATGCTTTATATTTTCAGATAATATATTTTTTTGCATGCATCATGATGCCATTAAACAATAGAGATACTGTGTAACAGTGATGTCAAATGGCACACCTGAGTCAAGCATGAGCTTTGGAGCTTAGCAGACCCACACTGCTTGCTGTGCTTGGGACAGTGTTTGAAAAAAGGCAAGTGAAAGTATAACAAATTCAAACCAGAATGGGGCATATTTTTGTGTAATGACAGCAGTGGAGATGCTCAATATTTAATATGCAAAAAGCATAATTACAAAAGAACAAAGACATGAAATATACCACAAGAATACATATAACACATTAACGGTGACAAGAGAATATAACTACCACAAACTAAGCTGGTATGTAACCAAGCAAAATATTGAACTGGTAAAATTGTTTTGATCAAAAATAATCATTTATCTGCTATATACCTATTAATTTTCTTTGCAGAATACCATGCCCTACAAGACACCGGTGGTCTTAGAAATTAGTTAAGAGGTTTGTGTAAAAATTGCAAAGGTATATTGTCCTTTCTTGGATAAACCACTCTTTAAGAAACACATTATAGATGCTGTATTGAAGATATCTCCCAATGAGGTATGTAAATAAGAATAGATATATTTATTAAGAAACAGTACCCAGCAGAACAAAACATTTGACAAATACTGAACAAATATTACAACTCTGAGGGAAGTTTGGTAGGTATTTCTCAATATGCCTTGATGAGAGTACATGTCACACAGCCAGCTTGTTTTCCTGTGTGGTGTCAATGAAAAGCTTACAACTGTGGAAGAACAATAGATTTACCCCCATTAAAGTGACAACAAAGTGATCTTTTTAATGCAATTACAACCACCCTTGATAAAATGGAGCTTGATGTGGGTAATGGTGCTTCAATTAGGTTGATAGAAAAGATTTGCAGCCTTGCTTAAGCAGAAGCTGAAAAATGAACATCCAAACAATTCATTTGTCATATTATTCATCAAGAGGTTCTCTGCAGTAAGATCTTAAAAATTAAACATGTGATGGATGTTGTGGTTACATATTATTTACTATTTCAGAGCCTGCATTAGTGGCTTTAAGTTAAAAGCTTAAGTTGTGGATTTCACAAATCAAACAAAAATCTGCCACTTTCCACATTTGCAATTCCTTAACTTAAGCCCAAAAATTAAGTATTGTGACATTGAATGCTCTCTTCGAGTTTGATGGAAGATTTTCAGATTTGGAAGCTCTCAAATCTAAACCGGATCTCTTGCTTAACCTATTCTGTTGATTTTGAGAATGTTCCAGTTGAACTTTAACTAGAATCTGCTGATTTATGCTGTAATTCGGGTCTAAAAAAAAAGGTGTCTTGATCCACAAACAACTAGAATTTTGCAAATTTGTTACAGAAATTGTGTATGTTTGGTAGTACATATATCTGCAAACAATTTTATTTTTCTAATGAACTTGAAGTGCCATTTAAGAGCAAAATTGGCAGATAATTTTATTGCTCCTGCAATTGTAGAGTGGAAATTCCACATGGGCTAAGTGCCAAAATGGGAACAAATGTGTTTTGATCTAAATAGTTCATGTACCAACGCCAATGTCACAGTAACTTTAAGTAGTTTTAATGGCAGTGTATAGATGGCACCTCCATACAGCTTCGACTATGGCAGCTATAGTTTTTCTTGATTATCTCAAAATGATGTCTTGTATGATGTAATCTGCATTATTCCAAAGTTCAGGCTACAAGCAGTACAATGTGGAAGTAGGAGGTAGGGTAAAGGGATGGTGCAGGTGAAGGGGAACAGGTTGCACATTGCTAGGTTTAGTCTTGACAGTTAATGTTTCTTTTTTTTAAATTTTCAACAAATCTATTATCAAACAAAATGACTAAATGTACAAGTCAATCTATATGTAACACTGGAAACAAATGCATCACTTATTTTTACCATGTTTTCATTAAACTTTCAATTGCATTTCGTCTGCTAAAGCACAATGTGGCAACTACATACAGAGCACATGGTTGCCAACTCTTATGTTCTGAATTGTGTTTGTTTTGTTCATAGCTGAATAGTTGGAGGTTGAAGTATGACCATGTGTCAACTGATTATTCTTTCACATTAGTGTGTTATATTATTAGCAAAAATGGAAGCAATGTCAAGTGTCGTAATGTGAGAAGGGTTCGTAAAGCCCACCTCGTTGCAATGCTGCATGCCGAAACACTCGATGCACGGTACATCCGGTTTATGTTGCTCATAGCCTGAACTTCTGTATAGCCTACTTTCAGAACATAGGTAATTTGTTTTCGATATGAATTCACTGCATCTGTCTTTACAGTCAAGATTCTAAATACCTATTTTACAGTTGAATCTGACTCAAAGAGCAGCAGGGCATCAACAAAACCATCAGACATACCAGCATGACCAATAACAAAGTTGTTAGCTAATGCTGGATTTCTGACAATGAAGTCATTAATCCTCTTGCTCTCCAATATTTTTCACTGATGGATGGGGCACTAGAAGTGGCTGGGCATATCTGAAGGTGGTCTCGGTCCATTTCCTCTTGCAGATCACAGAGGGCACAAAGTGACCACACCTTTTCTCAGTCTCTTGACACGGTAGGTCGATGTTTACCCCGGTTTCATCTAACCACACTATGTCCTTCAAGTTTTGGTTTTGCATTTCTCTTAAAAACAATGCCCATAGGTCTACAATGTCTTTCAAATGTCTCATTTATTTTTCTGAACTCAATCCCAAATCATGGAGGACTTGGTTCAAAGAGCTAGGGCTTCCCTGAAATATCTCTGCTTCTTTAAGAGAAGAAAGAAGCTTACATAAGCGATCATACTCCTTTCAGGTGTATTAGCTATAGATGTGCTTACTTAGGTTATCTAATTGAAAACTGTCCAGTTGCCTGACTGCAGATAGCCTTGGTCTCTTTTCCAGGAGTCACAATTCGTGATGGACCTGGCTGTAGCCGCTTCTCTTTAAAGATTCTCAAAACAGTCACCTCACTTATTTTCAGAGCATGTGCAGTTTTTTCCTTTACCTGGTTGAAAGGAACAAGAGGTTCATTGTAAAGGAGCATATTTTCCTGTTCAAAGAATTCCTTAAGACATTGTCTAGCTTGGCTGGGCAGTGTAACACCCCAACCAGAAGCTGATCTTTCCCTTGGAATAAATCCTTGGTTTACTTCTACCTCAATGTCCACCTCCACCAACTCCTACTTCCATATTATGTGCTTCCGAGGTCAGTTATTGCTAGCTGTATGCAGGAAAACAGCTTGCTTGGACGTTCACTTGCATAGTATTAGCCTATTTTGTTAAGTTCTATGTTAAGCACATGATTTAGTGTAACCAATGTGGTAACGTTTATTGCCATTTCCACAGCAATGGCCTTTCCCTCTTACCCTTTACCCCCCTTGCTTGAAATCTGTCATATATCTTTTAAAAATCAAACTGTAAATATTTCACAAGTTCAATACAACAAGGTAAAAGCCAGAAAAAAGCAAAGACCACAGATCCTCACAGAAAAAAGTGTGATATTTGTGCTCAATTACAACAATTTCCAGCGCACAAATGTGAACTATGGATCAGCACAGAAGATCAAAAAAGTGCTAAAATTGCAACCATAAAACATCTAAGGTGCAAGCCTTAAAAGACAGGGATCCCCAAATTAGAATGTTTTGCACCTGGTTTCTTGAGTCTGTGGTGTCAGTATCAAACCTGCAAGTAGCGTCATTCATTGCTGAGGCATGTTTTCATACCAATGGACATAAAATAATCACTATTGGGTAACAGTAAATAAGATTCATGCCTGAAAGTACACCACATGATCCTAAGGTCAGCATATGGTACGACAAGAATCAGTGGCCCACTTTCTTTCAGAAACCATTAATGCAGAATACCAAGCTGTAATTTTGGAACAGTTTCACTCAATTTACTGATGAACGAACACATGGTCATTCAACAAGTTGGAGCTACATACCATATAGCTTTAGTGTGCCATTGCTGATGTGCTTGGTGACTAGTATAGGGAAGTGGACCCGTAGGTCCCCAGATTTAATGCCCTTATTACTTGCAAGGCACTTTAAAGACAAGATAACTAAAATCTCCAAACATTGGAGGAAAAACAACATAACATATGGGAATAAACAGCCAACATCATTCAAGAAGTTACGTGTGAATGAAAACCTGTTGTAATGCCTGTCTCACAGCATAAGAATATTTTCAGCTGCTTTGAAAATGGTAAGCAATGTAGACGAACATTAAATGTTCACAATATTAAATAACATTACTAAGTCTTCCATATTCTACTGCCAGCCACACTGAAGTACTAAGTGTTGGAAGAAGGTGCTACGTGCTCTGCTATCATGGTGCCACAAGAGGCGAGCCTGTTTAAACTGATGTTACTATATTTCCATAAAATAACCGAAACATAATGTATACTTAATAAAATTCACATGTTTTAGCCCTGGTTCTGTCATGTGGTGCTCTCTTGTGCAAATAACTGATGTCAACTTAAATCTTTAATACATATACTTAGCTCCTCTACTTTACTATTTAACCCTTTTATCTTTTGATGACATAAATAAAATGAATTTTTGATACTGAAGAGGAGGCATCAGTGTTTATACACAAAATAAATTTTAACTATGTGGACATCCTTTTCATATTCTTAAAGAAAAAAAAAAACCATTGTCTTTCAAATGTCTCATTGATTTTTCTGAACTCAATCCCAAATCATGGAGGACTTGGTTCAAAGAGCTAGGGCTTCCCTGAAATAAAAAAAAAAAAAAAGACACAGATCTGGCACCCACAATGACAGGAACAGGCATTTCATGATTACATTTCAATTCCTCTGTGCTGTGTGCATTGCCTGTGAAACCAATTACCTGAAACCACACTGCATACATGCAGTGACATGAGCATACAGACAATCCAAAACAAACGAAACGGTTAAAATTTCATATAAATAATGAAGAAATAAATGAGGTAACTAACACTAACTTCTTAGGAATAACAGTGGACAACCATCTCACGTGGGATAAACAAATTAATAAGGCTGCAACAAAGTCAATACAAGTATTTGAATTTATTGAATACTAGAGCATATCCATCTTGGGCTGCCCATGAACTTTAGCTCCCTCGCTCTTCTGTCATTGGACAGCACTCTGAGGTTCTCTACATTTTACGTGTGCTATTTATTATTCAGCTACATACAAATAATTAGCCTTACTCAAACCTGTCTTTTGTCTTAATTCACTTATTTTCACCAAGTTCTCTTATACTTTCCTTTTCCTAAGCTCATTACTATTTTAAATAATCCATTGCAATCTAAAATTGTATTTCCCCCCTCTTTTTCTTATGTTTCATGATCGATTACTAATAATTTCCTACACCTCACAGCTTCACTTCTTATCTCTTTCACTTCCACATTCTTTCCCTCACTTCACTTTCAGTACAAGTATATTTTTACCAAACAGAATGGCAAAATTTGCTGATTTAGGCATATTACTGCAAACCTACTATGGATTAATATATCTTCATTTGTCATATCACTGTATGGGGAGAAAGTGCTGATTAGTATACCAAAAAGCTTTTTATACTGCAGATAAGAGCAGTGAGGATAATAGCGTGTCTAAAATTGCAAGAATCTTGTAGGGATGACTTCAGAAAATTAAACATAACTCTACTCATATCTTTGAAGTAATGTATTTAAAAGGTATATATTCAACACACACACAAAAAAAAAAAAAGCCAGATTCATGATCACTTCAGAGGTAACATGCATTTCCATGTAACTCCACACAGACTAAAATTATTTATATCAAAACTCGCTGTAGCTGCATGTATGCTTTTTAATAAGTTACCAGTGAGTATACAGGAAATTCAAGGGTGTTACTATCCAATAGATGAATTCTTAGAGTAATAAATATTAGTATAGTTTTTGTTCATATTAATTTTGACAAACTGAATTTCAATTGTAATAAATGTTAGTAATAGTACTGTTAGCCTTGTGCAGCCTGACTTAAAATCTATACATATTACTAAGGTATAGCATTGTTGTAACTTTTAAATATGAATATTTGTATGGATAATTTAATTATTTTATATATAACATATATTGTGTGTTTGACAATGTCATGAATTATTGTAAGTTTAATCGGGAGATAAATAGAAATACTAATACATGATATAACAATGGACTGTTGGATAGAATGTGAAAGCTTACAGACAGCATTGGACTGCTCAGTTACTGTCGTAATGCATGCATGGGCCACAATAATTCAATATATTGCAAAGGTAAAATTTGCAGTCCTGGCCATGTCATTCAAAACAACACATAAGAGAGGATAATACTGGATCCTTGCAATGATAGATTTGGAAATAAGATGCAGATGACGATAGGACTTAATAAAAATAAGGATGCAAACACTGTCTACAATTTAATTGCAGAGCATTAGGAAGGTGACATGAAAATCTGTGTACTATCCATGAGCATTTGTGGCATCCTGATTGCAAGAACTGCTCAGCAGATCCGTTCCAAGAATTTATGGAAGGTATCAGGTAGACCAATTGTGTAGTAATTACATTTAGTTTCAAGTTTAGGCTGGATAGGTCGAGTTAAATTAGTGTTAGGAGTACATAGCTAGTCAGTGTAATTTAGAAACAAATTATGTACAAAGTTAGCCAGTTTGTGTAATGTAGGGCTAGAAAGGACTGTTGACTAAATTGTTTTAAATTGGAATGAAAACGAAAATCTGACTGCACTCATTGTTCAATATGGCTACATGCCAAAGGTTTCATAAATAATTATGAAACCTTGGTTATGTTAAGAAAATGTCTTCCAGCATTAAATTATACTTCTAAATGCACATTACACCATAAAAATGTCAACCTGTACTTTAAAAAACGTTGGACCTAGAAAAATACTCGCATCACATTTGGAAAGCTGAGCCAGGATTTGCCTACTTGCTCCACTGTAATAAAATACGAAATCAAAAGTTCGAAACGCTACGGTGATAATCATTTTATTTGCACCCTCCTATATTATTCATTTAGGGTATTTGCCCACTTTAGATGGGTACAAGTCCGAAGTCCATATACGCCAGGCACGAAGAACCTGAAACGTTTAGAATCCTCACCTTGAGATGCACAATTTGAAGTTCCCATTGCTCATTATCACCTTTTCAATTGCTCAATGACCTAAATACAACAAAGAAACTACAATTTTCATGCAAATTACTAATCTCAATCATTTATGTAACGCCAAGCCCATTAGTGAAAGAGTTAAAGATCAACTCAAGCATTGCTAACGGTGAATTCGTCATCTTTTGATCCCTAATTTTTGGGTAATTTAATGGAAAATTACCACACTGCACGTTTTTTTTTTTTTTGGGGGGGGGGGGTGATTAATTCCAACTCATTAATGGAAGTCTGTTCACGCTAACCAAAAGTAAACGATGGATGTATTTGACATTTTCAATCAAAAGAAGTATGAAAACGTTTCGAGAACCTACAGTACAGTTCCAAACATTTAAAGAGAAAAACAGAACCAATGGTACTACATAAAAGTTTACTTTCTATTTCAACATGGCGGAATTGACCCTTACATGAAAGAAAGCAATTTTGGAAGTACTTACCTATCATAATTCAATCCTGGCATATTATCTATATTATCTTCTGTACTGCTTTCAGAATTACTTAATGCCAAAATGGCACTAATACTCATAATTCTTCCGGTAATTGCTGAACTCTCAAAACTTTCTTTCTAATACTTCCAAAACAGATGCACAGTTTTGTTATTATCCGAACCGAACGGCTCCTGCCCGTGGTGGGATGGCAACTGCGCTGATTACCCTTTTCCAGTTCCCGTCTAATCACATAATCTCACAGATATGCCACTTCGATCTCCAGTAAACGTCATACGTGACGTATTCATGAACTCCGATGTGATAAGCATTTAAATTTCAATTTTTTTTAAACATTAAACAACTTAAATACATTTTAAATTTTAAATTCATGGTAATATAAGGATAAGTTGTATTTTTCATTTAAGGACAAAAATTTTTTCTATGAATTACGCAACATAAATGTATGTAATAGCTGTAAATGTTGACCCTATTACTCTTAATCACAATACTTTATTGATATAAATAAAATAAAATGGAAAGCATTCAATTCTCGTTTGCATCCATATGACTGTTGACACAATTCTTTCAATGTATTTTCACATTTTGAAGTGGATTATCTTCGGCATTATTTTGCTCCCATGGCTGTCACTGTAAATCTTTACCCGCCATTTTCAAACACAAAATACAATTCAAATTGTGCAATTTTGCCGTATTTGCAATCTCTTGAACACAAAATTGGAGAATTCTAAAATGGCATATTATGTCAATCCGATAGTAGCGATTGGTGTTATTACTGTTTTGAATAGTCTCGTGGAGTCTCCAGTTTTAGCTGCGTGTCACTCTATTGGTACACATTGATCTTATTGCTAATGATGTTCTTTCCTGGATGTGGACTCTGAAGGATTTCGAGGTTGTATTGCTAGTCTGAGGTATCTAAATTTGTTTACAATTTGCACTGATTCTTCTCCTATTTTTATATTGTTTTCGATACTCTGCCTCCACTCCTGAAGACCATTTGTACTGTCTTTTCTTTGTTTATTTTTAAATTGTTTTCTGTGATCCTAGGGGCATATCATCCACATACATTACTAATGTAGCTCGCTCATTTTATGTCCAGTATCTACTTTCACGATGTTGAAGAGCAATGGGCTTAGTGGGTCCCCTGCATGACTCCATTTGTATGAGTGATGTCCTCTGTTACTTCATCTGATACCTGGATCCAGTTTTGCCTTATGATGTCCTCTATCATTCTTGCTATGGGGCGTCCATTTCCTATCATGTCTTTTCTTTTTTGTTAAAGCTTTCTATGTTAGCAATGTCTTCTTTTTCTATTGGAAGATTGTTAAGGCACTAGTTATTTTTTGTCTCACTGTATTTCTTAAACAGCTTTTAACACATTTTAGCATGCACACCACATTTCTGATTCAGCTGTTCCCTCTGGAGTTGTTAGAACTACATTTGACAATTTTACTGTTTCTGAAAACATGTCCTCTAAGTTCTTTTTAATCCATTAATGCCCAACGGTCTATTTATAGACCGCTATGGATATATATTTTTATTTAGTTTACCTGAATCCTCAAAAGTTATTTTGACCAAGTGTGTCATCATTGGTGTTATGTGATTATGTGAACACATTGTTGTCTCTTAAAAATTAGAATATTGTGTAGTTTATTAATTTACTATAATAAGCTGCAAATAACTGCAGTGCCCGTGAAAACATATTGTTTTTCATCTTGTTACAATAAACTGTTGACAAAGGTTCATATTATTGCATCACACAAAGAATGTGCCAGTGTAGGCAATTCTAATGCTGAAAATATGATCCTAAAAACAAGGGATCTGCTTATAGACCACTAGGTGCTAGTATTATCTTACATCAGCACATGGTAACCTGCGTGTGATGCAACAGCTCGTGAGATTGTTACTTCTGTAGTAGTATGAAAACATTTGCCACATGTGTTGTTTGCTTTCTATTGTTCTGTTTGAAACAAAGTGAACTGGTGTTCAACAGTATTTTATATAGTGTTCTTTGAAGCGAGGACAACATATAAGTACATGGATTCCTAAAGTACATATGACTTATACAGAGAGACCCAAAAAACATCCAAACTGCAGCAGGGTGTTTTTCCACTGCGCAAGCGGAAACACGATAATACAGCTGCTGTACACAAGGTCATGCGGTTGACTTGTTTTTCTCTGCTCTGAAAGTGCAGTATAGCTCTGATGGTGATATTGTATGGTTGAATTATTTCCAGTGTGCTTTGTTCTTTTGTCCTGTACTTGGTCACAAAGTGAGTCATGGCTGAGCATTTGTTTTCTACTGCACAGCATGTATTTATGATTCGTATGTGTTAATTTAATCAGCTTGCCAAGTGAAAGTGCAATTTGCTTCCAGGTGATCTGTGATTTTTATCTTGGGGTAACTTAAAGCGTAAAGTGTACAAGGCAAACCCACACACCCTGGAAGAATTAAAACAAAATATCTGCTGGGAAATTTCCAGCATTTTTCAACGTGAACTATGGCGAGTGATGGATGATTTCCTAAAGAGGTGCATCAAATGTATGGATAACACTGTGGCCGATTTCAGCATCTCCTTTAGTAATATTGGTGAGTAAAGCCTTTAAAAGTAGTTTTAAAAATATACGGTTTCGTCCATGCTGTTCTATGACAGCGGCAGTCGGCAACGAGTGCCATGGACATGTATAGAGAAAACATAGCGCAGCCGGTTTGGAGTCTTTTGGATCACCCGTTAGTTACTATTTTTTGGGATAAATTTGCAATTCTGCACTAACATAAAAATGCAAACAATAATGTGGAAGTCCTTTGGTTATTTCTTTATTGATTTTCATTATTTTTAGATTACATTCAGAGATATGGAGTGTAACAATTAAGACAATCATATTCAAAGGAATTATGCTGGTTACTATGACTGACAACTTTTCCAATGAAATTCATGATGATTGTGATACAGTTGATGTGATTCTTCCTCCTGATCCAGACAGTCTGACTGATGAAGATGAAGGTATAGTAAATGTGAATGATATTCTGGCCCAGTTGAAGTACATTTGACTGGCTCTGAAAAGGGCGACATACAGGAAACAAATTACTCTAGCTATCTTCCTTTCATAGAAGTTTGAAAATAGTGTTGTTGTAATTAATTTAATTTAAAAGGTGAGTTAATTAATAACATTAAACAACACTTACAACATATTTTTCCGGGACGCATTTCGATGGTTAACTTTCCTCCATTATCAACCAGACAATAACTGGGTTTCCATGGTGTTTCATGGTGCAGATGGTGATGCTTCTTCTGGTGAAAGAAGAAACACCAGAATAAGCATCACCATCTGCACCATGAAACACCATGGAAACCCAGTTATTGTCCGGTTGATAATGGAGGAAAGTTAACCTTCGAAACACGTCCCGGAAAAATATGTTGTAAGTGTTGTTCAGTGTTATTAATTAACTCACCTTTTAAATTAAATTACTCTAGGTTTGAAAAGTCAACCAAAAAAAGGAAAACTTTGATAAAATGTGCTTACAAGTGCACAAAAATTCCAGAAAATGATCAAGCTTCAAATGAAAAATGGGAAGAAATGAAAACAAGTTTGAAGGATTGCACCCCACTTGAGATTTTGCAAAAAATGTGGTTTGACTCTCTCCCATAGATGTTTTGTATCTTGCCACAGTTGATAAAAGTCTTTTACCACTCCAAATGTTTCAGTTAATAAGTGATTTGGCTTTAAATAGTCTGTAATTGCTTTAAGAAATAAAGCTTAATCATAAAATACATGAACTTGATGGAAATGTATTCGATCATTACAGTATGTTTTGATACTGTTAACACCCAGCAGTCTATTTATAGACCGGGTGATTTTGGGACACTGGGTGAATAAAAAGACAAACAAAATATATTATTGACATACTATATGCTAAACCAATACATTACATATGCTTTTTCATAATTTTTGAAAAAAAAATATGTTGGACGTTAATCTGTTAATGAAGAAAGAATACAGTACACTGACAGACTGTATGTTCTTAATCTCTTCACTAGAACAAAGTACACACAGTTCACTCTTTGGTTTTCCTTCTTCTATGAAAGGGAAGTAACAATTGTGACAATCATCAGGAAAGTTTGACTTTGTCATTAAATTTGGTAGGATTAACTAAATTGAAACACTTAAGTGTTTAGTTGCACCAAATGCCTCTTCAGCTTGTGAATGATTATATTACAGCATTTAACATTTTTGTTCTCTACCTGGAGAGGTTATATGTCACAGAACCATCATTGGTGTGTTTGCTAGTTCATTCCTAATGTCACTGATGGCAGCTACAAATGTATGATCTTCCTTCCCATTTACCATTGTCATAATTTTCTTCTGTAAAATGTTGTAGAACATTTCAATGAAAGGTTAAAAAGATCCAAGTAGAAAAGGAATTCATATCTTCAAGGAAATAGTGCAGTTGCTTCCCTTACTGACACAGGGTCCCATGAGCCATTTTGCTGAATAATTTGAAACACAAACAGAGATTCCTAGCACTGATAAACAGAAGACACTACTCTTCTCTGGAAATTCCTGAAGTAAATAAGTCTTCTTGCTAGACAAGAGAAAAAAGAAGAAAATGTGATTAATTGGCAAAGAAGATCCTGAGGGCTGTGATGGTACAGCATACTTGTTAAGGTGTAAATTGTATCTAACCGAGAGGGATGGCTCAGGCAGTAATGTCTGTGGCCTACATTTGGGAGGTCGTGGTCTAATGAAACTGTTTCTGCAATAAACTATAGGAAGAGCAAAATAGTTCCGAATGGGCTAGGTGTTTTGCCTGTCTGCATTCTCGGCAATCATTGCCATCTGCCACTATCATAGAAAGGCGTGAATGAAACCATATAACATTTTTAAAACTACTTTTAAAGACTTTACTTACCGACTTTATGAAAGGAGGTGCTGAAAATGGCCATCATTGTCCTTATGTTTTTGGCACCTCTTTAGGAAGCAATCCATCACTTTGCCATAGATCACAGTAAGAAATACTGACTCTGGCAGATATTTTATTTCAATTCTTCCACAGTGTGTGGGTTTGTCTTGTATGCTTTATGTTTTAAGTTACCCCAGAGATAGAAATTGCTTATTGGAGCTCTGAGGAACCTTTCTCCACTAATGGCATGCCATACACCAATTTATTTTGTCATGAAGGGGTAGTTCAAGAAAAATATCAGATTCTGAGTTATAGGGCTAAATTTTTTTTGAGTCAATACTTGGTGCCTCCTGTTTTTAGAAAATTAACACACAGGGAGCATGATTTTGCCTTTTTTCAACATGACTCTGCAACAGCTCATACAGCCAGTCTTTCAATGGGAATAGTTGAAATTGTGTTTCAGGACAGAATTATTAATAGAGATTTGTAGCCCCCTCGGTCTCTGACCTAACCCCCTGCAATTTCTATCTCTGGGTAATTAAGACATAAGGTGTACAAGACAAACCCACACTTCCTGGAAGAATTAAAACAAAATTTCTGCCAGAAAATTGCCCGCATTTCTCAATGTGAACTATGGTGAGTGATGGATAGTTTCCTAAAGAGGTGCCAAAAATCCAAAAATATATGGACAATGACAGTGACTAGTTTCAGCATCTCCTTTCATTAAGCTGGTAAGTAAAGCCTTTGAAAGTAGTTTTAAAAATGTTGTATGGTTTCATCTGTGCCTATCTATGATAGCAGCAGATGGCATGAGCGCCGGGAATGCAGACAGGTAGAACACCGTGCAGCCATTCAGAACTTTTTTGCTCTCCTGGTACTTTGTCGGAAGATTTTGCTTGCAGTGATGTGTAATAATATCTAGATAGTAAAGTGAATCAGATTTAGTGGTCAAATAGTGTGGTTAAATTTATGCCAAAAGCGAGACTTCCATTGCACTTTTGGATTTTTAAGTTCGAGGAATGAGAGTTTTTGCTCAGATTCAATTTCTGTGGTAAATTTTAATGACAGTTCTTGAAGGTTTAGTAATTTTAAAAAGTCATCAATATCTTTCTAGGGGTTGATGGCAACTATGTTGTTCACATATCAGTGCTAGGTCTGGAATGCACAATATGCATTTCGGATAACTTTTTCACATTCAACAACCAGACTTCCCAACAACAAATAGAAATGAGGATTACGAAAGCTTTCCCATAGATCTTCCAGACCTGGCACCAGTATGTGGACAACATATTTGCCATCATTCCCAAGAAACATATTGAGGACTCCTTAAAATTACTAAACCTTCAAGAACTGTCATTAAAATTTACCATAGAAATCGAATCGAGTAAAAACTGCCATTTCTAGACCTAAAAATCCAAAAATACAATGGGAGTCTCACTTTTGGCATATACAGGAAACCTGCACATACAGATAGCTATATAGAATCCAATGGTTATAATCTAAAACCATACCAGTTTTCAACAGTCTGATACATAGGCTTGCTTACCTACCTCTCAACAGAACAGAAGTCAACAAATAAAAGAGATAATTCACAGAATGGCTGAAAACAATAGAAAAACAATAGATAAAAAGGACCAAAAGACAAAAAAAAAAAAGGAGGGAGAGCGAAAAAGGAAGATGATACAAGATGGTTGGGAGGGCTTGAGGTGCTATGTCCCACCCTCCAGTACTGCACCCCATTTCTGATACCTGTAGTGGGCAGAGGTGGGGGATGCAGCAGCCAGGCGGTAAGCCTTGGCCTGTTGCACTGGGGTTTTATTTCTTTTTTTTAATACCTTACGACAAACATTTTGCCACAACCCCATACTCTGTAAACAGGTATAAATCTTCCCACATAGACACAAATGTACTAGGTGTTGATGATCTTTTACTACTGCATTCTGCTATAAGGTGTAAATATACTTCAATATGTAAGGCAATAAGCAAACATTGAACTACAAGACAAGGTGCCACTGTACTTCACATGCTTCCTGCTGATTGATGTGCACTACCTGTGACTATTTCTCCTCACACAGTGCTCCATTGGTATTTGCCTGGTCCAACATCACAAGTCCAGCACTTACTGAGCCCTGCTTTACATGGATACATTTTTGTTGATTTTTACTTTCTCAAAAATCCACTAATGCTTTTTTTTAAATGTGTTGTTGTTGTTAGCTAATGCTGGATTTCTGACAATGAAGTCATTAATCCTCTTGCTCTCCAATATTTTTTACTGATAGATGGGGTGCTAGAATTGGCCGGGCATATTTGAAGGTGGTTCCGGTCCACTTCCTCTTGCCATGGAGACTTAGCAGTAATAATAACCGTTTTTTAGAGAGCACCATATTTTTATGTTTTGGCGGTTACATCGCTCTCTCACAACCCCCAGAATGTTTGGAGGATCACACCTGTCGTTGGTTTACGGGTCTTACTGACCTGACCGGGAGAATTATCAAAATAAATTCACCGACCATATCCTCTGATTACCAATGCCATGACAGGTCAGCATGTTAGGGGTTAAGAGTTTATAAGGAAATTAGAGAAATGGAGAGGTTGGAAAAATAAAGACTCCCTAGCCCTCAGGAACCCTAATAGCATCGGGGTTGGAAGAGAACAAGAATTGACCAAGGTAAGGTCAGATAGAAAAGCTACAGTAAGGAGCAAAACACCAGTAAGTTTTTTTTAAATGTAAAATACCACATTTTAAAGACATTGCAAATAAATGCCATGTTGAATGTGGTGAACACATTTTATATTCAAGTGCGACAAACACTTTTCAAATTGAGGGGACAGGACTGGGTTGGGCTGGGACGGGCCTAGACTTAGGCCTGAGCCCATGCAAATCTGGTGTGGGATAGACACAATAAATTATCAGATGTAACATCAGTTAACTTTTTAATGATAGATCTGCACATATACATATTGGAAACTTCCCTAGCATGTTTCTAAGCTCATTACTAAATCTTACAACTAACAAAAACAGTAACTGAAAATAACAGTTACAAAAAATAGTAAAAACAAACAAAAAGTTCATCTCTCTACTCCGTAGTACCTTTAAAGCTATCACAAGCAAAATTACATTACTATATCAAAAACAATATTTGTTTTTACAACAATTATTTGTACAAAATGCTTTAAGCAATATTCTTACCATGTTTAGGTATATAATCCTTTATTTCGGTCTGAATGGCATTACTTCACAATAACTGACAAAAGTGTAAAAACACTCATGTAAAATGCAATATAACAAAAGCATGGCTCACAATGAAATTCATTTTAACAAACTAATCAACACACATTTACTTTTCCACATAAAACAATATATAACAAGGTAAAATAATAATTTTATTATAAAACGATTTACACCAAAAGCCTAAATTCAATCATTTTCTAATATTATTGCAAAGGTATGAGACAGAAAGTATTGTTATTGAATTCTTCAAATTCCAGGGTATTAATGTAACTATTTCATGCTTAAGGTATAAAATAATGTCTAACAAACTGCATCAGTGGTGAGAACAAGAACAGGAAGAACCAATATTCTTTCCAAAGAGCAGCCATTTATTTTAAGAACAATAATTGTGCATATTATTAATATTTCACCTAACTTTCTATTACTCTTATGCCTGAAGGTTGTTATAAATCTCATTTATAGGGCTGCCAGATTACTGGTTCATCTAGTTGGTACCAAACAAGGACATCTGAAGCTATGCAGCCAATGTGAGAAGCCTTCTACAATTAAGACTAGAGGACCTGAGAAGCAAACTTGGGTTAAGATACAGTGCCGCACCTATTACTACACTCATTCTCAAGCACATGGCAAATGTGTTTATTAGTAAGTTCTGGCAGTTGCATGGAGGGTAAAGTTTGCATTTTGTTAAGAGTAAAATTGTGTTTTAAGTATTTATGACAGTTGAATATGCCTTACAACAGCATATTTTTATTCTTATTATGATCTATTTATAGTAGGCAAGAGTAACTCTTGTATTCCAACCAAAAATTTGATGTTGGAGCTTTGACTGGAAATAACTGTTTTCAGGTCCCCTGAACCCAAAATTGAAGTTTTTACAGAAGAATCTGATGGATTACATTCACAATACTTTCTCGAACCTCAATTGTGTATTTGTGGGAATACACACTATTCTTACAAAAGCTTATTTTACTACTTCATTTTAATCAAGTTAAACTTAGCAGAAATAGCTACATTGCACACTTTCTTATAGATACAAAGAGAACAGCAACAATTGATTGTCTCAGTGCTGGATACTGTACACTGGCCTTAAAATTTCATATAATTTTCAGGCAATTGCAAGAAACAACTGAACATCACCAGGACTCCAATGACAAAAGTATTGAGAAATCTGAACCAGTAAAAATGGATATCTTGAAAATGGCTTATGCCACAAAAAGTTATTTAAAAACTGTTTAAAATAACTAATGTGTGTTTTGGTGAAATCTTCATTTATTGTCAGTATGCTTTTGTCTACTGCTTAATGTTTACCAGTTATGCAAGATTCTATAAAATTCTTTTTGAATGAAGAGGACTTCATATGCTATTCTGAAAAGATTCAAGGCATGCATTTTATTTATCACATACATATATTTAACATATGGTATTTCAATCAAAGTTGTTAGTTTTTCTGAAAACCAAACATTTTGAAAAATTTTGCACGTAAAGGGTAGTTTGGAGTTGGAGGGTTTTCTTGAAAACCTTTGTATTGCATCTTTGAAGATGCTGAACTTAAATACCACGTTTGTATTTATCAGACTTCTCGTTTTTCAGTTATGGTATTCATATGCAAACACACAAACCTTTTTCTAAAAATATTTATTTTGGTATTCAGGAGGACTCAGAACATGTATTTCCAATGAAATCTGGATATTGAACCTTTCAGGTGGAATGAAATACTTCCCCTACCTACTATGTGCGTGGTAGAGAAAGTAACAAGATCTGTATATGTGTCTGTGTACAGCATAACCCAAACATGAAATATCCCATAAATACCAAAACTGGTACAGTAGAATCTCAATAACTTGACCTAATGTGAACTGAGTGTGTGATGAATTACCGAAATATCTAGTTTTACGGAATAAGGGGTTTGCAGTTCACAACTCATAATACTGCAAATTACATAAATGCACAATATAGGAAACAGAAAAGTATAATATTCTAAAATTGATTACCTATTAATATGTTCCACTTTGTCCGGTCTCTTTAACGGTCTCTAATTTAATTTCCATTATCAGGTTAATTTGTCGTCTTCTCTTCTTGTTTGACATTTTTAGTGGCACAAACACAACTCAACACAACACTAACAATAAGCCTGAAATCTGAGAAATGGTACTGTAACCAGAAATATGTAACTGAAAGTTTAGCTTACTGTGTATGTACTGGGTAAAGCAATTGGCCATCAAAAGCTTCCAAACAAGTGTTCATGCCATCTATCCACATTATTAGCAACAAGCTTTTGATTTCGTGACAACAGTCTGTGCATGTTCTGACTAGATATCAAAGGTCAATACGTGGTCAATGCTTTTGCTACTCTGAGGGAGACTGCGGTAGGTTGTAACCATACACTAATTGAAATTTACCTATATAGTAATGCCCATCCCTTAACAACCATATTCCAAGAAGTTGTAATCCTGTGCCGTGTCCTTCTTCCACTGTTAATGAGATGAACACAATAGTGTCCTCTCTGTGTACTCTTAGTGAAAAATCTGCTGTTATCAAGTCTGTTGCTGTTGTGCATTCAGAGTGTTGTTAAAGATTTAGCTTGTTGAATTACTACTCAAAGTGACCGAAGTAAAAGACATGATGGCATTGTTCACACAATCAATTGGTACTCTAAAAAGCAGTGGGATGAGGAATACTGTTAAGGCATGGGCAATACTATGCTGTTTATATTGCATAGTGCATTATACTAATTATTACAGTAATAAAGCTACGTAGGCTTTCACGGCCGGCGTCTAAATTGTAGAAAGAAATATCTTCCGGGCTGTTATGCCGTGGTCTGCTGGAGATATGCTGGTCAGCAGCATAAGAGAGATAGAACCCCCTCCACCAGCCACCACGCCTCTGGACGCCCCGGGCCAATCAGCGCACGTTGTGCATGGTATAAATGGAGCCCCACAGACAGTCGACGCATCAGTCGCAGTGATACCTTCCACGAGGAGACTTCGACAATGCCACTGAGGATGTATACCGCAGTTGTAGACGAAACGTCTGGAAGACAGATCTCCAGCAGACCACGGCATAACAGCCCAGAAGATATTTCTTTCTACAATTTATTACAGTAATGTTTAACAATAAAAAATAAAAGATTTAAAATAAAAAGATTGCCGAGTTACACTGAATGTCGAATTACTGAGAGTTGAGTTATTGGGGTTCTACTGTATTTAAGTTCAGCATCTTTCAAAGATGCAATCGAGATTTCTAACAATACCCCCCCCCCCACACACACACACACACACACACACACACACACACACTTTTTAAAATTTAGGATATTCTCAAGAATAGCTGTAATATTTTGATTAAAATATCATATGTTTAGGATATTTACACAACCAATAAAATACATATCTTCAATTTTCTGGACATAGTCTCTTCAGTACTCTTCATTCAGAAGGAATTGTGTATAATTTTATATTATTGATAAACTATAAGAAATAGGTAGAAATGTACAGCACAAAAATGTAGAGCTCTAAAACATGCTTTATTTTAACTATATTATTGGAGGAATCAAACATTTCCAATATATCGACTGTAATTGGATTGAATTTTTCAATGCTTTGTCTACTTTTTAATGTGTTGTTATTTAGTTGTTTCTTGCAATGCCATGGAAAGCGTATGGAATTTTCAGGGCCGCATACAGCAACCCATTCTTTTTAAAACATTTTTCAATTCTGTTTCCTCTTGTACGTACGTGTAATGAACTACATATTTTTGCCTTTTTGTTGCAATAAATTGTTGGTTCCTTTAAATTTAATTTACACAAAACCGTCGAATCTATTGAAATACGCCAAAGGAAAAAGTTGAGGTTTATTGAATTTTCTATGAATATAGCCATAAATCAAGAACCTCCAATCAATAATAACTCAGCCAGGTAATGATATATTTTTTTGATGAAAATATTTTTTTTAGAATACTATAGACTTTTCAACATTTTGGTATTAGAATTTCTTGTTATTCACAACATGAGAAATTCGCTGTTAAAGTCTGATGGATCATTTCACTTCCACCCTGTATACCAACGACAATTTGAAATTAAAACTGTAATGAATTTTGCCTTTAATGCCTTCAACTCCTAATTTAACTTTTTTCCAGAAACCTTTTTGACTGTTTTCCCTATTTTTCCAAATATCCCCAAGACCAATTTTAGAGACACTTCCTTTTATTCTTATTGGCCCAAGTAGCCCCTTTATCCAGCTTTTCCTGAAATTCCAAACAATGATGGAAGACATGTTCTTCCTGGTTAAGTCAGCCCTTTATCTGACTTGTATACCAGTCTTTAATGCTCTCTCCTAACTTTCTCCTTTCCTACCAAATCTTCCTAATTCCACCTGAGCAACACCATTGGGTGAAGCTCTTGGCAATACCAAGATCAATTTACAAAAGTTCCTAGGAATCATGTGTGCACTTGTCCAACCTTCCTCCAGACCCCAAATCTCCACTCCATATAGCATAGTAGTCTATTTTGAAAATTTGTCTTAACTTAGCGTAAGTCTTTTTAAAACTTCGTCACAAACCATCCCCACCAGTCTATTTAGGAAAGCTGTGATTTGAATTAATTTTTTTGAGGAAAATCAGCTGTGATAATCTCATAGGGGCCATTCACAACACATGTGTGAAAGTTTCTTGAAGGATGTAACTAACTGCATTGGCTGTTTTGGCGGGCAATAGGTTAACAACTATTTTCTTTGAGCTACTCTATGATGAAGACTTGACTTCTGGACCTTCAGTTTCTATTGCCTAATGAAGCCTCACCACTATATTGCTAGGCAACATGTGACAATGGCAGGTAAGAACAAAGGCTATTTCCACACAGTTCTAGAAGCTTCAAGTGCAGGGACTGTTATGAGAAGTTTTGATAAATGTTAATTTCCAGAAAAATCGCTGGTACCTAATTCTTGCTATGTAAGCGAGTTGACATGGACAAGAAAGCGGTGTTGAATCAGTTTTAAGAAAGAGTAAAATTGTCAGAGCAAACTGTGTACAGTATTTGTGTTTAGGTTAAATCAGCCACCCATTTTTGGAAAGAAATTCATGACATTAATCTGGATCCAACATTATTAAAACATATTAGGAAACCAAGAATTGTCATGGTGGCAACAGATCTTCATTTGAAACATGCTTTGGGAAATTTTAAAAAGTGAGTGTTGTTTAGTGTTATTAATTGACTCAAATCCTATTTTAATGTGATTCCAACAACACACTCATCAACTTTCAGTATTTATTATCCCTTGTGTATTTAAGATATTTGAATGAATAGTAAACAGAAGAAATTAACACAATTTATGTTAATACATTTTTGTGCCATCAACCATTTTCAAGATATTTATCGCTGTTGCTTTGAATTTTCCTATATTTTTTTAAGTGCTGACAATTGCTTTTCACACAAAAATCTTATACAGAGACTTTACTATAAATACGTGTTTTGAGGTCCCTGAAATCAAAAAGAGCATTTTATAAAATGCTGTGTATGAGCAGCTTAACTTTAATTTAGTTTGGATACTATACACCCAATATTCAAATTTAGCATTTTTCAAGGATGTGATATGAAGATTTTCTAGAAAATCCCCTCATTCCAAATTACCCCTCACATGGAAATATGCTGATAACTTTTTATTTTTGTTCAAATCTGGCTAGTATGTTTATTCAAAAATCCCCTAGCGCAACAGCCCTCAGTGGACCAAGGCTTACTGCCGAGTCACTGTGCCTCCCACCTCTGCCCACTACAGGCGTCGTGAGTGCAGAACTGGAGGGTGGCTCAGTGCCCTGAGCCCTCCCAGCTAGTTATGCAGCCTTCGCAATCTGGGGTTGCTACTTTTTTAGCCGCTCCGGGACTTAATAAGGCTGAGCACGCCCAGTGCCAGACCTCCCAGCGGGGGAAAAAAATTCCCAAGCTGGTACTGGGGATTAAACCCAGGTCCTCCATACCGAAAGGCAGGCATGCTACCACTGTGCTATGGAGGTAGTCATTTTATTAAAATACCATATGTTTAAGGTATTTGTATGACTATAAAATGTATAACTTGACGTTACTGTGAATAGCCTATGAAGTCATTTTCAATCTGAATAAATGTATATAATTTTGTATAGCTGATAAACCATATGAGACATACCAAAACTTATTATGCAAAAATGCAGATCTTGTTAGAACACACAATTTAAATCAGATAGTTTCATCCTGTAAACCATTTCCAAGACATTCATTGTTGTTGTTGTTGTTTTCTAGTGCCTTGCATCTGGCAATGAAGCCATTAGCATTCGTGCTTTCCAATACTTTTGAACTGTAGTTTCTTCTGATCTTAATGCTTCACAGGTCTTCAAGTGGTCTTCGTTCATTTCTGCTGGATCGTTACACAGGACACATATTGGCTTTCATGTAACTGTTTTCTTAACGGGCACCAGTTTTACAATGTGGCAGTTACATCATTGTTATTGGTTTAAATTTCCCAATACTTTACATTTTTTGAAGTGCTTTTATTTTTCATGATGTCACACAAGGAAAATGGGATTTCAAAGCCAGCAGATAGTGACTGCCTCGTAAAACTGTGAATATTGCTTCAAACCTGTATCTCCCTAATTGCACCCCCAATGAAATGTGTAATAAAACCATTCTTGCAAAAGTTTAAATCAGTTGACACAGAGTAAATAGAAAAATAAGCTGTTGTAAGAACAGTTTGTGAAATAGATATAAAAATAAATGGTAATGCCTTATGAATGCAACACATGAAATTAAACTAATCATTTGCTTCCTTCACAGATTTATGGCACTTCACATACATAGTGTATCATACGAAATCTGGCAACCCTTCTAACTTTAATACTAAATTTCATCTTTATCTATTTCTCTATAAAATCACTTATCATAAAAAGTACATCAGTTTAAGACATTTTTATATTCCGGCAAAAAATGACTAATTTCTCAAAAGCACTGTTTTCTTTTTGGGTAATTTCCTGCCATTACAAAGATTTTACTTTAATAAAAGAACTGTTCCTCAATACTTCCTTCACTATGAAGTACTGTTTTACCATTTAATGACTGAACATGGTGCTAAGAAGTCAAGGGTCATTTAGAAAGAAAAAATGTTTATATAAAGATGCAGCTGTTCACTAATTGGTTGTATGCAGTAAGGTGTTGTAGTGGTGATTTTCATATGGCAAGATGAGTGTATCTATGACGAGACCTGAGAGTGGTCTGAATCTTTCTTTGATGAACTTTGTTTACTAAGCAAATGGCAGGACAAATTAATTACTTCTATTCTAACATCTCCCAGAAGACAGGATCTGAGCTGTTACTATTGATATGTGCATTATGGCCACCAGAAAGGACAAGATTTGACTCACATTGCATATGTGAATTGGTTTTTATTTGATAGTATATAACAATGAAACACTGAAGCAATACAAATCTACAAATATAACAAATATTTTAGAGACTATAAGCTTCACTTATCTTAGTATTTGCTGCAAGATCTTGAAATTAAACACAAACTACAGTTTCGTGATATATTATCACATCATCAGTGCTAGTAAGATAAGTGAAGGTTATAGTCTCTAAAACAGTGCTCTCCAACTCTTCTATGTGTTCGGGACAATTAACTCATGCCTAAGGAGGCGTGGGTGCCATCAAACCACCATGAGGGCAAGTACCATTTTTTTTAGAGGAAAAAGGGAAAAACTATGTAAGTAGTCTGCATAACACATCTGAATATATGTATTAATAATTTGATGCTTTACTGGTGTTGCTTATTGATGATACCTTCTCGGGCTAACAACCAGGTCAAATTTGGGTAACTGCCCAAGTTGAAAGCTGAAAGCTTGGGTTGTTAGCTTGAGAAACTATCATTACTATTATATTAACGCACTTAAAATGAAAATGTATACATGCACAGATTTGATCCTTTTATACTGACAAAGTCTTGTAAACTTTTTTGTAAATACTGAATGAATTTGAACCTGTTCCTTATTGCTGGGGCCATTACAATTGTCAAAACAAAGTATCTGTTCAAATTTTAAAAACACAAAGTAAAGAAAAGAAAATGGATCAAGGCCATTAGAAAAGAGAATTCCAGTCCTACCAAGAATTCTGTGACAACCAACAATATTAATCTGTTAATAATTTCTGGGAATTGCTTGTATTTTCCAAACCTTGCCAAATGAGTTTAGCACAACTAAAACTTTTCATGTGTAACTATCACATTGTGACACTTCAATTCTTTTTATTAATTAACGTCCTCCAACGTAATGTCATATTGGACGGTGAATGAATGAAATGGGTGAAATGATGCTCAAATGAGCCCGAGTTACCCAACATTTGTCTTCTCAGGATAAGGGAAAACCTCGGAAAAACCTTATTCGAATAACTTACCCTAAGCGAGATTCGAACTCATGACCTCTTGAACGTTAGGCAGACATGCTAACCATCACGCTACCGAGGTGGGCTTGACACTTCAATAATGCACTATTGTAGTAATTGAGAGGTATTTCATCTAGAGAAAATTGTTTTGTGTCATAATAACATTGGCAAGATCTATAACTTAGTTGTTACGTAGCCTTCTTACTATTGGGTAACTATTATGGAGTGGCTCTTTATGTTAAATAACATAAATAAATATAAAATGTATGATGAAAATAAAGTGTTTAGAACAGTGAAGCATGTCATTAAAATCTATAAAACTTATGTTTGTTGAATTTAAAAATACTTTTGCTCCACTTACTGCATAAATCCTTCAGAACTAATTTCAGAGAGGCTCTTGAGTTGAGTCAGTGGACCAGCTGACTCGTTTGGGAATGTCTAAATGTTCTGATTATCCTGCCATCTCCCAACGAGTTGGAAATGCGGGGGATGGCAGGGCATCTTGGCATCTATGGAAATGAAAAAGGCTGACCAGCTGGCAAAAAAGGCTACAGAACCCTTGGTTGTGAACTCATGGTTGAAATCAGTGCATGTACTGCCAAAACTCGGTAAAAACACGAGTTATGGAAAAACACCAATTTAGTACATTTATCTTAAACAAAGACAAGACAGGAAACTGGTCTTAGATCCCAACAACACACTTTCCTTATCTATCCTGAGATGGGATAGAACAGATAGAAAAGTAGTTGCATTAATTTCTGAACCCGGTCAGTTCATGAGACAACTATGTAAAGTAGTACTCTACAAGGATGAAGCCATATGTAGAATATGCAAAGAGGATGAATGTTTGGGAAGATAAAGTTTATTAGTTAATAAAGGTTTATTAAATTTGATATTAAGAATAGCGCTTTGATGATTTTTACTTTCATTTTGTACTGCTTAAAATGGGCTTATTCAGTAGACATTAGACATTGCTTCTGAGGTAATTTACTGTAACATAGTGTCCACTACCCTTGGTGTCTGTAACTTTATATGACAATAGCTATGTGAAACATATCTAAGAATTTCTGTGCACATCATTTTGCTTTTTTTGTTCCTCTTAAAATGATTATATTTTAAACTGATCTGCTTACTTATTTGAACATTTTTATGAACAGAGCTGTACAAAGCTTCATTACACCTTAATGAACACAAAGAGTGATCAGCTGCAACAAAACAAATGGATGGGATGAATACTATTTACTTTCTGAGTGACGCTTGGAATACTGCAGGATTCACACTCTTATAACGATATGTTGAAGAACACATTTTTCAGCCTGAAGGTACAGCTGTCCCATATAGAAACTGGCAAATGGATATCTTCAGTGTTTTGTTGGGAACTAGCTTCATATCTAACAGCTGCAGATTTGTCATTGGACTAGTGAATTTTCCACTCAGGAACCATTCATTGATAGCTGCTCTCTCATATGTGAAACCATCTGCAACAATAGACATTAAATTAATTAACTATGGCAATAAAGGCAGGTGTTTCAGTGTCCAAAACAATTCAAATTATTTGATCTAAGCATACATTATTACTTTCTTATGGCATTATCTTCTGGAATTATGTCTTCAATAGATGTATGTATTCATTTGAGAGGTGGAATTGGAACTGAAAAATTCAATGCTACAACCGGGATTTGAACCACAGAAACTCCCTTTTACATGCAGCAGCTTTAACCATTAAGCTACTGTGACAACTTGCCGGTATGACATTGCATTCCTGCAGCTGCAAATAATGTGGAGGGTCTGTGGTTCAAATCCTGGCTGTGGCATTGGATTTTTCAGTTCTGATTCTACCTCTCAAACATTGCCCATACACGGCCTGTGTGTTTAAAAACACCTGCATTAAGTTTGTTGGCATAAATAAATAATATGTATTCATGGTACAAAAGTGCAAGTGCATCATGAAATGTGTTGCTATAAATTCACTAACTGCACAGTGTTCAGAGAATTCTGTATACTACCATTAACTTGTATTAGAATAAGTATTCACATTTTTGTGACTTATTTTCATTCACAAGAATCTAGATAGCAGAAATTCTAACTACCATTCCTATAATACTTGGGAATCACAAAACTCACATCTCAATCACCAAAGCAATCAAATCTGTCTTCAAAGTATGTCACATCAAAGATTATCTCTTTACAACAAACTACCTGGTAACTAGAAACTCTTAAATCAGAAACAGTTCAAACTTCTGAGACAGAATATTAGAAGACCCCAAAAGAAAATCGTTCATGTGAATGTTTGTTAAAAGTGTAATTTGTTTTTTGATGTTGGTATGAATTGATCAAATGACGAAAACGTGTTAAAAATGTTCATTGTTACGAACAACTAAGTTTGCCCAAAGACGTCATAAATCTTTCCATATTTGATTTTAATATATATGTATAAATATTAGAATTATATGTGTTCCATAATAAAAGTAAGGGAGGATGGTTAGGGATCGCTTCCCTAACAAGAAAGAACTATTTGATGGACGCATACGCGGATGTATACGAAAAAGGTGGTGTCGCGTCAGGTGATGCCATAAACTGTCCACTCGCGTGTGTGTATTCGAGCTGAAAGGACATATTTAGGTAGCGTGAACATAGAATGTTCACCAGACTTTCATCAAGCATTGGTTCCACTAAATGAGAAGGTGGAAGTGTTTTAAATCATTTAGAATGGTGCTGAGAGAAATTATTTAATGTAAAGTATCGATGAAGTGTTAATAAAATAATACATTGTGGTGAAGAAACATCGTGTGATTTTTCATTCCATCCGTTACCAAGCCCTGAGATCACAAAGATCTCAATAGCACGAAGACACAACGATACTAATAATTGCAAAAACCGCACCACTTCTTTCCCAGATTATCCTCCCCTTATGTAGAACTTACTCCCTAGGACTTACAAGCCTATGCCTAGGGTCAGACGCCTGTCGGGGAGCAGAGGGACCTCTGGACCGGACAGAGTGAAGACTCTGCAGGTGGTCAGCCAAGCACCAGGTATGATACTGAGAAAGAGAGTGATATGGAATGCAGGCAAAATGGATGATGGGAAGGGTGATAATGGAGCAATTGGTGGAATGAATGGCGGGGGAAACTGGAGAACCCGGAGAAAACCTGCCCAGATGCCGCTTCGTCCACCACGAATACCACATGCGGGTCCCGCCTAGGTGGTAGGCGAGCGGTCCAACCACTCAGCCATGGCACCGCCATTATAGTTCCAGACTAAGGGAAGGATGAGCAATAATCCTGGCTGGAGAGAAATTCCTACCCCCCTTGCCGGGAATCAAACCTGGGACCCCTCGCACAGCAGGCAGGTGCTCTACCTACTGTGCTATGGGGCCAGGCACAGTTTTAAACAAAAGTTCAAAATCATCGCTCAAGTCACCTATTCTACAGTATTAATGAATTCATGATTACTCCTTTTTCCTAAACTAGTTTTAAGTTTCTGTTAAATTGTGCATAGTAATTTCAAGTTGTATACCAGAAAAATGTAGGTTATTTGACAAAGCCCTTGAAGTTTTGTTATTCTTTTGGTGAATAAATAAAAGTGTCCGATATTGCAGCAGGAGTTGGGATTGGTCAAAACTAGAATAAATGTTTCTATAAACATATGTCCGGAAATAAATACATGTTGAGGTATGAACAATTTTATAAAAATGTGCAATGTATGTACATTTTTGATGGGTTTGGCATACACAATCCATCGTCCATTAAATGTTTGGGTTAAGTATTGTCATATCATCTGTAGAAAATGGGGTGGTGCTCCATCATGCATAATCACATGTGTCATCTTTCTACAAGCACAACGTGTTCCAAAAGCATGGGTAACTCATCATGCAGGAATCGATGACACACAGCACCTGTTAATCTGTTTGGTAAAATGTATCATCCTAGGAGTCTGTCACCCACAATTCCTGTCCACACATAGTGGGGGAAATGTGACGTAGGTAGTCACATGATATATATAGAGTTTCAGATCTGTTAGAGACACTTCAAAGGTAGCTGTGGTCATAGTAACTTGTAATACTCTCTCTGACGGGAATAATGGTATAGGTCACATATAAAGAGATTATTGATAAAAGCAGTGGGTGGAAGGAAGTATATTTGTCCATAGTGAATGATTCCCCACAAGAATATAATTATTCACATATTTAAAGTTATAGTGAGTGCAAAACAAGTATAGAGATAAAGGCTTGCAGAATTCTCAATAACTTAAAGTGTTGTTTTCTAGAAATACGCGAGTGCTAATTTACAAGTGTGATCCTTTATCTCTTAATTCTTACAAACTACATACCTATAACCCGAGAACATAGTCCTGAAAATCCTTATATCTGGACCCTGAGATGGGAACCCTCCTCACATAACCTCAAAATCAAGTATATATGTGAAACATCCAACATCAGTAAAACAGGACACTGTGCAAAAGCAATTACCGACAACAAAGCTTGGAAACGTCAAGTGATGATTTCCTCTTCATACTTATTGCTGCAATGAGAGGACCACATCAGCATGATGCTCACCCCAGCTAAACTCCATTATATACAAGTTGCACCAACTAAAGGGCGTACGGTATAAGAAGGCACATAAGGCGGAACTAGACGAAGGTGGGCGAGAGCAAGTAGCCTATCCTAGAGAGGCGTTGTTGCCCAGTTCGGTAACGTGCTGTCTAGCACAATATTTGCTTTTCACTTTGCGCTCAACAAATCCAGCAACGGCTCATTATTATAAAGTATTCCATTGAAAAGAGCTGGAAATGTTGAAGCTGACTGTCCAAGAAACAATATTTTAGATGACCCGTAGCCCAAGATATCAGTAATTAAATAAACACTGCTGTCAATGATAGCAAATGCCACATGTCTTGCATCATGGTTGTTTATTAAGTCATCTCAAATCATTTTCTTCTCAAGGGGGTGATGCCTGCAGAAAAGGAAAAGGAGTTTAGTTTATTGTTATGAATCTTCCGAGTCACATTCAAGATATATACGTACAGTGATATGTATGTCTCACAGTTACTGCAACTCATTTTGCTGTTAAGAAATGTGGCATTATCAAAACTTAGTGGCTTACAGATGAGTAGATCGAAAAGGAAAGTGTTGCATTTAGATGTCCGGGCAATTATTTTTGGTGTTTACACTTTTCTAGATGAGTTCGACTTAGAAGAACTACGTGCGAACATTGCATTTAAAAAGAATTGGACACTAACATTAAGGCATGCAATATAAGTGAACATTCAGTGAACTTTGTGATTTCAAGTACCTATATGTTCTTTAAAGTATATAGTTTTAGATACTGTATTTTAAGGGGAACGCTGGGTGAATTTAAACCACAAATGTAAGTTATTTTATAAACAATTCTCCTCACAATGTAATGTTCACAATTTTTAAACAATACTATATGTTTATGTTCCTTATTGGGCTGTAAGTTAGGTTTGCTAAGAAACAGAGTTTTAACACAATTGGGTTTTAAAAAAATTAATTTATTCAATTGTGTGTTTTGCTTTGAAAAAAAAAAAAAAAAGAATGTATATATACCAAATTTTGATGAGCATATTGTTGTAACACATTTGTCTGACATTAATAACTGCATAACAGCTTTCAGTTAGCACATATTGGGGGAACTATTTCCATACTTTCACTCCGACAACTTATAAATTGCATCATGAGAAACATTTTAAATTCTGAAAATGTCTAAAATACACAACTGAGAAAGCCACAGTGGAAAAATAATCGTAAAAACTGGCCTGAAATTGTGAAATAGTTACATGAAAATGTTCCTAGAAAATCGGATATAATAAAAAATTAAAAAGCCAGAAATGTAAGTTTAATCACTTAGCCCCAACTTTCATCATAAAGGATATAAACTCCCTTGAAACAATAGACTGCAAATGAAAATTGCCTGCTTAGACGAGAAATTTATATTTGAAGCAAATGACAGGATTATGGAGCTATCGTCTCATTTTAAAGGGAGAGAAATTGTTATGACTGGTTTTAATTTGGTACCTTGCAATCCTTCACCGTCTTCGCTGCTGTCTCACGTGCATATCTTCCCTCTCTTTCGCACAGCGATATGCTCTGGCAACAGAGCACAATAGGTGATTTGGGATTGGAGATACTCATGTACCTGCTTATTTTGTGCGCCCTTTAGGGGCTTGATACATTACAATTGCCCGGCCACTTCTAGCACCCCATCCATCAGTGAAAAATATTGGAGAGCAAGAGGGTTAATGACAATATTGTCAGAAATCCAGCATTAGCTAACAACAACATTGCAATTGCCATCTGGTTTATTGAGCTTAACTACCTGTGGGGTGCACCTAAACTTACATGCTCTAATGGGTTATTTACAATTACTTGGAAGATCTTTAGCACTGTTAGTGCACATCAAAAGGCTGTTCATAATTATGTGTTGAACTTATTTACTTATACTGGAGGTGCTACTACAGTTCCTATTTGACAACAAACTCTTGTAGGGAATTCTATGAAAAACAAACTATTAACAATGAAGCAATACAAATCAACAAATATAACAAATATGTAAAGACTAAGCTTCGCTTATCTTTGTATTTAGAGCAGGTTGTTGAATATGATAAAATTATCAAGAAAGCATGATCTGCATTTTATTTTCAACAATTTACACCAAATACAAAGATAAGTGAAGCTTAGTTTCTAAATATTTGTTATATCTATTGTGTTGTAGAGAAGTGAGTTGGCAATTTATAGACAGATTATAGATTTAGGGGAATGGGATCTATTCTTATATGAACCTGAAAGTAAATTATTCTATTCTTAAAGAGTAAAAACTTGATGACATCAGAGAAAAGTTAGATTGAAATCCAAAGAGATCTCACATAAAGTCTATACAGGAATCAGGAATTTTGCAATCCTTGGCTCAGAATGTCGCTAAACTTTTAAAATTAAAACTCTATAAGATAACTGAAATTCAGGAATTGCAATCATGAAATAAAATGAATAGAGCTAATTTTTGAAATTGAGAGTTGGATAATGTTAATGATTGCTCTCTTGACCTGCATTTAATTCTTTTATGAAAGAAGCATAGTTTCACTTGCATGGCACTGAAGAAACAATGCGTATCAAGACATTTTTTTAGGAAGTCTGAGAGGTGTGTGGACTTCATTTCCAACAACATCATGACAAAGGTATGTGGTTATTGTAGTGATACTTTGCAAAAGGAATCTATGTGCTTAAATTTAAGGAACTATGAATATCCGACTCTGCCAGGAAACAATGTCCTTCCTGATGCCAAGACTGGTTACATCCAAATGAAGGCTTTGTAATAACATATAAGGGATGTATTAGAATTTGTTGCAAATAAAGAAAATATTTGTGAGTGTTCATTGCGATTTTTGCAATCTTGTTTATTAAGACACTTACAGAGACAGTGAAAGGTAAACTCCATACCTGAGCATATGACTGGATCATGCATTATTTCATTTGTAATGGGACAGAGAAATTCATGTGGTATATCCAAGTCCAGAGGTATCTCGGGTACACCTGTATCCTCCTTCCTTAGCCAATGAAGTTGAAGTTTCAACTTCTCTCTTTCACTTGCATCATCTGGAAGAAAAAAAATTGTTTCCCTTATAACACAAAAGAAAATCTCTTCTATCAGCTATTCACACCAAAGCTTATTTTTATTTCCCTACCACTTATCTATTCCACTTGACAATTCAATAAAATTCACTGAAAAGACATGTTTCGAAGTCCCCTGAATTAAAAGAAAATGGTCTGTGTGTGCATGTGTGTTGTGTATCCCTGTAAACACCATAAGTCAAAAACTAAAAGTGAGTTAAATAACAAACTTGGTTATTATTTGAGAGGTAGAACTGGAACTGAAAAATTCAATACCACAGCTGGGATTTGAACCACAGACCCTCTGCTTACCAGGCAGGTGTTCTAACCATTAAGCTACGGTGACAACCTGCCAGAATGACAACAGTAAGTTTATTTATTTATGCCAACAAACTTACTGTTGGTGTTTTTAAACACACAAGCCGTGTGTGGGCAATGTTTGAGAGGTAGGACTGGAGCTTAAAAATTCAATGCCACAGCTGGGATTTGAACCACAAACCTTCCGCTTACCAGGCGGCTGCTCTAACCATTGAGCTACTGTGACAACCTGCCAGAATGGCATTGAATTTTTAAGCTCCAGTTCTACCTCTCAAACAGTAAGTTTGTTGGCATAAATAAATAATAATTGGTTATTATTATTAATTTATGCCAATTAACTTAATGCCGGTGTTTTTAAACACAAACCGTGTGTGGGCGATTTTTGAAAGGTAGAATCATGACTGAAAAATTCAATGTCACAACTGGGATTTGAATTTTTTAGTTCCAATTCTACCTTTCAAACAAACTTGGTGTTTCTATAGCTATACATATTTAAGATAACTGAACCCTGTGGTCTCTACATTAGTTGTGATACTGATGGACCAAACTTGGTACTTAAGTTGTGGCAGTTTATATTATTAACTCTTTAATGCCAAAATAATATTAATTTTTTATTCACTTTCATTTTTTTATCAGCAACTCATATAGTTTTGTGGAACTCTAATACAAAATAATGAGTCATTACAGTTAACCATTTTGTCACAATGGGCTGTGTCCATATGATCACACTAGGCACTTGTGTAAGCATTTTACACTTAAGTGGCCATACTTCACAACAAATGCCAAAGTTACAGTGCCACTTATATATTACAATGAAGTGCACTTTAAAAAAATGCAGAAATATAATATATGATTACATGAACACAAAATTATGTCGCAAGTCCAAGAGTCAAGTCTTTTATAGGGTGTGAAACTCGACAAAACATGGGATACAGAGTCCAATGTTGCATTTTATACACTCTGTGAAAACAGTGCTAGTGCATTCTTTGCCAGCTCAGCATCATCTATTGCAGGGAGCTACAAGGTGGTTCTTCCCATCAAGATGAATATCATCACTAACACTGCAATGTTGAATACTGTATCTAGACGTGGCGTGTCAACCTCTTTCTGATGGTGCAGTTTTGTACTTTTCCAGGTATGTCTGCACAATGTACAGGCGAAAGTTGAGATGAGATATGTTATTTCCAGATTTTCTTAGAAGTAACCAGGAATTGTGAACCGCTACATCTACCAACCAAGTAAACAGGGACCACCATCACTTCTTTCCTTGGATCCCAATTCTGTAGTATGAGACATTTTGGTCCATTCTATCAGTTCCACCCATTCCTGCATTGTAAGCCTGAAATACAGCAGGTCGACTAACTCGTAGTTTCTGCTTTTCTGCCTGAGAATATCTGGACACTGAAGCAGTTGGCTCTACTCCGTGACATGTAGAAGCTTTAGTAACTACAGCATTGTCTATCCAACATACGATACCTATACCGCCAGAGATTTTTGCCATGTCATATTTACCTCGTGCCTAATTCTTAATTTCTTTTGAAAGGGCGATAGGACAGTTTTTCAGGATTCTATTTTCTCTAATTGTCCCTGTAGCGCCATATCCACATGCTTTCAAATGAGCCAGTAGTTCCATCCCAGTGAAAAGGTTGTCAAAATACAAACAGAATGGCAAGTGAACCATATTATTTGACAGTTCATTGAGCATCTCAACCATCAGTGCAGCACACTTTCCAAAGCGTTCCTCATATTCTGCATTGCTGTTAGGATTTTTTCCTTGATAAATATCAAAATGTATCAAATAACCAGAGGGGGTGTTTAGACAAACAGAATGGCAAGTGAACCATATTATTTGACAGTTCATTGAGCATCTCAACTATTGGTGCAGCACACTTTCCGAAGCGTTCCTCATATTCTGCATTGCCGTTAGGATTTTTCCCTTAATAAATATAAAAATTTATCAAATAACTAGAGGGGGTGTTTAGACACCAGACCTTATAGCCGAAACGAATAGGTTTTCCACAAATAAATTGTTTGCAGCTATGTCTTCCAAAATACTTACACTCATCAAAATCCATATTCTACTATGGCCTGAAGTGGGAGATGAATCTTTTCTTCAGCATATTCAAAAGTGGTCGCAGTTTCCACATCTTGTCATTCATATTAGGTTGAGTATTGTCTGCACAGTGAATAGACCAACAAATTTCTAGAAAGTGGTTTCTTCTAATGGCATATGCAACAAGCATATTCTGCATATCTTCCGTTACTTCCCAATATGACCTTTTACTAGGGACATTATTGTAGCCAGATAAAATAAGTATAGTGGGGAACATTTTAAATTCCTCTGCTGTTATTTTAGGATCATAATGGTTGAATTTTGCATATTTCCCGCATTCTTCTATCATAAATTTAATTATTTCATCGTCAAACATAAGTTTGAAACATTCCACAGGTGTTTTGTTGGATAACGATGAACAATCAGCTTCTGGGAATATACCATGTGAACCTCTATTATCATCCTTAGTCCACACGAAGCTTTTCTTCATATGTTTGCTCTTCTTCTGTGGTGGAGCAACTGCGTTTTCTGAAGCGACATCATCAACTGCACCACCTACATACTCATTGTTGGTGAGGACAATTTCTGCTTGGCTAGAAAGCTGGCACCCTGTAAGACTATCAATCTTACCACCACCACCCTCTTCACCAGAATCTTCGTCGGAGTAGACGTTAGCATCTGGAGGCCCTATAAAAATGCCATCAACATCTCCTATTGGTTCATCTGATTCTAAAATATCCAAGGCTTCCTGGAGAGTTATATCCCTGTTAAAAGCATATGGAAAGTTATACTCTGTATACCAAGTTTATAGTTTTCTAAACAATAAGTTTTTTATGGCAACACAACGTCTAAGCCATATAAGGTAACACAACCGTGAAAATAGACTAAATCATATACTGCATATACATACGCCTAGAATGTCCATATGATCATGCTTTACTTTAGAATGGTCTAGGCCAAATATATGCAGTAACCTATTGTTTTGACATCTTGCAGCTGTTACAACACTAGTGATAACTAAAAGTTGTGCAACGACAATGTTTGTTTACAGAAGCCAACAATATAAGTGGACCAGGATATCACACCATTCTGTAGCTGATGTAAACCATCAGCGATACTCTACAGAAGAACACGATGCATTGGAATGTTGTTAAATGGAAAGTGGTAAACTGTGATCATATGAACACGCACAGCGTTAAAGGGTTAAGGGACGCATTAGAGTGATGAGGTCTTTGTTGCGGAGTTGTACGCAATGGGCAACAGGAAAAGAACAAAATGGCACGGGGTAAGCTTTCCTCTGCTTAAAGTCCTGATTTCACCAAAAGTAACTTTATTTTATGTTTTAAATAGAAACCATTCACAAAATTCATGTTTGTGAAACTATTGTTCAAAGCCATTCAGGTTACTCGCATGGTAAAGTTTTCCCTTTAATCGCCTCGGACCTGAAGCATACATATATTGCGTCTGTTTCACAATCTAATTATTTTTCTAACACGTATTTATATTGGTGTATATATATTTTGTATTATTTCTACCGCCTGCGGTGCCATAGTCGTAAAAGCAGGCGTTAAACACTACATCAACAAAAGTATTATTTCTTTTTTGCGCAATCACTAGCAGATTGTTTGTTCTATCTTCTTGTTACCTATTTAGAAGAATTAACATGTTTTCTACTTTATTGTGATGCACATCTACCGATAACTGTACACAATTATGCGTCTTCACCATAAGATGCTTTGATCACAATCTTGTAAAAGATTAACTATTTATTCCCCTTGGTTACAGAGCCCAGCAATGATTGTTTTTCGTTTGTTTGTTCCAAAATTTATACTCATAATTAACGTCAGTCATGCTCCACACTACTGTATTGAATAGTTTTGAATGCAACAATAAAATTTACAAAATAAAATGTAACATGTATATAACAAAACTTTTGACATTTTTTGTGAACATAAAATAAACAGAATAAATACCAGCATGAATAATCTATTCCTGCTTTTCTTTCTAAATGAAATATTCTGGGCTTACAATTTCCCCTGCAAATAATATGAGCTGGCAGAGCACTGCTTTGAAGAAGACCACAGAGCTAACTTCAAAGAAACGACCATTGTGGCAAAATGTAGCGGTTTATGGGAACGGAGGGTTAAGGAGGCTCTGTCCATCTCCTCCGAGAAGAACACACTGAACCGGGACGCTGGATTGCAGTTTAGTCCTGCCTGGAAACCAGCCTTAAAGTTGAAATCGACCGACTCAGAAAACACAGATTCCAACGGAGCGGTGAACCACTTCCACATTAGACTGGGTGTTTTCTACTCGGTACGTACTAGCGGACAGTACATATACTGGTCCCTTCACTCTTGCTGGTCATTCATCATCCTGATGATGGGAGAGATGTACACTCCCGAAATGTCGATCGCTCTGCATCACTACACCTGGCCAGAAGCCCGAGAACATCTTGAATATGAATATTTTTCCCCTACAAAGTTCAGCACCTCCCAAATCGATATGAAGATTTTCAAGAAATCTCCCCACCCCAAAGTATCCTTTGCTTGGAAAAATGTTCATTATTTTTTATTTTCTCAAAAAAGGTTCTGACCTTATTCATTAAAATAACATTAACATATTTGCTTAGCAAATAAAATGTGTATCTTGAATTTTCTGCAAGTAGCCTGTTAAGTTCTCTTCATTCTGAATGACTTTTGTATAAGCACTAAACCATTAGAGATAGGCAAATCTTACTACACAAAACATGTGCATCTAATACAGCTAATACTCGCACAATCACATACACACAGCTGAAAAGTATTATACAGGATAGGATAAGGCATTATTTAATGCAACATTTGTGGAAATGGAAACAAAGCATTTAAAACTGCTACTATATATCCCAAATTGCCAATGAGGCTTCCTCCTCAGCCCCTAAATGCTGTAGCATTAGTTTGGAAGCATTTCCAATATATGAGTTGGTCTGGGGTGAGACGAGGAGAGATGACCAGGGGGAGAAAATCCAAAACTAGAATGTTGTGCTAAGAGATAGGCCTTGAGCTTGGCGAGTGTAGCCACAACAAGCGAATTACGATTGGCCGCACTAACACTGCTGCTTGAAGTTGTGCAATGTAATGCCACCAAGATGATGATGTTGGCTAATGCTGGATTTCTGACAATGAAGTCATTAGTCCTCTTGTTCTCCAATATTTTTCATGGGGTGCTAGAAGCAGCCGGGCATATTTGAAGGTGGTCTTGGTCCATTTCCTCTTGCAGATCACATAGAGGACATATATCCCAATTCTGTTTAAGTGTTTTGCCAGACAATCATGTCCTGTAATCAACCTGAGGGTTGCAACTGCCATTTTTCGAGGATACTCAGGAATTTACTGTTTGAATGTTTGGTGGAACTGTTTTTTTTTTATTTTTTGTAGTATTATCTTGCAATATTTTATTTTAATTATGAGTTGACTAAGCTCTTAGGTGCATAAAATGATAGAGTAATTATAGATTTCTGTACACTACTGGTACCCTTTTTTGCAAGAAAATCAGCCTTGTTATTTACCACTCAGTTCACAGTGAGTTGGTATCCATTGGAAGACTAGGTATTTTTGAAGTGACTCCAGCCCATGCTCCATCTTGGTTTGATAATAGTGATCCATCAGTATAAATATGGAGCCATTCATGTTGCAGAAATCTAGTATGGATTGTCTCTAATGCCGATAATTTTAGAATATTAGTTGGGGTATCACATTTCTTAACTTCTTCATGCCACCAAGATGTGTACCCATGGATTGTGCTGCTATCTAGCAACAGGCAGTGAGACATTCTACAGTGATGTAAGAGACAGATATGTCATTCATACAAACACAAACAAGCAGTGGACCATAAAAACTAGTACTCAATGTTGGAATTATTGTTTGTCTATGGCAGGCATGTCAAACATCACTCCCAGGGTGTGAAGAGAGGAGTCCACCCCTCCTTAACTGCAGTAGCACGCGGTAGTAGAACCGGTTTTCACTTTGTTTTTGTCGTTCTCCGATTTGAAGGTCTGTGGTTCAAATCCCAGTTGTGGCATTGAATTTTTAAGTTCCAGTTCTACCTTTCAAAAGGTGTGCAATTATTTGGCTAAAGTAAAAAAGAAATGGATATGGTCAGCAAAAAGAGAAGTATCAAAGTTCTAAGGCTTTCAGCAGTCGGTGCTGAAATCTCCACCAGGAAACTTCGACCTCGCCGCCACTGAAGATGTCTGCTGTAGTCGCAGACGAAACGTTTGGGAAGAAGAAGGAACCCAATAGACCACGGCCCACAAGCCCAGTTAATATTGTATCTAGTAAAAAGAGAAGTAGATGAAAGAAAAGTTTATGGGATATTTTGTGAAATGTTAGAACACAACTATTGGGCAATTTTATTACTGTTGTTATTGTTCTTGTTATTATTATTGTTAACACCATCACTGTCACCGCCACCGTCACCATTAATATAAATGATATAAATGGCAGAATCAACAAAGCAAGTTCAGTAATATCAAAATTAAAGTCTTTTATGGGATAAGGATATTACAATTAAAACAAAAACAAATACATACATATAATTCTATTATAAAAAATGTGATCACATATGGATCAGACACTTGGCATTTGAAATTAAGAACACTAGCTAAATTTAACTCTACAGAAATGGAATTTTGGTCACAATCTCAAGGAGAGATAAAATCAGAAACTTTTAGCTCAGTTGGTAGAGCACCTGCTTACTGTGCAAGGGCTCCTGGGTTCGATTCCTGGCTGAGGGATGGGAATTTTTCTCTAGCCAAGATTATTCCCAATCTTCCTGAGAGTCTGGAAGTATGAATGAGAGTGTGAACGTGTGTGCAAATTTAACATATAAAATCCCTAAACACTGAAAACCTGCCATTAAACCAGTAATACGATTGTTGTTAGGCAGTACGTTCCACAGGGGAAGCCGCCGATATGACCATTGGAGTTAAAGGCTGGATATAAATGGCACAATAAAAAAAAATCAGAAACACAGTTATAAGGGAAAAAATGAAAGTAAAAAGTTCATTGATAGAAGAAATTAAAACTGAACAAATAAAATGGTTGAGGACAGACTGCTGAAGAAGATACATGAATGGACTCCAGTGGGAAGAGGGGAAGACCAAAATTAACATGGAAGCAAGGAATAGTTCAAACAATGTGAGACAGAATATTAAAAGACCCCAAAAGAAAATCGTTTATGTGAATATTTGTTAATACCCAAAAGTATTTTAATAGGTGATTTTAATGCACACTCCCCTAGGTGGGGCTACAGAGATATAAATTCAGCAGGAAGAGTCATAGAAGACCTATTAAACTCATCAACAATGGAATTAATATTTAATCCAAATGATCCACCCACTTACCTTCATTATAATGGTTCAGGTACAAATCCTGATCTTCTGATGGTGTCATCTGACATAATTGACAATACAAAAAGAGAAATAATAGAAGACCCAGGTTCAGGCCACAGAATCACCATAAACTCCATAAGAGGTCTAATAAATAAAAGTAACAAACCAAAAATTAAAACTTCTTGGAATTTTAAAAAAGCAGATTGGTCCAGTTTCCAAAATGAGATAGAAGGGAAGTGTAATATACTGTTAGAATCAGAGTTCAAGTCAACAGATGAAATGAATAAAAAAATTTGTGAAATATTATTGACAGCAGCCAAAACACATATCCCCAAAGGAAACTTAAAGAAATATAGCTACTTTTGGTCTCCATCTTTATCTAAGTTAAAACACGAAAGAAATATAGCAAGAGTCAAAGCCGAAAGAACCAAGTGTCCAGAAGATGTACAAAACTGGAGAAGAAAAGCAGCCATTTTTAAGAAAGAATTAATTACAGCAAAGATGGCCAGTTTCACAAATTTTGTAGAACATATGGACTATAGGAAAGATGGAAATAAAATATACAAATTCCTTAATAAAACAAAATTATCAAAAAATACAAGTGAACCATTAAAACATAATAACAAAAGCTTAACTACAGATAGGGAAATAGCAGAATCCCTTAACAAGTTTTACGCTCAGTCACAAAGAATACCCCAAGCATATAAAAAACAAGATAAGGCTATCCAAAAAACTATCAGAGAAACTAATAAGCCAAAAGGTATACGAAATGATATTTTTATTCAGGATTTTAACGAAACAGAACTGGATTTAGCAATAGAACAATTACAGAACAAAAAATCTCCAGGACCTGACAAGATCCACCCAGAGTTTATTAAACACCTTGGCAGGAAAAGAAAAGAAATCCTACTTAAACTATATAACACGTGTTGGAGAATGACTGTACCTTCCGACTGGAAAAAAGCCATTATCATCCCGATTTTAAAGAAAAACAAACCCTCAAACAATATTAATAGTTTCAGGCCAATATCTTTGACCAGTGTTATTGCAAAAGTGATGGAAAGAATGGTGGCATCTAGACTTAACTGGTTCCTAAAATATTACAACTTAATTAATAGTTCACAGACCGGCTTCAGGCAGAATCATAGTACAAGTGAAAATGTACTCCTACTAAGCCAAGACATCAAGGAAGCTTTCAATAGAAAGGAGGATATCTTGGCAGTATTCATTGATTTTAAATCAGCATATGACTCAGTCTGGAGAAACAAATTAATTGAGAAGTTGCAATCAATAGGTGTGAAAAGTAACATGCTTAAATGGATAACTCAGTTTATTTCACAAAGATTTTGTGCCACAAAATATAATACATACATCTCCAAATATAAACAAACACACCGAGGACTTCTACAAGGTGCTGTTCTGAGCACAACACTCTTTAACATATATATAAATGACCTTCCATCAATAATAAAAACTTTAGAAACCAAAATTGCTTTATTTGCTGACAATGTAGTCATTTGGACTTCAGGCTCTCCAAAAAAGCCTGAATTAATTAAAGACAGAATAGAAACAGCCCTAAAAAAAGTACATGAATGGAGCTCCAAAAGCCTCATGACTATCAATGTGGAAAAAACAAATTATGAATTATTTAAGCTAAAATACAAACCAGTTAATATTAACATAAATTATAATGGTAAACCACTCAAAGGAGTTGATGCCAAATACTTAAGCATCACTTTCGACAGAAAGCTAAGTTGGAAAAAACATATAACAAACATCTCAGAAAAGGTTGAAAAGAAACTGCAAATCCTGAAAAGGTTAGCTGGTGCTAAATGGGGCTGCTCAAGGAGAGTCCTTAACACAACATACAAAATGTACGTTAAACCAAACCTCTTGTACTGTTCTGAAGCTTTAATAACTGCAGCAAATGCTAACATCAATAAACTTGAACAAATACAAAATCAGGCTCTTCGCCTAATCACTGGAGCAGTTAAATCCACACCTATTGATGCCATGCTTGCCTTAACACGGACCTCATCAATAACAACAAAAATGGAAGAACAAGCATTGCTCCAACACGAGAAAATGTTACGACTGCCAAACTCTAAATGGACAGAAGAGAACCTCCCCCCTTCAATCCTTAAAACTCATAATAGTTTCCTAGAAAAGGTAACACAGATTAAATCCAAATTGAACATTCCTAACACCAGAGAAAATCTACTTATAAGAGAAAATCCATTGGAATTATTGCAACCTACCTTCAATTTGGAATTAATAGAGGAAATAAGTAAATCAGACACACCAAAAGAAATACAAAAACTTCTAGCTCTGGAAACAATCAATACTAGCTATCCCACAGAAGAATGGCTGCACATATATACTGATGGATCCTCCAAGGAAAACCTTACTGGAGCTGGAGTTACGTGTTCACATTTTTCCTTTTATCATTCTGTTGGCAGAGACACAACAAATTATGATGGAGAAATAGAGGCTATATACATTGCTCTCCGACAATTATTAAATCTTCCCTTAAATAAATTTAACAAGGCAGTCATTCTTTCGGATTCTAAAGCTGCAATTCAGGGAATATGTTCAAATACTACAAAGAAGTCAACAAAAATTAGAGAATGCTACAAAATGTTAACACAACTCCAAAAAGTTAATAAGACTGTTCAGCTCCAATGGATTCCGGCACACTGTGGAGTCATGGGGAATGAAGCTGCAGACTCACTTGCAAAGAAGGGCACAACAATAAAACAAAAGTCTAAATTCAATTTCTCATATTCCTCAATAAAACGCTTGATCGTTAAAAAATTTTCTCATTCATACCTACAAGAAATAGAAACAAATGCCAAAGATAAAAAATGGATTACACTACTTTCCAACCCAGATATAATCCCCCAGAGACCAAGGAAAACAGCGGTTGCAGCCTTCCGACTATTGACAAATCACGACTGCTTAGCAAATCATCTCTACAGAATAGGTATCTCAGCCTCACCAATATGTGTCCTGTGTAACGATCCAGCAGAAATGAATGAAGACCACTTGAAGACCTGTGAAGCATTAAGATCAGAAGAAACTACAGTTCAAAAGTATTGGAAAGCACGAATGCTAATGGCTTCATTGCCAGATGCAAGGCACTAGAAAACAACAACAACATATTTGTTAAGAGTGTAATTTGTTTTTGATGTTGGTATGAGTTGGTTGAATGACGAAAACATGTTACTAATGTTCATTGTTACAAACAATTAAGTTTGTTTAAAGACGTCATAAATATTTAATTTTATTATATATGTATAAAGGAATTATGTGTTCAATGTTGAAAGCGAGGGGAGAATGGCTAAGGATCGCTTCCCTAACAATGCGGGAACTATTTGATGAACGCATACGCGGATGTACACAAAAGGAAGTGTAATGCGTCACCAATTGTCTAGTCATTAGCGTCTATGTGTTTGGAGTAGATGGACGTATTTTTATGTGTACGCGTCATAAAATAGTGAAAGTAAATTTACTAAGTGTTTAAAGACCGTTAATTTGTGTAAAATAAGTGAAACATTAGCTAACTTTAATAAGTTAGTTAATACGAAGTGCGCGAGTAAATAAAAGGATGTAAAATAGACAAAGTGTAAAGTGATAGAAAACACTTTTAGCGAAATATCGCTAAATTTTTAGACATTAAATCCCGGCGATGCTAGGGAAGTCGATCCACTGAAATAAAAGACTTTCTACTGTGATACGATTTAAATACAAAGAACAAGAAGGTGCAAATAAAATGTTTCACTAAAGTTAAACCCGAGTGTATGTTCATTCCATCCAGTACCACGACCCGAGATAACGAAAGAGTCAAAAGCTCATCACCATCAACATCACCTACATAATTCATAAAAACAGCACCAAATGAAAGAAAGGAGATTAGACAATGGAACCTGGGAAGACAGAGAAGAGTGGAGAATGGCTACAATTCCTAAATGAGTGCAGGAAAATGTCAGACATTGTAAACCTGGAATATACAGATAATTATTAAAATAAATGTTTTAGATTATTATTTATTTATGCCAACAAACTTACTGTTGGTGTTTTTAAACACACAAGCCATGTGTGGGCAATGTTTGAGTTATTTAATCCTGGGACATAAAGTACTTGCAATAGTAAGTAACCATTGGGGTAATTGTCTCTGATGTGAGACTGCCTTTGTGGTTTACCAGGAGAAATACAAACTGGTTTGAGAATTCAATATCATTCTGGCAGGTTGTCACAGTAGCTTAATGGTTAGACAACCCACCTGGTAAGCAGAGGGTCTGTGGTTCAAATCACAGATGTGGCATTGAATTATTAAGTTCCAGTTCTACCTCTCAAATGTTTTAGATATTAAGGAAAGCTTGGTTGGGAATGTGGCAAAATAACAGGCTAGGCTGATGTATAGCCATATTCTTTGTATTGGTGCTTAGTACAAATAAACAATAAAATAATTACTGATACAACTAAACTAATTTAAAGATGGTGCCAATGTAATGAGTGGTGAGAATGCTAGTGTAAATGCAATAATTAAACAGGAATACCCATATGCACACTACGTTCATTGTTATGCCCATAAACTACATCTATTAATGGCACAAGCTACAAGTCCTAATACTCAAGTACAAATATTTTTTTTTGCTGATATTACTAATATTGCAGCCTTTTTCATCAACTCACCAACAAGAATAAAGATTTTAGGTGAGACTGTTGGCAAGAGATTCCCTGGTACATCACACGTGGGCATGATGAGAGCTTTAAATCAAGAGAAGTACAAACTGTTTTCAAGCACAGGGAATCCTCACTAGCTTGTCTTGAGCAGATATAACAGCAAAGATGCAGTCTAGCAGCATCACTCAACCTAGAGAGCTGCGACTTTGAATCCAACAGCCACTTTTTATTTTTTGGTTGAAAGTGTTCCATCTAATAATTGAGACAGAATATTAGAAGACCCCAAAAGAAAATTGTTTATGTGAATATTTGTTACGAGTGTAATTTGTTTTTTGATGTTGGTATGAGTTGGTTAAATGACGAAAACGTGTTACTAATGTTCATTGTTATGAACAATTAAGTTTGTTTAAAGACGTCATAAATATTTCCATATTTAATTTTAATATATATGTATAAATAAAAGAATTAAATGTGTTCAATATTAAAAGCGAAATCAGGATAGCTAAAGATCGCTTCCCTAACAATGCAGGAACTATTTGATGAACGCATGCGCGGATGTATACGTGGCAGTCGAAATGATAGACTCGCAACTAAAAGAATCGGGACTAGTGCCTAAATATTCAAGGTGAAAATACGTGTTTAGGTAGCGTGTGAACATTGTAGAACATTTACCAGACCTTCATCAAGCTTTTGTTCCACTTTTTGAAAAAGTGGAAAGACTTAAATAATCTAAAATGGTGCTAAGAGGATTTATTTAAATGTAAAATAGAGAAAAAGTGTTAATAAAATAATACATTGTGGTGAAGAAACATCGTGTGATTTTTCATTCCATCCGTTACCACGCCCTGAGAGAAATAAGAGCCACATCGCTCAAAATTGAAGCAACACTTCAATAAAAACAGCACCATAATGATGAAGCAAACAGATTCTATTTCAGCTAATACAGCAATCTCAGATTTTAAACAAAGGATTTTAGTAGTCAGAGAAAACAATAATATGCTTGATATGACTTTCACACCCATAACATTGTTGGGAAAAAACCGGGAAACAAATGCAGAAATGAGGAAAGTATCAACTAAAGATGTATGTGACACTGTTATTTCTTAAGTCAAAGACCATTTCAAGTTTTCTGGGTATCTGACAGCCTCTATGCTCTTTACAAAAGAGCATTACAATAAGGAGTTCCCATAAATCCCTTTATTGAGTTTCTATTGCTAGACTTTGAAAGGAGTTACACATAATTTATGCATACAGATTTGAATAACTGCTCTGGTTCTAAAGTAAGAACAAATTTTAGAAACTAAAAACTTCACTTATCTTAGTAATGTTGTAGGTTATTTTTTCAACCATTGACTTGAGTTTCAAGTTGTCTCTAACTCATTCTCAAAGCTGTGGTTTTGTACATTTTTACATTTTGAAGTCAAATGTAAAAACTTAGGAATATTCATGGTATTGTGTTGTGAAATAACTAAATATGTTGAAATTATAAAGGCCTGCTGTGTCATGCCAAAGCAAAAGACAAAAACATACAGTAAAGAAGATTGTAAAAGGAAAAGGTTATTGTGCATAGTGAGAAATTGTGTCAAAGGAATAAGGAGAAGTGTCGTATTGTGTTTCAAGCTTGTGAATATATGTGACAACTTGAAAAACAAAACAAGGGGCATGTGAGACAGAATAAGTGGTCAGACCCCGAAAAGAAGATATTTATGTGAATATTTATTGTAAATATAGTTTATTTTTCATGTTGGTAAGGATTTGTTGAGTACTGAAAGTGTATTACCATTGTCTTATTGTTATGAATAATATTTGTTTAATAACGTCATTCATGTTAAATAATATGTTCAAATTTAATATGTATAATTATATGAAACATTTTATATTTAATATTAAAAGTGTAGGGAGGATAGATAGATATCGCTTCCTTAACATTCCAGGAACTATTTAGCGTGTAAGATGACTTCATAGGGTATGCCATAGGAAATGGACATATACACATATGAATACAAACGCATTATGAAAGAAAATGCTAGATTTTATCATCTTAACATCCTAGTGACCAAGAAGAGAAGACATGTTTTTGATACGTGCAGGTTTAGACACTAAAAGTGTGATTTAAAACAATAAATAATAAGAAAACATTACGGAAGTCGGTTCATGTGCAAGGAATGTTAACTACAGTGTCACGCGTGTAATATTCAACGAGAAAGGTGCAAATAAAAGTGTTTTAGAAAAGTTATATCCTGTGTCCGCATTATTTCACTCTGTACCACGACCCAAGATAACAATAGAGTCCAAAGCTCAGCTCATTCATCAATATTATTAAAAAACAGCACCAACATCATTTATTTCAAATGGCGCTTTTTGGGGTTTCAGCCATTTCCAAGATATCTGTTGGTGGTTTGATTGTTTCAATACTTTGTCATTTTTTAAAAGTCCTGTCACTATTCCATTATTTCTCATGATGTCATGGAAGGAATGAGACATTTTAAGGCCACATTTACAATGGCTCACTTCTAAACATCTGACCATCAATTTGGTTTCCTGTAACCCATATGTAACTACAACAAAATGTATAATGAATTTGTTTTTGTAAAGGTATATCTCAATTACCATGAAGTGGAGGTCGCGTCAATGCCATAGCCAGGATTTGAACCATGGATCTTCCGCTTCATGTACGACTGCTCTAATCACTGAACTAATATGGCAACTTGCCAATATGACATTAAATTCTCCAACCAATTCGTATTTTCGTGGTAGACCACTAGGGAATCTCACATAAAAGATAAATACCCCAAGGGTGACTTACAATTATGGGTACTTTATGTTCCCGGTTTAAGTCACTAACCTGTAGATGATAAGGTTTGTGGTTCAAATGGCATTGAATTTTTCAGTCCTAATTCTACTCCTCAAACATCATCCACACACGGCTTGTGTGTTTAAAACCACCAATAAGTTGGTTGACATAAAAATAACATTTACTAACATGAAGTAGTTAGAAAAATAAGCTCTCATAAGAATAGTGTACAGAGGATACTATTTATAACTAAATGGTAGTAGGTAAAGAAAGTTATATGAATGGAAGACAGCAGATTTTTTTAGTTAATATAATTTGTAGAGAGTGACTCACCTATCTGAAGAATGTCCAGTATCTGATCATATGAGAGTGACAGCAATTGAACACCATTCAGATTAGTGTCTGTAAGTCGTTCCTTCTCAACGTCCAGTTGGGAGAACCAATGCCTTACATCCTCCAAACTCCAGTCCATCAGCTGTAACACAAACAACCGTCACTAAATAAGTATTGAGACATGAACATTCACCACCTCTAGCAAAATCATTGTTGCTGGGATGAAAGCAGTCAATAGTCACTCAATGGTATTGCTATGGTAACAGGCAGACCTCTGTTGTCATTATTTTCCTGCATTTTATGCTTTCAATGTTGTTGTTAGCTAATGCTGGATTTCTGACAATGAAGTCATTAATCCTCTTGCTCTCCAATATTTTTCACTGATGGATGGGGCACTAGAAGTGGCAGGGCATATTTGAAGGTGGTCTTGGTCCATTTCCTCTTGCAGATCACATAGAGGACAGTGATGAAGAATATATCCCAATTCTGTTTAAATGTTTTGCCAGACTATCATGTCCTGTAATCAACCTGAAGGTTGCAACTGCTGTTTTTTGAGGATACTCAGGAATTACTGTTTGAATGTTTGGTAGTTCCCATCTTTTATTCTTTGATTTTTCATAGTAATATTTTGCAATAATTTTTTTGAATTCAGAGTTGACTAATCTTTTAGCTGCATAAAATGGTAGATTAACTATAGATTTTTGTACACTGCTGATGTTTTAAATGTGGAAAGTGTGAACATCCTTGCAAGTGCAATTGAAGATTCAGATAGAGTGGCTTCATGTGATGAGCTTGTACAATTTCAAATCTGGTTTAGATGAACTGCAGTCATTATTACCGTTTTTTTTTTTTAAATTTTTATTATACGTAAATATAATGGTTGGGAGGATTGGGAAATTGGGCTGTGAGCTAGGGGTCTCATTTTCGGTACTGTTTAGGTAGGTAAGTTTATTGTTGTGGTGCTGTTTTTGCAAATCTAATGGAATGGGCTGTGCTATGAGACTCGTTTTCTATCTACAAGGTCGTGGTAACGGACGGAATGAATATTCACTTGGGTTTAACTTTAGTCACACATTTTATTTGCACCTTCTTGTTCACAATTTTTAAATCACATCACAGTAGAAAGTCTTATGTTAGCGGATCAACTTCCCTAATGTCGCCAAAATTTAATTAAAGGTCTCTAAACACTTAATAAATTCACTTTTACTATTTCATGACGCATACGCATAAAAATACGTCCATCTACCTCGGAGATACCCACGTTAGTGAACAGCCTTCTTGGCGTCGTTTTGACGTGACACACCGCCTTTTTCATCTTCATCCGAGGTATTCATCCGCGCAAATAGTTCTTTCTCGTTAGGGAAGTGATCCCAATTATCTTCTCCTACATTTATTATGGAACACAAACAATTCTAATATTTATACACATATATTAAAATCAAATATGGAAAGATTTATGACGTCTTTGTGCAAACTTAGTTGTTTGTAACAATGAACCTTATCGACATGCTTTCGTCATTTAATTATCTCATGCCAACACCAAAAAACGAATTACACTTTTAACAAACATTTGCATGAACGATTTTCTTTTGGGGTCTTCTAATATTCTGTCTCATATGCCCCTTGTTTTGTTTTTCAAGTTGTCACCTATATTTACAATCTTGAAACACAATACAATCCTTCTCCTTACTCCTCTGATGCAATCACTTTGTACAATATATATATATATATTTTTTTTTTTTTTTTTTTTTTTTTTTACAGTCTTCTTCGCTGTTTGTCTTTGTCTTTTGTTTTGGCATGACTCAGCATGTCTTTATAAATTTCATATATTCAATTACTACACAATACATGTTCAGTTATTATACATCACATATTCAGTTACTATACAATAGTTATTGTACAACACATTCAGTTATTATACAACATATCCAGTTATTATACAATACATATTCAGTCATTGTACCACATATGTTCAGTTATTATACAACACATATTCAGTTATTATACAACATATCCAGTTATTATACAATACATATTCAGTTATTGTACAACACATTCAGTTATTACACAACATATCCAGTTATTATACAATACATATTCAGTTATTGTACGACACATATTCAGTTCTTATACAACACATATTCAGTTATTATACGACATATCCAGTTATTATACAATACATATTCAGTTACTGTACAACACATTCAGTTCTTATACAACACATACTCAGTTATTGTACATTTGACATTGACACAAATATAATTTAAGTGTATCATGGTTTATTATGTGGCTTTTGACTTATGTTCCTTGTTATGAGGAGAGAAAAACAGGATACAAAGTTTGAGCTAATGATTATGATCATATTTATGGCAATATTTTATTCAGTTCTTTGCCTTCTTTGTCTTGTAAGCTTATTATGTATAGGCAGGTTATTGAGTCGGTTCTTAAACTCTGATGTTACTAATGGTACCATTTTATTTTAATTGGGTTCTTATTCATTATTATTTGGTTCAATATTTCTTTGAGCTTAACATTGGCTATATCCATCTTAATTCATGGGCATTGCTTTTCTGATTATGGTTTTTCTTACTTCACTAATTGTCACTTCTTTGTCTCTTATTTCTATAAGAGAAAACTTCTATACTTATAATTATTCTGCAATTGTATTATTTTTCTTCTCAATTCACCCTCAACATCTTTGTGTCGAAATATTTTATCTTTGTCATCACAATGGATTCCTCTTTATTTTTGTCCCTGACATCCTTATGTCAAAAACACATTATCTTCCGTCGCTATAATTCATTTCTTTAATGACAATCAGTGTCCTCATCTGTCTTTGTTGACAATGCTCTTTATGGTCGATATAGCCAATGACTATGTTGATTTTCTTTCTTGTTGTAATTTCTAATCTGAACATAATTTTCTAGAAGTAACCCATTAAAAATTGTTATTTTCCATCATCTCTACTATTCCTGCCTTACATACTTGTTGGCAAAGACTATTTGGTCCTTTCTTTGTATGGTTTTAATTTATTTTTATGGTATCTTCCTACCAACTTGCCATTTGTATTCTGTAGCTCATACGTGTGGTCACCCAGCTGTTTTGTTATGACCAGTGGTCCAGTGTACAATAGCTCCATCTTTCCAGATTTTTTCTCAGATGCCTTGGATGCTTTGTGGCTTTTTAAGAGCACCTTTTCTCCAATTTGTGGGGACCATTTCCTGACGAATCTTTTTACCTTGTTCCTCCCTTTTTCAGCCTTTTGCTGTAATCTTCTGAATGCCAATTGACATTTTTCCTTCTCTGACAATTCCCTTTGAGCAGCCATCGTACTGTCAATGTCAATTGTCAACTGCTTAGGGTTTGTGTTGTTGGTCATCCAGTCAGTTGGGACGAACTTAGTTATTGTAATTTCCCTGAGTGTTGGTGGTGGCTGCTGTTTCTGTATTCTGTGCAGCATCTGCCCTATTTGGCACATTTTCATCTACTTCCTGCTGTCTTATGTTGTCAGTGTACCATTGGTCTCTGCCCCTTTGGTGTGAACCTCTGTTGTATGACGGTCTTTGGTTGTTGAAGTATTCCCTACAGAATCGTATGTGGTTCACTTGATGGGTACGGTCTCTTGGTCTTCCACGATCATATGTATATGTTCTGTATCTCGATTCACCCCTTGGTATTGTGTCGTGGTACCGCTGTCTTGCGTTCTCCATCCTCTCCCCATGATTATGTGGTTGTGGGAAATGGTGTGCCCCTCTCCCCCTTTCATGGGTGCTCCTAGTATTTCTATCTTCTCCCTCACTCTGGTTGTTCGTAGCCGTGCTCCGGTTTAAGATGGGTGAGTTTGGGTGACCGTTCCTATGTCTATGCTCATTAGGCCGACCATTTTGTGTTTCAAAGGCTGTCAGCAATTCTATCATGTCTGCAAAATCTACTGGCCTCGCAACAATTAACCCTGTTCTCACTGTGTCTGGGAAATGTCTTGTTATGCTGGTAATTAGTTCTGCTTCCGACAAGTTGGGGTCTAATAGCTTTCCTTTGTTGGCTACTTTCATAAAATAATCGACTAGCGATAACCCTTTGGTTGGATCATATCTACCTGTCGCTAGCTCTACCCTAGTTTGGTTTTGCTTAGCTGGGCCCCAATACCTTGATAGGAATAAATTTCTGAATGAACTATACGACTCATGACCAGCTAGTGTTAACCTGAGCCATTCTAATGCCTTGTTTTTTAAGCTTTTCTTAACTATCATCATCCTAAGCTCATTTGGTATCCTTTTCACTTCAAATACTCTTCCATTTCTTTAACAAAGAGTTTTGGATCGTCTCCCTTCTCCTCGTCAAATGTAGGTGGTGTGATTTCATGTAATATGCTGTTGGTGTAACATGTGTTGTGTGTTGTGTCATTGTTTGGTTGTGAACCTCTTTCTCTGTATGGTGAGTCAACATTTTGTACATTATTCAAATAACTCTCATCTTGTACATTACTTACATCTAAATCATCTTGCCTTTGTAGTGCATTCACAACATCATTTACATTAGCCAAACTTTCTTTCCCTTTTTTCATTTCTTCACAAATTGATTTTAAATCATTCTTTATTTCTAAGTGACTTTGTTTCATATCATTCATAGCATCCTGTTGCGAATGCAACACATCAGTCATCGTCTTAATTTTAGGAATTACAATTTGTTCTACAGTTTCATTAATAATGTCTTTCTTTACTACCTCAATCTCTTTCCTTAATTCCTCAGTTATTTCTGCTTTTACATTTGTAATCTTACAGTCTACACTTGTATTACATTCTGTTATTTCCTCTCTACACCTAGCAATTTCTCCTTCTAATACAATCTTATTTTCTCTCATTTCTGATTCTATTTTTCCCATCCTATCTCCTATGATTTCTATCCTAGCTTCTAAGGCTTCCTTTGTCTCATTTAAGTTTTTATGTACTAATTTTAAATTAGTTTCCATTACTTTCATATTTTCTTTACACTCCTGTCTTCCTAATTCTATTTTCTGTTCTAAGTTCTGTCTCACTTCCTCCATTTTCTGACCTATCTCTTCCTTATTCTGGTCTAAACTTTGTTCTATGTCCTGCTTTAATTCTGCGTTATTTTGTTCCATTTTCTGACATAATTCTATCTTGTTTTGTTCCATTTTTTGACCTAAACTTTGTTCTAGTCTTTCAAACATGATCCTTAATAACCTTTGGTCTTTTCCTATTTCAACCTGTTCCTCACTTTCTGGCTCTACCTGATAACTAGGCCTATCTGCCCCTTCCCCCACTCCTGTTTCTATCTCTTTTCGCGACATTTTAGTTTCTTTATTCAATTCACTTAGGGTTAAAAGTCCCACTACTTTGCCGCTTCTCAGTAACATAAAAATGAAAATAAACTGGATGTAAAAACAAAAATTTTTGATCCTACTTTTTTTTCGTTGATTCGTCCAGTTATGTACGTCTACTGGGCAGTTGGCTTCGCTGGATGATCTCCGGTGTTTTCCCGCGTTGATTATCCGTGTATCGGTGTTCTGATGTATCGTTGATTATCCATTCATCGTTGTACTGATGTCGATATCAAACGAAGGTCTTATGGCGTCTTCTTTCCTTTTGGCGTGATGATATGGCGTCACTTGATATTTATCGTGAGTTCAATTCCCGTAATTTGCATTCCATCCTAAATTCGAGTTCCACGTTGGGCAAGCCATTTTGGTGCTGTATTTAAAGAAATGGGCTGAGCTATGAGACTCGTTTTCTATCTACAAGGTCGTGGTAACGGATGGAATGAATATTCACTTGGGTTTAACTTTAGTCACACATTTTATTTGCACCTTCTTGTTCACAATTTTTAAATCACAGCACAGTAGAAAGTCTTATGTTAGCGGATAAACTTCCCTAACGTCGCCAAAATTTAATTAAAGGTCTCTAAACACTTAATAAATTCACTTTTACTATTTCATGACGCATACGCATAAAAATACGTCCATCTACCTCGGAGATACCCACGTTAGTGAACAGCCTTCTTGGCGTCGTTTTGACGTGACACACCGCCTTTTTCATCTTCATCCGCGGTATTCATCCGCGCAAATAGTTCTTTCTCGTTAGGGAAGTGATCCCAATTATCTTCTCCTACATTTATTATGGAACACAAACAATTCTAATATTTATACACATATATTAAAATCAAATATGTAAAGATTTATGACGTCTTTGTGCAAACTTAGTTGTTCGTAACAATGAACCTTATCGACATGCTTTCGTCATTTAATTATCTCATGCCAACACCAAAAAACGAATTACATTTTTAACAAACATTTGCATGAACAATTTTTTTTTGGGGTCTTCTAATATTCTGTCTCAGTTGTTATGGGAATTTGCTCCATCAATAGATATTGGATGGTATAGATGGGATAGGCACGCAATGCGGCATTTACAGATCAAGCATCTGGAGATAGTCTCCAAAGGTTTGATCTGTAAATGCCGCATTCACTCACTTTTAGTGCCATTGTCCAAATGATGGTCGAATGTGTAGCAGAAACACAAATAATAACTGTGCAGGCTTGCAGGAATTAACAATGACTGCACACAGTAATGGATCATAACTAAAGGCTAGAGGGATGTGCACTCACATCGATACAGGTTAGCTGGATGCAGAGTATGAATGGCATCAGAAGTACAACATGGCCATCAAATGGGCAGACAACTGCCAACTAGAACCAAAAGTCAAAAACAATGTAACATAGTACTCTGCAAATTAGTGAAGCATTGCCTTGCAAGTGTATACAGATGCAAGGTCAAGGTGTAGTATAACGAGACTGTTTTGTTTCTTCTCGCACTGAGCTGCAGATGTGGAGTGATAGTGTTCTTTAGTGTTCATTTGATGCTTATAGGTCGTCTGCAGTGAGGCAGTTTCATGGTCACGCTATACTTACCTGCAGTTGTTTACATGTGCGAGTGATAACAGTAAAGTCCTTGAGCAGTATACCCATGGAAAAAGACACATGCCTCTGGCCTTTAATCATAACAGGTTAAGGCAAAAAATACAAAAAGAGAATGAAGATTCAATTTTAAATGTTTAAAAACAATGATCATACTTCATTCTGATACTTACATCAACATTTATTATAAAATAAGCAATAAGCGCCTGCACAATGCAATGTTATAAGAAAATCATTACGTAAACTTAAATTCTTGTTCACTTGACTGTAACAAAATATGGGAGTTAGACTGAATAAATGTGAAGCTATTTTAATTACAGCATATTAAATAATGGAGCGGCACCCCCCACAATGACCTCCACCCCCACACCCACATGTAACAATTATCACTGAATTTTGTGTTTGTAGATGCCACCATAACACTGACCCTTCACAAACTAAACAGTGCATGCAAAATAAGTAAACAAACTGGGTGCAACTCTGCGATTTACAGTGCAACATAATAGCATACTATTAGCATCAAGTAGAGATTCTTGGAAAGGAGTTAAGTCGTCATGCTAAACAGAAAAACATGGTATTCAATGTTACTTCTGGCAATCCCAAGTTTGCACCTTTCGTTGCCAAGGAAACAGCTTGCCTCTAATTGGTGCCATCAGGGGGATACTTTGAAAAACTGGGATAAACAAAATATTTCTGAGTATTCATTATTAGTTGTTACAATACTTATCCAATGACCTTTGTAGTAATACATACGTGTGATGAGATTAAAACTATTTTCATTGGAGATGTTATGTTGAGAATATAAACATGCAATTTGGTAAAATACTTACTCTCTTGCGATAACTCCTCAGTCTTGTTCCTGCAAGTGTTTGGAACACAAGTTGTTGGGGCAGTTCCCAAACTACAAGACTTCCATCAAGTGAACCTGGAATCATACCATTGCCTACTTTAATAACAAATTTAAATGTTTGTGTATTTGAGGCAGGAATTCTTGTTTTAGATTATTTATAAACCATTATTTAAAAACCATCAGTCTGAGTCAGATTTGAACACATGGTCTTGGGATCAGTAGACCAGCGTCCAACCAACTGAGTCACTCAGACCGACAATTTGGACCCAGAACAATGGAGAAACAGGGAGGCATGAAGCTTGGCTTCCGGAAGATGATGCCAGCTGTTATAACCAACTAAGCCACCCAGAGACATGTATTATTTATAGATGCACCAATGCAGGATTTCAGCGAAATGCTCTAGATTCCTCATTCCATAGGCATCCTCACTGTCCTCCTTTCACCATAGATAAAAAAACACTGCCAGTTGGATATATTTAACTAATAAATAGGACCAGTCATTGCTTGTTGGAACGAGATTCCCTAAAGTAACTGACCATATGGGGAGTGTTAGAAACAGTAATGCACGTACACACACATGCATTTATGCTCACTCAAACCTATGCATGCACACATGTGCATGTACAAACTCTCACACAACTAACAACTATCACACATGACAGCACCAGCTTGAGCCAGTCAGTCGCTTCTGATGATGGGAGCAATTAACTCTTCAAACTGGTCGACACAAAAAATATGTGATAAGTGTTTCAATTTCTGACTCCATTTTTCCACCATGTTAGTAGCTTATCCAAATATTACACACATGAAATGTTGGTTACTCTGTTTTATGCCCGTCCTTTAATTATTTAGCATCCCTATTTTTAATTTTTTAATGAAACACTCATTTTTATTGTTCTGAAAGGAAAAGGAAAGAAAAAGCAAAATGTTTCTATCAGTTATGTTAAATGACAACACTTTCTCACCTGTTGCCAACAAGGTGGTATCCCCTGAGAACGCACAAGATGTCATCATGCTATCATCGTTCTGGAGCACATGAACACACTCGCCAGTGTACTGTGAACAAACATATTGAAAATTAAAAAGCCATTGCAAATACAAGCATACTGCACTATCCACGAAGGTAATCAATATATAGGTTGATTTAATTTACCACATGGATTGGTAATTATTAACACTGCATTTTACAAATAATGGAATTCAGATGGGTAGGCCCTAAGTTTCAGTCATTTGCATCTTGGACAAAGAAAGTTTTGGCATGCCATCTTCATATAACTTTGTCCCTTTTTATTTATCTAGCAAAAACCAAAACAGAATCATGTCAATTCACCACACAAAAGCTTTGTTTATTATAATTAGTATCACCATTATTACTTTTATTAGTCCTATAATCAATAATAAGAAACATTAATATACAATTTTTGTTGGGCAAATACGAGGGTGAGTCAAATAAAACCGGAAAACTGCTATAGAAAATCTAAAACTCTCCTATTATCATTCAGACTTGGTATGCATGTGAATGGACTCTCCCACCGTCAATTGGCATTGGTCCCACGACCCCATGTAACCCAGTAGCATGATACCAGTTTCAAATATGGTGACCCTTGTTGGAGTGCACCAAAGAAGAACAGTGCAGAGTGATCTGTTTCCTACACAATGAAGGCACGAAACCAATAGAAATCCATTGATGCATGTTGGCACAGTATGGGGCTGCATGTTTATTGCAGACTCAGGTGTACGAAATTCAGCAGTGGCACAACAAATTTGGCGGATGTGCCAGGCCAAGCACATTGTGTTGTGACCACTGAGGCAATTGCAGTGGCGGAGGAGAAGATTCTGCAAGATAGATGAGTCACCATCAATGACACTGTAGTGCAATTACAGATCAGTCATGATTCTGCTCACCATATCGTCCATGATGAGTTAAGTACCAGAAAGTGGCCACAAGATGGGTACCTCATTGGCTGACTCCTGAAATTAAGGAGAGGGGAGTCATTGCCTGCCAGGAACTGCTGCGTCGCTACAAACTTGAAGGTGACACATTTTTGAAGCAGATTCTGCCTGGATACAAGTCCTCGGTCCATCACTGCCAGCGAGAGAACCAAGCACTTCAGAATGGAATGCCGGCACTGTCATCACCAAAGCCGAAGCAACTAGCCATCAGCATGAAAGGTGATGCTGACCTTGTTCTGCGACTACAAGGGACAGATAGTAGAACATTACACGGAAAAGGGCAAGATGGTGACCAGTGCCACCTATAGTGAATAGATGTGTGACATTCTGAAACCTGCCATATGCACCAAGTGCTGCAGACTCCTCTCAACAGCGTTCTCATCCAGCATGACAACGTATGACCTCATACAACTCGTGCGACCTTGGCGAGTATGAAGGACTTGGATTTGGAGTGTCTCCCCCGGTCTTGTGCCCTCAGATTTCCACATCTTTGGGCTGCTAAAGGACTACTTAGGCGGCAACAAGTTTCCAACCAACACGGAGGTGAAACAGGCAGTGCTTGAGTGGCTATGTGCACAGCCAAAATATTTTTTTCCCTGAGGTAACCAAGCCCTCCAACTTAGTGGTGGAAATATATAGAAAAGCAGAGGAACTACATTGATAAATGTTGTTGTTAGCTAATGCTGGATTTCTGACAATGAAGTTCTTAATTGTGTTGCTCTCCAATATTTTTCACTGATGGATGGGGCATTAAAAGTGGCCGGACATACTTAAAGGTGGTTTTGGCCCATTTCGTCTTGCAGATCACATTGAGGACAGAGTAGTGAAGAATATATCCCAATTCTGTTTAAATGTTTTGCCAGACAACCATATCCTGTAATCAATCTGAACGTTGCAACTGCTGTTTTTCGAGGATACTCGGCAATTACTGTTTTTATGTTTGGTAGTTCCCATCTTTTATTTTTTGATTTTTTAGAGTAATATTTTGCAATAATGTTCTTGAATTCAGAGTTCACTAATCTTTTAGCTGCATAAAATGGTAGACTAACTATAGATTTCTGTACACTGCTGGTACCCTTTTTTGCAAGAAAATCAGCTTTGTCATTACCACTCAGTTCACAGTGAGCTGGTATCCATTGGAAGACTAGGTGTTTTTGAAGTGCTGTTAGATGGGTAAGAATTATCCGACATTCTATAATTGTTAGTTTTTTTGGTGACAACTTGGAAGTAATTGCTATAATTGTCGCCCTGGAATCTGAGAGAATAACTGCTTGATGAAAATGTGAAATTCTATACAAAAGATTTTGTAGGGCCATTCAAATTGCTTCAATTTCTCCATCAAAGTTTGTAGTTCCATAGCTTAAAGATTTGTAATAGGAAAAGAGGTGACATGTGACTCCAGCCCCTGCTCCATCTCGGTTTGATATCAGTGATCCATCAGTATAAATATGGAGCCACGCATGTTCTGTAAATCTAGTATAGATTGTCTCTAATGCCAATAATTTTAGAACACTAGTTGGAGTATCGCTTTTCTTAACTTCTTCTGTGATGTCTAATGTTTGTGTTGGATTGACTTTAAATCTGAAGTTTTCCTTTGAATTTTGGAAAGAAAGCTCTCCTGAGTCTTTAGTGTATGTGTAAAACTTCTCTTGTTCCATGTATTGAATGGGAGTCTGATCAACTTTTCATGTTGAATAAGAGCTCTTTTTTCTATTTCATATTCAATGGGGTAATGGTTGGTTAATATTTCCATAGCTGGTATTGGTGTGGTTTTGATAGCACCTGTAATTAGTCTCAGACTTTGGTTTTGAAAGATTTGATTTTTTTTTTTTTTGTTGTATTTGCTGTTACAAGAACTTTGCTGCAATAAGTAAATAATGGCTTTATATATACATTGTATGTCCTGTTAAGAGTTGCTTTGGAACATCCCCACTTCACTCCTATTAGACATTTTAACAAAGAAAGGCACCTTTCTGCTCTTTGTATTACATTTTCTAATTGTTTGGTCCATGGAAGTTTGGTATCAAATATAACTCCCAAATACTTTGCTTCCTTTGTTTCTGGTAATTGTTGATCCTCAAAATTTAGTTTTATTTTTAGTAGTTTTTTTTCTTAGTGAAAAGATCTGGTAGTTTGATTTTGTTGTATTAACAGTCATTAAATTTTCTTTGGTCCACTTTTGTATGTTGGTTAAGGATTGTTGGATAGTTTTTTCTAGTTCTGCACTTTTGTGTTTTGGTTTTGAAGTCCATATTACTAAGTCATCAGCAAATAGTGCACACTTCACACCTGATTCTTGTATTTCTTGTGGTAGATCATTAATAAATATATTAAAAAGTGTCATGCTGAGCACTGAGCACTGTGCCTTGTGGTAAGCCATGGTGTACTTGTTTATACAGGGCTTTTGAATCAGTTCTTCACCACTGGACGGCCTTTTGCCTGAGCAAGTTTGAAGCTGCCGCAGCAGGTTTGCCGCTAGTAACATGCCGCACGTAAAACATGTGTAAAAATCTTACCTTATAGAAAATGCTGGAAACGTCGTCCCTCCTCCACTATACAGGCATTGTATTGGGAAAACATATTCTGATTCACACAATTAAGTTGGGCCACTGTAACGTCTCTGATTTCATTTCTGATATTTTGTTTTAGTTCTTCCAATGTGTGAGTATTTTTCTCGTAAACTTTGTCTTTTAGGTTATCCCACAAGTAAAAATCACACACTGTTAGATCAGGGGAGTGAGAGGGCCATACACCAGCACTAATCAATCTATCTTTAAACACTTCCCTAATTTTATCCATGGAGTCCTCGGCTGTATGAGCAGTAGCAGAATCTTGTTAAAACCGCCCATATGATTTCTCTTCTTCTGTCAGTTCACGAAAAAATGGGGTCAAAATGTCATTTCGGTACCTCTCTTTATTTACAGTCTGGTCGTAAAATATTGGACCAATTATGCGTCTAGCGCTAACAGCACACTAAACTCCAACTTTCTGATCATAATGAGGGATTTCTTGAATGTGATGTGGATTTTGAGATGCCCAATACCGATTGTTATGAGGGTTCATATGACCATTTAGATGAAACCACGGCTCATCTGAAAAGAACAGAAGCTGTGGATCGATTAAACCATCATTCACTGATGAAAGAAGCCATTCACAATAACGCATTGATGCTATGGGATCGCCTTGTTTTAAGCACTGGACATGTGTACACTTATAAGGTTTGTTGCTGTGTGTGCAGAAGTCACTGAAACTACCACCTGTTGTGCTAATTTTGGGAGTGACTGTTGGTGTACGTTCAAGACTTGCACCTATTTCGTCAAGCTTTTCTTCTGTTAAAACTGTACATTTACACTTGGGTTTTTTGTTTGCCACAGAACCAGTGCTTTCGAATTTTTCACAATGTTATGAATTCCACGTCTGGGCGGAGGACTTCACCAGGGAACTTCTGAATATACTCTGTGTGAACACGATGTGCAGATTCATATTTATAATAAGTTTTACAAATAAAAATACGCTGCACAAAGGTCAGTTGCCTGTCCATGGTGACGAACAATCACTAACTGAGTGCATGTCTATGGGGAGAAGTGGGGGTAGCATAACGGCGGCAAGCAGGAGCATGCATTCGCTTCAAACTCACACAGGCAAACAGTCGTGCAGCGGTGAAGAACCGATTCGAAAGCCCTGTATTTAGATATTGTATTCCTTCCATATCTGGTAGCAATAAAGCGTTGAGTTAGGAAATGACATAGCCATGAAAACATTGGACCTTGTATCCCTATTTTTTTACTTTCTTTAGTAGTTTTGTTCTGGATATAGAATCAGATGCACTTTGGAAATCAATAAAAACTGATACATTATCTTCTTTTCTACTGAAGGAGTCTTTGATTTCTTGACTGAGAAGTAAGACTTGTTCATTTGTAGAGTGGAGCTCTCTGAATCCAGCTTGACATGGGGAAATTAAATTTTGTCATTCTAGAAACCAGTTTAACCTGTTTGACACCATTCTTTCCATCACTATTGCTATTATGCTAGTAAGAGCTATTGCTCTACAATTTCTTATTTCTGATGCTGTTTTATTTTTCTTCAAGAGTGGGACAATTATTGCTTTTTGCCATTCAGCAGGTACACTGGTTTTCCAGGATAGATTGTAGAGTTTTAGTAGTTGTTTTGCTGTTTTTCCAAGGCATTTTATGAACTCTGGATGTATGTGATCTGGTCCAGGAGACTTTTTGTTTTTTAGATTATTAATTGCAATGTTCAGTTCTTGTATATTAAAATGTTGATAAAAGATATTGTATTGAGTGTTAGGATCACATTCTCTTTCTTGTTTCAAATCTTTCTTAAATTGTTTACGTTCTTTTTTATTATTTCTTGTTACTTTATGTAAATTAGCATAATATTTATTGAATGTTTTGGCTATGGCTGCATCATTTGTTAATATTTTATTGTTGTGTATGATAGGCGTGCTGTTGCTTTCTCTCCTGTCCTTGACATTTTTTATGACCTTATGGGCTTTGTTGCCATCTGTCCTATAATCCATTTTTTCTAAGAAATTATTAAAGTGATTCTTTTTAGCTGTATTAATTTCTTTTTTTAGTGAGGCACATTTCTTTTGCCATATTTGTGTATCTGATATGTTTTTTATTTGTTCAGCTGTATTTCTAGCTATATCCCTTTGCTTTTTCAGTTCTTCTAACTGGGGGTTCCAAAACGGTTTGCAATTTTTTATTCTTCCACAAGGAATATGTTTTTTTGCAGTTTCTAGGATGACTTTACAGAAATTTTTGTTCATATGATCTGGGTGGTCATGCAGCTGTGAGTTTGTTTGTTCTTTAAATTTATGTTCCAGTTCAGTTTTATATTTGTTCCAATCTGCTTTTTTGAAGTTCCAATACAGATTTGTGTGATTTTGACTGTTATTTGTATTATCTAGTTTTATATCAGCAATTACTGCTCTGTGACCAGAACTTGGATCTTCTATAACTTGTTGTTTAATCTTTGAAACAATATCTGTTGTAGCTAACAAGAGGTCTGGGTTACTGCCTGCTCCAGAGTAATGTATGAAGGTTGTGGGATCTTCTTTATTATAAATCAGTTCAAAGGTTGTGGTATTCAAAAATTCTTCCACTATCTTCCCTGTAGAATCCACTTTTTCATAACCCCATCTTTTGGAATGGGCATTGAAATCCCCAATTACGATTGTTTTATTTAATTGGTCAATAAGAGAGAGATCTGGTTCATTCCTGGGAGGATTGTAAATACTGTATAAATGTAGATGTGTTTTGTTATCCCAAAAATTTAGCTTTATTAATTCACTTTTATCTGTGTTACCCATTTCTTTAACAATTCCAAAGGAGGATTTAATATCCTTTTTGACTCCAACTAATATTCCACTACTTATCTGTCTATTTTTGGGTAGTAGGTGTAGTAGAAAACCAGTAAAATTGAAGTATTTAAATTGGTCATTTGTTAGATTTGCTTCCTGTATGAAAAATATATCAATATTATAGTCAAATACAATTTTATTCAGTTCTACTCTTTTTGTTTGTGTGAGACCACCCGCATTCCATTGTAGAAGTCTGATGTTAGATCTTCCATTAATATGATGTTTTGCTTCTCGAGAAGTAGTCCCTGCCCGGAGACCCGAATTGGGGACTATTTTAACTCCGGAATATTTTAATCCTCGAGCCATATTTCATAAATTGTATTGGAGATAATTAGCAGTAAATGTACTTTTTAGAGAGCACCATATTTTTACGTTTTGGCAGTCACATCACTATCTCACAACTCCCAGAATGTCTGAAGAACCACACCTGTCTGATTACCAATCAGAGGATGTATTACATGTCATGACAGGTCAGCATGTTAGGGGTTAAGAGGTTATAGAGGAATGGAAAGGTTGGAAAAATAAAGACTCCCTAGTCCTCAGGAATCCTAATAGCATAAGGGTGGGAAGAGATAAATAGTGTATTTGTTTCAACTCTGTCTGTAATAAAGGAGTTATTAGAAAATATTTTAGGTTTTCATTTGACTCACCCTCGTATATTCAGATATTATTTTAAGTAAAAGAAACTTAACAGAAATGAGTACTGCTAAAATAATTTACATAAAAGATTTCTTCTTGTTTGGCAGAGTGAATCTATCAATGAACTCAGAGAGTTTGTATCCAAAATTACATCTTTCTCTGATCATGTTCACACAAGTACATTAATTTGACTGTCTCCAAGAATTGATATTTTAGCATTTTTTACTCTGCTGTGCAGTTAATGACTGGTAGTGAGAGGAAAATCCTTAATACCATTTTCAAGTTTAAGAGTGTATAAACCACTAAATACCTGCAGCAGTTTTTAATAAAAGGAGCAAATAAGACCTTTATTACAGGGACATATGTAGCGGTTAACAGATAAAGAACAAGATGGTGAGGGCTGTGGTTCTTTTTCAATTAAAGTCCCTATTTCACTAAATTAGCTGAGTTAGAGAGGTAGAACTGGAACCTAAAACTTCAATGCTACAATGAGTTAATTTAGCATGCGTTCATAAATCACTTTTTAACATGTGACTGTCCAAAACTATTCAGGTTATTGCAGCGGCAAAGTTTTCTTTTATAATTGTTTCTTATGGGAAGCTCAAATAGCATCACTTTTAGGACAAGCTTTGGTTTTATCTTTCACTAACTTGTATTTATCTCCTGGAATATTTATTATGCAATATTTCTTCTCTGTGTGATCACTATTGGATAGTTTGGTGTTCCTTCTTATAATTTCAGATTACCAATGCGTTTTCAGTTTATTGTGATGCACATCTACCACTAATTGCACAAAATTTGATGTCTTCACTATATGATGTCAAGATTGGATCTGTGAAAGATTCACTTGGTTACAGGGCCTAGCATGATTGTTTTTCTTACGTTTTCCCCCTCAATTTACACTTGTAATCAATGTTGGTCATGCTCTACATTACTGTAGTGAATAGTTTTGGACACAATAATAAATTTTACATAAATATCTAAAGTAAGAACAAATTAGAAACTAAAAGCTTTGCTTATCTTAGTAATATTGCATATTTAGCTTCTTATTGCTTCACTGTTAATAGCTTCATTATTTTCTTAATTTACATAAATACTTCACAATATTAGTGGTTTGAAAACCCTGTAGGACAGATGCGGAGTGCTTTATGCTTTGTGGTTGTATTGTGGAAGTGCCCTAAATGTGTAAAACTCTAAATGATACAAAATAACTGAATGTGTTAGCAGTTCCAGGTTCCATCTGTTAAAGGGCGGCGCCGTGGACGAGCGGTTAGCGCGCTCGCCTACCACTTAGGCGGCCCGGGTTCGATCCCAGGGACCCGCATGTGGTATTCGTGGTGGACCAAGCGGTGTCAGGGCGGGTTTTCTCCGGGTACTCCGGTTTCCCCCGCCATCTCATTCCACCGGTGCTCCATCTTCATGTATCATCAGTGTCACCGCCTGCGGTGCCGTAGTAGTAAAAGCGGGCGTTAAACACTACAACAACAACAATCCATCTGTTAAAGACATCCACATTTTTTTGGCTTCAATTTGGAAAGTTAAACACATACGGGTGAGTAAAGTGTATCGAACAATGCTTGTAACTCTGTTGTTATAGTTTTGTGAAGTGATATATTTTAGAAAAGCTGTAAGATATCAACCGTTTTCATATTATTATGATTGTAAATAGGGCGTGACTTTTTTTAATGGCAACATTTTCTTAAAAATTTGTTTGGTCCTCAGGTCTCGTAACATACAGATAGATGCTTTTTTGAACTGTAATTTAAATTTATTAGGACATATTACAGCACATGAAATTTAAACCAAGAAAACACATCCATAACAAATTAGTGGTGCTGTGTTGTAGCACATGATTAATTCTCTTCGAAAGGTGCTCAAAATGGCCTCCATTTACTGCCAAACAATGCCAAAGTCTGTCTTTGAAATTAGTTAATGTTTCCAGCAACACTGTTCACCTGATCAGCCGCATTTCTTTCTAAGGGTTCAGGTCAGGAGATCTTGGCGGCCATTCAATACTTTCTCTTTTGCCAATCCATCTTCCTGGAACTTCATGATTTAGGTAATTCACCACCTGCCTTCCTTAATGTGCAGGGGCACCATCTTGCTGGAATAAGATATAATTTTGAATTCCTCCTCCTTCTCTAGGGAATAAAGTAGCACAAGCAGGAATTATTTCACTTTGTAGAAGGCGTAAATACAATTCAGAATTTAAGATGCCATCAATGTAAAATGGGCCTATCATGTGCCATTAATTATACCAGCCCACACATTTACTTTTTGTGGACGTTGTGTGTGTTATTCAATCATCCAATGGGGATTCTCTTTAGCCCAATAGTGACAGTTGTGATGATTTAAACTCCCATTTAGGTAGAAAGTAGCTTCATCAGAGAACACAATTCTATTCACGATGTTAGGGTTCTGATCTAGCATGTCATTCAAGTCCTTATTAACTTAGCTTTTGTCTGTATTTGTTCAATCCAAAGTCACATATTGAAGTAGCCTACTGTATTGTTTAATTCAAAACCTACTCAATTTGAAGTAATGATGTGTTTTCCTTTGCTCAGTAAACATTCAGTAAGGACCTAATAAATTTAAATTGCAGTTTGAAAGGGTATTTGTTTGTACCTTCTGAGTCTTGAGGACTGAAGGAGTGCAGAAAAAAGAAATATTGCCATAATGTGAGGGCATGTTGATATCTTACAGCTTTTCTAAAAAATATCACTTCATAGAGTTGCAACAGTGGGGTTACAGGCATTGTTCCATACTTTTTACTCATCCAGTATAGTGAACTAGTGCACATACTAATGACATGCAGGCAAAAATATGTAACAAGCCTCAAGTTGTGTAACATAAAATAGTGTTAACATCAACTAGTTAATAAACTGCCAGTAGTTAATATGACTAAATCAGTGTGTTACTTAGTTCCCTGTGTCACCCCACAGCTTGAAGAGCAAAGTGTTCACCTGAGTTAAATGGAACATTATTAAAACAAGACTATAACACACACTCACATACATAATAACACACTATAAAGGTACAAGACATCAAAAAGGAAATACCTGTGACCCGAGATTTAACACAGTGGAATCTATATAGTGGAGCCAACAGTGGAAGCTACATAGTGGCCACCCAACAATGGGCATTACACTAGTACAAGTTTTGTTTCTGGATGATACTGACATATCCACATCTTATCACTTGGTATAACCTCAGAAGCATGGCAAGAGCTACCATTTTCAAATCTCTAGAGCACCATTCAACTCGGGTGTCCTTTTGGGCCCGTGTAACGTTATGAGGTGCACAGCGGGAAGAACCCTTGCTGACTCTCATGCAATGTTTTTGCAAACTTTCTGACCCAATCTACAAGGTAGCTTCACTAATCTGCTATGTGACTCTGGATCATCTCCTATTATCTGCTCCGTAGAATTGATGCTTTCTTTGGTCATTACTACAGAACAAACCTTCATACAGAGAACAAAAAGTTGCAGAGTTTGGACTATGGCAAGTGGGAGGGGTTCAGCCTGTCATATAATCACAACACAGAGGAGACCAGGTACAATTGACGCATGAACGTTGTAGATAGTTGTTGGATAACTCACATTTAATGCTGTCACCATTTACAGTAAAATATTCACTCCTAAATTCTTGTACAAGTTCAGCAATACGTGAATATTTTAATTTTTGTGCTGCAGGCATTTTACTGTGTGGAACTAGTGAACATATTCGAGAGATACTATGCACTGCATGCACTGTGCTTTGTGCTGTCACTGTACTGGAGCAATGATGTTATGTTCTGTCCATGTGGCAGGTAACTTGCGATCAGCTCATTTTGCGATAGCTGTATTAAGATTCGAAAGGTCATTACTGGTCATTGTATAAAGGTCATTACTATAGATAGTTGCCTACTTCTTTATCTTCAATGGATATTTTACCCCTATTAAATTCAATGGTTGTATGGGAAGGAGTAAGCTTCTCAAAGACTGTGTCAGTCTTTCAGCCATTGACTTTAGTTTAAATTGCTTTTAAATTCATACAATATCGTTGCATAAAAATGATGTGTCTGCACCATTATGTGCAATGAACTAGCCTGCATTCCTCAATGTCCCAATGTTGCTACCAAGGGATGAAGGCTGCAGTTGGGCTGAAACTTTCACCAATGACTATCAAAGGACCATCCAAGACGCTAGCAAAGTTCATTTCTCCCTATCATAAACAATGTAGGTACAGTAAAATCTTGTTAAAGAACCCCTGTTCAATGGACTTCTGATTTAATGGACTAAATTTGGCATTGGCTATAAAATAAATTTAAATGAAATTTAGAAGATCTGTGACGATTAAATTGTGGAATTTTACTGCTTGTCTGATTCAGAAGGATAGTTCATGTGTCTTTGGCTACATTCGTTAAAGTTCCTATATATGTCATGTGCTCAAGGGCTCATATGACTCTTAGCCTCATTCTGAACTGGGCATTCTCTGGTGCATGTAATACTCTTGTGTTCATTACAGGTCTACTCTAGTTTTCTTACACTGCGGAATGTCTGGTGTTAAAAGAAAACGTGTGAACTTGAGCATGACTCAGAAGCTGGAGTTAATAAATAAACTGGGAAGTGGAGCATCTGTTGCACATGTTTGCGAATTGTACAGAGTAAAAAAGTAGATGGTTTCTGACATATGAAAAAGCAAAGAAACACTTCATCAGTTTCCGCTGAAATATATTGTGGATAGTTCAAAGAGTGGATTGGCAGACAGCAAGCATGTGAAATTAGCGAAACACCAACAGCAAATTAGAGGAGGCTGTGTATAAGTGGTTCGTTCAACAGCGTTCCAGTGGCGTTATTGTATGTGGCGTGGAGTTGCAGTCTGCAGCTGATAAATTGGTTAAGCGCATTGGTGTGCAATTTAAGGCGAGTGACGGGTGGTTATGGCATTTTTGAAAGCGAGATGGCATTACTAACAGAAAACTTTGGTGAATCACTTAGTGCTGATACTGAACAAATCGAGCCTTTTCGTAATCATCTAATGGCTCTAATTGAATCAGAAAACCTCTCTTTGTTACAGCTGTGTAATGCAGATGAGACTGGTTTTTTCTATTGTGCTGTCCCCGTAAATACTCTGGCTAGTACATATGAAAGCACATCTGGGTGAAAATTAAACAAAGAATGGATTTCTGCACTAGTTTGTGCAAATGCTGATGGCTTGCATCGTCTAACACCAATGGTGGTTGGCAAAGCAAGAAAGCCTAGGTGTTTAAAGAATGTTCTTAATCAATTGCCAACCACTTATTCCAATTCAAGGAATGCATGGTTTACTTTCAATATTTTCAGTGATCGGTTTTTTAACCACTTTGTACTGGAAGTGCGACCATATCAAGAAGAGGTCCTTAAAATTCCAAGCAACGATGTTAAAGCCATTCTACTTTTGGACAATGTGCCAGCACATCCTAATGCTAAGAACCTGATTTCTAGGGACGGAAGAATAAAGTGCATTTTCCTTCCCCCAAATATGACATCGGTGCTGCAACTCATGGACCAAGGCATCATTGCTACTTGTAAAAGATTGTACAAGAAGAAGTTTCTTGAAGAGGTTATGGTCGTCTTGGAGCAAGAAAACGACACTGAAAATGACATGCGAGGAGCTAGGACACTGCACAACTTACGGTCTTATAATAATATCAAATCTGCCATCTTTAACTTTGCTGCAGCTTGGAAAGAGATGAAGACAACATTAGCTAATGGGTGGACTTCTAACGACTTCTAACCAAGAGTAAATCATGTAAAGTAAATGGTATGTACCAATAAAACAGTTTCAATTGTTTTTGCTTAATTTTCATTCATTTTGCGATTTAACAGACTTTCAATTTTCCGGACAACTCCTGGCCCCTTTAGGTCTGCTAAACCAAGAGTTTATGTAGATCTAAAAGCTTTCTGAGTGACCCTCATATTAGAGACATATTGTGCTTATTAGACTCCTCATTGTGGAAATTATTCAGGGTGGCAGCGACATGAAACAGCCACTAGGGCTCTCTCTGGTTGCAAGCTGTGAAAATGAAACTGAAAGAAATTCCAGCAAATGTGCATCTGACCTCCCTCACATCCACTGAGCATTGGTTCTTCTAGTGAGTCATTTGCAGTTTATTTATATGCAACCTAAAACTGATAATTGCCTCAAAAACAGAAAAAACCAGCAAAAAGCTCGTTAAAATTCATACATAGCAATAAACTACTTTAATGTGTGCTATTAAATAAGGAATGAGGCTTAATATGACTACAGGAATTACAATAATAATGGAATTTGCATTTAAAAAAATGTTGTTGTTGTTTTCTAGTGCCTTGCATCTGGCAATGAAGCCATTAGCATTCGTGCTTTCCAATACTTTTGAACTGTAGTTTCTTCTGATCTTAATGCTTCACAGGTCTTCAAGTGGTCTTCGTTCATTTCTGCTGGATCGTTACACAGGACACATATTGGTGAAGCTGAGATACCTATTCTGTAGAGATGAATTGCTAAGCAGTCGTGATTTGTCAATAGTCGGAAGGCTGCAACCGCTGTTTTCCTTGGTCTCTGGGGGATTATATCTGGGTTGGAAAGTAGCATTTTTTATCTTTGGCATTTGTTTCTATTTCTTGTAGGTATGAATGAGAAAATTTTTTAATGATCAAGCGTTTTATTGAGGAATATGAGAAATTGAATTTAGACTTTTGTTTTATTGTTGTGCCTTTCTTTGCAAGTGAGTCTGCAGCTTCATTCCCCATGACTCCACAGTGTGCTGGAATCCATTGGAGATGAACAGTCTTATTAACTTTTTGGAGTTGTGTTAACATTTTGTAGCATTCTCTAATTTTTGTTGACTTCTTTGTAGTATTTGAACATATTCCCTGAATTGCAGCTTTAGAATCCGAAAGGATTACTGCCTTGTTAAATTTATTTAAGGGAAGATTTAATAATTGTCGGAGAGCTATGTGTATAGCCTCTATTTCTCCATCATAATTTCTTGTGTCTCTGCCAACAGAATGATAAAAGGAAAAATGTGAACATGAAACTCCAGCTCCAGTAAGGTTTTCCTTGGAGGATCCATCAGTATATATGTGCAGCCATTCTTCTGTGGGATATCTAGTATTGATTGTTTCCAGTGCTAGAAGTTTTTGTATTTCTTTTGGTGTCTCTGATTTACTTATTTCCTTTATTAATTCCAAACTGAAGGTAGGTTGCAATAATTCCAATGGATTTTCTCTTATAAGTAGATTTTCTCTGGTGTTAGGAATGTTCAATTTGGATTTAATCTGTGTTACCTTTTCTAGGAAACTACTATGAGTTTTAAGGATTGAAGGGGGGAGGTTCTCTTCTGTCCATTTAGAGTTTGGCAGTCGTAACATTTTCTCGTGTTGGAGCAATGCTTGTTCTTCTATTTTTGTTGTTATTGATGGGGTCCGTGTTAAGGCAAGCATGGCATCAATAGGTGTGGATTTAACTGCTCCAGTGATTAGGCGAAGAGCCTGATTTTGTATTTGTTTAAGTTTATTGATGTTAGCATTTGCTGCTGTTATTAAAGCTTCAGAACAGTACAAGAGGTTTGGTTTAACATACATTTTGTATGTTGTGTTAAGGACTCTCCTTGAGCAGCCCCATTTAGCACCAGCTAACCTCTTCAGGATTTGCAGTTTCTTTTCAACCTTTTCTGAGATTTTTAAGTTCCAGTTCTACCTCTTTTCTGAGATGTTTGTTATATGTTTTTTCCAACTTAGCTTTCTGTCGAAAGTAATGCCTAAGTATTTGGCATCATCAACTGCTTTGAGTGGTTTACCATTATAATTTATGTTAATATTAACTGGTTTGTATTTTAGTGTAAATAATTCATAATTTGTTTTTTCCAAATTGATAGTCATGAGGTTTTTGGAGCTCCATTCATGTACTTTGATTAGGGCTGTTTCTGTTCTGTTGTTGTTAGCTAATGCTGGATTTCTGACAATGAAGTCATTAATCCTCTTGCTCTCCAATATTTTTCACTGATAGATGGGGCATTAGAAGTGGCCGGGCACTTTGAGATAAATCTTTCATACTTTTAAGTTTTGCATCTTTGATGGTTGTTGCGTTTAACTTTATGCTAGATAAGGAATGAAAGGAGTCAAGGCTTCACATTGCTACCTCGCACATATCTCCAAAGAGTTGGTGGATCATAGTTCTTGATAGACCATGACTGTGTTTCCTGCAAGTGAATGAATGTGACATTCCATAGACTCTTGTGTCTAAATGAAAACATGCAAAGCAATGGGCAAAGGAACATAGATATTCATGTAGCATACAAGGTTAATTGAGTTGTGAATGAAGCTATTTTAGCCGATACACTAAATCACATTTCTGCAAAAGCCGGGCAGTGATGAAAATGTCTGAATCGAGCAAATCAGAACTTAAGACGTGAAATGATACAGCGCATAGAAATATTTGTTCTATCAGCATTTTGCAAGTCAAACTTGAGTCGTAATTGTATACAAAATGAATTTAGTAATATGCACTGTTTGGGAGAATCTCAGTTTCTTATCATCTTACGGGTTCTCGCGAAGGATGAGGTATAAGTACTGACCAATGAACTGCTGACAGCTTTGCAAGACATCGAAGTAGCTCTAAACATGTTTATGTATTAATTTATATTGTGTAATTTACTCAGGGGTCTCCGTCTAGGGGATATGTGAATAGCGACCACAAGGTACCCAAGCTGAGCAGAACATTACTTCCACTTACTGGTGTTTTGCTCCTCACTGTAACTTTTCTATCTGACCTTACCTTGGTCAACTCTTGTTCTCTTCCGACCCCGATGCTATTAGGGTTCCTGAGGGCTAGGGAGTCTTTATTTTTCCAACCTCTCCATTTCCCTAATTTCTCTATAAAACCTTAACCCCTAACATGCTGACCTGTCATGGCATGTATACGTCCTCTGATTGGTAATCAGAGGACATGGTCGGTGAATTTATTTTGATAATTCTCGCGGTCAGGTCGGTGAGACCCGTAAACCAACGACAGGTGTGGTCCTCCAGACATTCTGGGGGTTGTGAGAGAGCGATGTGACCGCCAAAACATAAAAATATGGTGCTCTCTAAAAAGCGGTTACATTTATTGCTAAGTCTCTTCAATATTTATGCAATATGACTCGAGGGGTAAAATGTTTCTATTCTGTCTTTAATTAATTCAGGTTTTTTTGGAGAGCCTGGAGTCCAAATGACTACATCGTCAGCAAATAAAGCAATTTTGGTTTCTAAAGTTTTTATTATTGATGGAAGGTCATTTATATATATGTTAAAGAGTGTTGTGCTCAGAACAGCACCTTGTGGAAGTCCTCAGTGTGTTTGTTTATATTTGGAAATGTATGTATTATATTTTGTGGCACAAAATCTTTGTGAAATAAACTGAGTTATCCATTTAAGCATGTTACTTTTCACACCTATTGATTGCAATTTCTCAATTAATTTGTTTCTTCAGACTGAGTCATATGCTGATTTAAAATCAATGAATACTGCTAAGGTATCCTCCTTTCTATTGAAAGCTTCCTTGATGTCTTGACTTAGTAGGAGTACATTTTCACTTGTACTATGATTCTGTCTGAAGCCGGTCTGTGAACTATTAATTAAGTTGTAATATTCTAGGAACCAGTTAAGTCTAGATGCCACCATTCTTTCCATCACTTTTGCAATAACACTGGTCAAAGATATTGGTCTGAAACTATTAATATTATTTGAGGGTTTGTTTTTCTTTAAAATCAGAATGATAATGGCTTTTTTCCAGTCGGAAGGTACAGTCATTCTCCAACACGTGTTATACAGTTTAAGTAGGATTTCTTTTCCTTTCCTGCCAAAGTGTTTAATAAACTCTGGGTGGATCTTGTCAAGTCCTGGAGATTTTTTGTTCTGTAATTGTTCTATTGCTAGATCCAGTTCTGTTTCGTTAAAATCCTGAATAAAAATATCATTTTGAATATCCTTTGGCTTATTAGTTTCTCTGATGGTTTTTTGGATAGCTTTATCTTGTTTTTTATATGCTTGGGGTATTCTTTGTGACTGAGCATAAAACTTGTCAAGAGATTCTGCTATTTCCCTATCTGTATTTAAGCTTTTGTTATTATGAGAGGTAGAACTGGAACTTAAAAATTCAATGCCACAACTGAGAATTTTTAAGTTCCGGTTCTACCTCTCAAACTTTGCCCACACACTGTGGTGTTTAAAAACACCAACAGTAAGTTTGTTGGCATAAATAAATAATAATTTTGTTATTATGTTTTAATGGTTCAGTTGTATTTTTTGATAATTTTGTTTTATTAAGGAATTTGTATATTTTATTTCCATCTTTCCTATAGTCCATACGTTCTACAAAATTTGTGAAACTGGCCTTCTTTGCTGTAATTAATTCTTTCTTAAAAATGGCTGCTTTTCTTCTCCAGTTTTGTACATCTTCTGGACACTTGGTTCTTTCGGCTTTGACTCTTGCTATATTTCTTTCGTGTTTTAACTTAGATAAAGATGGAGACCAAAAGTAGCTATATTTCTTTAACTTTCCTTTTGGGATATGTGTTTTAGCTGCTGTCAATAGTATTTCACAAATTTTTTTATTCATTTCATCTGTTGATTTGAACTCTGATTCTAACAGTATATTACACTTCCCTTCTATCTCATTTTGGAAACTGGACCAATCTGCTTTTTTAAAATTCCAAGAAGTTTTAATTTTTGGTTTGTTACTTTTATTTATTAGACCTCTTATGGAGTTTATGGTGATTCTGTGGCCTGAACCTGGGTCTTCTATTATTTCTCTTTTTGTATTGTCAATTATGTCAGATGACACCATCAGAAGATCAGGCTTTGTACCTGAACCATTATAATGAAGGTAAGTGGGTGGATCATTTGGATTAAATATTAATTCCATTGTTGATGAGTTTAATAGGTCTTCTATGACTCTTCCTGCTGAATTTATATCTCTGTAGCCCCACCTAGGGGAGTGTGCATTAAAATCACCTATTAAAATACTTTTGGGTTCTATGGGAATAGAATTTAGATCTAGTGTATTGTCTGGAGGATTGTAGATACTGTGAATTCTATAGTGGTAGTTACTTTTCCATACTTCAATTTTAACTATTTCTGATTTATCTTGTTCTTCCATTGTTTTTTGGATTTGGATAGTAGCTTTCATATTTCTTTTAATTCCTGTAAGAATACCACTTGCTATTTGACGAGCCTTTGGAAGTATATGTGTAGTGTACTGATCCATTTCAAAGTATATTTCTTGTTCTTCTGATATATTGGCTTCTTGTACTGTGAAGACATCTATATCTTGGTCTTTTAATATTTTCATTAGCTCTTGTTTTTTAGGCTGGGACATGCCTCCTGCATTCCATTGTAGAATTCTTAAAGTATTGGAATTGTTGTGATGAAATTTGCCTAAAGATGTCCCCACCCGGAGATCCGATTGGGGGACAGTTTTAACTCCGGAATGTTTATCTTTAGGACTCATACTCATGTATGCGACTTTCATGTAACTGTTTTCTTAACGGGCACCAGTTTTACAATGTGGCAGTTACATCACCCGACTTAAACCCCCATTTTGCAAGGGGGACCACACCTATCGTTGGTCAACGGGTCCATCGGACCTAGCCAGGAGGACTAAATAGGTGGTATTTAGATCCACCGGCCTTCCCCTCATGTACCTCTGAGGGACGCTGTTGTGCTGTGATAGGCCAGCACATATGTAAATGGCATTTCCTCCATTTTAGATGAAACAGTTATACAGTTATACATTTAAAAAATGTTTACTCTATCAAATTTTTATGTTGCTTGAATTGGAAGAAATATCTCCTGTCAGTTACAAACAAATTTCTGTTTAGATAGTAAGGTGCATTGGATTTACTGACAGTACCTCACTTATTACAAATGAGACTTTTTTTGAGAGCTCACTTGCTCTCATTCTCAACCTGATGTCAACTCTAGAATGTGGTATCATGTTGGAGATTGCAATGCTGTCCTCTGATGTCTTTTCCAGCAATTTCTTGTTGAGGTTGTCACTTTGGGGCAACTCAAAGTTGAAGACTCAGTCTTTATTTTTCAGAATGAATATATTATCCCAGGCTGTTAGTTATACAGCATTAGAGATGCTTCTTAACAATGTAGGTTCAAGATTGATTTCATAGTTTTCTGTCAACGTTTTTGAGAACAAGAACACTGAGGATATGATGAACGCATCATAAAACTAGTTTGCATTTCATTTCAAGAACTTGCAGCAAATATTAAGATAAGTGAAGCTTATAGTCTCTAGATATTTGTTATATTTAAGAATTGTGTTGCTTCACTGTTAACAGCTTCAGTTTTTCATTGAATTTGATTCCATGTAATGTCCCATTATAATACATTTCATCTAGTTTTTAATCAGCAGAATGAGTCGAGTTGCACAAAGCAAGCAAATAATCCTAAAATCGCAGCTGAATTAAGAAAGTTTATAAATTCTTATTCAAAACAAGACAAATAATTCAACATACCACACTCCAGAGTCTTGCTGTTTTATCTGAAGCACATGAGGCCAGCAGTTCTCCACTCTGTGGTGAGAAGCGTACACATGTGACATTGCCACCATGACCAGTCAGTTGACGCCATAACGAGCAATCAGCACCTTCTGCATAGATATGCCACAGCCTAACTAATGAGTCATTGCCACAAGTAGCAAGAAGATAGCGATACTGATGGCCACTCCCTCTGCTGGATGCTAAAAAAAACCACATTAGTAACATTTTGATTAGATTGGATTGTGTTCAGCAAGTTCACAAGTAGCCGTGAACACTGAACATATCAATTGATATGTACAAAAATGTCAATGGAAATGTACAGTATAGCATATAAACACATTATATACAGGCACAAAAAACAAAACAGGGATAATTGAGAAACACAATCAAATCTTCCCTGTAGTTATAAGACTAACATAATGTCTATTTATAGATACCAATTGAGCTTTGTTTTAAACTTTCTCTAGGCTTTTCCTGCCACATCCCACTGTTTAGTTATGTAATTAGCAATTAGCAATATTTAAGTATATTTGAAATGAAAGAAAAAATCTGGTGTGTTGGACTCGCATGACTTTCTCTATTTTTGTACTAACCATTCTTACAAGCTATTGTTCTTTGTAAAATTTTAAGCTCAAGTTTAGAACAGCTTACTTTCCACTTGCCAGCCAGATTCTAAGTCCGAACTTACTTACTGCGCATGCGCCGACAGCAGTTTCACAATCGCCCACTAGATTTCACTGCATGACTAGCAGACGATTTTCACATCTGCCAACATTGCTTTTTACACTACACTAGTTTTCGTTGCCAACACATTAAACACAAATGCACTCACTCGCGTCGTTGCCGCCACAGACATACCGCTATCGCATATGATGATGATTATTACATTTATATTATATATATTATTTATATATAATACTATATATTATACTTATATTTATTATTATTATTTTATTATTTAATGTTATTATATTTATTATATATATTTATATATTATATATATTATATTTAATATTATTATATTTTTATTATGTTTACTATTTATCGTTCTTTTTTTGTTTATTTATTTTATATTATTATTTTTAATGTTATTAGATTTATATTATATATATCATCTTTATATTATTTTTATTATTTATCGTTCTTTTTTATTTATTTTATATTATATTATAATATAATGCTAATGGCTTCATTGCCAGATGCAAGGCACTAGAAAACAACATATTATATTATTTTATTGTATTATTATTATTTAATATTATATTATATATATTATTTATATATAATATTATATTTAATAGTATTATATTATTATATTTATATTATTTTTATTAATTATCGTTCTTTTTTATTTATTTATTTTTTAATTTTCAAGTGGAGAAAAAATCCATTTACGGAGCCTCATGCGCATGGGATGGCACAGATGGGGGACTGTAGGCTTTGCCCTAGGGCACATCACATTCCCTGCATAGCATTCGAGTCCTCAGCAGGCCCTCGTCATACAGGAACTGTATGCATGACTCCTCATTAAAGCACAGAGGCGCCAAATCTAATACACTGATAAAGCGATCCGTTGCACTAGTTGCTCCTAAGAAGGTCAGCAGCATACTGCCGACTCCCGCAAAAACATTCAAACTTACTATTGGCAACAAACTCCTAGGGACATTCTGCTGTTGGCAGCGCTGCATTAACACAGCAACTTCGGCAACTTTCGTGACCATTCGTACACACTGCCGAGTGGGACTTTGCCGAAATTCTGACCAAGTGCTTGCGTAAGCTTATCTAAACAATATCCAAATTTTACACATGTGAGCCCACTGTATTGCTTTTTGAAATTAAAATGATTCATTATCAAAATCTCATTTGCAAGTAATTCTGAGTTACAAGTAATCTCCCCTCTTCCCCTTGATGTACACATAAATCAGGTTCAACTGTATATACCTATTTATAGCGGTGAAAATGGTTAGACAAAAAAGCTCTGTGAAGCACTGTCACTTATAAAGCTGGACACTTCTAGCAAGGTCTCTAAGTCACTATTTCTGCTTAAACTGCACACAAACTTTTAAACGCATTTTTTTCCACTTTAATTTTTTTGCTACACTTTTATTCATTCATAATGAAATAACCACAAATTGGGGCTAGAAGACTGAAATTTTTACTGTAAATTCTATAAAGCATGACAGAAAACTCTTGCAAGGGATTTAGGAACAATTTAATATTTTTGAGACAAATATTAAAATGTGTGTAGAGATTGCAAAAATTTTGAGATTGCATTCATATTTTTTTTAAAATTTTCCATACAGTTAATATATTACAAAACCCATGCATAAAACTTTTTCAGCAGTTTCTGGCTTTCCAAAAAAGTTTCAAACTTGTTTTCAAAAAGGCGTGGAGTATATTCCATTTTGAAATTTGCAAATTTTTTGAACAAAAATGCTTAATAATTTAAAAACTAATTGATATACATAAATGAAACTCTGCCAAGTAGTTTCACATAACACTGCAAACATGTGTGCAAAAAATGAAGTATATAGTTTTGAAATTGTCCAAAAGAGAAATTACACCCATCACCCCCCCCCTCCCCTAACACAACAATTTATGTGCTCTTGTTTTGGATTTCCTAATACTTTATATATTTTATGAAGCCATCACTCTTCATTTCTTTTGAAATCATGCAAAGATTATGGAATTTTAAAGCAATTATATAGCAACCAGTTTTTCAAACATTTGACCACCACTTCAATCTTATACTTACAATTAAATTATGATACCACTTCTCTAAATGTTTATCTTAATTAACATGAAGTAGATGTTAGAATCAGGTCGAGAAGGCTGCATTACTGGATGTGAGGGCTTGGGATGCTGACCACATACCACCCTCCATTACTGCACCCAGCAATGATGCCTGTAGTGGGCAGAGGTGGGGTACACAGCGGCTAGCCTTGGCCGTTAATGGGCTGTTGCGCTGGGATTTAGTTTTAGTTAGATGTTAGAATAGTGATTTTGTTAATAGTGATAAGAGTAGTTAAGAGATAGAAACAAATGGTATTCAGTTGAGAAATTAAATGTGAATGTAACACATTAAAGCTTTTAAACATTAACTGTATCCCTATGTATCCTTTTCAATTCAATTCAATTTACGCACCACATGATTTCAATGAATAAGATACATATACAATTAGACAGGTTGGAACAATAGATAATAAATAATGAATAGACACATAATACATAATGTATATTACATAATATAACTTATATCTTAATTTTTAATTATTTCATACTATCACAGACTCACACTTAGGCACATCCTTAAAGTAGATTTACACGGTTTCCCTCATTTAAGTATTCTTCTATGGAACAGTATTTCTTTATCAGATAAGTTTTTAAGCTATTTTTAAATTTGTTAAGTGTTGTGATGAGTTTTATTTCAGAAGGAAGTGCATTATAAATGAGAATACCATTATATTTAAAACTGAGCCCATATATCTTCTTCCTATGTAATGCCACATGCAAATGTAACCTTTCCCTAGTGTTATAATCATGTGCTTCTGAGCATTTATTAAAATTTTCCAAGTTTTCTTGTACCTGAATTGCAAACTTATAGATTTTTAGTTTCCTAAACCATTCCTTATAGCTGTTTGTTTCAAATTCATCATTGTTCTAATTGCCTTTTTCTGTATTCCAGTGGCGGTTATTCAAGTGAAGCAGGTGAAGAGGTTTTCACCTGAATATAGCAGTATTCCATTTTTGTTAATGTTGGCATTATTAATGCCATTCTAACAGTTTAATCACAAATTTCAACTGCTAGCAGCCGTAGCAGGGTCAGTGACCAACCCTTCTTTTGTTTGGAACTTACAGCCAGGCAGCCGGCAGGGAAAATTGGTGTGAGCGGGTCTTCAGATCAGCTGCAAGGCCAAGGGAAGCAGTCAGAATTATGGAAGAAACTGTTGCACCAAACAGCTTGGTTGCCATGACAACCTGACATCACGAAACCATGTAGTATGGGGAAATAGTATATGCATGCACATGTTTCAGGCAAACAAGAAATATTTTCACTTGTAGGGGCACAGAACATGGTAGAGGGGATGGTTTCTGTTTTTGCGTGGTTAGAAGATAGTAATCATCTACCTCGAGGAAGAGGTGGTGGTAAATTTAAAGGTGGTGTTTTACATAACTGTAAACGTTATAATTTACGAGTTTGCTAGACTCCAGTGTTTGTAATATTTGAATTATGGAATACAAGTGTTTTGTTATGAATCCAGTGAACGATATAGTTTGCAATTTGTTAGAAACCCATTTTCCAGGCGGAAAGATGTTTTAAACTTTGGGCGGCCCACTAATGTCATCGATATACCCATTAAAAGAAAGGATAATAAAATAGGGAAGCCTAATGACATTAAATTCAAAAGCTCTTGGTTCGATAACCATTCTTGGTTATGCAGTAGCCGTAGTTTGCAATTGCTATTCTGCTGGCCTTATTTACTTTTAAGTAACAAAATTAATGTGTGGAACAAAAAGGGATTCAGATTTCATTAATGTAACCCTTTCCCTTTACAAGCGCAATGATTCGGCGGAACATTTAAAATCTAAATTACAATCAAACACTTTTGAAACAAACAGAAATACGATAGCTGACGCTTTTCAAGAAAACAAGACTTTTTCATGTGCATTTGTGAGCCATTACAATTGTTTATTATTTCTTTTCTGCTTCGCATATTTGTCCCCTGATGTGTAATTTTGCCTTTGACATGATGTAGAAGGTTGAGAAATAAATCTTCGCAAATTCGTAGAAAATTGCGATAGTTTTCCGGGTCCTCTAACCTAAATTCGTTTTGAGTAGACCCAATACTGCTCGGCCCGTGCCCTGTTCTCTTCTTTGTAACAAAGACCGTGTCCGCCAACATCTTTTACTTCTAATACATTTTATTCCTACTGAGACTTGTGGATATATATCCCAAACCTATATTTAATATAGTAATCCCTAAATTAATATTTCCTTCTGCCATGTTTATTTCTCTCGCTTGCTACGTGAACTGTCATTTGTATTGGACCAAAATGGTATAGTATGACAGACACTGTTTCTTTTGTGTGCAATTCCATTGGTTACAAAAAGTTTGGTCAAAAATGTTGTACCATGGCTTTGCATTGTATTTTCAGCACGCTTAAGTGAACTTCACCTAGTTTGTAAGGCACACGCCGCCACTGCTGTATTCTGAATATTTTGATCATGTCACTACTGTTTCCCCATATTATTATACCGTATGTAATTACAGAGTGAAAATTTCAAAAGTATGCCGTTTTTAGGGTATTTACATTTGTTAAAACTGTCCTCCAATCGGATCTCCGGGTGAGGACATCTTTAGGCAAATTTCATCACAACAATTCCAATACTTTAAGAGTTCTACAATGGAATGCAGGAGGCATGTCCCAGCCTAAAAAACAAGAGCTAATGAAAATATTAAAAGACCAAGATATAGATGTCTTCACAGTACAAGAAGCCAATATATCAGAAGAACAGGAAATATACTTTGAAATGGATCAGTACACTACACATATACTTTCAAAAGCTCGTCAAATAGCAAGTGGTATTCTTACAGGAATTAAAAGAAATATGAAAGCTACTATCCAAATCCAAAAAACAATGGAAGAACAAGATAAATCAGAAATAGTTAAAATTGAAGTATGGAAAAGTTGTTGTTGTTGTTAGCTAATGCTGGATTTCTGACAATGAAGTCATTAATCCTCTTGCTCTCCAATATTTTTCACTGATGATATTGAAGAGAGCAATAGCAGTAATAGTAACTGCTTTTTAGAGAGCACCATATTTTAATGTTTTGGCGGTCACATCGCTCTCTCACAACCCCCAGAATGTCTGGAGGACCACACCTGTCGTTGGTTTACGGGTCTCACCGACCTGACCGGGAGAGTTATCAAAATAAGTATGGAAAAGTAACTACCACTATAAAATTTACAGTATCTACAATCCTCCAGACAATACAGTAGATCTAAATTCTATTCCCATAGAACCCAAAAGTATTTTAATAGGTGATTTTAATGCACACTCCCCTAGGTGGGGCTACAGAGATATAAATTCAGCAGGAAGAGTCATAGAAGACCTATTAAACTCATCAACAATGGAATTAATATTTAATCCAAATGATCCACCCACTTACCTTCATTATAATGGTTCAGGTACAAAGCCTGATCTTCTGATGGTGTCATCTGACATAATTGACAATACAAAAAGAGAAATAATAGAAGGCCCAGGTTCAGGCCACAGAATCACCATAATCTCCATAAGAGGTCTAATAATTAAAAGTAACAAACCAAAAATTAAAACTTCTTGGAATTTTAAAAAAGCAGATTGGTCCAGTTTCCAAAATGAGATAGAAGGGAAGTGTAATATACTGTTAGAATCAGAGTTCAAGTCAACAGATGAAATGAATAAAAAAATTTGTGAAATATTATTGACAGCAGCCAAAACACATATCCCCAAAGGAAAGTTAAAGAAATATAGCTACTTTTGGTCTCCATCTTTATCTAAGTTAAAACACGAAAGAAATTTAGCAAGAGTCAAAGCCGAAAGAACCAAGTGTCCAGAAGATGTACAAAACTGGAGAAGAAAAGCAGCCATTTTTAAGAAAGAATTAATTACAGCAAAGAAGGCCAGTTTCACAAATTTTGTAGAACATATGGACTATAGGAAAGATGGAAATAAAATATACAAATTCCTTAATAAAACAAAATTATCAAAAAATACAATTGAACCATTAAAACATAATAACAAAAGCTTAACTACAGATAGGGAAATAGCAGAATCTCTTAACAAGTTTTATGCTCAGTCACAAAGAATACCCCAAGCATATAACAAACAAGATAAGGCTATCCAAAAAGCTATCAGAGAAACTAATAAGCCAAAAGGTATACAAAATGATATTTTTATTCAGGATTTTAACGAAACAGAACTGGATTTAGCAATAGAACAATTACAGAACAAAAAATCTCCAGGACCTGACAAGATCCACCCAGAGTTTATTAAACACCTTGGCAGGAAAGGAAAAGAAATCCTACTTAAACTGTATAACACGTGTTGGAGAATGACTGTACCTTCCGACTGGAAAAAAGCCACTATCATCCCGATTTTAAAGAAAAACAAACCCTCAAATAATATTAATAGTTTCAGACCAATATCTTTGACCAGTGTTATTGCAAAAGTGATGGAAAGAATGGTGGCATCTAGACTTAACTGGTTCCTAGAATACTACAACTTAATTAATAGTTCACAGACCGGCTTCATACAGAATTATAGTACAAGTGAAAATGTACTCCTACTAAGCCAAGACATCAAGGAAGCTTTCAATAGAAAGGAGGATACCATGGCAGTATTCATTGATTTTAAATCAGCATATGACTCAGTCTGGAGAAACAAATTAATTGAGAAGTTGCAATCAATAGGTGTGAAAAGTAACATGCTTAAATGGATAACTCAGTTTATTTCACAAAGATTTTGTGCCACAAAATATAATACATACATTTCCAAATATAAACAAACACACTGAGGACTTCCACAAGGTGCTGTTCTGAGCACAACACTCTTTAACATATATATAAATGACCTTCCATCAATAATAAAAACTTTAGAAACCAAAATTGCTTTATTTGCTGACGATGTAGTCATTTGGACTTCAGGCTCTCCAAAAAAAACCGAATTAATTAAAGACAGAATAGAAACAGCGCTAAACAAAGTACATGAATGGAGCTCCAAAAACCTCATGACTATCAATGAGGAAAAAACAAATTATGAATTATTTACACTAAAATACAAACCAGTTAATATTAACATAAATTATAATGGTAAACCACTCAAAGCAGTTGATGATGCCAAATACTTAGGCATCACTTTCGACAGAAAGCTAAGTTGGAAAAAACATATAACAAACATCTCAGAAAAGGTTGAAAAGAAACTGCAAATCCTGAAAAGGTTAGCTGGTGCTAAATGGGGCTGCTCAAGGAGAGTCCTTAACACAACATACAAAATGTATGCTAAACCAAACCTCTTGTACTGTTCTGAAGCTTTAATAACGGCAGAAAATGCTAACATCAATAAACTTGAACAAATACAAAATCAGGCTCTTCGCCTAATCACTGGAGCAGTTAAATCCACACCTATTGATGCCATGCTTGCCTTAACACGGACCCCATCAATAACAACAAAAATAGAAGAACAAGCATTGCTCCAACACGAGAAAATGTTACGACTGCCAAACTCTAAATGGACAGAAGAGAACCTCCCCCCTTCAATCCTTAAAACTCATAATAGTTTCCTAGAAAAGGTAACACAGATTAAATCCAAATTGAACATTCCTAACACCAGAGAAAATCTACTTATAAGAGAAAATCCATTGGAATTATTGCAACCTACCTTCAATTTGGAATTAATAGAGGAAATAAGTAAATCAGACACACCAAAAGAAATACAAAAACTTCTAGCTCTGGAAACAATCAATACTAGGTATCCCACAGAAGAATGGCTGCACATATATACTGATGGATCCTCCAAGGAAAACCTTACTGGAGCTGGAGTTACATGTTCACATTTTTCCTTTTATCATTCTGTTGGCAGAGACACAAGAAATTATGATGGAGAAATAGAGGCTATATACATTGCTCTCCGAGAATTATTAAATCTTCCCTTAAATAAATTTAACAAGGCAGTCATTCTTTCGGATTCTAAAGCTGCAATTCAGGGAATATGTTCAAATACTACAAAGAAGTCAACAAAAATTAGAGAATGCTACAAAATGTTAACACAACTCCAAAAAGTTAATAAGACTATTCAGCTCCAATGGATTCCAGCACACTGTGGAGTCATGGGGAATGAAGCTGCAGACTCACTTGCAAAGAAAGGCATTACAATAAAACAAAAGTCTAAATTCAATTTCTCATATTCCTCAATAAAACGCTTGATCGTTAAAAAATTTTCTCATTCATACCTACAAGAAATAGAAACAAATGCCAAAGATAAAAAATGGATTACACTACTTTCCAACCCAGATATAATCCCCCAGAGACCAAGGAAAACAGCGGTTGCAGCCTTCCGACTATTGACAAATCACGACTGCTTAGCAATTCATCTCTACAGAATAGGTATCTCAGCTTCACCAATATGTGTCCTGTGTAACGATCCAGCAGAAATGAACGAAGACCACTTGAAGACCTGTGAAGCATTAAGATCAGAAGAAACTACAGTTCAAAAGTATTGGAAAGCACGAATGCTAATGGCTTCATTGCCAGATGCAAGGCACTAGAAAACAACAACAACATTTGTACATTAAAAAATTATTGACCAATAGCTCTCACTAGCATAATAGCAAAAGTGATGGAAAAAATGGTGTCAAACAGGTTAAATCGGTTTCTAGAATCACAAAATTTAATATCCCCATGTCAAGCTGGATTCAGAGAGTTCCACTCTACAAATGAACAAGTCTTACTTCTCAGTCAAGAAATAAAAGATTCCTTCAATAGAAGATAATGTATCAGTTTTTATTGATTTCCAAAGTGCATCTGATTCTATATGAAGAACAAAACTACTAAAGAAAGTAAAAAAAATAGGGATACAAGATCCAATGTTTTCATGGCTATGTCATTTCCTAACACAATGCTTTATTGCTACCAGATATGGAAGAAATATATCTAAATGCAAACAAGTACACCGTGGCTAACCACAAGGCGCAGTGCTCAGCACTACACTTTTTAATATATTTATTAATGATCTGCCACAACAAGTACAAGAATCAGGTGTGAAGTGTACACTATTTGCTGATGACTTAGTAATGTGGACTTCAAAACCAAAAAGCAAAAGTACAGAACTAGAAAAAACCATGCAACAATCCTTAACCAACCTACAAAAGTGGACCCAAGAAAATTTAATGACTGTCAATACAGCAAAATCAAACTACCAAATCTTTTCACCAAGAAAAAAAACCCACTAAAAATAGAACTAAATTTTGAGGGTCAACAATTACCAGAAACAAAGAAGCGAAGTACTTAGGAGTTACATTTGATACCACGCCAAAACATAAAAATATGGTGCTCTCTAAAAAGCGGTTACTATTACTGCTATTGCTCTCTTCAATATCAGTGAAAGATATTGGAGAGCAAGAGGATTAATGACTTCATTGTCAGAAATCCAGCATTAGCCAACAACAACAACATTTGATACCAAACTTACATGGACCAAACAAATAGAAAATGTAATACAAAGAGCAGAAAGGAGCCTTTCATTGTTAAAACGTCTAACAGGAGTGAAGTGGGGATGTTCCAAAGCAACTCTTAACAGGACATACAATGTATATATAAAGCCATTATTTACTTACAGCAGCAAAGTTCTTGTAACAGCAAACGCAAAGAAAATTCAAATCTTTCAAAACCAAAGTCTGAGACTAATTACAGGTGCTATCAAAACCACACTAATACCAGCTATGGAAATACTAACCAACCAATACCCCATTGAATATGAAATAGAAAAAGCAGCTGTTACTCAGCGCGAAAAGTTGATTAGACATAATATTCAGCAGCAGCAGAGATCCAGTATCCTCATCTAGTCAAAATGGGCTGTGGGGGCAAACTGAGGTCTGGTGCTATGTCCTTGAAGATCCTGATTCGTGAGGGAGATTTTAAGAAGACTTGCTTTGTGTTTGAAATCAACTTGTCTACATCAGGATATAGTGATGGATCATTGATATCAAACCAAGATGGAGCAGGGGCTGGAGTCACGTGTCACCTCTTTTCCTATTACAAAACTACCTGCTTCATGCAAAACTACCTGCATATTTAAAATGTTCTAAAGGTAAACAATTTGAGAGTGCTCTGAAGAAGTATTTGATAACAAAGACATTGTACAGTATCAATGAACTATAATAATGTCCATATTGAAATTACAGACCTTCTGTGTAAATCACAAATGATAGGTAGCTATAGTAATATGTGTAACCATTAGGTTGTCCATCTTTGTAATTTAATATAAATTTGTGACAATGTCAGAAACTGTATTGCAGTCTATTGACAATAAAGGAATAATAAATAAAACAAATCTTTAAGCTATGGAACTACAACTTTGATGGAGAAATTGAAGCAATTCGAATGGCCCTACAAAATCTTTGGTATAGAATTTCACTTTTCATCAAGCCCACTCTCAGTTTCCAGGGCAGCAATTATAGCAATTACTTCCAAGTTGTCACCAAAAAACCAAACAATTATAAAATGATGGAAAATCCTACCCATCTAATAGCACTTCAAAAACACCTAGTCTTCCAATGGAAACCAGCTCACTGCGGACTGAGTGGTAATGACAAAACTGATTTTCTTGCAAAAAAAGGGTACCAGCAGTGTACAGAAATCTATTATTAATCTACCATTTTATGCAGCTAAAAGATTACTCAACTCTGAATTCCAAAAGGTTATTGCAGAATATTACTCTGAAAAATAAAAAAATAACAGATGGGTACTACCAAATATTCAAACAGTAATTCCTGAGTATCCTCGAAAAACGGCAGTTGCAACCCGCAGGTTGATTACAGGACATGATTGTCTGGCAAAACACTTAAACAGAATTGGGATATATGTGCTCTATGTGATCTGCAAGAGGAAATGGATCAAGACCACCTTCAAATATGCCCGGTCACTTCGAGCGCTCCATCCATCAGTGAAAAATATTGAGAGCAAGAGGATTAATGACTTCATTGCCAGAAATCCAGCATTAGCTAACAACAACATTTGTATATTGCTTTAGGATAAATAGTTGATAGCAAGTTTTACTTAGAATCTTTGATAAGGATTCAACATGTGCATTCCAATTTAAATTATTATCCATCCAAATTCCCAGAAATTTTGTTTTCTGCCCGTAATTTATTACATAATCATCTAACTATTTTTGGGAAGTTTACAGTTTTCTTTATTTTATGGTGGAATCCCAATGACAGGCTCTTATCTTTGTTTCTAACCAGCTTATTTTCATGAAACCAGTTATTTGTTTCAAGCTATTTTTACTTTCTCTACTACGTGTAGTAGAGTAGAGGAAGTATTGTATTCTACCCAAAAATTCGATGTCAAGATTTCACTGGAAGTATATGTTTTGAGACCCCTGAATTCAAAAAAAGCATTTTTAGAAAACTCAAAAATGAAAAGTCGGTTAAAAATCAAAGTTGGTATTAAGTTTAATGTCTTTCAAGGATGTGACATGAAGATTTTGAAGAAAATTGCTTCATCCTGAACTACCCTTTACGTGGAAAGTTTTGATTTTCTTCAAAATGGCTAACGATTTTGATTAAAATGACATGTTTGAGATATTTTTATGACAAATGAAATGTACATCTTGAATTTTCTGGCTATAGCCCCTGTAGTCCTATTTACTCGGGATGACTTTTGCATAACTGGTAAACCATAAGAGATAGACCAAATCTTACTATACAAAAAATGTAGATTTTGCTAAAATAATGTCTAAATAAATTTTTTTGTAGAGTGAACCATTTCCAAGACATACTTTGTTATTTGTGTGAGTTTAGGAGAACTTATACTTCTGTCAAATGGAACTTCGTTATTTAATTTTTTATATGTTAACCGTGCAAAGAGAACGGAATTTGAAAGCTTTAAAACATTTTACTATTGCTCAAAGCCTACTGTATTCTTATATTCTCCTTTTACCTACAAGGAAATAAACAAATAAGATAATTTGTGCAAATGTTTATCTCAACTAACACGAAGAAGATACAGGGATAAGAGTTTGTAGGAATGGTTAATATAAGAATACAGAAAGTCATGTGAGTGCAACATATCAGATTTTTTAAATTTTCTTCAACATCAACTTCATCTCGCCCTGAAATCATATGCTAGTATCATCTCAAAAAAGGTTTTAGAATAACATCACTTCTGTAAGATTTACATAGTTTGGCTTGGTTTAAGTTACCATTAGGATTATAATAATTAGAGCCCGGGTGTTAGGCAAAGCACCTTTTTTACTCGGAGAGTATATATGAAAGACCTATTAGGGATAAACATGTTTCCACACATTTGGGGACAATAGGCACAATTTATAGTTTGCCTTTTTTGCTTATTTTAGCTCCCATCGCCTATTTTAAAGGTTGTTGTTAGCTAATGCTGGATTTTTGACAATGAAGTCATTAATCCTCTTGCTCTCCAATATTTTTCACTGATGGATAGGGCGCTCGAAGTGAGCGGGCATATTTGAAGCTGGTCTCGGTCCATTTCCTCTTGCAGATCACATAGAGCACATATATCCCAATTCTGTTTAAGTGTTTTGCCAGACAATCATGTCCTGTAATCAACCTGAGGGTTGCAACTGCCGTTTTTCGAGGACACTCAGGAATTACTGTTTGAATGTTTGGTAGTTCCCATCTGTTATTTTTTTATTTTTCAGAGTAATATTCTGCAATAACCTTTAGGAATTTAGAGTTGAGTAATCTTTTAGCTGCATAAAATGGTAGATTAACAATAGATTTCTGTACACCGCTGGTATCCTTTTTTTGCAAGAAAGTCAGTTTTGTCATTACCACTCAGTCCGCAGTGAGCTGGTATCCATTGGAAGACTAGGTGTTTTTGAAGTGCTATTAGATGGGTAGGATTTTCCATCATTTTATAATTGTTTGGTTTTTTGGTGACAACTTGGAAGTAATTGCTATAATTGCTGCCCTGGAAACTGAGAGTGGGCTTGATGAAAAGTGAAATTCTATACCAAAGATTTTGTAGGGCCATTTGAATTGCTTCAATTTTTCCATCAAAGTTGTAGTTCCATAGCTTAAAGATTTATAATAGAAAAAGAGGTGACACGTGACTCCAGCCCCTGCTCCATCTTGGTTTGATATCAATGATCCATCACTATATATATATATATATATATATATATATATATATATATATATATATATATATATATATATATATATGGAGCCATTCGTGTTCTGGAAATCTAGTATGGATTGTCTCTAATGCCAATAATTTTAGAACACTAGTTGGAGTATCGCTTTTCTTAACTTCTTCTGTCAGGTGTAAATATGTGATGTGTAATGTTTGTGTTGGATTGACTTTAGATATGAAGTTTTCCTTTGAATTAGGAAGGTATATATTCTTCTTGATGTCTTGAATTTTGAAAAGAAAGCTCTCCTGAGTTCTACCTCTCAAACATTGCCCACATATGGTATGTGTGTTTAGAAACATCAACAGTAAGTTTGTTGGTATGCATGCATGCATGCATGCATAAATAAATAAATAAATAAATAAATAAATAAATAAATAAATAAATAAATAAATAAACAAACAAACAAATAAATAAATTAAATAAATAAATAAATAATAATTATTATCTCCTGAGTCTTTATTTTAGTGTAGGTGTAAAATTTCTCTTGTTCCATGTATTGAATGGGAGTCTGATCAACTTTTCGTGTTGAATAAGAGCTCTTTTTTCTATTTCATATTCAATGGGGTAATGGTTGGTTAATATTTCCATAGCTGGTATTGGTGTGGTTTTGATAGCAAAGTCTCAGGCTTTGGTTTTGAAAGATTTGATTTTTTTTTGTATTTGCTGTAACAAGAACTTTGCTGCAGTAAGTAAATAATAGCTTTATATACACATTGTATGTCGTGTTAAGAGTTGCTCTGGAACCTCCCCGCTTCACTCCTGTTAGATGTTTTAACAGTGAAAGGCACCTTTCTGCTCTTTGTATCACATTTTCTATTTGTTTGGTCCATGTAAGTTTGGTATCAAATGTTGTTGTTGTTGTTGTTTCTAGTGCCTTGCATCTGGCAATGAAGCCATTAGCATTCGTGCTTTCCAATACTTTTGAACTGTAGTTTCTTCTGATCTTAATGCTTCACAGGTCTTAAGTGGTCTTAGTTCATTTCTGCTGGATCGTTACACAGGACACATATTGGTGAGGCTGGTATCAAATGTAACTCCTAAACAACCACCTTTTTTAGCCTTTTTTACCTCATTATTGTATATTTTCTTTATTTTTAAAACATTTAAAAAAAGCTTGCATGCACTATATCAAAAAACACAAAGTAATGGTTGTACAAATTAAAAATATGTATTCACTTCATACAGATATTTGCTGGGAATCTTATTCTCCAGCAATACATATATTTCCAAGAAGTGTTTGAACAGTATAACAAGTTACTTCGGAGTTTACCAGCAAAAGAAACTATTACGTGGAGGGTGTAGAAAGGAATGCATGTTTGCAAGTGTCTTTTGTAAGATTTGTATTATTTCCTCCCTCGCCTGATGGTCAACTCATCCCTTTTCAAGCCAGCTCTGCAGTTACCTTTTTCTCCAGATCCCGTTATTGTGTACTTCGAACTCTCTAATCTCTTCTCACACCCCTCTTTTTGAGACAATACACAGTCGGCTTTTCCCGATCTCTGAAAGAAAGTAGACAAACTCAGGCCTCAGCAAATAGAATCTGTTAATTTGAGACTGAACTTGTATTGAACAACTCCATCTGCAGTTATCGTGATTACTGTGATATTTATCATGCCTAAAGAGAGTGCACAGTTAAGTAGTAAACTGCATGGTTATATCCGCGAATTCGGTTGATACGCTATCTACCGATGGTACTGTTCTGATGTGCAAAGATTGTGAAAAATCAATTAACCATGAGAAAGGGTATTTTATACTTCCAACATTTTGTAACAGTGAAGCATAAGACTGGAATTACTAAAATGACCAGGCAGAAGGAGCTCTGTTTAATATCTACAGCGATTGCAACAACCAGTAAACAATCTCAGTTTTCTCTGGATCTGTGCAAGGCTTTTGTAGACTCGGGAATTCCTTTTTGGAAGCTAGAAAACCAGTCCCTCAGAATGTTCCTGGAAAAATACATAAATGAAAAAGTTCTGTAGGAGTCCACAATCAGAAAAATTATTTGAGTGTCTGCTACGAAGAGAATCTTTAGAGGATTCATACCGGAGTTGCTGGAGAGGAAATATGGATCTCTGTTGACGAGACAACGGATTCAATGGGACGTTACATAGGCAGTGTAATCATCGGAACTATGGAACCAACGCAAGATCATCCCTCAGTATTTCTTTTGGCTACAGAAGAGATGGAGCGAGCAAATGGTTCCTTAGTCGCACAGTTGTTTACAAATGCCTCGATGCTTCTTGTCCACATGGGATACAACATGATGATGTCCTGCTTTTCAGCACTGATGTGACACCTTATATGAAAAAAATCGCTAAAGCCTTGAAAGTTCTCTTTGCAAAAATGCTTTATCTTACATGCTTGACCCGTGGGCTGCACAGAATTGCTGAAGGAGCACGAAGTTTGCATCCTGATGTAGACAAGTTGATTTCAAACACAAAGCAAGTCTTCTTAAAATCTCCCTCACGAATAAGGATCTTCAAGGACATAGCACCAGACCTCAGTTTGCCCCCACAGCCCATTTTGACTAGATGAGGATACTGGATCTCTGCTGCTGAATATTATACCAACAATCTGGACAAAATATGTGCGGTAGTTGGTCATATCAAAAGACGAAGCTGTTTTAGTTCGCGAGGTGAAAAGGCTGTTGCACAATGAGGAACTCAAAAATGACCTGGCATTTATAGCAGCACACTATTGTGTAATACCAAGAGCAATTACTAAGTTGGAGAAACGAAGTGATATGCTGGTTCCATCTATGGTGATTGTGGAAGATGTAATAAATCAACTGCAACGAGCTCAAGGGGACAAAGGGGTAGCTATCTTCCTTTCTTAGAAGTTTGAAAACAGTGTTGTTATAATCAATTTAATTTAAAAGGTGAGTCAATTAATAACACTAAACAACACTTACATTTATAATTTTCTGGAACGCATTTCGGAGGTTAACTTTCCTCCATTATCAACCGGACAATGACTAGGTTTCCACGGTGCGGATGGCGATGCTTCTTCTGATGTTTCCTCTGGTGATGGTTCAAGGAACTTGCTGAAAATATCTTTCTGAGGAATGTCAAAATTAAGTACTCGGTTTCTATTTTTTAAAATGAAGATTTGTTCCCATGTGGACAGCTCTTGTTTTCTGGTTATGTGTTTGAGGAGCTTTGGTTCTGGCTTTATGTTGTGATTTTTTGTCCAAAAGGATGTTGATGTTAGGAACATCAAGAGCAAACAATTGGACAAATCAGCAGTTGCCTTTCACTTTCACTTTTGGACAAAAAATTGGAACATAACGCCAGAACCAAAACTCCTCAAACACATAACCGGAAAACAAGAGCTGTCCACGTGGGAACAAATCTTCATTTTAAAAAATAGAAACCGAGTATTTAATTTTGACATTCCTCAGAAAGATATTTTCAGCAAGTTCCTTGAACCGTCACCAGAGGAAACATCAGAAGAAGCATTGCCATCCGCACCATGGAAACCCAGTCATTGGCTGGTTGATAATGGAGGAAAGTTAACCTCCGAAATGCGTTCTGGAAAATGATAACTGTAAGTGTTGTTTAGTGTTATTAATTGACTCACCTTTTAAATTAAAAGAGGGCAGCTATTGGTGAAAAGTGTACATGTGTTGTGAGTGCTAGTGTGGACCTAGAGAAACTTGAAAACATTCGTGACATTCTAAAAAGAAGTTCTATTGCTGTCGATATGAGTCCTCCTGAAATAAGTTGTTTTAGGTTTACTCCAACCACTTCAGTAGAAATAGAAAGATCTTTTTCCAGCATAGAAAACCTTCTCTCTGACAGGTGGCTCAGTAAGTTGACAACTTAAAAAAGCATCTTGTTGTGGCATGTAACCAAGAAAAAAGAGTACATATGAGATAGTTTATTAAGTATTTGTCTATCTTTGTCTGTTTCCATGATTAATAAATGCCTGTTTCACTGTCTATTTTTACTGTTTTTAGTGCCTATATGCCTGCCTATTTTAACCAAAATAAATGCCTAAACATCCGGGCTCTAATAATAATGTACTTAATATCTGAGGTTATCAACACTGTATACCTCTACACTAAACATACCTGCAGTACCCTCTACCGGCGAGAAATCACAGCTTGTCACTCCCAAATCATGCACCTCCTCCTGAGTAAGGATACACTCCTCGCAACACGGGGCCACACCCCATAGCTTAAGATGCCCATCGGACGAGGCTGTCACTAAGTACTGGCTGTCTGGACTGAATGCAGATGCTGTGATGCCATCATTGTGTCCTTCAATTACCCTAAAATATTACATGTCAAATATGTATCATTTTACACAGAATTGAACAATAAAACCAACTCACATAATGAACTAAACTAATAAAGTCTTATACATTAATAGAAGATAGATGAGATGATTTAACACACTTAGGTCCTACTCATAACAAAAATTTAGTACAAGCATAACAAACTTAAAACCTAGATATGTGAGTATAACTGTTCATAATGAATCATGAAAACATAAAACTGAAGTAATTATTACATATGAGAAACAGTATTTGATGCTAACAGAAAATTAACCTGACATATATTATTACATGACATATTTGCTATCCACTTATGTTTCACAATAGGTACAAATTTCAGATGAAAAAAGGGAAGGCAAAGGTGCTCAAATAAGGTAAAAAAAGGGATAAAAAGGTGTTGATTTATTCAACTAATTCAACAATTTCTCTTTCTTTCTTTTCTAGTTTATTTAATTACAAACAAGTGCATCAATTTATCACTCATTAGAAGGAAAATAACATTAAGCTTCACGACATTAAGCATCTCTATATTTTTAAAAGCAAGTTTGTTTCTATTAGGAGACAGAATGTTTTTATAGATACTAAAATTTCTATTGAGATGCATAGAAACCAGTGGGTCAGACCTTGTATTCACTCGGAATGACAACTCTACAGATGTGGCAAACTCTTCAATATCTAGATTCTTCTGAAGATTAGACTCAAGTTTGTCTTTGGTAAAGCCATCTAACTGCTCCCTCATGGAAGTGAAAATATCCCATTGTTTTTCCTTTTTCAGACTTTGTTCTTCTAATGCTTAATAGCTGCAATTAGGTACTTGTAATTATGACACAATATAGTTCTGTCTGCAAATTATGTATTTTCTCTGGTAACGGAAGTTGCTGTTCTTTGGAAACAACACCTGCCTTGGCTGGATCCAGAGTTCTTTAATTTTGTCAAAATTCTCACACAACATAGTAGCACACTCAATCCAACATTTCCAGGAAGCAATAGCCAGGAAATTTGGAAGGGGCAGGTTAGTAGTTTCCTTTTAGGTAACAGCACAACTCTGAGCTTTCAGCAGAATCTTCTTCAGGCCAGAGATGAATTGATTTGTGATGTTGTATTCATTCCTTATGGATTCACAAATTCTGTGAAGGGCATGTCACATGCTTCAACTTAGGAAATAAACGTTTCAATTGGTTAACAGATGAAACCATGTATGGAGCCTGGTTCGTAACCACAGAAGTTTTTCAAATGCAATACCAATAGGCCAGAGTTTTTGACAGAAGTCCATAATTGATAGCATTACTGTACTCCCATTGGCTTTCTGCAGCTCATACATTTTTAATAGCATGGGCTTGACTTTCTGCTCTGATAAGGGAAAAACTAAAATGTTCAAAACATATCATTCCATTGAGTTATGGTTTCATCCAGAGTGATTCCCATATTGCAATCAAATATTTTCTCCTTGATTCTTAGTATGGTAAACAGGCTCTATGTAGCTTTTTCTTAAAGTACTCTCATCGGGCATTGACATCTTAGTGTATTTTTTAAGAAATACCACACCTTGAGGGCTAGATGGTTCACCTTATTGACTGGAATTCCTGATTGTGTAACAGCTGCACACAAATCAATGTTGAATTCCTTCAAACTTTGGCTTTTTGAAGAACTCTGTTGAAACATAGGCTGCTGGAATTTCTTTGCTAGAAGAGTCTTGTTCATTTGATGCTTAGGTCTGCAAATGAGTTGTTTGATGTGATCTCACTGGTGTTTTTCAACTAACAAAATTTCTGAATTGCAAACAGTACATCGCATAACAGTTCCATCAGCGTCTATGGAATCTTGTTTGAGTTTCTGAGCCAGAACAATAAATTGAGCTCTGGACAACTTTTGCACAGTAAAATCTAGTAATACAGTCATTTAGGAATGAAACAAAGGACTAGCACCAATTTCTAAACCAGAACTTTATTTAACGTTAAAGCATCTACAACAGCACTAAGCATCTATGTCACTTCATAAGCTATCTCACTAAATCGTTCACCTGCTAACTCAATGTGACTATTACACAACTCACTCAATTGCTGTCCACCCTTATATAACACCACAACAATTACAGAATGAGCAGGATTACAGAATTCCTACTAGAACTGCAGTCTCAGCGATTTCTGGCAGCTTTGAGCAGAACCCAGTCTCAATTCTCAGAACTGTGTGCATGAAGTTACTGCCATCTTTGTGTGACCTTTGTGTCTGCTTCCAAGCAAACAGATGGATCTGTCACAGTAACAAACTCACATTCACGAACAGCAGGCTATTCATTCTGGTGAAATTAGAAGGATAGAATGATATGCACTCATTGTCAATTGCATTATTGTGGGCTACTTTATAGCAGTAAAGTGAGAGAAAAAGAGTTTGTTGTACACATAATTCACAATTGTTTTCCATGGTGCAGGTGTACTTTCAAGTTCTGTGTGCCGTTTACTGAAAGAGGTAGGCTTACTATTTGCCTGTTCACAGCAGGCTAAGGAGACATTACCTGAAAGTTGAATGAGAGGTAGAATTGGAACTGATAAATTCGCATAAATAAATAATAATTACCATCTGAAAGTTGAATATTTTATATTGATTAGAAATCAATAGAATACAATGAAACAAAACTTAATCACAGGAGAGGGGGGAGGGATTATGGGCATGGTTAAGAGAAAAAGAGATAAATGTTCCAAAAAAGGGAAAAAGATGTGTGATAAAAAATGCCACTTTTTGCAACTAGAAACAGTTTCACACTGTGGTATCTTTCTGGAGAGCTTTAATTTATCCTAGAAACTAGCCAATCAGAGAACAATTCTCATTATGTGATTATTCTGTCATCTCCATTGTCATGTGTTGTCTCGTTAACTGCCTTTCTGTGTAACATCATGCGTCAGAAATCACTGGGATATCCATAAAAATCACAGCAAAACAAATTGCTGTAATAGATGGCGCTTCTTGTGATTTTATGTTCTTTAACCAGGTAGCTATCTCTGATTCATTTTGATACTTGTATATGATCTCTTTTGTCATATATATTGCCTGTGGTTACTTTCCAGACTGTCACTAGCTCAGCTGTTTCAGGCTTTCTTGCAATTGGCTGCTGTTTATGTTTGCATTTGTCACCATGAATTACAGCATAATGAATCAGATTTATGCTTAAGGTTTATGTTGTTTTGTTAATGAATACTTTTTATTGTGAATGGCTCCTTAGTACTACAATTAATCAAAATCCTGAGAACATGTTTTACAAATTGTTATATTGTCTGCTCGTTTTCAATTAAATTCAATAAAACCTATAAATTAGGTAGTTCCGAGGTATTCATCCACTGATTTAAACAGCCCTTATTTAGGAATTGCTTCACCTAATTTTTTAAAAACTCTTCAGATTTTTGCTTCTTTTAAAAATGTGTAGAGTTTATTTCATAATTTGATGCCATTATAATATTGTGACGTTGACACGGAGTATGTATGTAATGCTAAGTGTCAAGCTTCCATGCGGGAAACATCCTGTATATTTGATGTTCCATGGCTGATGTCAAGTTGCTAGGAGGTTCGGTAATTTCTAGTTACAGGTCGCGCGTTACTTCTTGACGAATGAAAATTTTATATGAAAGGTTGAATGCGAGTCACTACTCAGCTTTTGCGGGAACGAGAGAGAGGAGGTACAGTCTGCAGTGAGATGACGCACATGCTTCTGAGCTGAAGTAGTACAGCACTATAAATCAATTTATCGCACTTCCAGTAATATCAGCCACACGTATTATACACTATACCTCTATAACTGTTTCCACTTCACTATATTGCATTTCTTCTATTCCCGAAATTTCTCCCTCCTCTGAATTGCTGTTATTTTCGTTGCATGCACACATCCGTACCGTACAAAAATTTTGCGGTCGACTGTATACACAAACGCGACAGAGGAAAACAGAGGTGTCTGTTATCGTAGCATAAACATTTGCTGACCTGTTTATTAAGGGTAGGCAAGCTGACTGGATTTCTGTTCAAGGTCATTCGTCAAGAACAAACGCGCAACCTATAGTTTTGAATGCTGGTTGAACAGTTTGTGTAGTAAAAGAAGTTTTTAAGGATATTTATGTGCATGTATGTGATTGAAGCTATCATGGATGTAATTAGTGGAAATAAAAAAATAGTTAAAAGATAATTATTATTTTATTTATGCCAACAAAGTTACTGTTGGTGTTTTTAAACACACAAGCCATGTGTGGGCAAAGTTTAAGAGGTAGAACTGGAACTTAAAAATAACAATGCCACAACTGGGTATTTGAACCACAGACCTTCTGCTTACCGGGCGGCTGCTCTACCACTGAGCTATTGTGACAAACTGCCAGAATGGCATTAAATTCTCAAACCAGTTCGTATTTCTCCTGAAATACGAGCAGCCGCCCGGTAAGCGGAAGGTCTGTGGTTCAAATCCCAGTTGTGGCATTGAATTTTTAAGTTCCAGTTCTACCTCTTAAACTTTGCCCACACACGGCTTGTGTGTTTAAAACCACCAACAGTAAGTTTGTTGGCATAAATAAAATAATAATTACCATCTGAAGGTTATTTAATCCTGGGATATAAAGTACTTACAATAGTAAGTCACCATTGGGGTAATTTGTCTCTGATGTGAGACTGCCTTTGTGGTTTACCAGGAAAAATACGAACTGGTTTGACAATTTAATGCCATTCTGGCAGTTTGTCACAATAGCTCAGTGGTAGAGCAGCTGCCCGGTAAGCGGAAGGTCTGTGGTTCAAATCCCAGTTGTGGCATTGAATTTTTAAGCTCCAGTTCTACCTCTTAAAGTTAAAAGATAATTGAAGAGTAATTTTACTATAACATGAAATTTTTTCACATAGAGTTCTTTTATGACCACTAATGTGCAATTTTAATTTATTACTTATATTATGCTCAAGAATATCAGCACTTGTGTTAATACCATTAAGTTGCTTATACATTCGAGAGGTAGAATCAGAACTGAAAAATTAAATCCTGGCTGTGGCATTTAATTTTTCAGTTCCGATTCTACCTCTCAAACATTGCACATACATGGCTTGTGTGTTTAACAACACCAACAGTAAGTTTGTTGGCATAAGTAAATAATAATTGCTTGTACATTATTTATTTATTTGGATACAGGTACTTTTATAAATATATAGCAATGAACAGTCCAGATGTTTAATAATTTGAAGTATGGTCTACAGCTTGTACTGCTGTCCAGACACATTATTCTGATTGCTCTTTTATGTATTATGAAGGTTCTGCCTTTTTGATAGGAGCTTCCTCAAAATATTCTGTCATATGATGCATGGGTGTGGAATATTCAAAATAGGCCACTCGAAGTATGTCCAGGCTAACTGAAGGTTTTACGGTATACAATGCAAAGCATGTTAGATAATTTTTTTATAGAACATCAATATGAATTCCCCAGTCGAGGTTACCATTAACCCAAATTTGTATCCGACATTGTTACCAGTTCTTTTTCTAAACCAAATTTAGGAAAACTTAAATTTTTGTTAATTCTATGATAGCCAATAGTATGATCAATCTGTTTTTATCAAACCAATTTACTACATAATCTGCTGCCCTAGCAATGTTTATTCTAGGTTATTGTGTATCTTTACCAGAAATTAAAATACTTATACCATCTGCAAAAAGAGTAAATTTAACATTAAATAATTAATTGTGAGACAGAATATATGGTTAGACCCTGACAGGAAAGCATTTATGTAAATATTTGTTGCAAATGTAATTTATTTTTTATGTTGGTAAGGATTAGTTGAGTAATGAAAACGTGTTGCTATTTTTTCAATTGTTATGAAAAATTGTTTAAAAACGTCATAAATGTTAAGTTTCATGTTTAAATTTAATATGTATAAATATAAGAACCATATATATTTAATGTTAAAAGTGAAGGGAGGATAGATAAAGATCGCTTCCCTAACATTACAGGAACTATTTAGCATAGGAAAATTACAAAGAGTACTTTGCGGCAAAAATGAGCGCATATGCGCATGAATACATAAGAGCATTATGTAAAGAGGTGCCAATTTTTGTCAGTAGCGTCTCTGAGTTTGAAAAGTGAAGACACGTTTTTGTAATGTGCGTAGACGTGGGTCAAAAATACTTTATTAAGTGAAAAGACTGTCAAGAAAATATAAATAGGTGCAACCAAAGTCAATTCAATTATAACAAGTGTAATGTTTGATGAAAAAAGCGTAAATAAAAGTGATATAGTGAAGTTACATCCAGTGTTCTTTCATTTCACCTTGTACCACGACCTGAGAGTAAGAAAAGAATCTAATAGCTCAACGCAAAGTGTAAATTATAAAAACACAGCACCAATTGTATGCAGCCAAATCATTCATACACAATAAAAATAGCCATGTGCCTAGAATACAGTCCTGAGGTAATCCATACTTTAACACTTTCTACACTAGAGCAAGAAGCTTTAATCTCATTAGATTTTACTTGACACCTGAATATCCTTAGTGACACATTTATCCTTTTTATTTTTATTTAAAAACTGCTGGAGTTGAATAATTTTTGAAAATCATGTCATCCTAGGAATTTCAATACTCATGAGGGTGTCAATTTTGTTCATGCGCTGAGATTTGATTTAAGTAATTTAATTTTTCTGTTAATGTTATAGTTTCTGTTCCAGAAATGTGCTGATATTGCTGACTTATCTGCATGCTTATTGAAAGTGTGACGGAAAAGTTCTTTGAGACAAAGTTAAGATTTTTCTTAAGTCTTCCCAATGTATAGTTTTCATAAAAAATTATAATATGATGTCTTTTCTTCATCTCAAAATTATAAGAGATATTGATTGTCTCAAATTTGATATACATAGAAGAGATATACACTAGATATTTATATAAAAGCTAACAGTTTCAAACCAAAAAAGCAAAATGAAGCAGTTTTCAACAGTATGATCCACAGATAAGCAGACCTTACCTTAGAAAACACTGAATATGAACTCTAACATGAACAAATACTCCATATAATGGAAAACAATGGCTTAGTAGAAACTTATAGATACGAAAATCAATTCAAAAACCAAAAATCATTTTGAAGTACAAATAGTTTATTTATCACCTTGAGCAATGAACAAGTTTTAAACTATGTTCACTGATTACAGAACAAGATGGTTCCAGAGTAATGTGTGAGGCTCACATTTGGGAGGTCCCATGATCAATTCCCTTTGGATCATCAACCTGATCTTGGGTTTTACATGGTTTTCCCAGGCAGGTAGGGGAATGTGTTAACTTGTCTCATCTATCTTCTAATAATAAAACAAACATAAAAAAACTACAATTCAAAGACTCATTAACACCATCAGTTGTCTCTCAAATGAAAGCTCTCAATATGATTACAAAAAAGTTAAAAGGGCTGGTTATAAAAATGAAACAATATAAAAAACAAACCAATTAAAAAATATTAAAAATGCAGTGTAAACAAATGGAGATATTTACATGAGTTGCTCCATGGATGTTGTGCTCCAGATGACTGCTTTCTCATCATCTCCGGCTGTTATCAACAGGTGACCATCTGGAGAGAATCGACAAGTTCGTACGCCTGCAGCGCTTACTTGGAAACTGGGACGCGCTCGAGTACCTCTCTGTATAACATACAATCAATATTCCAGTCATTGGCTACATTTATATGAAACTATCTGATTAGCTACTCATTTGGAAATTATGTTTCATAAACAGAAGATAATATTTTCTCAAATAATTGATTGGTATCAGTTACTATATGAAACAGCATGGCATAGAATTCATCAAGTGTGCTATAAACTACCTAAAATATGGATCATACTTATTTACATTACTTAACCAAAGAAATAAGCCAGAGGCAATTGCTACTGGTAGAATAACTTATGTTGAGCTACATTCAAATTGAATACATGCAACTATATTAATGTACCACTACATTTATGGACAGATGAAAATGTTATTAACAAAACTTAAACTTTGTGAAGCTTTCACATTTGGCAACAGAAGACGGAGAAGAAATACTTCAGTAAAATTCATTAGTGCGCAATTGGCATCAGATATAATAAAACAAGCCAAAAACTGAGATGGACAGACATTTACACCAACAGGGATTTAACTTATAAGCAAAGAGAACTACTGAGAAGCTATGGATTGATGGAAAAATGACAGAAGGAATATCAGAGCAAAAGAAAAATGAGGTAGACAAGAAGATCAGCCAGGGAAATAAAATTGACATGAAGAGCTTGGATCAATAGGGTACTACACTAACTGATGAGGTGAATGATCAAGAAATGCGAACTCTTCAAAATGTGCAAGCAACTGTGTGTTGGGCAGTGTAGTGCAGGAGGGAAAAACGATCTTGAGTGAAGTTCCAGCTGAGATGGGATGAGACAGAGAGGAGGAGGAGGAGCAGCAGCAGCAGCAGAAGAAGAAGGAGAAGGAGAAGGAGGAGGAGGAGGAGGAGGAGGAGAAGGGGAAGAAGAAGAAGAAGAAGAAGAAGAAGAAGAAGAAGAAGAAGAAGAAGAAAAGGAAGAAAGGAGTGAAATAATAAGTGAGATTATTAGGGTAGTGAGTAGTGAGGTGCAATGGGGCAATTCCAAAAAAAAAAAGGGGAAAAAATACGAGTGAAGAATATGATATGGCAGTGGTTTCTGGTATGGGCCGCATCTTGTTCACTTTTTTAAGAAATTAAAAATTAAGCTGACGTTTCATTGCAAAACCATGTTTGGCTTCAATGGGCGACTGCAAAAAGTCCATCCAGTTAGTTACTGCCTATTCTGACTGACCTCGTCCCATCCCACTCGAAATCCTATTGGTTCCTTCCCCTCCAATAGGAAGTTGACCTGCTTCCATATCGTGTTGAGTGATTTATCTGTGTCACAGCTCAGACTACGTGTTACAGCTACAGTTTTCCGAATTGTCATGATGTTAACAAAAAAAGAAAGGATTTTTGCATTAAAACATTTTATAAAAGTGGTGCTACTGCAGCTGTTAATGAATGGGGAAGACACTTTAAACCAAAACCACCATCTGGACAAACAGTGTACGACATATGAGATAGATTTGAAGAACATGGATCTGTTATGCATGCACCAAGATTTGGCTGCCCAAGAACAGTCACAGGTGAGGAAAATGAATTGCAGGTAAGTTTAGCTGTGACCTAAAGTCTGCAAAAATCAACTGGATGACTAGCAACTGATATGGGTTACTTGAAGATGATCCAGATCAACATCTTTGGTTTTGTCAATTGATGCTTGACCAACAGAAACTGATCCGAACCTATTCAATAAAGTTGTGGTATCTGACGAGGCCAATTTTAAGTTAAGCAGACAAGTTAGCAGACACAACTGTACTTCCTGGTATACTGAGAATCAAAATCTTTTGTTAGAATAACTAAATCAACCTGGTGTGATTGTTTTGGGCACAATAACATCACCTGGCATACCTGGACCATATTTCTTTAAAGGAATAGTGATAGGACATAACTATTTGGATATGCTTCAGAATTACACGACTTATGATGAGTGCTGAAAACTTTCAACATGATAGTGCTCCATCACGTTATGCTGCTGTTGTCCATGATTATTTAAATGAAACTTTCCATAAAAGTGATTGGTCGAAGGGCATATACTGACATACCTCCACATTCACCAGATATCACTCCCAGATTTTTTCCTATGGAGTGTCATCAAGGACTCGTTTATTCTCAAAAGCCTCAGACCATTGTTGAACTAAAAGACTACATACACGACGCATTTCATGACGTGGACAGTGATACCACACTATGCCATAGAGTATGTAACAGTGTTCTAAAAAGACTTCAAAGATTTGTTAATGACAAAAGAAAACAGATATAAAAAATCTGATGTGTTGCACTCACATGACTTTCTATACTCTTGTACTAACCATTCTTACAAACTCTTATTCCTATATCTTCTTCGTGTTAGTTGAGATAAACATTTGTACAAGTTATCTTATTGTTTATTTCCTTGTAGATGCAACGGGAATATTAGAATACAGTAGGCTTTGAGCGATAGTCAAATGTTTTAAACCTTTGAGATCTCGTTCTCTTTGCATGCTTAACATATAAATAATTGAAAAATGATGTTCCATTTCATGAAAGTTTTGTTTTCCGAAACTGACACAAATAACAAGGAATATCTCCGAAATGGTTCATTCTACAAAAAAATTTATTTGGACATAAATTCTGTGTTTTAGCGAGATCTACATTTTTTATATAGTAAGATTTGGTTTATCTCTTACGGTTTACGAGTTATTCAAAAGTCATCCAAAGTAAACAGGACTACGTAGGCTATATCTAGAAAATTCAAAATATACATTTCACTTGTCATACAAATATATCAAACATATGACATTTTAATCAAAATCGTTAGAGCCATTTTAGAGAAAATTTAGAGAATTTTCAAAAAATGTTCCATGTAGAGGGTAGTTTAGGGTGGAGCTATTTTCTTCAAAATCGTGTCGCATCTATGAAACACATTAAACTTAATACCAACTTTGGTTTTTAACCGATCTTTTGTTTTTGAGTTCTGCTGTGCACGCACGCGCACACACACACAGACACATACACACACACACACACACAGACCTTTTTCTAAAAATACTTTTTTTTAATTCAGGGGGTCTCAAAATATATACTTCTGGTGAAATCTTGAAATCAAATTTTTGGGTGGAATACAATACTTCCTTCTACTTACCAGTAGAGAAAGTAAAAATAACTAAGTATTTTTTGTACTTGTAATGAAACATAAATTCAATCTTTGTTTAAACCAGTGGCCAGTAACATTTGAGCCACTCGGTGTATACAAATTTTCCACTCCAATTGTAATTATTAGACATACAAGCATTTAAAATATTATAATATTTAAAATATTATAAATATATACAAGCATTTGTATGAGAACAATACTTACAGCCACATCCCAAAGAATGGTGGTGCCGTCATGAGAACATGATGCCAACAGTGTGCCATTTGGGGAGAAGTCCACCTGATTTATAATGTAGCGATGACCTTCTATTGGTGACCATTCTGATTCTTCAAACCTTCCATCTTGCTTTCTGTTCCAGAGTCTCACCATTTTATCCCTAAAAATAAAATAAAACAAAAGTATTTTAAAATTGAAGTTTTCTTCTCATTCAGTAACTGTATTGTCTCCACATGTGATAGTAATCACAGACATACCCTGATCCAGAAGCCAACATTGTATTGCTGTAGAAGGCACAGGTATTCACAGAGCCATCATGACCTTCGAGACGTTGAAGGAGTTTCACAGTGTTCTCATTTACTTCTGCCTGCTTCACTAACTCAGACTCTTGCATATGGCAGCACTTGTAACAAAATAATTACTTGCATAAATTCCCAAAAATGACCGCAGCAAATGTTTATATTCTTGCACTAAAATTATGATATGGTCACACCACTTTCTCTCTCTACTGTCTTGCAAACACTGTTACAAGAATATTTCAAATAGAAGCATTATTAACAGTGAAGTATTCTTCATGTTTGAGGTCATTTTGAGTCACTTTTATACACTCACCTCTTGAAAACGTTTCCTGTTTTTGTAACAATTTAAGTGAAGGTGAGTGTAAAAAAGTGACTCAAAATGACCTCAAACACTGTTACAGGAGCTTATTTTTCTATCTACTTGTGTTAATGCAGATAATCATTTTTACACAAATAGTTTCAGTATACATTTTGTGGAATATACAAGAGAGAAGTAATAGACAAAACTTGAAAAAGCAGGCTGCTATATGCTGGTTTTAAAATTCCGTACTTTTGCATTACATCATGAGAAACAACTGAATGGTGACTTATCACTTAAAAAACTATAGAAAATTTCAGAAGGAATGAGGGAGAGAAAGGTATATCAATATTTGCAATAAAATTGAAAGGGAATGATTAGCATGGGCAAGAACAGGAATCACGGGGCTGGAGGACAAAAAATGAACAAAGAATTGTGCCTGTTATGTGGAAATAAAATAATTTACATTGTATGATGGAATGGAAGGAAACTTAAGTACGGGTAAAAAAAGGGAATAATTTTGGGCTAGAAATTATAGTTGTAAGGATCTTTGGAAACAGTACGGAAATGTTTTTGAAAAGTTGTTGTTGTTAGCTAATGCTGGATTTCTGACAATGAAGTCATTAATCCTCTTGCTCTCCAATATTTTTCACAATGATATTGAAGAGAGCCATAACAGTAATAGTAACCGCTTTTTAGAGAGCACCATATTTTTATGTTTTGGCGGTCACATCACTCTCTCACAACCCCCAGAATGTCTGGAGGACCACACCTGTCGTTGGTTTACGGGTCTCACCGACCTGACCGGGAGAGTTATCAAAATAAATTCACTGACCATATCCTCTGATTACCAATCAGAGGACGTATTACATGCCATGACAGGTCAGGATGTTGGGGTTAAGATTTTATAGAGAAATGGAGAGGTTGGAAAAATAAAGACTCCCTAGCCCTCGGGAACCCTAATAGCATCGGGGTCGGAAGAGAACAAGAGATGACCAAGGTAAGGTCAGATAGAAAAGTTACAGTGAGGAGCAAAACACCAGTAAGTGGAAGTAATGTTCTGCTCAGCTTGGGTACCTTGTGGTCGCTATTCACATATCCCCTAGACGGAGACCCCTGAGGCAGTTTTTGAAAAGTTTTGACAACTATATACAGAGGATAAGAGAGAAATGCCAGAGGAAAATTACCAAGGTGAAAAAAAGACTAGTGGTACAATATGAGCACAGAAGACAATATATAATAAGCATAGGGAGAATGGAAGCTTGTGTAAAGAAGTACCAATGTGCTACAATACTTATTTTTGCCAACATAACTTCACAACTTTCCAACATACAATCCTGCAGGTCATTTTGGATGCATTTTTAAACTCTCTTGAAAACCTGATCACCTGCTATGTGTTCTTTTACTGTACTGTCTATATCAGAAGTTAAATCTACCAAAAATTAAAAGACAACCTGGATTTTTCAATACTTCTGCCTAGTTGTACTCCCTCAAAGCCAGCATGAAAGTACCACAAAATTTGATACAATTGATATTAAATACTAAGTAAATAAATAAAAAATAACCAAAAAGGTAAGTTGATTAATAACACTACACAACACTTATAATTTACCGGAGCATGTTTCGAAGGCTGACTTTCTTTGACATCAGTCTGGCTGATAATGGAGGAAAGTCAGCCTCTGAAACATGCTCCGCTAAATTATAAGTGTTATTAATTGACTTACTTTTTGGTTTAAATTGATTATTACAACAGTTTTCAAACTTCCAAGAAAGAAGATAAATAAATAAATAAATAAATAAATAAATAAATACATAAATAAATATTTTATTGTCATTAGGCTTTGTACAGTAATAGACATCAAATTCAGTGCTATATTTAACAAATTAGATGTAATTAAAGTACAATATTAATAAATATGTTGTTGTTAGCTAATGCTGGATTTCTGACAATGAAGTCATTAATCCTCTTGCTCTCCAATATTTTTCACTGATGATATTGAAGAGAGCAATAGCAGTAATAGTAACCGCTTTTTAGAGAGCACCATATTTTTATGTTTTGGCGGTCACATCGCTCTCTCACAACCCCCAGAATGTCTGGAGGACCACACCTGTCGTTGGTTTACGGGTCTCACCGACCTGACCGGGAGAATTATCAAAATAAATTCACCGACCATATCCTCTGGTTACCAATCAGAGGACGTATTACATGCCATGACAGGTCAGCATGTTAGGGGTTAAGATTTTATAGAGAAATGGAGAGGTTGGAAAAATAAAGACTCCCTAGCCCTCAGGAACCCTAATAGCATCGGGGTCGGAAGAGAAAAAGAGATGACCATGGTAAGGCCAGATAGAAAAGTTACAGTGAGGAGCAAAACACCAGTAAGTGGAAGTAATGTTCTGGTCAGTTTGGGTACCTTGTGGTCGCTATTCACATATCCCCTAGAGGGAGACCCCTGAGTAAACGTAAAATCTATAGTATACACAAAATTCCAATGTCATATGTCAAACCGATTTTAAATTATTAATATATTTATTAATAATAAATCAGTTTTTATATGCTGATATGAAATGTCCCTTGGACCCTACCGTTCGCTGTATCCCTCTTAAATGTTTAATTTGAGCTCACTAGGGAGCATGCCCATAGTTGTCGCTGACTTCTGAACGGAACCAGTTTATTAATGTTGTTGTTGTTGTTAGCTAATGCTGGATTTCTGACAATGAAGTCATTAATCCTCTTGCTCTACAACATTATTTCACTCATAGAGCAATAGCAGTATAGTAACCGCTTTTAAGAGAGCACCATATTTTTATGTTTTGGCGGTCACATCGCTCTCTCACAACCCCCAGAATGTCTGGAGGACCACACCTGTCGTTGGTTTACGGGTCTCACCGACCTGACCGGGAGAATTATCAAAATAAATTCACCGACCATATCCTCTGATTACCAGTCAGAGTACGTATTACATGCCATGACAGGTCAGCATGTTAGGGGTTAAGATTTTATAGAGAAATGGAGAGATTGGAAAAATAAAGACTCCCTAGCCCTCGGGAACCCTAATAGCATCGGGGTCAGAAGAGAACAAGAGATGACCAAGGTAAGGTCAGATAGAAAAGTTACAGTGAGAAGCAAAACACCAGTAAGTGGAAGTAATGTTCTGCTCAGCTTGGGTACCTTGTGGTCGCCATTCACATATCCCCTAGACGGAGACCCCTGAGTGTAGAAACAGCAAATTTCTGACTTCTATTGAAAAAAGAAGTTGTTTAGTGTTATTAATCGACACAAAATTCATATTTTAATGTGATTCCAACAACACTGTCATCAACTTCCAGTATTTATTATTACCTAAAGTTTTACCCACCAAAATATTATCCTTCTGGTTCATCCTGAGTATGTTATTTAAGCAATACCTGCTAATTGGGACTAGGCTTATACTATGTTCATTGAATATTTTAGCGACTCTCTGAAGGACACATGAGAAATCCAATATAAAACTGACGAAAATGAAGTGTTTAAAACAGATATTGAGAAATTCAAAAATATGTAGACACTAGTCCTGTGATTAACACAATTACAAGTTGGAGCAGAATACAAAAATCCTTAATCCACTGTAGATGAATAAGAAGTCACTAATTGGTCCATACCATGAAAGTCTAGCAATCAGCCCAAGATGCTTATATGTTGTTGTTAGCTAATGCTGGGTTACTGACAATGAAGTCTTTAATCCTCTTGCTCTCCAAAACTTTTCACTGATGGATGGGGCACTAGAAGTGGCTGGGCATATTTGAAGAGACTTAGCAGTAAATGTAACCGCTTTTTAGAGAGCACCATATTTTTGTTTTGGCGGTCACATCAATCTCTCACAATCCCCAGAATGTCTGGAGGACCACACCTGTCGTTGATTTACAGGTCTCACGGACCTGACCGGGAGAGTTATCAAAATAAATTCACCAACCATATCCTCTGATTACCAATCAGAGGACGTATTACATGCCACGACAGGTCAGCAGGTTAGGGGTTAAGGTTTTATAGAGAAATTAGAGAAATGGAGGTTAGAAAAATAAAGACTCCCAAGCCCTCAGGAACCCTAACAGCATCAGGGTCGGAAGAGTAAAGGAGATGACCAAGGTTCTGCTCAGCTTGGGTACCATGTGGTTGCCATTTATATATCCCCTAGACGGAGACCCCTGAGTATGGTGGCATGTGTGAGGTGGGGTGTGGTGGCGTAATATGTGAGGTGGAGACTGGTGGCATGTATGAGGTGGAGACTGGTGGCATAATGTGAGGTGGAAACTGGTGGCGTAATGTGTGAGGTGGAGACTGCTGGCATAATGTGTGAGGTGGAGACTGGTGGCGTAATGTGTGAGGTGAAGACTGGTGGTGTAATGTGTGAGGTGAAGACTGGTGGCGTAATGTGTGAGGTGAAGACTGGTGGCGTAATGTGTGAGGTGAAGACTGGTGGCGTAATGTGTGAGGTGAAGACTGGTGGCGTAATGTGTTAGGTGAAGACTGGTGGCGTAATGTGTGAGGTGAAGATTGGTGGCGTAATGTGTGAGGTGAAGATTGGTGGCGTAATCTGTTAGGTGAAGACTGGTGGCGTAATGTGTGAGGTGAAGACTGGTGGCGTAATGCGAGGTGGACACTGGTGGTGTAATGTGTGAGGTGAAGCCTGGTGGCGTAATGTGTGAGATGAAGACTGGTGGCGTAATGTGTGAGGTGAAGACTGTGGCGTAATGTGTGAGGTGGACACTGGTGGCATAGTGTAAGATGTGAAGACTGGTGGCGTAATGTGTGAGGTGGACACTGGTGGCATAATGTGTGAGGTGAAGACTGGTGGCGTAATGTGTGAGGTGAAGACTGGTGGCGTAATGTGTGAGGTGAAGACTGGTGGCGTAATGTGTGAGGTGAAGACTGGTGGCGTGATGTGTGAGGTGAAGACTGGTGGCGTGATGTGTGAGGTGAAGACTGGTGGCGTAATGTGTGAGGTGAAGACTAGTGGCGTAATGTGTGAGGTGAAGACTGGTGGCGTAATGTGTGAGGTGAAGACTGGTGGCGTAATGTGTCAAGTGAAGATTGATGGCGTAATGTGTGAGGTGAAGACTGGTGGCGTAATGTGTGAGGTGGACACTGGTGGCGTAATGTGTGAGGTGGAGAGTGGTGGCATAATGTGTGAGGTGGACACTGGTGGCGTAATGTGTGAGGTGGACACTGGTGGCATAATTTGTGTGGTGGACACTGGTGGCATGTGAGGTGGAGACTGGTGGCGTAATAACCATTATGTAAGAACCCTCCATTGTTTTTGTTCATTATTTTTTCTCTGCTACTTACCTAAAGCAAAAGTATTGGATTCTACTAAAATATTTGATATCCAGAGTTTTCTGGAAACAAGGTTATAAGGCTACCTGAATATCTGCACCCCCACCCCCCAATGCATTTTTAAAGAAAGAAGTGTGCGTGCGTCCAAGTGTGCAGCGTAACTCAAAAATGAAAACTGGGTTAAACACTGAACTTAAGTTAGGGATTTAAGTTCAGCCTCTTCCAAGGATATTAAAGTGATGATCAGATTTTCAAAAAGTGGTCTGCTATGATGGCTTTGAGATTCTTATGTTGCTTGCATGGCCACAAGAAAATACAAACAGCAATTTAACATTTAAAAAAAGCATAATTATTTAAAAATTGAAACCAACAACAAAGAATGTCTTAGAAATGGTTTACAAAATATACATGACAACTTGTGTGCTTTAAGGTTGTGCGGTAATATACAGTTACCAGTTATGCAAAAAGTAATTCAGAATGAGGACAATTCACCAACTATTCCCAGAAAATTCAAGATGTACATTTCATTTGTTATGCAAATATCTAAAATGTATGATAATTTATTCAAAATCATTTAAGAGCTATTTTTGAGAATGGCAGTGCATGGTAGGGACAATAAAAATACCATCTACAAAATAAACATTCATTTAATTTAAACCTTCACCAAATTTCAATAATTTTAACCCTCTTATAAGATACATATAAATTTGTTAAGTTTTGAGATACCTTTTTGGCCCTTTCTAATTTCTTGTTATGCTAACCTAAATAAATAGAATTCAAGTACTTGCAGCTGTCTCCTATTGTAAAAATATTAAATGTTATCAATAAAACTATATTTGTTTTTAGGAAAAAGCAGCAAAATCCACGCCACTGCAGTCAAATGCAACCCCATCAGCTTCCAAGCATGCCATTACACCGATTATTTATTTTACTTGAGCCCTCCCGTTCCTTTATCACAGGCGTATTTGTCTGCCAGTGCTGGGATTCGAACTTAACATCTGTCTTTGAATGGATGGCGAGTCCATTGTGATTGCCTTAATGACTACAGCTATTCAAATCGCTTTGGATAAAGTGCCTCCGAAAGAGATATGAAAACTGGTTTAGGAATTAGAGGAGGAACGGCTTATGTAGCAAAAAAACTTGCCAATTAAAGGGTTAAGCAAATTCAATGAAGAAACAATTAGGGCTTCACTTTTTAAGGACTCTTACAATAAAAGTAATATATACATAATAATATGCTGGCAAAAAAGCTATGCAGTAATTACAAAAAAAGAGAGCTACATTCTTAGTTATTCTTAGTTATTATTTATTAATGTTTCAGAACATAAGAAAGGACAATTAGAGCAATTTGATGTGCTTTGCACCAATGGAAGGGTTGGAGGGGAGGGGCGTATGGAGCGCAACGAAAGGAGCCGATGTGGAACCAGTCTGCTAGTTATGTATTAGAGATGAATGTGATGTGTTGTATGCACAGGCTGTTACAAAATGAAGGTGAAGTTGTTAGTGGATATCTGGTGTTTCGGAGGAAAAGCCAGCTAGGGCAGATCTCATAGTTTGGTAACAGATTATGTAGAAAACAATTACTTGGTGAAGTCGTTGTTGACGAGTGCAGAACTCTTATGGTAGATAAAGAAGTCACCGATGAAGTCACGAACTCCCATTTAATATTAGTAAATGTGTAAAAATGTCCTTCAATAGAAGCAAAAACCCATATAAATATGTTTATAATATCAATATGACACCACTCGTTGAAGTGGTTGAAAAAAAAAATCTAGGGGTACATTTTACAATAGATCTTAGATTCAAGACACATTGACTTAATTGTATCAAAATCACTAAAATGCCTTGGCTTTATTATTCGAAATTCCTATTCATTTAAAGAAAAAACTAATAAATATAAATTACCACTAATTTACAGATATACTATACTAAATAATGCCATTGTTACTGGTTTTTGTTATAATATACATGTATATGGAATCTAGCAAAAGTACTGTTCTTATTAACCTCACAAAACTCTTGAATTGAATAATGTGGTGTTGTAACTAACCAGTTATATGTCTTTTGTTTAAATCTTGCAACAAGTAGAGTTGCTATTTTCTGTAGCACACTATTATACAATTTTAATCCTCTCACTTTCAAACTCTTTACTGTTGTCGTAAGTCTATGCTTTGGGATGTTAGTTAAATTGTTACTATTTCTGGTGTTATAGCCATGTACATATATCCTATCTATAATCCATCTCATGTAGATGGGTTTTCACATAAATAACTGAAGTATAAATATATAAGTTTATCACCATCAAAATTAGTTTAATAAATACGGGTTTACAATGTTCTTCTTTGTCAACGTTTACAATGTTCTTCTTTTTCAGCATTTGAAATTATATGAATAATCTTTTTTGTAATAATAGTATTTCACTTACATGGCTGTTACTTCCCAATAATAGAATGCCATAGGATATTATACTGCAAAATAAGGTGAAATATGCATCTGGTACTTGGTATTTTATGTTTTTTATTAGCTAAATGACTAGGCAATTTTATGAAATACACTTAATGTGTGAGGCCCAAGTTAGTGTTAACAGTTACGCCGAGGATTTTTCCATTTACATCACAAGGTTTGGGTGGTATATCCTTTAAACTGAATATGATTTGTGTATTTTACTATTAAGTAGAAACCTGTTGGCCTAAACAGTAAATTCCCTTATTCCTATCTGTTGATTGTGTTTCACTATCTTATCGTGACACGCACAACTTAATATTGCTGCAATATTAGCATTACCTAATGCACTAAGACGAAGTGAGCTGTTTATATGATTATTATTTACACTATGTTTCTTTATTAATGTATTAATATTGTGACAAAGACGACAAAAGTTCAAGTCCTGTTACTTTTCTATCACTTCATTGTCCTCTAAACTTTTACTACAAATACACACTTTTCTTCTCATAGTTAACACAGTCCACAGTCTTTCCTGCTATCATAACTCATTAGTTCCTTCTCATAACCTTGCTCTGTCCTTTCAGACTCTTTCTTCCCTTTCTGTCTCTTATATACTTAACTATGGCATTACAATCACTTGCGATGACCGACATGTCTTCTGGAACAAGACACACATGCGCACAGCTGTCTCACATATGCTGACTGACTTATTCCTGTAGCTCTACTCTCAAACTCGTTCACACTAACTACTGTCTCATGTCCTTTTATACTGGGGATGACGTCTCAACACTTTTCGAGAAACTCTCCATGCATACATGCCATGATGACTTAGAAGTCTGGTGAATGTTCTTGACCCCTTTTTGTTTCTACTGCCCATGGTTACTTATCACATACACACACAGTCACACGAGGCAGCCTGGCCTTTTACATCCGTCTCTACCCACTTGCCGGCCCGGCATTTGGTGTGAAATAGCTTGGCCCTGTATGCCATTGTTGTACACCAACTCAATGTCACAATATGCCTAAGATTTGTCACTACCCCTCTACCCTGTGCATCACTGTTTCTAAACAACTAACATGGAGAGGAAAGAAGCATATTCTGAGCATCACACCCACAGATCCACATGTTTTCATACATTTTCAATTAAATTTCCTCATATACTCGCTTTTTTTACCTTTGACTTAAATATAAATTTACAATAGGTCTACTATACAGCGTTCCACTCTTAGAAGACAGTATGGAGTTAAATGGGACATCTCTGTCTCTATCTAGCGCATACAAGTTGTCATTAGCCACGTCCTTTTCTAACCTCGCGCTGTTGCCAGATTCCCAATAGCATGGTATAAATATTCACTTGTTATAAATTTCAGATTTGAACACATTATCCTATGCAGAATTTTTTTCTCTATCAGGTTATATCCTTTTCAGAGTCATTATACATTTCTATAGGCCCAAATTTCTTCAGAAAACGTTTTTTTCAATAGAAGTCCGATATTTGCTGTTTCTATACTAATCACGCACTAACTAACAAACTAACTGCTAGAATACATCTATATTTTTTTCTTAGGTAGAGTAAACCATAGTACTACTACCTGCCTACTTTGAATTCTCTATGTTTACCCAGTTAAGTGTTTTAATTTTTTAAATTAAATGTTTTCGGAAAATTTTATATCTGTGCACTGCAAAAGTTACGCAGTGTGAAACTTTTTTGTTATTGAGTTTACATCAGGGAACCAGCGAGAACAAATGTTGAGGAAGGTTGGAGAAAGTTTTTAAAATAAACCAAAAGGCAGTAACCTCTTTCTTTTATCCAGTAAGGCAAACAAAAGGTATTCATCTATTCAGCGTATTTTTGCGCCAGGCCATACACAGAAGATAGTATAAGGAGCAGCACTAACATTAGTTCGAAAGAAACTGTGTGTGTAACTGTGAGCTGTTATTGCGTTATTTGTTTAATATTTTTGTAAATATTTGTAGTTATGGAGGGGGAAGCTAGGAAGAGACGATATGTTGGTAAATTAAGAAGTGAGGAATGCCAAATAGTTATGAATGTGTTAGATTATTTTTGAAGCAAAATGCGTGTAAGTAAGGCAGTAAAAGAAACAGCTAAGGCTATTGGGTGTTCAGAAGCAGTAGTGTGTAGGATTAAAAAGGAAGTAATGAAAGGACCTCTAAGAACGCCATTGAAAAAGAAAGCAAAAAGGGTGGGACTACACAAAACGCTAGGTTAACGCAATATGATTGAATAGTGCAAGGTGGAGTGCGGCGAATTGTTCATTCTTTACTGTCTGCAAATATTCCACCCATGCTGAATATAATTTTGTCACGGATCAACAGTGATGAGACCCTACCAAATTTCTCAAGGGCCACTCTTAGTCGGTTCTTACATGATTTGGGGTTCGAATATGAAAGAAGGGGTAACAAGTGCATATTAATAGAAAGAGACGATACCATCAGATGGCGACATAAATATCTAAAAGACGTAAAAAGGTTTAGGGACCAGGGGAAATCAATTGTTTATACAGACGAGTCATTTGTAAATGTAGGTCATACAGTGACAAAGGCGTGCAGGGATACCAAAGTTAAAAGTGTCCATCTCGTCAAGCAGCAATTGAAGGACTAAGTACAGGACTCTGGCCACAACGAGCCGCGCGCGGAGAAAGATTCTCAACTAGTATATGTTGCAACACTGCGCTCCATTTAACGTGTACTGTCTTCTAAGGGTGAAACGCGCTTTAGCTGTTTAATTCTCACTTTCTCCTACAAAGATGTACTAAAAAAAAAAAAAAAAAAAAAAAAAAAAAAAAAAAAAACAACCCACAGAAATCACCACATACCACAGCAATCCATGGTTGATTAGAGTAGCTACATGAATTGTAGCACATTCATACCTGGCAAGGGGAAAAGCCCAACACAACATGTGGAGTCAAAATTTCACAGTAACATACCTTCTCTCTGAGTAAGATTATGAGAGCTAAATCCATTCAGCACTTGATACTGTACTTTGTAACTGTGGCAGTGCATGCTATTCTGGAAATAGCAGTACAAATATATTTTTGTACATTTGTTTGCATAACGGCTCACAACCTAAGAGAATAGAAGTAATATTGGTCCAATTTTTACATTGTGTTGTAGCAGATTAGCACATGATCGACAACCTCTGGAGAAAAGGAAAGAGAGGAAAAAAATTAATTACAATCACAGAAGGTAACAGAGAGAAGGATTCACTATAAGCAAACAACCGGGTGTTAAAAGTATATAGGATCTGAAACAAGAATTTCATGTAAAGTAGTATACATAAGATGGTAATTGTTATTTTATGCCAACAAACTTACTGTAAATACTTTATGTCTAAACTAAACCTGGATCATAAAGTACTTACGATTATAAGTTGCCCTTTGGGATTTATCTCTGATGTGAGATTTCCTGAACAAAAGTAATTGAAGTGGTGGGGAGATGTATCCTGAATGGTAGAGGGTAGAACAGTTAAACAGATAAAGAAGTAAAGATACAAGGAGGGAGAGGGAAAGAAAGACCCCCGGATAATGTAGGAAGATAGAATGAAAAAGATTGGGAGACGTAGAAATAAGATGATAGGGAAAATGATAATGAGGAATAAGAAGGAATGGAGAAGATGGATTGACAGGGACACCCCTACGCTGTAAAGGCAGAAGGGAAAGAAGTAGATGAAGAATAAGAAGTGAGATTCCCTAGTGGTCTAGCAGGAAAACACAAATCGGTTGGGGAATTTAATGTCATACTGGCAAGTTGCCATGGTAGCTCACTGGTTAGAGCAGCCACTCATGAAGTGGAAGATCCATGGTTCAAATCCTAGCTATGGTACTGAATTTTTCAGTCCTGATTCTACCTCTCAAACATTGCCAACACACAACTTGTGTATTTAAAACAGTAAGTTGGTTAACATAAAATAACAATTACCATCTAAAGGTTATTTAATTCAACCCAGGACATGAAATACTTGAGATTATAAGTCGTTCTTGGGGTATTTATCTCAGATGTGAGATTCCCTAGTGATTTACTGGGAATACACAAATCGGTTGGGAAATTTAATGTCATACTGGCAAGTTGCCATGGCAGCTCAGTGGTTAGAGCAGCCACTCATGAAGCAGTGCACTGTTCCAGGTGTGCACTATTGAGAAATATTGAAAAATAACATGCTGCCATTGCAATCTGTTAGGTTCAGGGCAGAGTGTACAGCATATGCAGCGTATTGTAATATATTCCTCATTGTCAATGCCAACAGTTTGCCCACTACTAGTCTATAAATAAATCTGGTTGGTCAAGTACCTAAAGTATGAGAATTAGCAGACGTGACTAAGTGATACATGAATAGAGTAGCAATGGATGTAACTATTTGGTTAGCATGCACCAAGTCATGATTCTTGCCCGCCTCGGTAGCGTGATGGTTAGCGTGTCTGCCTCACGTTCAAGAGGTCGCAAGTTCAAATCTTGCTTAGGGTAAGTTATCTGGGTAAGGTTTTTTTCTGACGTTTTCCCTACTCTGAGAAGATGAATGTCGGGTAACTTAAAGCTCCATGGACCTCGGGCTCATTTGAGCATTATTTCACCCATTTCATTTCATTCATTCGTCTGATATGACACTATGTTGGAGGCGTTAATTCAAAAAAAAAAAGTAATGATTCTCTTATTCTTCAATTGTGTATGGCTGTTTGTTTCTATAGTTATTCCACCTTCCCTTCTTATTTACCAATTTTAACTGTTTTCCTGGCCAAATTATGGACATGCTCAGTAGTCTTATAATGTGTTGTTGTTAGCTAATGCTGGATTTCTGACAATGAAGTCATTAATCCTCTTGCTCTCCAATATTTTTCACTGATGGATGGGGTGCTAGAAGTGGCCGGGCATATTTGAAGGTGGTCTCGGTCCATTTCCTCTTGCAGATCACATAGAGGACAGAGTGGTGAAGAATATATCCCAATTCTGTTTAAATGTTTTGCCAGACAATCATGTCCTGTAATCAACCTGAAGGTTGCAACTGCTGTTTTTCGAGGATACTCAGGAATCACTGTTTGAATGTTTGGTAGTTCCCATCTTTTATTCTTTGATTTTTCATAGTAATATTTTGCAATAATTTTTTTGAATTCAGAGTTGACTAATCTTTTAGCTGCATAAAATGATAAATTAACTATAGATTTTTGTACACCGCTGGTACCCTTTTTTGCAAGAAAATCAGCTTTCTCATTACCACTCAGTCCACAGTGAGCCGGTATCCATTGGAAGACTAGGTGTTTTTGAAGTGCTGTTAGATGGCTAAGCATCTTCCAACATTCTATAATAGTTTGGTTTTTTGGTGACAACTTGGAAGTAATTGCTATAATTGCTGCCCTGGAATCTGAGAGAATAACTGCTTGCTGAAAATGTGAAATTCTGTACAAAAGATTTTGTAGGGCCATTCGAATTGCTTCAATTTCTCCATCAAAGTTAGTAGTTCCATAACTTAAAGATTTGTAATAGGAAAAGAGGTGACACGTGACTCCAGCACCTGCTCCATCTTTGTTTGATATAAATGATCCATCAGTATAAATATGGAGCCACTCATGTTCTGGAAATCTAGTATGGATTGTCTCTAATGCCAATAATTTTAGAACACTAGTTGGAGTATCACTTTTCTTAACTTCTTCTGTTAGGTGTAAATAATATGTGATGTCTAATGTATGTGTTGGATTGACTTTAGATATGAAGTTTTCCTTTGAATTAGGAAGGTGTACATCCTTCTTGATGTCTTGAATTTTGGAAAGAAAGCTCTCCTGAGTCTTTAGTGTATGTGTAAAATTTCTCTTGTGCCATGTATTGAATGGGAGTCTGATCAACTTTTCGTGTTGAATAAGAGCCGCTTTTTCTATTTCATATTCAATGGGATATTGGTTGGTTAGTATTTCCATAGCTGCTATTGGTGTGGTTTTGATAGCACCTGTAATTAATCTCAGACTTTGGTTTTGAAAGATTTGAATTTTTTTTGTGTTTGCTGTTACAAGAACTTCGCTGCAGTAAGTAAACAATGGTTTTATATATATATTATATGTTGTGTTAAGTGTTGCTCTGGAACATCCCCCATTCGGATCTCCGGGCGGGGACTACTTCTCGAGAACCAAAACATTATACTAGTAGAAGATCTAACATCAGACTTCTACAATGGAATGCGGGTGGTCTCACACAAACAAAAAAAAGTCTTATAATGTGAACTTAGTTAAAAATTACATACAATTCAGCAATATCGTAAATCTTTTTGTAAATGGTAGATGAGTCTTAATTCAATGAATCCAAAGTAACAGTTTCCTTTGTTTTATTTACAGGGGTAGGTGTCTGCATTGCGACAGCAGCATCATGTTTGTTTCCACTCTCCTTTCTCTTCAACTACGAACAGTTTAATGTGACCATGCATCAATAAGCTCAGACTTGCTCTTACTCGTCGGTCTGGTGGCTCAGTTGGTTAGGCGCTGGCCTACTAATCCCAAGGTCATGGGTTTAAACCTGGCCCAGACCTAGGGTTTTTAAGTGTGCTTGAAAACGACAGCTCCATGTCAGTACATTTACTGGCATGTAAAAGAACTCTTATGGGACGAAATTCTGGCACACTGCAATGCTGATATGATCCTTGCAATTGACAGCATCATTAAACAACAAAATAATAATTATTATTTATTTATGCCAACAAATTCTCTGCTGATTTTTTAAGCACACAAGCCGAGTGTGGGCAATGTTTAAGAAGTCGCCCTTGGGGTATTTATCCCTGATGTGAGATTCCCTTGTGGTCTACTGGGAAAGTACGAATCAGTTGGGGAATTTAGTGTCATGCTGGGAAGTTGGTCATGGTAACTTAGTGGTTAGAGCAGCTGCTCGATAAGCGGAAGATCCATGGTTCAAATCCCAGCCATGGAATTTTTCAGTCCTGATTCTATCTTTTAAACAAAATAATAATTTTTTGCTCTTACTCCTTCACTAATCTCTGAAAGTTAACATGGGCAATTCTGAATAATTTATTCTTTTCATAATGGTCATACTGAGAATTTCTACTTTGTAAAGAAAGCATAAAAAAAAGTGATGGTTGTGCGATGAAATATGGTAAATGGTTTTTGTAATCTTCCCATGGATAGCTAAACCTTTAACTAGCAAATTCACTTAGCTACAGTTGAAATTAGAAATGTATAAGGTAGAATTTAGAAGCAAGTACATTATCTGATAACCTGAAAACCTAGTACCGTACCTAACAAACGTTTGTAATACAATGTATAGCCAGCTTAGGTAGCATCTCAATTGAATGTCAACTTTGAGCAATCGTTCAGTATTAAACCTGAAAAGTGTAAGAATCACATTTTGTAGAGAAAGATCTTCACTGAAATTATCTTGCTCATCCTTCAATCAACATATGTGTACTTACTTCTGCATTATTATTGCTACACGTTAAGGCACTGCAGTTTTTCACAAGCTCAGAATCCAATCTCAAATTTCCACCCAGGTTCCAAATCATCAGTGACTTGTCATTGGAACCTGAAACAAAACGTTCCTATTATTTATTCTATGTTCATCTCACTTCCACACTTTCTGCATTCTGAAATTAAAACCAGCAAAATTTTCATCCAGCAAAGTGTAATAATTTTGTATGAAATTTTGAATGCATAAAATGTTCACTGCAGTAAATGAACACCAAGTGAAACTATCTCTCAGTTTATCATCTTACAGGGTCTCGCAAGGGATGAGGCATAGCTAGTGACCAAGGACAGTTGCAATCTGGGACTAGAGACGAGGCGCTGTAATGGAACAAAGAAAGGTGGGGGAGGGGAAAGGGTGGATACACCAGACCTAGAAAAACCATGTTTTAATTTTCTTTAGAATTATCTCCAAATTCTTAATGCCTGTTATGGAAAAGGTCACAAATGTTGCTTGCAATAAGCAGCATTTATTGGGTTAAACGATTCTGTGTTATAAGAAAAGCTTTAACTTTATCCTTAGAATCACAAAAGCATGTAAAGCTTTACAGTAAACATAATGCAATATTACATTGAAAAATATAAAAATATTTAACACAAATTTTCCCTATACTTATACTGGAATTAAAATTCGTATCAAAATAGCTTTAAACATGTTCGTCTATTACATTATATTATAACACAGCTTCTGCTTTTGAATGAAAGGTTTTCTTGTAATACCTATGCAATAAAGTGCCTTTCTTGGGTGGTATTAAAATTTAATTACATTTCTGTGAATTTGCAGAGTTTCTGAAATTTGTCGAACCATGTTACCAGCTTGCCACAGTTGTAACTTAAGAAGCCATCAGAAATAATACTTTCCTTTCATGCTGACATGTCATAGGTTATAACCTATGTTCAGCCAGTAGCATGAATACTACTGTCATTGGCGAGGGGTAAAGAGAGAAAAAGAAGAGGAAGCAACGAAGGCCTCGGTAAATAATCATGACACCCTTACATTTTACTAAATTCACTTTCTGTACTATAATTTCAGGTAAAATAAATAAGAATTCCATTTTATAAGAATCCTTGAAGACATGTTACTGCTTCTTTCTGTCAAACATGGTGATACTCTTCCTGGCACCACAATAAACATGTATTACAGCAAAGAACACCACTTCCTAGGCCATACACATGTTTCTAGTCCATAGTTTATGCTTCATAACATGAACTATAAACAGAAACTGTCACAAAAAATGGGACACGTCCCATTGAGTTACTTGACAGAGTTGACTTTACAGCTCATGTCCATTACTGATTGTTCTTGTCCATTTACGGCTGATTATTAAAGGTCACTAATGGTGCTTCAGATTTTAAATCTTCATGCTATGCATTTTATTAAAGTCCAGTGAAGGGAGATTGATCATAATGAAGGATAGATATGCAGAGAAGCTCTGACATACCATAGCATTGTATAACTACTATAGTGGTACATTAAGCTTGTAATCTTAAGTTACAATATAATGCAATAGAATTTAATGCTTTGTCCTGTCTATGGTGAAAGTCTTGTTTAAAAAGTCAATGTCGTATAATACCATAAGACTCTGCACCAGCTAAACTAAACATGTGCAACGATGGCTTAATGACAATGTTCCCGAGTTTATAGTGCACCAATATTGGACACTGGGAAGTCCAAATCTGAATCTGCTGTATTACCAACTATGGGACATTGAGAGCAAAATTTGCTCAGCATGACACAGAAATCTGGAGGCCCTAAAACAAGATTTGAAGCAAACAGTGCAAAATTTGGACATACGTGTCATACATGCTGCTATAGATAATTGGCTGCACCATTTGAAAGCCTGTGTAGCCTCCAAAGAAGGGCATATTCAGTAACTATCTGTTCTTTGTATTCACTATATATATAAGCCCATAAAGGACAAACATTCATTTATATATATATATAAAAATGAATGTTTGTCCTTTATGGGCTGCTTTACCATTCATTTGAGTGCAATGAAAATTAGCAAATCTAAATTTTTTTTTTCATAAAGGATTTTATGCTATCCGTTTTACTATGCAACACATTACATTTACATGCTTTTCTCTACTCGTTTTTCTTCGTAATACATTCACATGTCCTTCTCTACTTCTCCTTCATAATTTTCTATGATTGAAATAGAAATGCAACATATTCAATTCACATGGTTTTCTCTGCTCAGTTTTCTTTTACGAAACACAACCACATTTGTTTCTCTACTTCCACTTCTACAAACAATACATATCTTTTTCTATATAGATAGATAGATAGATAGATACTTTATTTCACTGCTTAGAGCATGGCCCGGTGGCAGCGCTGTCAATATAATATACAATTCTTTACAATATGATATACAATTCTTTACAATATGATATACAATTCTTTACAATATAATATACAACTCCTTACAATATAATATACAATTCCTTACAACATATATACAATCCTTTCATGCACTATGGTAACTATACAGGATTTCTTTTTAACCTCTCTTTGAAATTATTTACATTTGGAGGCAAAGTCTCCAGTAACTCTGCAGTCAAATTGTTCCAGTCATTAATTGTTCTATTGGTAAAGGAAAATTTACCTATATCAGTTTTCTGTTCCCTGTTTCTTATTTTTTTTAGAGTGATCATTCCTTCCCCTATATGATGGTGTCAACAACCGCTTTGTTATATCTTTCCATGCAGGTTCCCCCTTATATGCTCTAAAGATTGCACATAGCCTTGCCCGTTTTCTACGTTTCTCCAATGATTCCCAGGAGGTAGCAGTGCCTGTAGGGTTTTCAAATCGCTTTCCTCTATCAACAAATTTAGCTGCTCGTTTTTGAACTCTCTCGAGTGCTTGTTTTTGACCAACCCGATATGGATCCCAGCATGCTGCGCTATATTCTAATATTGGTCGGACTAAGGATGTGTAAGCTAAATTTCGCGATTTCCCATTGCTGCGTTTTAATATTCTCATTACAAAGTGTAATGCTTTGCAGGCTTTTCCAGTGACCGAGTTTACATGTTCCCCCCATTCCAATCTTTCATTTATTATTACACCTAGATATCTAGTGCTACTTACCCTGGGTATTCTCTTGTTATCTAATTTATACATCACATTTTCTTCTGTTCTTGTCCTTGAAAATATAATTGTTTTACATTTACTTGGATTTATCTCCATTTGATTGGATTGCGCCCAGAGTTGAATTTTGTTTAAATCTTCTTGTAAGTTATTAACGTCACCTTCGGTCTTGATATTTCTATAGATTATACAATCATCCGCAAATAGCCGAATTTGTGATGTTATCCCTTTCCATAAATCATTTACATATGCTAAGAAAAGCAACGGCCCGATCACGCTACCCTGGGGGACACCTGAGGTTACTTCGGTAGGGGACGATAGTCTATTTCCCACCCGCACTCTTTGGGTTCGTCCGCTCAAGAATTCCCGAATCCAAATAATCACTCTGTTGTCTATTTGCATATTGCAAAGTTTTTCTATAAGTGGCCCATGAGGTACAAGGTCAAACGCTTTAGTAAAGTCAATAACTATTGCATGCACTTTACCGCCTGCATCGAGTGCATCAGCTACATCCTGACAAATAGCTACTAGTTGGCTCTCACAAGAGTGTCCATTCCGAAACCCATGTTGTCCTTCAAAGAGCCAGTGTGAATTATCCCATTCTTGTCTTAAGTATTGCCCTATAAGATGCTCGACTTGTTTACTTACTACTGATGTCAAGCTAACTGGCCTATAATTTGTCGCTTTGGTTCGATCCCCTGTTTTATAAATAGGAACGACTATAGCCTGCTTCCAATCCTGCGGTATACTTCCGTTATTTACCGTTATTTCGAATAGCCTCAGCATATATGGCACGATTGCCTCTCCTCCAATTTTAAGAAAGTCACCCGAAATGCCGTCCGGACCGACTGATTTATATTTCCCTAATTTAAATAATCTTTTTCGAATGTCGCTTGGTTTCACGATCATAGGGGGCCCCTCCGTTCCTTTAATACTGGCATTGCTCTTTACTTGGAACACTGAAGCGAATTGCTGATTAAATACTTCCGCTTTTAACAAAGAGTCGGTAACTTGTACATTTCCATTTTTTATTCCCGGAATCTCCTCCTTGTTACCCCTGCGCCTTCTCACGAATTTAAAAAACTGCTGCCAGTTATTTCTGTTAGACGAGAGAATATTTTTTAAAAAATTTTCTTCAGCGGTAATCTTCTCTAATAAAAGTTTATTTGACAAGACATGGAATTTATTTGCGTGATTAGTACTAATTTTACGTGACCCATATGCTCTCCTAACTTGTTTCTTTAGTCGTTTTACTGTTTTGTTGTAATATTCTGGGTCAGGGTTTTTTGTGAGTGTTTTACGGGGTATAAATTTATCTGTCGCTTCCACAACGATTTTTTTAAAATTTTGCCATATTTTTTCAACCGAACTTCCAGTTTGGGACCACAAGGAATATCTATCTTTTAGGAATTGTTGCAGCCTTGGAATGTCTCCTTTATAATATTGGTAAATGTGTTTCTTTTCCCCTGTATGGCATTGGGCTCGAATTCCTTCTACTTTAACCACTGCGCAGTTATGGTCACTTATACCAGGAGAAACTTCACATTCTAGCACTGCTTCCTCCGGCTTCACCAGGAAAACGTCTAGAACCACCCCCTCCCTAGTTGCGGTTTTTACAGTTTGAACAAAGCCACCTTCCCAAATTAGGTCATTTACAATAGCCTGCGATTCCCCTCCCCTCACTTCACCCTCCCAGTTAACTTTTGGAAGATTTAGGTCACCCCCTATGATTACCTGCTCGCTGGCCTCACTTTCAAGAACCCGTTTTGCAAGTGATTTTAATGAGCCCAAGTCGTCACTTGGTGGCCTATATATACCAACTATCCGCCATTTATTTTTCATATAATTTCCTGAAATTTCTACTTCTAAGATTTCGTATACCTCATCCCGCCACACTTCTGCCGCATTGTGTATGTTTTTGACACAAATAAATATCCCACCCCCTCTACCGTTTCTATCTCTTCTTATTACCGTGAGGTTGTTTCTAAATATTTCTGCGTTTGTGATATCCGGCTGTAGCCAAGATTCGGTACCTATTACTACGTCTGGATCATATATGTCTATTAAGTTTGAGAATTCTAATTTTTTGTTTAAGATGCTTCGGCAATTTACCTGCAAAATCACTAGAGACTTACCTTTGCTATTTGATGTTTTGCCCATACTCTCGCCGTCCCATAGTCAGTTTCCTTCGTCCTCGCTACATCCGCCATCTCGTCCGTCGCTGACCTCGCTCCTTCTGCCACCGTTCTCGTCCCGTTCTCCGCCATTCTCGACCCGGTCACCGATATTCTCGTCACGTCCGTCGCCGAAAGATGCAGCCACTCTAGTAAAGAGTGACGCCAATGTCGCCGCTCCTCTCCTATTTAGATGCACTCCGTCACGTCCTAAATCATTTTCTCCTATCCATGAGTTTGGGTCAACAAATAGAAGTCCCAGTCGTTCTGCCACCCATTGGAAAGAGTCATTTAATCGGCCCACCTTGCGCCAATTTACGTCTCTGCGTCGTATCACACCACTTAAAATTATTTTAGCTGCGGGAAATTTACTTTTCACTGTTGTAGCCAAATCGTACATGTCTCCCATTATGTGGTCTATGTTTCGTCTTAGGTCATTTGATCCCACATGCACAATTACTGTTTCCGGATTTGTTTGTTCCTGCTGCTCCACAACCTTCTTCATCTGCTCCGTTCGTATTCCAGGGAAGCATTCCACATTCAATTCTGCACTGTGTTTCCCGACATGCTTTATTATTGAGTCTCCTAAGACTAAACAAGGTTTCCCTTGTGTATGCTCGTCTTGGGTTTTTAACTTTTTAATTTCTTCTTCCAAGCGCTGTATCGTATCTTCAGCTCGTTTCAGCTTTGCGCGCAAATGTTGTACCTCATCCAGCATCTGTTTAGTTCCTTCCCTCTCTTTTACCTCCGTCGTGTGGTTTTTTTCGCACTGAATACACCTCCAACTGTCTTCAATTTGCTGCGTTTTCTTTATTTTCTGGCAGCTAAAGTGATACCAGTTCAAACAGATACTGCAGAGAAGCCCTGTCCGTAAGTTCTTTTTGCATGTCTGGCATTTCACCGCCTCTTGCACTGGTCCCGGGTTTAGTTCTATGCCACCTATCACTAGTAACACAGATAACACTAACACATAGAACTGAATAAGCCTTGGTGATTCTCCGTAGCTCTCCTGATGTAGCGTTCGCCCAGTTCTACCTGTCCACGTACCGATCCTCGCCCGGTATGTCTGAAGGTCACACCCCATCACTAGCAGGTAGAAAACACGTCCGATCCTGACGACTTCCCAACTCAGAATGACGACTTCCCAACTCAGAATGATGCTTGAAATAGAAATGAATCATGTTACATTCACACTATTTTCTCTACTCTTCTTTTATGTAAAACATTCACATGTTCTCTATTCGCTCTTCAACATACAATTCATACCATTTTCTATATGGTTGAAATACAAATGCAATATATTACATTCACATGGTTTTCTTATTTCACTTTCCCTTTATGTAACACATTCACATGTACTTAGGCTGTATCTTTAATAGTCTTCTTCTTCTTCTTCTTCTTCTTCTTCTTCTTCTTCTTCTTCTTCTTCTTCTTCTTCTTCTTCTTCTTCTTCTTGTACTTCTTCTAATGGCCTTCCTTCTGAAAACTTCTAGTTCATTTGGAATCTTGCTGTCCAGTATAATTTGGCCAGGCTGGTTGCTTCCTGTTGTTTGGGATCAAGTTTCCTGCAGTTGAGTAGGTGATCAGCATTCATTCTGGTTTCTGGCTGTCGACAACTCTTCAGATGTTTATTTTACACAGGTGTGCTGTAAGACACTCATGCCCTGTCTTGAGTCGAGTAATGTCTGTGGTAAATGTTTATTGCTAGGCCATGCTGTTTGTATTTTAGTCCATTGTTTGTCTTTTATGTTGTCCTGGATTTTAGTTTTGTAGTCTTGCCAAGCTTTTCTACTCAGAAGTGTTTTAATTTCTTGGGCATCCACAATTTTATTTGTTTTTGATAAATTTGTTCCTTTTTTTGCCAGAGAATCAGCTATTTCACTGCCTTAGATTCCAACATGAGCTGGAATCCATTGTATTGCAATCTGTTTGAATTTGCAAATTTGGGTTATGAGCTTCTTTATTTCTTGTATTGTGTTTGATTTTGGTTTCTGCCTTGAAAAGACTGCTTGTACTACTGCTTTTGAATCAACTAGTATAACTGCCTTTTCATATGATTTTTGTGTATATAGAAGTTGTGTGAGTGCAAATCCAATTGCTTGGCTCTCTCCTTCAAACACTGTCTTATTTTAATCTATTGTAATATAATGACAAGAGTTCACAGTAAACTCCCGCTCCAACATCTCCTTTTTCTGTTATAAGTGAGCCGTCTGTGTAGATCCTCAGCCATGTTTCTATGGGGTACTTCTCATTGATACTCTCCATTGCCAACATTTTTAATATTTCTGGTGAATCCAGCTTTTTATTGACTGGTTGTATAAGATCTGTATGAATATGATAAACCTATTCTATTAGATTTTCTTGCAGTGGTGATTGCCTAGCCTCGGCTGGGATTCCTAAAGTTTCTATATAGTTGGTGATTATAGATATTGGGTCTTTCTGAATTTTAAGTTCTGCCATTATTTTTAATGGTTATGTTATGTTATGGTTGTTTCACTTCTGTACTTTAGAAGGGGTTTTACATATATTTGGTAAGTTTTATTTAAAGTATCTTGAGAACTGCCCCATTTTGCTCCTGCTAGGTGTTTAGGTAACTGTAATCTTACAGTTGTCCATTTGTCGATTTCTTCAATATGTTCACCTCCCTTCATTTTGTTGTCTAAGGTTACACCTAGATAACTGGTGCTCTTGTTTTTTTTAAGCAGGTTTCTGTTCAATTCCAGTTTGAAATCATGATTCTTATATTGCATGGTGAAGAACTGGTAACTCGTTTTTTGTGTATTCACTATCATATTATGATCTTCCGCCCAGTTCTGTTATGTTTTGAGAGCTTTGTTCATTTTTTCAGTTAGTTGTGTAGTTTGGTCGGCATTATTCTTGGCAGTTGTTCAAATGACCAAATCGTCAGCAAACATGCTGCACTTCATTCCCTTTATTCTTTATTATTTCCCTTTATTTTTGGTATTTGTTTAGGAAGCTCATTTGCATCAATATTGAATAGAGTTGGGCTAGTTATTGCTCCTTAAGGTAGCCCTATTTTGATCTGCTTGTATTTGAATACTGAGTTGTTATATTTGGTGGAAATCCATCTCTGGCTCAGAAATCTTTTTAGCCACTTCAGGGCATGTCTTGTGATTCGTATAGCTATTAATTTTTCAACTAGCTTTTCTATCCAGATGGTATCATAGGCTCCTTTAAAGTCTATGAATGCAGCTAGTAAGCTTTCTTTTCTGTTGAAAGCTTCCTTTACTTCTTGGGTTAGTCTTAGAATTTGTTGGAATGTGGATCTATTTTTTCTAAAACTAGTCAGTTCTGGTGTTACTATCTCATTTTTTTCTAAATACCATTTTAATCTTGACAGGATGACAATAATTGTTTTGGTTTTTGTTTCTTATGGATCAGGACTATGGTTGCTTTAAGCCAATCAGATGGTAGATTCTCTTCCTACTGTTTTTGCATTGCTTCCTAAATTTTTTAGCAACTCAGGAAAAATTCCATCTGGTGTTGTTTCCCAGATTTCAAACTTCTAATGGCTTTTAATTTAAAAGGTGAGTTAATTAATAACACTGAACAACACTTACAAAATATTTTTCCGGGACGCGTTTCGAAGGTTAACTTTCCTCCATTATCAACCGGACAATAACTATAACAACACTGTTTTCAAACTTCTATGAAAGGAAGATTCTAATGGCTTCCTCCTGTTCTGGTTTGGTGAATTCTTTATTGAAGATGTCCTTTCTGAGTTCAGGTTCTGTTTGCATTTTTTCGTTTGTTATTTTTAGGGTTTTGGCTTTTCTTTAGTTTTGTTTGGAGAGTGTATACTGGTTAGCATAGAAGGAGTTAAATTTGTTGGCTATTTCTTTTTCTTTTGAAATTTCCTTTAGTTGATTATAAATGGTTCTGGATTCCCTCATATGTGTTTATTGTTCATCTTGACTAGACACTTGAGTTTTTGATGGATCTGTTTTATAGTCGATTCCAAGATTCTTTCTTATAAAGTTATGTCTCCTCTGAGTTTGGCTGTTTCTTTCTGCTAGATTATGATGTTGCTTGATAGACTGGTACTTCCTGCATTTTTTCTTGTTTTGTCTCTCTTCTGTTCTTGTTCTGTGAGTTGAGCATTCCAAAATGGTTTATATTGTGGCTGTTTTCCACGTGGGCTATTTCTTTTTCCCTTTTTTATCAGGATAGAGTGAATAGGGTTAACACTTTCTGGGTAGTCCTGAAGATTCAGTTTGCTTATATCTTGTTCTACTTCTTTACTATCATTTTTCCAGTTGGCTTTTTTGAAGTTCCATGTTGTTCTGTACTTATTTAATAGCGGCAATTATTTGTTTATTACTGGTATACAAGTGGTACATCCTAGGAACTTCTAAAGTTCTTCAATGTAGTACCCAGCATTGTCTACAACTTGTTGCCAGCGATATGGAAGTCATAGAATTCCTGTAGCAGCTCCTGTTCAGTTGATGTTTCTGATGAATTGCCCTAATACCTGCAGAATCTCAGGAACAGTTTGGAATTGAACATCATGAGGTGGTTCCTTCATCTTTGGGATTAAATAATAATCAAAGGGGTGTAAGTCTGGTGAATGTAGTAGATGGAAAAGCACTTCCCACCACAGTGATGCTATAGATCGGCTACAGGGTGTGCTGTGTGTGCCCGAGAATTATCCTGTAAAATGATGGGAGGGTTCTGCAAAACATGTGGGCACTTCATGACATTGGTCCCAAATTATTCTAAAAAAACATGACGGAAATATTGTGCATTAAGATTTACCCTTGTGGGACGATATGTGTTAGGATGATGCCATCACAATCTTATGCAAGAATCAGCATAACCTTCACACACCGCTGATTTGCATGGTGACTCATATGACACCATTCATTGGGTTGGTGCTTAAGAAGAGGTTCATATGACCTGGCCCATGTTTCATCTAATGCAATAATGCATTGTAAGTAGGTGATTCCATCGCAACATAATGCTCCAGGTGAGTTTGAGCAGAATTGTGTCGTAGCGTACACCTCTGTCAAATCTCAGGGAACCCACTGAGATGCAACTTTTTGCATTCTTAGGCAATTCTTTAGAATATGAAACACAGTCATATGCACTATTCCTAACACCAAGGCTAACTCACGTACTGTCTGTTGTTGATAGGTGTCTAATAGTGCAGAAACAATTTGCACATACTCTTCACTAACACTTGGACATTGAAGGCTCTAATTCATTTTGCTGCAGTTGTGTATGATAACACTGTCATTCCATATGCCTCAACAAGACCTTCATAACATCTATAAGACCGTGGGCACATTGAATTTTCAGCAAAAACTGCTGTTCCTGCTTTGTAGACATGGTAAAATACAATAGCTTAGAGTGGTAGCTAACAGACTAACTTCCTCTCTCCACAATCCAGGTGCTATGAGTCTGATGGAAGAGACCACTTAGTGGCCAGGTTGGACACAGAGTAACATGTGGTAAAAGTGACAACAAATAATTCTCTCTTGTTTCGCTTCCATGGCAATGTTGCCACTGTTTTTATTACACCCCATGTATTTATCTTCTCACTCTTCTACAAACAATTTATACACTTTTCTATATTGTCAAGATAGAAATGCAACTTATTACATTCACATAGTTTTCTCTACTTGCTTTTCTTTTACATAACACATTCACATGTCCTTCTCTAATAGCCCTTCAAAAACAATTCATAAAATTTTCTATGACTGAAATAGGAATGCAATGTATTACATTCACACAGTTTTCTCTACTCACTTTTCTTTTATGAAAAACATTTTCTTTCTCTACAACCACCTCTATGTACAATTCATATAATTTTCTATATGTTTGAAATAGAAATGCAACCTATTACATTCACATGGTTATCTCTACTCACTTTTCTTTTATGTAACACATTCACGTGTATATCTCTCTTGTCCAATCTTCTACAAACAATTCATATAATTTTCTATATCACCAGAATAGAAATATGTGTTACATTTCACAATTTTCTGCAACACATTCACAAGTTCTCAGCATAGGGATATGGCAGCTCCATCGCCCAGTGGGAAACCACTGCAATCAGCCACCCGAAGATTGGTGGGAAAACCATACCTACATATTATGTTAGGAGGAAATGCCAACTGTAACCTAAGCATCAAGGGTACAGGATTAGTTTTGACCTTGAAGGTACCTAATGTCAAGTAAGGAATACCCAGAAAATACCAAGTTACAAAGTAGTGAGCAGACCACCTGCCAAAAGACTAATCCCCACTTAGGTGGGAGGGCAAAGCCTGGAGGTGGAAAACGAGGCCCTTTCAACTGAGGAATGGAACCCTGAGACGAGTCCCTGGTCCTCCAGGTTGGGAGTTGGGTGTAAGACAACAATCCTACCCTGTGATACCGAAATTTAGATTTCCAATCGAATGGGCTTGATAAAGACACGTTTTAATTTAATTGCCGGATGTGAAATTTGCGATAAGTGTTGAGTAATAACATATGTAGATAATAGAGTAGGAAGTGTTGTAAGGTGAGCAAGATATGAGTAAATAATAGTCGTTAAATTTGTAGTATAAACGCATTATTGGTTTGAAATTAACGAGTCATGACGTCATACCATATAGTTTGAAATCAGTCAAAATTCAGGTCTGCCAACCTTAAAAGTCGCGCGATATATTTAATAAAATATAAAGTAAACATCGTTTAATCATAAAAAGGTAATTATATATTCGAAATTCAAAAAAGAACATGTTATAATAGAAAGGGACATTTCTAAATTGCGGGAAAAGGAAGTAGCATTTTGGATACGAGGCTTTCTTGGATGACGTCATGACATTTAAAATTGGAGAGAACGTTTTCTTAGCGTGGGTACGCCAGAAAGCGTCACTACTCACCCCAGACCAGTACTGCAAGTTATGGTGTGCAGACGTGAGTGCGATTCCTCTACGTATAGAAAATCGGCATAACTCCCGAAAGTATATAAGAAGTAATAAACAATATACAAAGGTTTTCTTGGGTAGTCTATAACACCTACGCATACCCGAGATAAAGAAAGAGATCTCATCCTGAACTAGCCGGAACGAACCAAATCAAAGGGCGACACAACGTGATCAACAACATTAAGCATCAAATGGCGATCCGACGTGAACGAGAACCCAACGACATTCCGCCACAAATGGCGACCCAACGTGTGGCGTCGAGAGAATAGACCAACCCCAAGACGACCAAGCCAGCATAGAACCAGCAAGCAAGAAGGTGCCCAGCGTGTCAACATCTGTGAAACGTGTAGTGAACAAGTTTAAGTGCAGTTAAAAAAAAAAAAAAAAAAAAAAAAAAAAAGTGAAATAGTGAAAATTGTGAAATATTGGTGAGTAGAAAAACACATGTAAATAGCTTAGAAATGGAAGACAGTGATAGCGATTTTCTAGGTTTTGAGAGTCCGGAAATTGAGAAAAGTGTAGTTAGGATGGAAGAATATAATCAAAATATAATCAGTAGCAGAATATGCCAAGAAGTAGAAGATCAGAACGTTAGAGAAACACCTAGAGGTAGCTCAGAAATGTTTAGTAGTAATTCAGAAAGGCCAGCAATTATGTCAGAAATAGAGAATATGTTTCAAAAGATAATGAAAAAGATGAGTACAGAGTTAAGTCAAAAGATAGATGAAACTAGTAAAGAATTAAGAACAGAGTTAGGACAGAAATTAGAGAAGGGACAGCAGGAATTGGGAATGCAATTGGAAAATCAGAAGAGAGCTTTAGAAACCTTTAGGGAAGAAGTTAGGGAGGAAATTAATAAAGTCAGTAGTGAAGTAAAAGAAAATAGAGAACAGGTTAAGGGAGAATTAGAGACAATACGGCAAGAAGTAAAGAATTCTGAAAAGAAATTAGGTCAACAAGTTAGTGAAAAATTAGATAAAGAATGGGAAAGAGTAACATATAAATTAGACAAACAAAGGGAAGAGGTAGTACAAAGGTTAGATAAAGACAGGGAAGAAATTAGAGAAGAGCTACAGGGGTGTAAAGTTAGAATGGAAAGATCTGATGTAGAAAGTGAAAGGCAGGCTAGAAATTTGGAGGATGTTACAGACCAAATAAAAGGGGTAGTAACAGAAATTACTCAGGTAAAAGAGGCCTTAGAAAATTTGAAATTAAATGAAAATGCATGTAATCACAACAATCTTAATAATGGAGCTGCAAGAAACGAGGCAATACCAGGTGTATCAGCTGACATTTCGATGCAAAATAGAGGTAACAGTAATTCCCATTCTGATCTCAGAAATAGTTCAGGGACAGGTGACAATTCAAATTTACATTGGCCTAACCATGTCTTAAATGAAATGACACCTCCAGTTTTTGAAAATGAAGATTCAGATGATCCTAAAGCCTTTTTAGAAGGGTTACAAGAGTACTTCACGGTGAAACGTATACCAGAGGAGTACAAGATGGTGATAGTAAGAAAATGCCTAAAGGGTAATGCTGCCAATTGGCTAGGCCTTTCTATGGGTAACAATAATGATTACAGGACCTTTAGGAACATCTTTTTAACCAGATATTGGGGAGCTAGTAGGCAGGCTAATATTAGAGTCGAATTAAGCAATGGAAAGTTTAATCCTAGATCGGAGGAATCGATGGTCAACTATTTTATGAGAATAGCGAGAAAATCGAAGATGTTGGATCCTCCCTTAGATGAAAAAGATCTAATAAATATAGTTACTCCACATTTTCCGGAAACGCTTCAACACTACCTAATCATAGCCCGACCCGGTAGCATTGCAGCTATGATCGAATTATTATCAGCCTTAGAAGTCAATAAGCCAAAACACACATTTGGAAATAAATATGAAGAAAAAGAAACTGTAAATTCTTTCGGGCAAGGGGCACAGTATTATCAGAATAGAAGTGAGATTAGGGAAAGATATAAAGGACCAGTACCAAGGATGGAATCATTCCGGTGGGAAAATCAAGGTAGATATAACCAGGAAGGGCATCACCAAAATAGAAATGGTAATCTAAGGGGAAGAAATATAAGGGTGAATTATATGAATACAAATAGATTTGATCGAGGTAGACGGGGACGTTATTTTGGACATAGTAGAAATTCAAATGATGGGTATTGGACAAACGGAGATAATGAGTTTAGACCGATGTCACCAAGACAGGGAGAAAGGTATTCTAATGGACGAAATTCCCCCGAAAATGCGGAAATGGTTGAGGCCATTAACACGGTCAAAAACATGGTATGAAGTAACCCCGATTTAATGCAGGAAAACAGAAGTAACAATTCGGGAAATAGTACAGGAGCCATACCTAAAAATCAGGGAAACGCCAGACCCGGTCAAACGCGCCTTCAGTGAGAACTGGGTATCCTAGTAATGATTGTGATAAGTACTCGGAAATAAATAGTCCTGGAAGGCAAATGATGATACAAAAGAAAAGAGAATGGAAAAATAGAATCGACGAAAACGAAAAAGTAGGAGATCCACCTAAAATCAAAATTGGAGTAAATGGAAAACAATACAATGCAATTATAGATACGGGATCAAATAGCACAGTATGCTCACAAAATTTTTATGATAATTTACAAAGTAATGTCTTTACCAGTTAATAGGATATATTGCTCGCTAGCTGTGGGAAAACGAAAAGAGAGAGTAAAATTTCAAGCAATGATAAATATTGAAATAAATGGGAGAATACTAGGAATTTTATTTCTGATTGTAGGAAGACTTGTGACAGATATTATAATAGGTTGTGATTGTCTTTATGCCTGGGAAGCTGTGGTGAATTTTAAAAACATGATTGTAGAAATGAAAGTTGAAGATGAGACCATTATAGTGCCTTTTGTGGAAGATAGTAGTTCAGAAACTATTGTAAGAGAAAAAGAGGAAGAAGAAATCCAAGGGGATACATTCTTTGTAGAATATGTTAAAGTAGGAGCTATGGAATTAACTGAAGTAAATGTCAAAGAGTACAGTGTCGATAATAAAGAAAATGTAGAATGGGATAAAAATGATTTCATAGACAATTTGAGGTTTTCTGACGCAACTAGGTACTATGATAGGGAGAGTAGTGAAGACTTAGAAGAATTGTTGAGGGAAAAGGTAACTCAGGCTGATCAACTAAATGAACAACAGAGGGATAAACTGTTTGAAATATTAATCCGAAATAAAGAAGTATTCTCTGAGAAACCTGGTAAATGTAATATTTATACTCATTCGTTTGAGATGATGCCTATCAAACCTTTTACACATAAAGCGAGAGCTATCCCTAGTACAATAAGAGAAGAGATAGATGCAGTTATAAAGTCAATGTTAGAAGATGAGGTTATTGAGATTTCTAATTCAGAATTTGTGAATCCCCTATGTATTGAAAATAAGGCTAAGATTAGGGTGACATTAGACGCGAGAAAACTAAATCATTGTTCCTCATACTTTCCATCAGGGAATCCAACAGAACGTGTCCTCCGAGATATAGGAATTTATTTACGTGTACTTACACATCATAATCACAAGGATTGGGTGAAATATTGTCCATTGATAGAAAAGATTATCAATCGCACCATTAATGTAACTACTGGGTTTGCACCAATAAAATTAATGTTAGGAATTGAACCAGAACCAATATTGATCAGGGTACCAAAAATACTCAAAATTAATGACATTCAGTTAAGTGAAGAAGAAAGAGCGAAAATTGCTTTTGAACGAATCAAGAAAAAGGCAGAGAAGCGAAAATTAAAGAAAAAGAGTAGAAAACATAAATGGGAACCTAAGATAGGCGATTGGGTAGTAGTTAAAGACCATAAGTTATCAAGTGCGTTGCGAGGTAGGAACAAAAGGATGGAATTGTTATATAAAGGTCCTGCAGAAATTATATCCAAATTTGGTTATCATACCTATGAATTAAAAGATGTTAAAAATGAAAAATGTCTGGGAAGGTGGCATAAACAACTCCTTCGACCATACAAGAAACCGTGTGGTACCTTGGAACCTTGATTTCATGTAAAATTCGAAGTGTCATTTGTATATTGGCGCCCAATCAGCTTTGAGATAAAATTTAAATGTTAGCTTACTTGAAAACCATATATTGGTCAGGTACTTACGTATTCATGATAAATGCAGAATGTGAATTGCTATATACTACAAAGAGCTTAAGAATATATTGTATAGAGCTCACAATAACAGCTTCAGAAAGATTGTTAAAATGTTCATCTCCGCATAGAGAGAAAACAGAATATTTACTTTGTAAACATTTATTAAAATATTTAGATGTATAGATAGTTATCACAGCAAGACAAAGAAAGAACTTGTCTGAAGAGTGTAATGGATTTATATAAATATATGTACATTTTAGTGCTTAAAGGATCTAGTAAAGATATGTGTTACAATAACAAAAGTGAAAAATCACAGTGCAAGTGATAGTGAGAGCGAAGTGAGCAAACATGAACTAAAAGAAGGAAGTATAAAGAAAGACTCTTGAAATTTAACCTTTATATAAAAGTTTCACAGAAGAAACCATAACATATTGTAATTAGTATTTAAGGATTAATGTTTAGTCAAGTGTATAATTGTTTGTCATGTTATAAAGATTAATGAGAAGATGTGTTAATAACATTTCAAAACAGTGTAATTGAAAATTGTATATAATGGGAGTGTTGCCGATTATTCAAAATACAGGAGTAATTTTTAATTTTCTTTCGGGCAAGACATTTACATTATTTTATTATGAAATAATAAAATAACATAAATGGGGGCATTTGATACCGAAATTTAGATTTCCAATCGAATGGGCTTGATAAAGACACGTTTTAATTTAATTGCTGGATGTGAAATTTGCGATAAGTGTTGAGTAATAACATATGTAGATAATAGAGTAGGAAGTGTTGTAAGGTGAGCAAGATATGAGTAAATAATAGTCGTTAAATTTGTAGTATAAACGCATTATTGGTTTGAAATTAACGAGTCATGACGTCATACCATATAGTTTGAAATCAGTCAAAATTCAGGTCTGCCAACCTTAAAAGTCGCGCGATATATTTAATAAAATATAAAGTAAACATCGTTTAATCATAAAAAGGTAATTATATATTCGAAATTCAAAAAAGAACATGTTATAACAGAAAGGGACATTTCTAAATTGCGGGAAAAGGAAGTAGCATTTTGGATACGAGGCTTTCTTGGATGACGTCATGACATTTAAAATTGGAGAGAACGTTTTCTTAGCGTGGGTACGCCAGAAAGTGTCACTACTCACCCCAGACCAGTACTGCAAGTTATGGTGTGCAGACGTGAGTGCGATTCCTCTACGTATAGAAAATCGGCATAACTCCCGAAAGTATATAAGAAGTAATAAACAATATACAAAGGTTTTCTTGGGTAGTCTATAACACCTACGCATACCCGAGATAAAGAAAGAGATCTCATCCTGAACTAGCCGGAACGAACCAAATCAAAGGGCGACACAACGTGATCAACAACATTAAGCATCAAATGGCAATCCGACGTGAACGAGAACCCAATGACATTCCGCCACACCTGGAACAAATTTAACCATTGAGAAGCCCAGAAAAAATGAAGCTGGACAGATCAAAATATGGCAACCTAAAGCAAAAAAAAAAGGACAACAATTTATGGATATGCACATCATGTTCAGACTATGTATAGATCTAAAGCCCTAAACTTATTAGTGTACCAACTAAGTATAAAACCAATATTACAGCAATACAAGAAATTAGATGGATGGGAACGGGAGTAATTAATAAGAAAGACTATACAATATATTACAGTAGTGGTGAAAAACATAAGTTTGGCACAGGGTTCATAGTGAATAAGAAATGCAGACAGCACATAAGGAACCGAGATGCAGGCTTAATATTTGGCAAACATCAGACCATCCATGATGTGCTAAAGATCGCACAGACAACTGTGCAGACAAGCAAGGAGATGACTGTGCAGACAACCATGTTGGTGATGGAGGTGGTCAAGGGAAAATTGGCCTTGTGTGGAAGATCTGGAGTATTCAGTTTGTGTGGGACGGCGGAACAACCCCAGGACATCGACGATCTCCCAGAGGTACGTGTTGGGAGTGTGTTGGCCAGGCATCCAGCGAGGGACTGACCACACCTGGCCAAACTAATGGTAAACGAATAAGTACCGGGGTGAAAAGGGGCACATTAGAGCTGCCATCACCAATTCCTAGAGTGATGCTGTGGATTTTGTGCAGAATAATGGGCGACATCTTTGCAGATGGATGGGTACATGGAAGGCAGTACAGTTATTGGTGAACACGAGTGCAGCAGAGACCATAGTGTGACCTGATGTGGTGGAGGGCTCAACATCAAGGAAGCTAGATTGGCCCTACAAGAGTGCTGACACCTTACCATTGTGTCAGAGGGATCTCTCCGACATCTCTCTTCATTTTCACATACTCAATGGTATCATCATTAGCCAGTGGCGTACTGATACTTTAGAAACTTAAAGCTGTAATTTCCTCATTTGAACCAACAGGCCATAAGTTTCCTATTTCAAATTACTTGTTTAAAACATCTCCACTTGCTCTGAAAATATTTTGGTGTAGTTCGTTAATATTCTGTATATACTAGAAAATGTCCACAACAATACTAACAATATTTCACTAACCTGAGGCAAGTATGTTGCTGTCTCTGGAGAATGCACAGCACACAACGTATCGTGCATGACCTTGTAGCACAGCCACACAGTTTCCGGTCATCTGTAGTAAACATTTTCTTTTATTAGTGTAACAATAACATTTTAAGAAAGAATTCTACCTCTCAAACATTGTCCACACACGGCTTGTGTGTTTAAAAACACCAACAGTAAGTTTGTTGGCATAAATAAATAATAAAGAATTCTGTTGTTCAACAGTTGCACAACTTCCTCTACCAGTCATAAATTCACAAGAAACTTCCCTTAGATATTACAATTTTTACATTTAAAGTAAAACCTGCCTAGAAATAATATAAATTCAAGGAATGCGGACTGAGTTCCTTAGATTACAAGAAAACAAACCCAAGGAACACAAGCCAGTTTTTGTATGAAAAGACAATTCTGTACAAAAACTGAAGCTTATTTTCAAAGATGCCACATAACAGTTATCATAAGACACTTTTTCCTTTGAATTAGGCCCAAAAATGGGATGCGTCGTATACGCCGATAGCAAGGTAAGGCAGGTTTATACGCTCCATTTGTTCAGAAGTTCTTTGTTTCAGCTTGAAGCAATTATTCATTGTTAGCTTTCTTGTGAATATTGAGTATTCCAGTTGTATAGAGTTTGCAGATGCACAAGCACTGTTGTTAATAGTTTTTATATTATTAGTTCAAGCTTGACTTATCGTTGTGTTTAGTGCTGAGATTCACTTGTGTTGTACATATATTGTGGTTTTATTTGTAAACTGTGGCTGAAAAACTGCACTACTATACTATTGAGTGTAAGCTGCAAGTGACTGTATATGACAGAGCTGCAGAAAGGCATTTCAGGCCATCTCTAATTGAAAAAATGATAAGAACTTGATGGAATCAGGAATATGTTTTAAAGAAAGCATCACACAGTAAACATAATCTAAGAAGTGAAACTCTTAAATGCAGTGGCAGCTCGTGCACATTTGTTTAGAGGAGGAAAGAATTTAACTGCATAAAATTATGAAACCTTAAATAATAATTCATGCAAAAATGGCATTCATTTGTAAGCCATGAGTCCAGACAATGGTGGGTATGGTCGTCCCTTCTGTATAACAATTATTTGTTCCTGTAACGTGAGTCTTTTAAATTCTCCGAAAACTAAAACACTTTCACTGTCAGTCATTGTTCAATGTTATAACAACAAATTAAAAAAAGCAAAACTTCACTGTCTTAATCGCACGTTGGAAGAAGCACAGAATATTACTGAAAAAGGAGCAGCAACAAAATACGTAACTGAAAGGTTTATGATGGACAATGATCAACATATCCGTCAAGGGAAAAGACCTGTTAATAGATCTGGTTCAAAATAAAATCACTAGATGGCAGCAATAGTATTAATACCTTTGCCGGTTCCAACTCTCGCGCCTCAGAGAGGAATTATTCGCAATGCTCCAGCCTTCAGGGATTTAGCGCAGGTGCAGTTCGAGAGGAGGAACTCCTCCTCAGCTGTTCATAAGCTGCATTAAAAATCTGTGTCTCTCTCTGGCCGCTGTCGCGCTATGTTCTATGCACATTTACTATGGGAGTGGAGGAAAGAGATAAGTTTCCTCTGCTGCGCGGACACTCGTAAGGTATCACGTGGTATAAACAGTGCGAGGTATAAACCAGCATACCTTAATATAATAGCTTCGAATTCAAAATTTATTCAATATTGCTTGAATTTTAAGATTAATATAGCATTTATAAATTCATAAAAAATTTGAGGAGGATGTTCCTCCCTTCCCTCCTCTGAGAATCCGCCACTGCTTAAATGGCTAAAGATTGAAGCAGAACTCAATATTTGTATTTTAGAAAACAAATAGCAGGAATTTCAGTTTCTACACAAATAATCATCAAGGTGAAAGAAATATAAACTAGTGATTGCCGACTTTACCAGATCAACATCATGGTGTTCAAGATCAGCTTTAGTATCAGCTGATGTGTGTGGACCAGACAAAATATCACAGAAAATACAGGCGAGTATGAAGAACAAATTGTTGAATTTCATTGATTTGTCATTAACGTAAGGAAAAGGGGATGAATTTTACAGATTTCAGGATGAAAATTAAGAGGCAAGCACTTTTTCCTATTTAGAATATTGCCTAGATATTTGATGTACATATGTTATAATTGTTTTTCAGTAGATGAGAGGTATAAGATGAGAAATCTTTTCTGTAAAAATCGCCTTAAAAATTGTGGTGCATTTTTACACCAGCAAATACGGTAAATCCGGAGACATTTTAAACATATACAAAAAGAACTTCAGAAATGGTTGATGCTAGATAAAACTATTTTACATACTTTATATCAAATAAGCCTTTTTCTGTATCATGAACTGATAATTTCAAGGCAAAACAAGCCATAATTTAAAAGCTGATAAAGAATTATGTATTCTAGATATTCTCGGGCTTCAAGCCAGGTGTAGTGATGAAGGGCCATCGATGATTCATCATCCTGATGATGGGAGAGATGCACACTCCCGAAACATTGATGGCTCTTTCAATTATTATGTACATTAAAAAATGTACTGGAAAGAGAATAGTTAATGTAGATGTTAAAATTTAACCAATGATACAATAGCTAACATTATGCAATGAAACAAAATTTATGTTTACTTCAATCTTAAATGACTAATATTGTGTTAAAATTTAACATAGGTTGGAGAAACAATGTTCTGTGGAACATCAAATTAATCTGATCCATTGCACTCAAATTACTTTCTCTACTCACTCTAGTACCAATTAAAATTACAAAAGCATATTCTTCAATCTACTTCTTGTTAACACTTTCATTGCACATTTATAGACTTTGTTATAGGTATAAGAAGAACACAATAAGGTAAAGTATAGTCCAATCTTTTCATTGCCACTCACTATGTGATGGCTTTAAAATTCGGTTCTCTCTACAGGAACAAGAAAAAGAAAGGAAGCAAGAAAGAAAGGAAGATAAAAGAATAGCTGACATAAATTTTATGCTTAACAAGATCTACATTTTTTGTGCAGTAGGATCTATCTCTTTATAGTTTATCAGTTATGCAAAATTCATTCAGAATAAAGTAAGGCTATTCCTAGAAAATTTGTCATGAAAATATCTTAAACATACAGTATTTCAATAAAAATTATTAGAGCCATTTTAGAAAAATCAAAATATCAAACATTTTCCCATATAAAGGAGGATTTTCTTCAAAACTGTGTCACATTTTAGGAAGGTCCTGAACTTAAATAACCAAGTTTCATGTTTAACAGACTTATTGTTTTTGAGTTATACTGTTCACAGATGCAGACACATACACACACATTTTTCAAAAAATGTTTTTGGTCTACCGAGCCTCAAAGTGTAGTTTTTGTGAAATCTTAGAATCAAATTTTTGGTTAAAATACGACACTTCTACTTACTGCAAGTATGTTGTACAGAAAGTATGAATGAATATTTATTTCTCATCTCTTACAGTTACATAATTACTATCTTTCATCACATAATTGTCAGAACCTCATAATGGTCGCATCTTGATTTATAGAAAAGCAATTAGGAACATAAGCATTTCACCACATAATCGTTGCATTAATATTCCAGGTGTTCATTACTGTTCTGCATTTCAAAACTTATATTTTGTTTTTTTGAATGTGATAGGTGATCCTATACGGATTTTTTGTGCTGAATTTGAACACAATCTTCATTTTCTCCCATCATTTCAGGTTTTCAAAATATTCATAAATAATAGAAATGAAATTAAAGCTTTGTGGAAGGTAATAAAAATTACTTTCAACAAGAATTTTATATGAAAAACTAGGTCATAATTATAATTTATTTGTCACTAATTAATCAATAATAATGAAAAGCACATTCATAACCTTACCTCACTATTGCACTACAAATTTTCTCCTCTTTGACCTTCTCGCATGTTGTTTTCAACATCCAACAATAGTCCGCCATCATGTGAACACTCCACTTCCCTTGATACCTTATTTCCATATTTTTTATATCCTGTGAAATTTTTCATCCTGTTTCTCACTAAAATCTCCTAAGTTATCAGGGAATGAAGAAAATGTACTTTGAAACTCATGTTACAACAAATCTGAAATTTTGTAGCACCACTTTCACTATGTTAACATAATTTCCAAGGAAATTCAAAACAACATTTCTGAAAGCATTCCAGGCATCCTTCACTCCTCGACTCATAGTATTCTCGAACTGACTGTCTAAGATCACTGGATCAGTAAGAGGTTCATTTTTTATATTCTTTCGCACGGTGTTAAATTAGTCCTACGTGACCACTGTTTCCTTTCCCAGTATTCTGACATAGCTTTGCTATACCATTCACATAAGAAACAAGGATTAAGACCTTTTTGAGAAGAATCTATGAAGAACCTGTATTATTTGGAATTATAGTTTATGTTATAATGTTATGATATAGTTAGTAGATTTTAATAAGTATAAAAATGTATAAATATAAAATATAAACATAACAATATTTACATTATTTCACATTTTCAGTCATAAAGTGGAACTTATAAGCTGTTAAGCCTTTCTAACAAACGATAAGCACATGGTAATATTACTGCAGTATGTACATTACGAAAAATATTCAAAACATAAAATTTTGAATTGCAAAAAATTCTGACGTGGTACAGGAAAACAGATTTCAGTTTTGCAATCAATGTGAAAATGTATGTTTCAGTATGATTCAGTAATGCTCATTCATTTCAAAAAAACAAAATCCTTGCAGAACAGTGTTATCAAGAAATATTGAAAAATAACATGCCACCATTGCAACATTATGTTCATGGATAATAGCTATGTAGCATATTTTAATATACTCCTCATTTCTGTATATGATTCATGGAAGTATTTACATAAATTATTCCTCATTGTCAATGCCATCAGTTTGTCAACTGCCAAGATGGCGACTAGCCAATCAATGAATTGATTGGTTCAAGCATCTCATGGGAATTAGCAGACATGACTAAGCAAATAAAGCAGCAAGGAATGTGAACTATTTGTGGCCTCGTATCAAAGACTGACATAATGCCATCCGGTTGAAATGGGGACTTTAACTCACTGTGCATATGTTGGAGTTTGAAAGTAACCACATATTTTAAATTTCAAAATAAATTTCTTTTATCCATTTTTGAATGGAACTATATTTTCCATTAAATTCAACGCAAGAAGATTGATAGGAACACATTCAAGTACCCATTTTGACCAGATGGCATTATGTCCATCTTTCGATACTAGAGGCCTTATTTGCTTAGTACATGTTAAATCAATAACCATCTTATTCTTCAATTGTGTATGGCTGTTTGTTTCTATAGTTATTCTAACAAGTGCTTATTTTGTGAAACACCAGGATGGGGAAATACAGAACTTATACAGCAGGTTTTAAACTAAGAATCAGTGCATTCCAGAACAGAATAGTAATCAAGCTGCAGAAAGGGAGATGGTCAAATTATGCACTTGTTCTGTAGTTTGATACTTGATATATTGACTCCAGTTGAAAAGTATGCACAATTCCACAGTATTATAAATGCTTTTCTAAACAACAGGCAAGTCTTAATTCAATAAATCTAAAGTCACATTTTTCTTTTCCTTTTTTTTTTTAATTTACCGAAGTAGGTGTTTGCACTACAGTATCAGAGCCACTTTTGTTTCCCCTCCTTCCTCTGTTTCTTGTCAACTACGAACAGCATATGTGGTCATTCTTAAATAAACTCAGACTTGCTCTTACTCCTGTTACTGTATACTAATTGCTGAAACAATTTATTCTTTGCATAATGGTTGCACTTGTATGATGGTCGCACAATGTATTTTTTTTTATGAAGAAAGCATAAAAAGTGCAATGATTATACAATGAAATACAGTATATTACTTACAGTTTAATCAACAATAGGATTTGAAATAACAAGCTAACTTGCTTATTTATACTATTTATTCCCTTACTAGTTGTTTGCCTATTTTAATTTACAGTCCCAATATACTCAACTCCTGATTTTTGGTGTAATGATGATCCAGTATAGAAAGTAATAAAAACATGTTTGTATTCTGAGAAGATTGTGAACCTGGGAACTTACCTCCCATATTCGCACAGTTTTGTCCAGACTTGAAGATGCCAGGAAGTTCCCTCCAGGAGAGAAACAGACGGAACAGATTGCTGAATTATGGCCCTCTAACTTGAGGTAAGGAACAATTTCACATGGTGTTAAGTCGATGTGTTTGACGTATTGTCCCAAAAATACATGCCACAGTTTCACTGTGTGATCGTTACCACATGTTGCCAGTAGATAGCAGTGCCTCTGTCTTTCATCACTTTCTGCAAACACCACAAGTTGTTCAATAATGATTGGAAGTTTTTTGAACAAATGAGATTACACATTAGTTGATGGTAAGTTTTAGTGGAAGTCCCTAACAGGTGCCAGGTTGGGTCGCACAGGCATCCCCCTCTCCCTGCCAGAGTTAGTGTTCTGTGGGTCTGATGGGTGTTGCACAGATGTCCCCCCTTGACAGAGGACAGCAGGTGACCAAATACCACCTAGCACCAAGAACAGCAGTTACCATGTAGAAGCATCCATGCTATCTGTTCAACACGTCAACACCACTCGCCTGAAAGCATCCCTGAAAGTATGTAAGGAAATGGAATGAAAGGGAATGATCGAAAGGAAACCATGATATGAAACAATGCACTCCAGCATTCAACTGACATGGGGAAACCACACAAAAACCCATGTCAGAGTGTGCGGTCATGGGGATCAAACCTGCAACTTCCTGTGGGCGACAGACATTACTGCCTGATCCATCCTGCTTGGGTGGTCACCACTGTTAGTGTGAGTGAGGTTTAAGGGTCCATCGACAACAGAATCATTTGGGCTCAAAGCACTGTTAGACGATGGGTCTGTCGGTGTCAGAAGCTGAAGGGCAAACATTATTGGTTGATGAAAAGAGGAATGACAGGCCAACAACTACAGTGACTTCAACATTCAGCAGGTTGGTGAGATCACTCGTTAAGACCACCAGTTAACAACATATAAATCGCCTTATGCTCTCCATTGTACATGACATCACACTAATGCTAAGGAAGATAAAATTCAAAATTGTGCGACTGGCAGTGAAAGTTATGGTGACAATGTTTTGGATGAGCAGGATATCATTCTGGTTGAATTTTTGACTCAGAAGTGCACAGTAATTCTGCCCAATACATTAACATCCTCAAGAAGCTTAGAGCACACCTTTGATGATTTTGCCCATCAACAGTTATGACAGATGTTCTTCTTTTGCATGACAATGCAAGACCACAGACCAGTCTTTGCACCACTCAAAAAATTGGAGGGAAGTCTTGCCCCATCCACAATACAGACCTATCCTAACTTCATCAGATACCCTTCTAATCAGACCACTAAAGGAAGCTCATTGGGCATTCACTTTAAAGGTGAGGAGACCTTGAAAACGTCTGTGCACCAATGGCTGAGGAAGAAAGACTGATTTTTACTGCACTTGAATACATGCCCTTATTTCTAGATGGACCAAAACAGTGGAAAAAGATGAGAGATTACATTGAAAAATGATAAATTATGCCTGAACGTTATGGCTATTGTGCTATGTAATTTTCACCCAATTTTGCTGAAAATTATGAGATTAAAAAAATTGGATGCATTACTTTCTGACTAATCCTCATATTTTTTACTTTGGATGTCTTCCATTCGGACACCCAGGTTTATAATTGATTGTAAATACACAGGAAAAAATAAATACACTGTTTTTTAATATTCATTAAGTAGAAACTTATAGTGAGCATTACTAATATATGCACTGAAACGCAAGAGTATATCAATTATCAAATTGTGCACAGAACACAATATTTTCAGATTTGACAATATCAGCAAACTTCAGGTGTAAGTATACGGACATCCCACTTTAATCCTTCTTGGTGAACCTTTTTATGAATGAGCTTAAAATTCAAGTCACTAAAAGCTTACCACAGATCTTCAAAACAAATACCAATATGTGGATAATGTGTTTCCCACTATCCCCAAAAGATTTTTATAAGGTTATTAAAATTGTTGAACTTGCAAGAACAATCTAGTTATTTAATAATGAAAGAGAACAAGGATACTGCCATTCTGGCAGTTTGTCACAATAGCTCAGTGGTTAGAGCGTCCGCCCGGCAAGCGGAAGGTCTGTGGTTCAAATCCCAGTTGTGGCATTGAATTTTTAAGTTCCAGTTCTACCTCTTAAGGATACTTGTGTTTTTTAGGTATCAAAAGAATCGGAGAACAGCAACACTTAACATTGGCATCTATAGAAAATTAACTCATACACACAAGTACATAAAAGCAATAGTTTTAACTCCACATCACATAAAATGGCAGTTTCAACAACTTAACTTACCATCTTAAAATAAATCCTCATGAAACTGGAAGATTATAAGGAGTATGAGCACAACCTAGCCTGAGCAGCTACCAACAATTACAGAGAAGAAAAGCTTATCGTATTTACTCAAAAATGAAATCCCCTCAATTGTAAGACCTTCCAAGTTAAGCGGATGAATTTTAGAAAAAAATATATGTATGCAAATGTTAGATATGTTAATTTGAAACAGGCTGTAATTCCTAGTAAAACAGCTCTTCAGTATTTCTTTGGTGCTGTACCTTATATACAGATGGTTGGCAAGAACAAGTTTTATTTTTCACTTGTTTGCAAAGAAAAGAGTGGGGAATTAGACAATGACCTTCCATCATTTGTAGCTTCAACCCTTCTACCTACTTTGTTCTTACTAGTAAAACAAGATCTTTGATTAAAACAGCAGTAACTTCATTGAAACAAGTTTCTCTTGTACACCCATGGACAAAAAAAGTAAATTATGTGTGGAACGCATACATACATTCACAAGTGCTTACATACATACAAACATGCATACATGACAGGTAGACCGACAATCAGGCATACTTAATTGTTGGAAACTGCAAGTTATTTGGTACTCGTGGAGTTGTTCTCTGCCGTTAAGATAACCTAGTGTTCCAGACATGATTCATTTTTTTTGTCCACGGGTGTACCTGTCTGTGTTAGCAGTGACATGAATTCTGGAAAAAGTTTCACAATAAGTTTTAAGCTAAATATTTTGGAAAAAAAATGATGTATGAACAGCAGGTTGAGAATATTTGGTACAACGAAGCATGATTCGTTACTGGAGAAATAAGGGAGATAAACTGAAAGCCATGAAAAACGGAACTCAATCTTTTCATGGCCCTAAGATGCAGTGATGGAGTGGATGGAAGAGAATAAAGGAGAGTGCTGTAAAATGATGCAAATGGTAGGGCACAAAGTAGCAAAGCAGTATGTGGGTATCAATAATAGTTTTTAATAAAACATGGATATTAAATTCATACTTCAGTAATACATTTCTTATTTTCATTTTCTGAAATGCTCATTCGTACAACCCTCACAATTTTTCAGTTATAACTCCGTTAAAAAAAGGGGCTCTTAATTTTGAGTAAATACAGTAGAAAAAAGTCTATTAATATGCTCCACTGTTTTAAACACTTATTTTCATCAGTTTTATACTTAAACGTTATATTCATATGATTTTCTTTGCCCTCTATTTTTTATCAGTATATACAGAAATTAGACTTACTATGAAAAATCAAAGAATAAAAGATGGGAACTACCAAACATTCAAACAGTAATTCCTGAGTATCCTCGAAAAACAGCAGTTGCAACCTTCAGGTTGATTACAGGACATGATTGTCTGGCAAAACATTTAAACAGAATTGGGAATTCTTCACCACTCTGTCCTCTATGTGATCTGCAAGAGGAAATGGATCGAGACCACCTTCAAATATGCCCGGCCACTTCTAGTATCCCATCCATCAGTGAAAAATATTGGAGAGCAAGAGGATTAATGACTTCATTGTCAGAAACCCAGCATTAGCTAACAACAACAACAACGACGACGACAACAACAACAACATTTACTTTTCTAAACTGTTGCAGAAATAGCTAAACTACACATTAAGCTAGAAAAGGAACAAGCATTATTGTCAAATGATAAAGAACTGGATACTTAAACCTAAAAATATTCATGCACTATCATACATCCAAATATGCACAATGAAGGGCAAAACATGCTTTATCAGAATTCCACATGTACTGCAATGTATTTTATATTTTTTGAAACAATGAACAACAAGTGTTTCCAAATTATGCTCACTTAAACTTATATGTTTATTAGAACATTCTTAAAAGCTGAAAATGATATTTCTACTTCACATGAAGATACAGGTGCATATTTAACAAAAGAAATATGATTGAGGGTAATATAAAGTTCAATGTCTTTTGCATTTGCCCCCACAAAATACAGGGATGGGCATATGTAGGTATACAATTGTATGATTAGTAAATCTGATCAATTAAGATGAGTAATTTTGAATTGTATGGCTATTTATTTCATTATGTTTTACAGCTTTGTTCAGTTTGTCTTTTGTCCATTTGTTTGTCTTTTTTATTTGTTGTTTTCAATTTTTTATCATAATGGCGGGTAATTAACTAAAGATCAACAGATCTGGATTTTGGAACATTACTAAAAGACAGCAAATTGCGAACAGGTTTGAGAGACATGGCATGAAGAATTTGAAACACCGCCTCTATCCAGGCTCTCAATTTACAGGCTACACAGCAAATTTCATCAGACAGGATCTGTCAGTAATGCACCAAAAAGTGGTCGACCAGTCACTGTTCCAATGAAACTGAAATGCTAATTGCTCAGATGTTTGTCCAAAGTCCACAAAAATCAAAGAAAAGAGCAGCCATGTAACTGAACACCTCATGCAGATCTTTCAGTCACATGATGTTACATTCAAAATTGAAAATGTATCAACCCAAATTGATACATGGTTTAGTTGAGGATGATCCACATCATCGATTACAGTTCTGTGAAGGTATTTTGAATGAAGAATATGGTGTTGGAATTGTTCGAAGAATTGTGTGGTCCGACGAGGCACACTTTAAACTGTCAGGTGCTGTAACTAGACATAACTATATCTTTTAATTAATTGGTAACATGATGTGAATCTAAATTATAAGAAAACTGAGTCAAGACTAATTACATGTAAGTGATGTTAAGTGTTTCAATCCTACTCAGTTTTCATTATAATTTAGACATAACTTTGTCTACTACTCTACAGAAAACCCCCACTTAACAATTGAGGAACAGCTGAATCAGCCCGGCATTAACAGTGTGGGCAGGTCTGGCATGTAAAGGAATCATTGGATCTATCTTTTTGAGGACGAGTTTAAACCAAACGTGCACATCAACATCTTAAGGATTGAGATACTACAAGTGTGAATTCAACAAGGTGATGATGACTTCTATTTCCAACAAGATGGGCTCCTGCTCACTATACACTAGGTGTGCGATGCCTTCTAGATGAATTTCAAAACAGGTGGATAGGACGATGAGGATTAACTGACTAGCCGCCAAGATACCCAGGTCTCACTCCTATGGACTTCTTTTTTTGGAGTTTTGTTAAAGATAAGGTATTTGCAAGAATACCCCATTCTGCTGATGAAATGATTCAGTGCATGAGAGAGGCATGCCAAGAAATTGATGAAGATGAATTGTGTACAAGAGTATGTTTGAGTGTGACATATAGACCACAGAGTGTGTAAATGTTGTTGTTGTTTTCTAGTGCCTTGCATCTGGCAATGAAGCCATTAGCATTCGTGCTTTCCAATACTTTTGAACTCTAGTTTCTTCTGATCTTAATGCTTCACAGATCTTCAAGTGTTCTTCATTCATTTCAACTGGATCGTTACACAGGACACATATTGGTGAGGCTGAGATACCTATTCTGTAGAGATGACTTGCCAAGCAGTCATGATTTGTCAATAGTCGGAAGGCTGCAACAGCTGTTTTCCTTGGTCTCTGGGGGATTATATCTGGATTGGAAAGTAGTGTAATCCATTTTTTATCTTTGGCATTTGTTTCTATTTCTTGTAGGTATGAATGACAAAAATTTTTAATGATCAAGCGTTTTATTGAGGAATATGAGAAATTGAATTTAGACTTTTGTTTTATTGTTGTACCTTTCTTTGCAAGTGAGTCTGCAGCTTCGTTCCCCATGACTCCACAGTGTGCTGGAATCCATTGGAGATGAACAGTCTTATTAACTTTTTGGAGTTGTGTTAACATTTTGTAGCATTCTCTAATTTTTGTTGACTTCTTTGTAGTATTTGAACATATTCCCTGAATTGCAGCTTTAGAATCTGAAAGAATTACTGCCTTGTTAAATTTATTTAAGGGAAGATTTAATAATTGTCGGAGAGCAATGTATATAGCCTCTATTTCTCCATCATAATTTGTTGTGTCTCTGCCAACAGAATGATAAAAGGAAAAATGTGAACATGTAACTCCAGCTCCAGTAAGGTTTTCCTTCGAGGATCCATCAGTATATATGTACAGCCATTCTTCTGTGGGATACCTAGTATTGATTGTTTCCAGAGCTAGAAGTTTTTGTATTTCTTTTGGTGTGTCTGATTTACTTATTTCCTCTATTAATTCCAAATTGAAGGTAGGTTGCAATAATTCCAATGGATTTTCTCTTATAAGTAGATTTTCTCTGGTGTTAGGAATGTTCAATTTGGATTTAATCTGTGTTACCTTTTCTAGGAAACTACTATGAGTTTTAAGGATTGAAGGGGGGAGGTTCTCTTCTGTCCATTTAGAGTTTGGCAGTCGTAACATTTTCTCGTGCTGGAGCAATGCTTGTTCTTCTATTTTTGTTGTTATTGATGGGGTCCGTGTTAAGGCAAGCATGGCATCAATAGGCGTGGATTTAACTGCTCCAGTGATTAGGCGAAGAGCCTGATTTTGTATTTGTTCAAGTTTATTGATGTTAGCATTTGCTGCTGTTATTAAAACTTCAGAACAGTACAAGAGGTTTGGTTTAATATACATTTTGTATGTTGTGTTAAGGACTCTCCTTGAGCAGCCCCATTTAGCACCAGCTAACCTTTTCAGGATTTGCAATTTCTTTTCAACCTTTTCTGAGATGTTTGTTATATGTTTTTTCCAACTTAGCTTTCTGTCGAAAGTGATGCCTAAGTATTTGGTATCATCAACTGCTTTGAGTGGTTTACCATTATAATTTATGCTAATATTAACTGGTTTGTATTTTAGTGTAAATAATTCATAATTTGTTTTTTCCACATTGATAGTCATGAGGTTTTTGGAGCTCCATTCATGTACTTTGTTTAGGGCTGTTTCTATTCTGTCTTTAATTAATTCAGGTTTTTTTGAAGAGCCTGAAGTCCAAATGACTACATCGTCAGCAAATAAGGCAATTTTGGTTTCTAAAGTTTTTATTATTGACGGAAGGTCATTTATATATATGTTAAAGAGTGTTGTGCTCAGAACAGCACCTTGTGGAAGTCCTCGGTGTGTTTGTTTATATTTGGAAATGTATGTATTATATTTTGTGGCACAAAATCTTTGTGAAATAAACTGAGTTATCCACTTAAGCATGTTACTTTTCACACCTATTGATTGCAACTTCTCAACTAATTTATTTCTCCAGACTGAGTCATATGCTGATTTAAAATCAATGAATACTGCCAAGGTATCCTCCTTTCTATTGAAAGCTTCCTTGATGTCTTGGCTTAGTAGGAGTACATTTTCACTTGTACTATGATTCTGTCTGAAGCCGGTCTGTGAATATTAATTAAGCTGTAATATTCTAGGAACCAGTTAAGTCTAGATGCCACCATTCTTTCCATCACTTTTGCAATAACACTGGTCAAAGATATTGGTCTGAAACTATTAATATTGTTTGAGGGTTTGTTTTTCTTTAAAATAGGGATGATAATGGCTTTTTTCCAGTCGGAAGGTACAGTCATTCTCCAACACGTGTTATACAGTTTAAGTAGGATTTCTTTTCCTTTCCTGCCAAGGTGTTTAATAAACTCTGGGTGGATCTTGTCAGGTCCAGGAGATTTTTTGTTCTGTAATTGTTCTATTGCTAAATCCAGTTCTGTTTCATTAAAATCCTGAATAAAAATATCATTTCGTATACCTTTTGGCTTACTAGTTTCTCTGATAGTTTTTTGGATAGCCTTATCTTGTTTTTTATATGCTTGGGGTATTCTTTGTGACTGAGCATAAAACTTGTTAAGGGATTCTGCTATTTCCCTATCTGTAGTTAAGCTTTTGTTATTATATTTTAATGGTTCAGTTGTATTTTTTGATAATTTTGTTTTATTAAGGAATTTGTATATTTTATTTCCATCTTTCCTATAGACCATATGTTCTACAAAATTTGTGAAACTGGCCCTTTTTGCTGTAATTAATTCTTTCTTAAAAATGGCTGCTTTTCTTCTCCAGTTTTGTACATCTTCTGGACACTTGGTTCTTTCGGCTTTGACTCTTGCTATATTTCTTTCGTGTTTTAACTTAGATAAAGATGGAGACCAAAAGTAGCTATATTTCTTTAACTTTCCTTTGGGGATATGTGTTTTGGCTGCTGTCAATAATATTTCACAATTTTTTTTATTCATTTCATCTGTTGACTTGAACTCTGATTCTAACAGTATATTACACTTCCCTTCTATCTCATTTTGGAAACTGGACCAATCTGCTTTTTTAAAATTCCAAGAAGTTTTAACTTTTGGTTTGTTACTTTTATTTATTAGACCTCTTATGAAGTTTATGGTGATTCTGTGGCCTGAACCTGGGTCTTCTATTATTTCTCTTTTTGTATTGTCAATTATGTCAGATGACACCATCAGAAGGTCAGGATTTGTACCCGAACCATTATAATGAAGGTAAGTGGGTGGATCATTTGGATTAAATATTAATTCCATTGTTGACGAGTATAATAGGTCTTCTATGACTCTTCCTGCTGAATTTATATCTCTGTAGCCCCACCTAGGGGAGTGTGCATTAAAATCACCTATTAAAATACTTTTGGGTTCTATGGGAATAGAATTTAGATCTAGTGTATTGTCTGGAGGATTGTAGATACTGTAAATTCTATAGTGGTAGTTACTTTTCCATACTTCAATTTTAACTATTTCTGATTTATCTTGTTCTTCCATTGTTTTTTGGATTTGGATAGTAGCTTTCATATTTCTTTTAATTCCTGTAAGAATACCACTTGCTATTTGACGAGCCTTTGGAAGTATATGTGTAGTGTACTGATCCATTTCAAAGTATATTTCCTGTTCTTGTGATATATTGGCTTCTTGTACTGTGAAGACAAGTGAAGTGTGTAAATGTTGAAGGCAAACAATTTGAACATTTACATTAGTAACAGTAATACTTCAATGCTGGTATTTTTTGTTAGTATGTTTGTATTGCAGTGATTTTCTTTGAATATATATAATGTGTTAATACTGTATACTTATATATGCCCCACCGTGTATATCTTTTACTGTTTTCATGAATTTCAGATCAGGATATGAAGTAAGTGGGTACTTCAACAATTGCTTCTAATTTTGTTATTGTGGCAGGCAATTTACTGAAGTTGGATTTTATGTACACTAGGTACAACTCTTGTTATTAAACACTATTTGTGCATGTTTAATGCAAGCTGCATCATGGAGTGCAAAAATGTCTACAACCTAAAACTGGAGAGTATTCAAATTAACGAAAAATTAAAACTGACCATTAAACTGCTATGTAAATCCACTCTTTAAACTATATGTTTGCAGAGTGATATGATCCCTCACTGATTTAACTGCCAATAAACTGTCTCAGTAAAACACTACAGCATTTAACTAGGTACACCATCTAGGCTGCAGTGGTAAAGCTAGTTATGGTAGCGTAATTCTATATGTGGCTATACGTGCAGTGGCTTTTTAAAATACCTATATACGAACGTATAATGTGAACAGATTATGTCAGTGCATGATTTAATTAATTTAATTATGAACACAATCAGAGTTTAGAAATCATATTATGCATCTCTTTACCTTCTTTGTGGAGGATATCAATGTATTTAAATTGTCGTGCTTAAACATATTTTTTCACCCACTCAGTTCAGCACATGTGGAAGACATGTCACATGCCTCAGGTTTGGACAAAATATCTTAATAGATTTTCCAGCCTTGATCATGTATAATGCAGCATCACTAAGAAACAGCGAGCCTTTCTTTGTTTAAATCTGTTGCCAACAGAACTCCTAAAATTTGAATAAAATTGCCTAAATATTGCTACACTTAAAACTGGATGTTTACAGATTTATGAAAAAGTTTTAAATTAATGCTACTCCCACATTGCTTCATCAAACAAGTTTGCAATTTTAAAGATGCCCACTGTTCTCATGGGAACATAGACTCAAAACTAATTAATAGAAAAAAAAGTAAAGGTCATGTGATGTGAGGAAGAAAGATGCTATATGAATTGTAAGGGTCACTACTGGACTAAACTTTGTGAGTGATGGACATGTAATGTGAAAGAAGAACATGGTAAAAGTTTGAATACGGTGGGATCGGATAAGTTAAAAATAAGTTTCTTAGTAAACAGCCAGAAAAGTTTGAACACACAGAGTCCATATTATGTATTGTGTAGTCAGGACTGAACAGTGGAGATAAACTTATAAGAAGATTAGAGTGTAAATATATTCAAATAAAAAAGGAAAATTTTATCAATACCACGTCCTGAGAGAAGAAGAGAGTGAGAGGCAGAGCTATTATCCACCAACGCATTCCCTATACAGCAGATCCATTAAATCCCATGGTTCAGGTGTTCCATACCAAATTGTAGAGTGGTTCACCTTTTGCAAAACTTTCTTCTTTTTCCACGATGCTACAGCCTGATGTCATGCCTTAGCCTCCAGTATCAAACCTCTCCACTTATCCAGTACTATTCTCCTCCAATTCCTCACTCTTAATATATCCTTCACATCTTTATCCACTTCATCAATCCATCTATTCTTGGATCTTCCAACCAATCTCTCCCCACCAACTTTGTTATAGAAAATTTTAAGTGGGATCTGTTCCTTTGCCATTTGGTGAACATGTTCAGCCCAAAACTGCTGCTCAAAAAAACTTGCAAAGCTTTGCTACTCACAAAATGGGGTTGGTCTGGTCCATCCTCAGTTTCACAATAAAATTAAAATTAGCAACATATTGGTCAATGAGTCCACAGTTTCATCCATACAAGGCCATATTTTTGAATTCCCTAAGTAATTTTTGAATTTCATCCAAAATCTATTTCAGATGAAAATTAAATGCTATTTATAAATAACTAAACAGCTTTTGTCAAATGGATATTATACACTTGCAATGAATGTTAATGAAAATCTTTTGTTCTTATAGATGGAAAAAACTGGCTTTAATGAGTGACATATTCATTCACATATCTACGTATATGACCTTTCAAGATAATCTTTTGTAATGTTGTTGGATCTGGAATACTATTGTTAGTGTATTTCTCCAAAAAAAAAATGCTTCAACACAGAATATGAAAGCTTTTTGACTGATACATTAGCTCCTGCCATGGCACTACATAAATCTGTAAAAAATTGTTTTAGAGCTGATTTGTTTGGAGTTGTGCTAATAAAAGATTGAACAGTTGATGGATTTGGTAATTGTTGTTTCATATTTGTAATGTGTGAAGCTGATATTACATGCTGTGAAACTTGAAACTTTTTTGAACACTAAACCTGTGATTTAAATATTAAAATATTGCAGATCTGTATGGTACAAGTAAAGGGGCTTGATGTTTAGTTTAAGGCATTAAGAATGTTTGTTTAAACCTAAATAAAAGAAAGGTAAAATTAAGCACTTAATGCTTTTGTTACTTCTTCTTTGATTCAGCTGCCTTATTAGGCCAAGACTGTTCCAGTGATCCACCCCCATCCAATTTTATCCAGCGCTACTCTTTTGCAGTGGCTTATATTGATTGCCTTCAGTTCTCTTTCCACATCATTGAACCATCTAATGGGTAGTCTTTCAACTTTTCTGGTTGCATATAATAGATCAGTAAGAATGACCTTTTTACACGCATTATTATCCTCCATCCTATACAGATGCCGTAGCTATCTCCTCTATTAGACTTAATTACTTTAATTATGTACATTTGGCTCTTTATACAAATTATATAATTCACTTATTAAGATTAAAAGGAGAAGCATTATATATAGTGATGTCCTGATCATTGTGAAGGTTTTTAGTTGCTTTTATATATTCAGGTAGACAATCACTTACTTGTAGTTGTAGATAAACAGGAGCGCTTTCGTGGAGGTTATGTCCACATCCTCAGCCAGTAGCAACAACAACACGAAAGCGCTCCTGTTTATCTACAACTACAAGTAAGTGATTGTCTACCTGAATATATAAAAGCAACTAAAAACCTTCACAATATATAATTCACTATTATATCTAATATGGCAAATTCCATTTTTGTAAATCATTGTACTAGCTAGTTCGTCTACAGTTTATCTGGCTGGGTTTCTTCATTTTGAGATTCTCAACATCACTGTTTTACAGTATGAGGTCGTCAGCCTCATGACAAACCCCCAACCTGGAGGACCAGGTAATTGCTTTTGTTACAGCAGTCACAATACACAACACCATCTGTCCTGAAGTATTCCATCCTCTGAATCCACTTATGCACATGAACTTTTCACAGGTGCCATAACAACACTTAATAGTATTTTACAAACGTACATCAATCTGGGGTATTCAAGCAGTAAGCATTCCTTTAGCCTTTTTCTTTGAAGGAAGCTCGCCGGGGTGGAGGGGGCTGTGGGTAAATCCAGTGTAACAAGGAAAAACAAAGGGGATGGTAGGAAGTCCCAAAGACATTAAGGTCATTGTCAGGTAGCATATCAGGAAGTTATAATAACTTACCTCTCATCTTTTCTCACCAGTCAAGTGGCACGGCAATCCTAGATTGGCACATGCATAAAATGCACAGTAAGATGACATTACGTGCTAAAACCATAAAATGAAGGTTTATATGCACTAAAAAGTCTAAATATGTTACAGTGGAACTTGAATAATTTGAAGGTGAAGGTATACGAGAAAAATTCAAAATATCCAAAAATTTGAATCACAAAAGTTATGTCTAAAAATTAACATTTAACAATGCATGCACACCCCCCCCCCCCCCTCACACACACATGCATTACAATTATCTGGTTGTCTCACTCTTCTTCAATTCTTTCCATTTTCACTTGAGGCACTGCATGAAACTTTCTCCCTATTCTTCAGATAAGCTGACAAAGTGTTTGGCGGTGAGACAGAATATTGTAAGACCCCAAAAGGAAATCATTTATGTAAATATTTATTGCAAATGTAATTTATTTTTGGTGTTGATACGAATTAGTTGAATAACATAAACGTGTTGCTATTGTTCATTGTTACAAAAAATTAAGTTTGTTTAAAAACGTCATAAATGTTAAGTTTCACATTTAAATTTAATATGTATAAATAAAAGAATTATATATATTTAATATTAAAAGCAAAGGGAGAATAGCTAAAGATCGCTTCCCTAGCAATACGGGAACTATTTGATGAACGCATACGCGGATGTATACAACAAAGATAGCATCATGTAAAGTGGCGCTGGAATTGTTAATAGCGTCTGTATGTTTGAGATGTGAAGACGTGTTTCTATAACGCACGTGGATGTGAGTAGAAAAGACTTTAGAAAAGTGGAAAGACTATCAATGAAATATAAATAGGTGCCACGAAAGATAATTCAATTGTAACGACGAAAAAAGTGTTAATAAAGTAATATATTATAGTGAAGTTACATCGAGTGTTTATTCATTCCATCTAGTACCACGCCCGGAGAGAAATAATAGTCTCATTGCTCAATCCGAATCCATATTAATTACAAAAACAGCACCGGCGGTATCTCGTATTCTTTTGTGATTTCAGGTATTTTCTTCAAACTCTTTTCAAATACTTGAATGACGGCGACTTTTTCCGCAAAAGTTAAAGTTTTGTACTGGACACACAGTTCACAGTTACTAAGAGGCATCGTGCCATTGATTTGCAACACACTGAACAGTAGGAGGCTCAAACAACAACTAAAGGCACATGTGTTTTACACAAAAGGATGTGGGAGCAGGTATAGAAGCTCAAGGCCAACAGCTAGGAAAGCTATTCCACCCCCGCAAACATACCCCCCCCCTCCCACCAATGACCTCTTTTGTAGAATCACATGGAAGAATTTATATTAAATTTCCATCTTTAGATTAATTTTCCACTGATATTTCTGAACAAAAAATTCAAATTAAGGAGTGAAGTCTGAATCACACGTACGTTTTTTATATTGCTTTAATACAAAATTCAAGGGACCAAGAAAAATCTTCCGATTAATGATGATGATTATTAACGTTCAAATTATCCAAGTTCCACTGTATATTAAATGACACTAAATCCAAAACACGCATTATGCATGGCTTTTCACCTAAAAGGGCCAAAATATGCAAACATGCACAGAAAAGATACTGTTATTTGGAATCCATAAGAAATGAATATCCATAAAGTTTTCTAACCAAAGTATATGAAAACATGCACTTGCATAGAACTTCGGGCCTTATGATGATACATGAAATGACCATAGAGGAAGGAGATTTGGGAAGGAAGCAAGGTTTAGGATACCTTCCCAGCATTTGCCAAACATGCACATGGAGATGCATCTCTGGAGATGCTGGAAAAAGCCTCAGTCAAGGAGGATGGTCCTGGCAGGATTTGAACTGCAGACCTCTTGTTCATGGGGCCATGCCTTAATTGAAAATTGGCTTACTATCAGGTGGTAGACCATTTGCAACACAGTAACATATAACATATGGGGCATCTACAGTGTACGTACTTGAAAGCTCATGTATAGGGGAGAAGTCACAGCCTTCCACACCCATGTCGTGGGTGTCATCCACAGAGGCAAGACAAATGGCAATGTTGTTCCCAACGGCATCACACCTCTCTGAAGCGTACCACAGCTTCATCACTCCCAACATGCAAGTGGTGAGTAAATAACTGGAGTCTGGTGTAAATGTGACGCAGTGGATGGCTCCTTCATGATGCTGGAAAGTTCTGTAACATATGTCATCTTCAGACAATCTGAGTTACCACAGTGCTTTCTAGGGACAAAATACTGCTTCATTTCAGTCATATGGCCTTTGCAACCACTATCATTTCTGTTTATGCAAGTCTACGAGTTTTTCTTACAACAAAAAATAAAGAAACTGAAGCTATTGACAGTGAAGCAAATTAATTCAACAAATACCGGTTGTTACTATTACTGCTGCTAGCAACAATGAAAGAAACATCCCATAGCTGAAGATCCAAATGACTGATTTGTGAAAATATAGTCCTATTGGATATTACATAATTATAAAATATAAGTGAAATTTTAGTCACTAATATTAATTAGTATTTATTCTTATAAAAGTTTATTCTAATTCAAGTTGAGATGAACATTTGCATAAATAGTTCCTCTACTAATTTTGCTATACATGCAAAGGGAATAGCAAGTCGAATGTTTAAAAATTGGTTGCTATATATACTCTTAAATTCCATTCTCTTTCCAGAACATTGTGAGAAAACATCCAAATAGCAACAACTCTTAAAAAAATTTAATGTTGCATATACATGTCTTTCCTCTCCCTGGCCCTCCTTGGAAGCTGTTGCCTGGGCCCCTAGGGTCACCTTGTTGCCCTCTCCCTGGGTGGTGGAGAAATACGAACTGGTTTGAGAATTTAATGCCATTCTGGCAGTTTGTCACAATAGCTCAGTGGTAGAGCAGCCGCCCGGTAAGAGGAAGGTCTGTGGTTCAAATCCCAGTTGTGGCATTGAATTTTTAAGTTCCAGTTCTACCTCTCAAACTTTGCCCACACACGGCTTGTGTGTTTAAAAACACCAACAGTAACTTTGTTGGCATAAATAAAATAATAATTACCATCTGAAGGTTATTTAATCCTGGGATATAAAGTACTTACAATAGTAAGTCACCATTGCGGTAATTTGTCTCTGATGTGAGACTGCCTTTGTGGTTTGAGAATTTAATGCCATTCTGGCAGTTTGTCACAATAGCTCAGTGGTAGAGCAGCCGCCTGGTAAGCGGAAGGTCTGTGGTTCAAATCCCAGTTGTGGCATTGAATTTTTAAGTTCCAGTTCTACCTCTCAAACTTTGCCCACACACGGCTTGTGTTTAAAAACACCAACAGTAAGTTTGTTGGCATAAATAAATAATAATTACTTGTTTAGAAGGTTTACTGCTTTACCCACTACATATGCGGTAAGCTAAACCTTCAGTTACATATTTTAGTACCATTTCTTAGATTTCAGACTATTGTCGCAGTTGTGTTTGTGCCAGTAAAATTGTCAAACAAGAAGTTAACATGACAATGGAAATTTAATTAGATCTGTTAAAGAGACCGGACAATAGGGAAGATATTAATACATAATAAACTTTAGGATTATATTATACTTTTTTGTTTCCTATACTGTGCATTTATGTAATTTGCAGTATTGAGTTGTAAATAACAGACCCCTTATTCTGTAAAATTAGACACTTCGATAACTTCGACACCTACTCAGTCCACATTAAGTCAAGTTGTCAGGATTCTACTGGATTTATCAAAATCTTTACAGCCATTTTTGAAAAAATAAGTATTTTACATGTAAAGGGAAGCTTTTGGTGAGGGAGGACTTCCTTAAAAATCTTTGTCACACATGTACATATAACTTTTTTCTAGAAGTGTTTCTTTTTATTTTATTCAGAGGACATCAAAACATATTTCTGATGACATCTCAATATCACACTTTCTCTGGTTACCATAGCCAAGTAGTGAAGAAAGTAAAAATATGCATACCTTATTCACTGTATTTTGTATACCACTGTCAGATCAAAATATCAGATAAAATCAGGATTTAGACATGAGATTATCTGATTTATTAGCGAGATAGCATGTCACATACCTGACTAGAGTTCTGTGCACCAGATCCCAGATACAAACTGCCCCATCATCTCCAGCTGTAACTAACAGTGTCGAGTCTGGACTGAAGCGACAGGTTCTTACAGAACTGCCATTTACCTGGTTAAATGTGTGTATTCTCACTCCTGTCTGTAAAACAAACAGTTTGACCATATTATTGCAAAAATTTCTTAGAATGCTCTATGTCTAAGATAAGCATGATGGAGAAAATTTATAACTTTGAAATGCGCTTTTATCGCTCAGCTCTGAACTTTTGTATTCCCACAAAAACATGAATAATATTGCAAGTGTTTGGTGGAGTAATTATTGTGGCAGCGGGTGCAATGCACAACAAAGGATGGCTGGGGCTAAGCTACTTCACACCACATATCAGGCCAGCAAGCAAACAGAGGCGTTCGAGGTCAGGCTACCTCACGCAACTGTGTATATGCAACTAACAACAATGAGCGCGGCGCATAACAAAGGATTGCTGGAACCTTTGAGAGACATCCAGCGGCCACCGTCTTTGTGAAAATTGAGAAAGGTCCATGTTACATCATCCTCACTATATTGATATTGAATTTATTGAATACTAGAACTTATACATCTTGGGCTGCCCATGAACTTGAGCCCTAGCCCATCTGTCATTGAACAGCCCTCTGAGATTCTTTACATATAATTTTTGACATGTGCTGTTTATTCTTTAACTACAGTTAATTCAAATATGATTTGAAGCTTTCCTGGCGACGAACATATTCAAAATGTTCTCGGGCTTCGAGAGTGTACATCTCTCCCATCTTCACTCCCGAAACGTTGATGTCTTTTCATCACTACACCTGGCTCGAAGCCCGAGAACATTTTGAATACAGTTAATTAACCTTATTCAAACCTATCTCTTTAACTTTCATCTTTTGATTCACTTATTTTCACCAAATTCTCTTATACTTTCCATTTCCCTAAGTTCATTGCTATTTTAAATTACCCATTCCAGTCTAAGATTTATTTTCCCCCTTATTACTTTCTCTACTGGTAAGTAGGGGAAGTATTGTATTCCACCCAAAAATTCGATGTCGATATTTCACTGGAAATACATGTTTTGAGGCCCCCTGAATCCAAAAAAAGCATTTTTAGAAAAAGGTCTGTGTGTGTGTCTGTGTGTGTGTCAGTCTGTCTGTCAGTCTGTGGACAGCATAAATCAAAAACGAAAAGTTGGTTAAAAACCAAAGTTGGTATTTAAGTTTAATGTCTTTCAAGGATGCGACACGAAGATTTTGAAGAAAATAGCTCCACCCTAAACTACCCTTTACATGGAAAATTTTTCTAAAATTTTGATTTTATTGAAAATAGCTCTAACGATTTTGATTAAAATGTCATAAGTTTGAGATATCTTGAATTTTCTGGCTATAGCCCCTGCAGTCGTATTTACTCTGGACAACTCTTGCATAACTGGTAAACCGTTAGAGATAGACCAAATTATACTATACAAAAAATGTAGATCTTGCCAAAATACACAATTTATGTCTCAATAAATTTTTTTGTTGGGTGAACCATTTCGGAGATATACCTTGTTATGTGTGTGAGTTATGGAAAACTTAGAACTTTCGTGAAATGGATCATCGTTGTTCATTTTTTTATATGTTAAGTGTGCAGAGGCAACAGAATCTCAAAGCTTTAAAACATTTGACTATCACACAAAGCCTGCTGTACTCTTAATATTCCCCTTGCACCTACAAGGAAATAAGCAATAAGATAATTTGTACAAACGTTTATCTTAACTAACACAAAGAAGATATACCTATAAGAGTTTGTAAGAATGGTTAGTACAAGAGTAGAGAAAGTCATGCGAGTGCAACACATCAGATTTTTTTTTCTTATGTTTCATGATCATTTGCTAATAGTTTCCTACACCTCACAGATTCACTTTCTTATCTCTATCTCTAAACGAAATACGACTATCTGTTAGAAGATAAACTAATTAGTGATTGTTAAACTCGATGGTAATGAATTCAAACTGAACAAAATAAACTTAGAAAATATGTAAATATTCACTTAAAAAGCATTTTAGCAACATCTTGCATATGATTAAATTGTAATACATTGTCACACTGTATGTTGTATTGGAAGTGCATTATTATTTAATTTATTATTGTTGTGAGAGGAAGAGAAATATTACCTTATTGGCTTGAAAACAAGCTGTAGTTTTGGCCCGAATTTCATTGGCAAGTAGTCAGGTTGTGGGTTATATTCACTATTTTATCTTTTTTCATATCTTTACTGTTAAAATCTATGCTCATTTGCAACAATACAGCTGGTATTTGACATTGAAGCTGGCGACATTTTATTACATAACAATGCAAACTTTTATCAGATTTTGTCATTAACATTGTGTATATAGTTTCGGAAGCTATCAAATGTGCTAGATGGCAGCAATTTCACAATCAATCTGGTAAATCCCTAATACCTTAGTGTATGATATAGTATTCTATAGCAGTCATGAAGTAAGTTTCTGAAGTTGTCCACATATCAGGCCAATCAATTATACAATTGAACAAGGTTTTGGGAACTGGGAAGGGAAGTAGTGGGTTTTATTACAAATAATGTACTCATTACATTACTGAACACAGAATATTTCTATTACATCAGGGAAAAAGTTATCACTGTTTATGTTTTCTGCTGCATGGCAATCTCGTCCTGTCTTCATCTGCATGCATATGTACTTGCGTAAGCTTATCTGACTAAACTGTTGACCTTATGTGAATAGAATGACTATAGCTGTATTTATAGAACTTTTTTCAAAATAGGAATCAAGAGAGATGTATTACCATATTTTAGGCGAAACAGTTCACTCTGTGTTTGTTGTGATGTGATCAGCCTGATGTCAACACTAAACATTGTGCATAATATAGAAGATTGGTGTTTATTCATAAATTCTTCCAACATTAGTTTGAAGGCCATTCTACTTAATAATGGCAATGAACTGCCATCTGTTCCTGTGGCCCATGCAATTGGTACGAAAGAAATATATGAAAGTATGTCACTTATTATAGAAGTTAAATACAAGGAATGTAACGGGCATATTTGTGGTGATTTAAAAGTTATTGAACTTCTCCTAGGATTACAGAGTGGATTTACAAAATTCTGTTTTTTCCTGTGCCTGTGAGATGGTCGAGCTATTGAACAACATTACATAGGCAAAGAATGGCCCAAGAGAAAAGAATTCGAACCAGGGAAGCAGAATGTAAAACACAAGCCTTTGGTAAAACCTTTAAATGTGTATCTTCCGCCCTTATACATAAAACTGGGGCTTATGAAAAACTTTGTGAAGGGAATGGACAAAACAGGACAAGGTTTCAAATACCTGAAAACTGTTTCCCAGTATAAGTGCAGCCAAGATAAAAAGGAATTTTCATTGGTCAGCAGATAAGACAATTCTTTAGGAATTCATAATTTGATACTAAGCTGAATTCCACTGAACTTGCTGCATGTTTGTCATTTAAAGAAGTGGTGAATGGGTTTCTAGGTAATAAAAAAAGTACAAAATAGTGACACACTTATCAATGATCTTTTAAATAACTACAGAAACTTAGGATGAAGGATATTATTGAAAATGCATTTTCTACATTCACACTTAGACTTCTTTCCTGAAAATTTGGATGCAGTCAGCATTGAGCAAGAGGAATGTTTTCACCATGCTACACTACAAATGGAATCAGATATCAAAGTATATGGGATCCCTCCATTATGAGCGACTATTATTGATTTCTGCAGCAGGAAGATCCATCTTCGCACAAAAGAAAAGCCCACAGAGAAAGCCTCCCAACTGCTACAGATTCTGGAGTCTAAAGGTAACATACTAGTTTCTCATGTAATATTTATTGTTTGCATGTGGTGCTGTATTTTTAAAATGGGAAGTTTCGTTGGGTCTCAAAGCCTTTGAAATCTTTGTGATCTTGGATCGTGGTACCAGGTGGAATGAATGAACACTCGAGGTAACTTCACTATATATCACTTTATTAACACTTTTTTCATCCCTTATTACACTTGTTATAATTGAACTTACTTTCGTTGCACCTATTTGTATTTTCTTAACAGTCTTTCCACTTTTATACAGTCTCTAAGACCCTTATCCAAATTACAAAGGTGGACCAAATAAAATTTAATGACTGTTAATACAACAAAATCAAACTACCAAATCTTTTCACTAAGAAAAAAGCCACTAAAAATAAAACTAAATTTTGAGGGTCAACAATTACCAGAAACAAAGGAAGCAAAGTATTTAGGAGTTACATTTGATACTAAACTTACATGGACCAAACAAATAGAAAATGTAATACAAAGAGCAGAGAGGTGCCTTTCACTGTTAAAACGTCTAACAGGAATGAAGTGGGGATGTTCCAGAGCAACTCTTAACACAACATACAATGTATATATAAAGCCATTATTTACTTACTGCAGCAAAGTTCTTGTAACAGCAAACACAAAAAAGATTCAAATCTTTCAGAACCAAAGTCTGAGATTAATTACAGGTGCTATCAAAACCACACCAATAGCAGCTATGGAAATACTAACCAACCAATGCCCCATTGAATATGAAATAGAAAAAGCGGCTCCCATTCAATACATGGCACAAGAGAAATTTTACACATACACTAAAGACTCAGGAGAGCTTTCTTTCCAAAATTCAAGACATCAAGAAGAATGTATACCTTCCTAATTCAAAGGAAAACTTCATATCTAAAGTCAATCCGACACAAACATTAGACATCACATATTATTTACACCTGACAGAAGAAGTTAAGAAAAGTGATACTCCAACTAGTGTTCTAAAATTATTGGCATTAGAGACAAGCCATACGAGATTTCCAGAACATGAATGGCTCCATATTTATACTGATGGATCAGTGATATCAAACCAAGATGGAGCAGGTGCTGGAGTCACATGTCACCTCTTTTCCTATTACAAATCTTTAAGTTACAGAACTACAAACTTTGATGGAGAAATTGAAGCAATTAAAATGGCCCTAGATCTTTTGTACAGAATTTCACATTTTCAGCAAGCAGTTATTCTCTCAGATTCCAGGGCAGCAATTATAGCAATTACTTCCAAGTTGTCACCAAAAAACCAAACAATTATAGAATGTTGGAAAATCCTTACCCATCTAACAGCACTTCAAAAACACCTAGTCTTCCAATGGATACCAGCTCACTGTGGACTGAGTGGTAATGAGAAAGCTGATTTTCTTGCAAAAAAGGGTACCGGCAATGTGCAGAAATCAATAGTTAATTTACCATTTTATGCAGCTAAAAGATTAGTCAACTCTGAATTCAAAAAAATTATTGAAAAATATTACTATGAAAAATCAAAGAACAAAAGATGGGAACTACCAAACATTCAAACAGTAATTCCTGAGTATCCTCAAAAAACAGCAGTTGCAACCTTCAGGTTGATTACAGGACATGATTGTCTGGCAAAACATTTAAACAGAATTGGGATATATTCTTCACCACTCTGTCCTCTATGTGATCTGCAAGAGGAAATGGATCGAGACCACCTTCAAATATGCCCGGCCACTTCTAATGCCCCATCCATCAGTGAAAAATATTGGAGAGCAAGAGGATTAATGACTTCATTGTCAGAAATCCAGCATTAGCTAACAACAACAACAATAACAACAGACCCTCATCCACGCGCGTTACAGAAACGAGTCTTCACCTATCAAACATACAGACACTATTGACAAAATTGGCGCTTCTTTACATGACGCTCTTTTTTGTACTCATGCGTGTATGAGTCCATTTTATATTTGGTAGTAAGGGGTAGTGATGCGCCTCCTATAGCCTCTCCTACCCAATTCTCATCCTCATCCTGCCCGTGGTGCACCCTGCTTTTAACAGATGAGGCTCTGGGGACCGAATCACAGCGGTATAACTGTTTCATCTAAAATGGAGGAAATGTCATTTACATATGTGCTGGCCTATCACAGCACAACAGCGTCCCTCAGAGGCACATGAGGGGAAGGTCGGTGGATCTAAATACCACCTATTTAGTCCTCCCGGCTAGGTCCGATGGACCCGTTGACCAACGATAGGTGTGGTCCTCCTTACAAAATGGGGGTTTAAGTCGGGTGATGTAACTGCCACATTGTAAAACTGGTGCCCGTTAAGAAAACCGTTACATGAAAGCCACATACATGAATATGAGTCCTAAAGATAAATATTCCGGAGTTAAAACTGTCCCCCAATCGGATCTCCGGGTGGGGACATCTTTAGGCAAATTTCATCACAATTCCAATACTTTAAGAATTCTACAATGGAATGCAGGAGGCATGTCCCAGCCTAAAAAACAAGAGCTAATGAAAATATTAAAAGACCAAGATATAGATGTCTTCACAGTACAAGAAGCCAATGAACGAAGACCACTTGAAGACCTGTGAAGCATTAAGATCAGAAGAAACTACAGCTCAAAAGTATTGGAAAGCACGAATGCTAATGGCTTCATTGCCAGATGCAAGGCACTAGAAAACAACAACAACATATTTTCCTACGTTAAATAGTTCCTGTATTCTTAGGGAAGCGATCTTTATCTATTCTCCCTTCACTTTTGACATTAAATATATATGGTTCTTATACTTATACATATTAAATTTAAACATGAAACTTAACTATTATTTATTTATGCCAACAAACTTACTGTTGGTGTTTTTAAACACACAAGCCGTGTGTGGGCAAAGTTTGAGAGGTAGAACTGGAACTTAAAAATTCTGTGGTTCAAATCCCAGTTGTGGCATTGAATTTTTAAGTTCCAGTTCTACCTCTCATATGAAACTTAACATTTATGACATTTTTAAATAATTCTATTTTTCACAACAATGAAAAAAATAGCAACACGTTTTCGTTACTCAACTAATTCTTATCAACATGAAAAATAAATTACATCTTCAATAAATATTTACATAAATGATTTCCTTTTGAGGTCTAACCATATATTCTGTCTCACATGATAGATGAATAAGAACTTCAAATTTCCTAATTTTATCAAAATTCTGTCAGGAGCATTCAACCAAATGTATAATGTAACAAAATTAGGGAATTCATCAAGACCTACCTCACTAATGAGCAGCGGTTTCAGAATACACAAGATACAGAGATCTGATATTTTTACAGGATGTTATGCATTCTTTCTGAGTCTATTTTGGTTTGGTACAAATTTAATAAAATAAAAAATATATGATTTTCTTAATGAACCTGTAAAATTTAAAAAAAAAAATTGTGACATTTTATTTTTTTTTAAATTATGTACTGCAGAAAACTAAATAGGAAAGATTTCAAATAATCACTGTATTATTTGAATTGTATATTGTAAATATTATGCACATAGGCCCAGTATTATCTGCACTAATATAGCATTAGTGAGATATGGATTGACGACATCCCTTAATAAGATAGGGTATCATAACAAAAGAACCGAGGGTGATGAAAAAAGTACAGATGACAGATTTGAAATCAGCATGGCCAACTTACAATCAATCAGGTACTTTCAAATCAGTTCCTCAAAATTTTTGAACACTTATAGAGTTGTGATATTATTGGTTGGCCTGATATATGGAAACTCTTAATTAAAGATCTTAATGCCCAGGACCTAAGAACTTATGATTGTGAGTAACCATTGAGGTAGGCATTTTGAATGCTAGATTCCCTTATGGTCTACCTGGAAAATGCAAAACTGATGAAGAATTTAAGTCTATATAATTTCATTTTTGTTCTACCTTATTCTGAGGTTTGTTTACTGCATGGAATCAGTTTAATGAGGTTTAAAGTTTCTCCATTGGACAATATTATGAAGTTTTTCATTAGAAAGCTACAGTACAACTAACACTTAACTAGGGGATCCTCTTCCAGATGCCAGTGGACATACAGCTGACAATGGAGACAGATGTCTTTAAAACACGCTCAGAGTCAAAACTTAGTAAGTGAAATGTGTGATCAATCAACTCACAATTTCAAGATGTAAAATACTGTTAAAGTGTTCAAGACAATCAAAGGGGCCACCAACTGTGAAAGCAAATCAGTGATTTGTTTTTTGAATGTGAGAAATGTTATGCTATCAAACATGCATCGCCAATTATGTGAGGTTTATGGGGAAACAATAATGAGTAATAATGCCCAGCCTCACACAGCCATACAAACTCAAGATATGATGCATTATTGGTTGAGAACAATTCAGCCACCCTCCCTAAAGTCCAGATTTGGCACCAAGTGTTTTTCACTTGTTTCTTCATCTGATGGAAAACATTTCAATGACAATGTTGTGAAAAAGCACAGACTTGGTTTTCATCACAGACGGCATCATTCTTTGGCATACAAAAACTGGTTTCTTGTTACGGCAAATGCGTGAATAACAGCAGTGAATATGTGAAGTAGTAGTGTAAGGTGTAAGGAAATGAATGGTATTAAAGTATTTTGAAAATAATGTTATTTTTTAAAAAATTATTGGTATTTACTTTAAAAACATGTCTCATAATTTCACTGTTTATAATCACTTCCAATACCTTAGCATGTGATAATTTAGATTATTGTTTGTGAAGTTTATTCTTACTGTGTAATAGTAATTTATGCAACAAGTGGATAATCCTAATCATCATGGCATGAGTGAATGTTCATTGCACTCCTGAGAGTTGGATACAACACTTTATGCAATCTTAGCATTATAAACTGTGTAGCAGTATTTCCGCCTAACAATGGGTGTCCAGAAATGGAACTTTAGTCTGTCATAATTAAGGAAATATTTCATTAATTATCCATGTTTTTTTAGTAATTTCTTTGAAAATTATATCAAACAAAAGTCCTTGTAGAATTATATTTATGTTCTGAGTTTCATAAAGGTTAATAAATAAACACAGGCACAGTTACACAGGGAAATCTGCAAGTTTCCCGCCAAGAAAACAAAATAATTCATGCGGCCGTTGGTACAATTTTGGCGTGAGGCAATAAAACGTTGGCATTATATTATTGTTGCTGTCTTCCTAAAGTACTGCGAGTCTCTTAACGAACTTGCGAACTGTTGCTAAGATTTAAATGTTTAAAGAGAAGACAAATGAACATCAAAGCCCAATAAGAATAGCCAATCAGGAGAAAAGCGTTGGTGAGAAAGTCGACAGTTCAGTGCTACCAGGTGTAAGGGAAGGTTGTGTCTGCGGGTTGCGGAATAGACGCCACGTTATTAGGAAGTGTTTTGTCAAGTGCCACTGAGTCGCTACACGTCCAGTGATTGTATATTATTTATATAGGTATTGGGATTCATTCGGCACAGCAGGAGATCGTAATATAGTTAACGGGTGGAAGATAGAACTTGCAGAGTTTCCTGTAACCTGAAGTGCCAATAGGGGAAGTGCATCTTGTGTTTTTCTTCCGAGGAACCCCGTATAAAACCCATTCCTGCTCATCACCATCCAACACACCGCTCCTCTCCCAAAGACCAACATCTCTCGTCGAGGCTGACCCTGAGAAATAGGCGCCTCCTCAGCTGCATCGACAAGACGACTTCAAGCCAAGAGGTCGACCAGAAAAGGGGCGAGAATACCGTTACAACTGTAGCAAATAATTCATGACATAATTCAACATCAATAGCTGACATAAGTGAGGGCATGTTCGCATGTTTATAAATGAGAAGTTAGATTCTCTAATGTGTTACCAGCACAACATGATAAACAATTGTAAATTCACATCTTAATTGCTCTATATTTAATAATGTACAGAGATTTCTGCATCTTCACTGCTCAGAGAAAAGCATACCATAAAATGGTTTCATCTTCTTTCTGTAAGACATGGCAACTTGGAATAGCTGTACAGTAGAATCTCGATCACTAGACCTAATGTGGACTAAGAGTGTGTCAAGTTGCTCAAATGTTGTTGTTGTTTTCTAGTGCCTTGCATCTGGCAATGAAGCCATTAGCACTAGTTGCTCAAATGTTAAAATGTTAAATTTTATGGAATGAGGGATCTATTATTCACAATTCATAACATAATATTGCAAATTATGTAAATGCATATTCAGAATTCATAACATAATATTGCAAATTATGTAAACGCATATTCTAGCACAATATAGGAAACATAGAATTGTAGCATCCTAAAACTTATTACGTATTAATATGTTTCTCTTTGTCTCGTCTTTTTAATGCATCCAATTCAATTTCCATTGTCAGGTTAACTTCTCATGCTTCCTTCTCTTTGATATTTTCACTGGCACAAATGCAACTCAATACAACACTAACAGCAAACCTAAAATTTGAGAAATATGGAACTGAAATTATTATTTATTTATGCCAACAAACTTACTGTTGGTGTTTTTAAACACACAAGCCGTGTGTGGGCAAAGTTTTTAAGAGGTAGAACTGGAACTTAAAAATTCAATGCCACAACTGGGATTTGAACCACAGACCTTCCGCTTGCCGGGCGGACGCTCTAACCACTGAGCTATTGTGACAAACTGCCAGAATGGCATTAAATTCTCAAGCCAGTTCGTATTTCTCCTGGTAAACCACAAAGGCAGTCTCACATCAGAAACAATTACCCCAATGGTGACTTACTATTGTAAGTACTTTATATCCCAGGATATAAAGTTTGTCACAATAGCTCAGTGGTTAGAGCGTCCGCCCGGCAAGCGGAAGGTCTGTGGTTCAAATCCCAGTTGTGGCATTGAATTTTTAAGTTCCAGTTCTACCTCTTAAAAACTTTGCCCACACACGGCTTGTGTGTTTAAAAACACCAACAGTAAGTTTGTTGGCATAAATAAATAATAATTACCATGTGAAGGTTATTTAATCCTGGGATATAAAGTACTTACAATAGTAAGTCACCATTGGGGTAATTGTTTCTGATGTGAGACTGCGTTTGTGGTTTACCAGGAGAAATACGAACTGGCTTGAGAATTTAATGCCATTCTGGCAGTTTGTCACAATAGCTCAGTGGTTAGAGCGTCCGCCCGGCAAGTGGAAGGTCTGTGGTTCAAATCCCAGTTGTGGCATTGAATTTTTAAGTTCCAGTTCTACCTCTTAAAAACTTTGCCCACACACGGCTTGTGTGTTTAAAAACATCAACAGTAAGTTTGTTGGCATAAATAAATAATAATTACCATGTGAAGGTTATTTAATCCTGGGATATAAAGTATTTACAATAGTAAGTCACCATTGGGGTAATTGTTTCTGATGTGAGACTGCGTTTGTGGTTTACCAGCAGAAATACGAACTGGCTTGAGAATTTAATGCCATTCTGGCAGTTTGTCACAATAGCTCAGTGGTTAGAGCGTCCGCCCGGCAAGCGGAAGGTCTGTGGTTCAAATCCCAGTTGTGGCATTGAATTTTTAAGTTCCAGTTCTACCTCTTAAAAACTTTGCCCACACACGGCTTGTGTGTTTAAAAACATCAACAGTAAGTTTGTTGGCATAAATAAATAATAATTACCATGTGAAGGTTATTTAATCCTGGGATATAAAGTATTTACAATAGTAAGTCACCATTGGGGTAATTGTTTCTGATGTGAGACTGCGTTTGTGGTTTACCAGCAGAAATACGAACTGGCTTGAGAATTTAATGCCATTCTGGCAGTTTGTCACAATAGCTCAGTGGTTAGAGCGTCCGCCCGGCAAGCGGAAGGTCTGTGGTTCAAATCCCAGTTGTGGCATTGAATTTTTAAGTTCCAGTTCTACCTCTTAAAAATGGAACTGAAAGTTTATCTTAGAATGTATGTACTGGGTAAACCAATAAACCTTAAAAAATTCTAAACAAGTGTCTGAGTCATATGACATTATTAGTAGCAAGCTTTTGATTTCGTAACAATGGTCTGCCAGCTGCTTATGTTCCGACTAGATATAGAAGGTCAATACAGTCAGCCCTTTTGTTACTGTGGGGGAGAATGCGATTGGTTGTATATGTACGGTAATTAAAATTTACTGTTTATGATGCACAGTGGATAATAGAAATTATCACAGTCAAGTTTAATGATAAAAAAAATTATAATATAAAAGTTGTCAAGTTACACAGAAGTATTGAGAAGTATTGTTGAAGTATTGAGAGCCAAGTTATTGGGATTCTGCTATATTATGTAATTGCTATTACTAGCACATATGCCATAATGAGCCAATTGGACATGATATTAAATACAGTCAACAATCTGTTTATAATGATCAATTGCATAAAATAATTTTCATGGAAGTTCTTGCAATATTACTGTACATGCTAACATTCCAACAGTCATTGTTTTTCATTTGTGCATAAACTTACCTGTATGCTCCACAGCATGGTAAGACCGTCTATGGAAGTGGTTGCAAGCATGGTACCTTGTGGTGAGAACCTCACACACGTAATACCATACTTGTGTCCCACCAGTGGGGAGTATGCCTTCTCTACGTAACCCTCTCCTGGATGCCACTCCCATACTCTTGCTGTCTTGTCTCTGCAATGGCAACACAAAATATTCTCTTATGCTAGAAGCACTCTGAGATTTGAAAAGAAAATTGTCTGATCAATGGCAATAAATGAAAGATAAAACAATCCCTTAAAACCTGAAGCCGAGATGCAGATGATTATGAATATGTTCAACACATTTAAGTTAAATTAAAATTGTAATCTCCCTGTTGACAAGTTGAACCACTACAACACAACTGTTCACCTTTTCTTAGTACTCCATAAACAATTAGAATTAAGTACCATATTTCAACCTCTGTTATCAGGTTGTATTATGAGGGACATTTGGAAATGATTTACAATAATAGTTTTTGCACCTTGTTTATTAATAAACATGATTTAATGCATGTGGAATCTCTCAATATATTCCCCACTAAAACAGCACTGCCATCTTTCTGGGAATTTCATTATTGTGTATCGGAACCACTGAACTACACACCTGCTCGTGGACAGCTGCCTGCAATTCCTCATTGTTACCAAAACTTTTACCTTCTAGGGCACCCTTCATGTTGTCAAGCAAAGACTTTTTTCACAGGTAGTGAGACCATGATTCATTAGTTTCTCAAAAAAAATTGGATCTTTGTTCTCCATTTCCAATAGTCGACAACAGTTCAACTCTGCTCTCCTTCTGAGCTGTCCTGTGAAACCTAATGAGCACACCCCTTTTTCATACTGAAATCATAATGAATAATGATAAAGCAGGGTTGTGTGACCTATCTGTTATTCTAGTTCATCAAAGCTTATGCGCCTACCAGTCAATTCTGAACAAGCTCAATGTTCCTCAGAGACTGTCATGTTGACAGACGACAGACTCACATTCTTTCATGTAGATTCCCTTCCACTGGCAAACCCAGCAATCTAGTTGTAAACAGACTTTTGTGCAGGAGCTTCTTGAACCATATCACAGTTAAATGTTTCTGATTATTTGCTGATTTGATTCCCTTCTTCCACAAAAATCATGCAGTCCATCTCTGTCCAGGATAGTCTTTCATTTGTCCATGGCTTTCTCTACTTAACAACAAACAAGTACTGTTCTTTCACTATAGAGTCTCTTCACAACTACCATCTAGGGTCTGTATAGTGTACAGTATCTGTTCATCATCCTACAGAGGATGTACCCATAGATAGAGCAGTACTTTTAAAACAGCACAACTGTAAATCATTTCCAAACATTCCTTGTATATTCAGGTCCATTTTCTCCAAAATGGTATAAACTAAACCATAAAAGTGTTCCAAAATTTGACTCAAAACATTAATTCATTAGAACCTGCATTCACTGTTACAAAGCTTCAAAAAAGTTAATTAATTAGCAGCCTCTTTTTAGTCTTCCTTCTTTTGCGAAGATTTGATAACATATTGTTTCGTGTTGTCTTAACATTGTTTATTGCTTGCATCTAGCAATAAAATTGTCTTTCCACCGTTTTATCTCAGTGGGCAATGTTTTATGACTCTCTGCATGGATTTTTTTCTGCTTGCTCTGCTAAAATAAATTGCAATAAATTCTTATTTGTCTAACTAAATATTTATATGTCCTTAGGTTTACCACAAGTCGCTTAAGCCATATTTAAATGTTATACATTCCAGTGATTGCAAAACATCGCTATTTATATATAAAAGTAAACCCCAGCACAACAGCCCATGAAAGGCCAAGGCTTACCACCCAGCTGCTGAGTCCCGCACCTCTGCCCACTACAGGTGGTGGGGTGCAGTAGTGGAGGGGGGTATGTGATCAGCATCCTGAACCCTCCTGGCCAGTTATGCGGCCTTCTTGACCTGGGGCTGCTACTTCTCCATCAAGTAGCTCCTCAATTACCCTCCCCCCTGCCTGGGACCTAATGAGGCTGAGTACACCCTGTGCCAGTCCTCCCAGTGGGTGAAAAATCCCCATGCTGGTACTTTCCCTTAAAAAAAATAAAAGATAATTGTATTTTTAAAAAATTTACTTACCATCCATGGGTCAATAAAAAATTTACAAAGATTTTTAAAGAATATGGAATAAATTTGGTCCCTCAAAATAAATTTAATATACAAAATTTACTTAATTTTTCTAAAAAAGATAAAATACCAAATTATAAAAAATCTGGCATTTATCAATTTAGCTGTTTAGATTGTGATAAGGTTTATATTGGTAAAACTAAACGTCATTTAGAAACCAGAATAAAAGAACATTTTAGAAATATTAAATATAAACAAACTGATAAATCAGCTGTGGCAGATCATTTTTGGTCATTTAATCATGAAATTAATCCAGAAGTTAAATTATTAAAACAATTAAGTGGTCCTATAGATTTAATGGTTTGAAAAAAAATTTATTTTAAAAAACAGGAACCGTGTTATGAACTTCGAATTACCATCTATAGATTGTAGTTATAAATTTTTGTTTTCAGAGATTGGTAAATAAAAATTGAATATCAGTATTTGTTTTTTGTTTTCAGAAAAAAATGAAAGATTGCAGCTTTGGTAACGAATTTGTTTGTATAGCTTTGAGAATGAGTTGGAGACAACTTGAAACCCTGGGTCAGTTTGTGCAAAAAGAACGTGCAACATTACTAAGATAAGTGAAGTTTTTAGTTTCTAATTTGTTCTTACTTTAGGCTAGCCTTGTTTGCAATTAAGTGAATTACTCAGCTGTCAAGTGTGAGGTTATTTCTCGCTGACTGTTGGGCAGGCTTAGACATAAACATAAAATATGTTTTAGTGAAACTCGAGGAATTAGTTTGAAAATTTCATTATTGTAAAGTTTTCAAGGTAAGTTCAACAAGTATGAGTGACTGTGACAACAATTCTGCATCATCTGACAGTGTTCATTACAATGCCAAGGGGAGGATGAGCTGACATTGGTCATCGAAGTCAGTCAAATGCGCAGCGAGCTACTTCATGTATCGATCTTAGTGCATTGGATTGGAAGGTTGATTAGGATAATCACTTATCAAATCAATTGTAGGTGGTATGAAGTTCTCTGGGTCATCTAGTATTAAATGTAAAAATGTACCACACAAAAAATATAGATCTCTTTAAAACAAACACTTTATTTCAAAAAACATTTTTGTGGCAAACATTTCTGAGATATCCATTATTAATAGTTTGAATTGTTCAACACTTTGTTGTTGTATTTAGGTTCAATCGATTTTCAGTTATTTCTCGCAATTGCATGAAAAGAGAATGGAATTTGAAGACAAGCATATAGCATCCAGTTCATAAACGTTTGACTACCACTGTTCCCTTTGAAACTATAATGAAATGCGTAGCGTAGCTATTCTGCAAAAGTTTATCTTGATTAAAATGAAATAGACAGAAAAATAAATTTAATAAAATAGTTTGCATACCCAGTAAAAGATAATATGGAAAAAAGAAAGTCCTTTAAATGTTACATCTTCCCATCATCACAATAGACCGGTGTTCCTGTGGAAGGTTTGGTTCTGCTTATCATAGTGCTACCCTCTGTTTTTCTGACTAATTGGATGTCAACAGCAGGGATTTCAAATTTCATAATTGATTCTTGATGATAAAGATGTTCTCCCAAATGCTTAGTTCTAATGTCTTCTTTACATGTTTCATTAATTTATCTCCTCTTATCTCTAAATCACAACATAAAACAGAAGAAAGCGTTTAAAAACACTGTCGGATCATTCCAACTTAAGCTATTAGTCCTTTCTGTTTATAATGTTTTAGCATTGATCTGGACATTCTTAGTTCAATTGTGGTTCCATCTGCCACCCCAAAAATGTTAACTAACCTTGTGCCAACAAAAATTAGCATGCATCAAATATACATTACCCTGATCCAGAGGCAAGATAATAATTTGCCCCAAAGTCGCAGCTGGTGATGTCACTTGTATGTGAATGTAGTGTCTGCAGACATTCAATGTTGTCACCGATTGAAGTCATTCTAATCATGGGGCAACGTTATTCAAGTTCCTTCTGGAGGAACTGAAAACATAAAACATTATATGCATTAGCAAATATACATTAAGTGTTTACTGTCCTAGGTAATAGTGGATATTGTGCTCCATCCAAAAATTTACACTAAAGTTTTACCAGAAATACATCTTTTGAGGACCCCTGAATAATTAATAATAAAAAGTAAATATTTTTAGAAAAAGTTCTATTTGTGTCTGTGAACAGAATAACTCCACAACAAAAAGTGCAATAAACACTTGGTTTTTAATTGTCTTAGTGCTGTGAACCAACCAGCTTGTATTTCTGAAGTTGGCTGCAAAGGGCTAGAGGCCTACCACCCAGATTGGTGTAAAGTGCCATGTGTTTTTTATGATGAAGTAGTTACTGCCCAATGTAGTGAAATTGTTTTTAAACCAAGGTGATCTCCATCTATAATATCAACATTTTGGATAACTCCTCAATAGCTTCTAAATATACAAGATCTTTTAAAGAAAACTTTGTTTTTGCACTTTCAGCTTAAAAATGCATTATTAAAACTGCACATAAAATACTATGATCTATATAAAATGAAAGAAACAACATGCATTATTATTCTAGATTTCTTTAATTTAGTAAAACTATCTGCTGTAAAAGAATGAGCTGCAGAAGTATAGTTCAGATACACTTTTCTAGATACTTGCAAATAATGAAGTAAATATTCATTTATTTATGCCAACAAACTTACTGTTGGTGTTTTTAAACACACAAGCTGTGTGTGTTTAAAAACACCAACAGTAAGTTTGTTGGCATAAATAAATAATAATTACCATCTGAAGGTTATTTAATCCTGGGATATAAAGTACTTACAATAGTAAGTCACCATTGGGGTAATTTGTCTCTGATGTGAGACTGCCTTTGTGGTTTACCAGGAGAAATACGAACTGGTTTGAGAATTTAATGCCATTCTGGCAGTTTGTCACAATAGCCTCGTAGTTAGAGCAGCTGCCCGGTAAGCAAAAGGTCTGTGGTTCAAATCCCAGTTGTGGCATTGAATTTTTAAGTTCCAGTTCTACCTCTTAAATATTCATTGTTTAAGAGTGTTGGCACAGTATAATTATTGCAAAATATTTTGCTGAAATATAAACATATTGTTCCTACACAGCTGTTATTAATCTTTCTCAAATACTAAATTACATTATTAAACACCATTAATACTTAATAATTAATGAAGCCAAGCAGGGGAAGGGGGGAGGCATACCTGGAATGACGTTACAAACATTACTATCTCATAAAAGCTCATTGGCATTTACCTCTCACTTATCCAGATATTATAACAGGTTTTCATCATCTACGTCTGCTGTAAAAACCTTACAAGAACCACTTGGCATTTTTCACAGGAAATGCACCACATACAATTGCAGATTGAGGGTTGTTTAGCATTGGAAAGCCAGAAATACTGTTATAAACTTTGCTTTGGAAGAACAAAGCCTAGACTCTGCCAAGGATTTACATTCCATCACTACAAGAGATCACAAAAATATCTTTACAGTATAGTAAACTCTCGGTTTAGCGGACCTCTGTTCAATGGACTTTGGATTTAACGGACTAAATTTAGCGTTGGTTATAAAATAAATTTAAATGAAATTTAGAAGATCTGCGATGATTAACTGTGGCATTCCGCTGTTTGTCTGATCAAGAAGGCTAGCTCACGCTTCTTCGGCTACATTTGTGGAAGTTTGTGTACGCGTCAAACGCTCAAAAGCTCACTTGACTCTTAGCTTCAGTCTGAGTTGGGCATTCTCTAGGCATTTTCAGGTTACCAGATCTGAGTCATGAAGAGATCGCTGCAAGTGTTCTACAAGAGGATGAAGATGAAGACGACAGTGATGATGAAACTTTGAAGTGTGTACCTAAATTATCCGTAATAAGATACCACATAGATGATGTGATTTCTTACATGGAAAGATCTTCAGATCCACAAGTGCTAACCTATTATGAACATTTCAGTTTCGCACCTTAATCATAAAGAAGCAATATTCAAGTGGGAAGCAAATGGGTATTGACACATCCACAACTTCACAGGGAACGACTTCTGACCAAGAGAAAATCATATAAAGTAAATGGTATGTACCAATAAAACAGTTTCAATTGTTTTTGCTTCATTTTCATTCATTTTATGATTTAATGGACTTTCAACTTTCCGGACAACTCCTGGCCCCTTTAGGTCCGCTAAACTGAGAGTTTACTGTATAATGTTTTGTGAGTCAATATAATTGGCTCGAGCAATGAGGTGACCATACTTCCAAAGCTGTCCACATCGGCTCTGGCACTTTAATGTCTGGCAGACTGTACCACTTGGCTTTAAGAGGGTTAAGTTCAATGGGTGGTATAAATAAAAGCAAGCAATAGCTTTTTCTCACTAATTCGGAGCAAGAGGTTGGTTTCATATAAATAAAAACCTTCTGCTCCATCTCCTTCCAAGCTAAAGCTTCCCGACCTTGACCGCGGAGCTATTGCTCGTGAAATGGTATAAATAAAAACCTGGCTTCCTCGCTCCGATGAAGCTTTTGCTGGCTATTTTCTGAGGTAACTATGTAGGTACCTCAGCTTGCTCAATCAGTTAGTACCATGGCCAGGATTTCCTGCTCCCACTGTTTTAAAACAACTGGCTTATTGCCAATTAGTTTCAAATCACTTTTGGACTTAATTCTTGTTCTTAAGTTGTTTTTTCTTTTTTTTAGTATTTGCATCTCGCTGATGGATGTTTTAAACTCTTCCTCCAATTGTTGCTTTACTGTAGCTACTGCTAAACTTTTGCGCTTACTTTCTGACAACTGTGCTTTTAATAGAATGTCCTGATTTTCCTTTAATAGATGAACAAAGCACCTCATAAATACACCGCTTTCTTCAACCATGGTGACTGAAATACATACGTGTTGTAAAATATAATAAACTCTACTCTTGGAGATATTTGCTGCTATATCAGCTCCGATGATACAAGGACATTTTTCTGAGGTGTTGTAAACTTGCCTGGTTAGAATGCGAGTGATGTCATACTGATCCACTTTCATTACCGGAAACCTGATAATGGAATCAAAACATATACGAATGTGCTTATACAAACATGCAGCACATATGAAGAGCATAATGCTCGTACAAATCAAGGTCGAATTATATCTATAAAATAAGCCTATATGAAACTTTTTCACAAAGTAGGTATAGCTTTAATTCAGATAATACTTTTGTTGTTTTCTAGTGCCTTGCATCTGGCAATGAAGCCATTAGCATTAGATAATACTTTTAGAATTGCCTATTTTGATGTTCCATAAATTGTAACTGCCCAGTTCTAGAGCAGATCAACAGAACACCAGTAAAAGTAATCTTCCAGTATATCACTTGTAATAGACGCAGGGCATCAAATTATGGGAATCTGGGTTTAAATTTATAAAAGGATAATCGCCATGTGTTGGAAGTTCGGATCAATCCCAATTACTGTTTCATTTATCCCTGCCCCCCACCCCCCCAAAAAAAATAAATTGACGTAAACTGTGTGCTTTAATTGCACATTTTTTGTGTAGTAACACTTCGTCTATCTCCTACAGTTTATCAGTTATATAAATGTGATTCGGAATGAAAAGGACTTCACAGGCTATTCCCCCGAAATTAAAGGTATACCTACATTTCAATTGTATACTCAGGGGTCTCCATCTAGGGGATATGTGAATAGCGACCACAAGGTACCCAAGCTGAGCAGAACATTACTTCCACTTACTGGTGTTTTGCTCCTCACTGTAACTTTTCTATCTGACCTTACCTTGGTCATCTCTTGTTCTCTTTCGACCCCAATGCTATTAGGGTTCCTGAGGGCTAGGGAGTCTTTATTTTTCCAACCTCTCCATTTCTCTAATTCCTCTATAAAATCTTAACCCCTAACATGCTGACCTGTCATGGCATCTAATACGTCCTCTGATTGGTGATCAGAGGATATGGTCGGTGAATTTATTTGATAATTCTCCTGGTCAGGTCGGTGAGACCCATAAACCAACGACAGGTGTGGTCCTCCAGACATTCTGGGGGTTGTGAGAGAGCGATTTGACCGCCAAAACATAAAAATATGGTGCTCTCTAAAAAGCGGTTACTATTACTGCTATTGCTCTCTTCAATATCATATTGGAGAGCAAGAGGATTAATGACTTCATTGTCAGAAATCCAGCATTAGCTAACAACAACAACAACATTTCAATTGTCATGTAAATATCTTAACATATGTCATTTTAATCAAAATACGAGTACAGTGGCCATTTTTGAGAAAATTAAAAATTAGGAATGTTTATCCATGTAAAAGTTAGTTTTGGATGGAGGGTTTCCATAAAGTTGCACTCTTGGAGGTTACTGAACTTCAATACGAAATTTGGTTTTTAAAAGTGACTGCTTGGGTTTTGATGTTCACACTTACACACATACAGGCATGCACACATAGACCTCTCTCTCTCTCTCTCTCTATTCAGAGAGACTCAGAAGCTGTATTTCTGCTTTAATCTAGATATCGAATTATTGGGCAGAATGCAATAATTCCTCTACTATACGTTTAGTGGTTGAACTAAAAAATTACACAATATGTATGGACTTGGATGCAGATATAAACAATTATAATCACATTTAAAGAGAAAATGTAGACTTGCTTCCGCAGCATTTGCTTCCAGAGGGAAATGAAACATGAAGGGGACCTTTTAACTAACAATCTGTATACATCCTAAGGTGTTGTCATCTTGCCTGCGTACGATAACGCTAAACATAATGTGAATGAGGTAATAGTGATCCGCTCTCATTACCGACGATAATGTAATCAAAGCGATACATAGAGTAGAATATTGTGCAAATCAAAACCGGGTTATAACTGAAGACTTTCATATAAAACCGACCCTAAATTTAAATTTCCACGAAATGAAACTTCGTCATCCGGTATAGCTTTAATTTATGATAAAGTCATATAATCTTGGAATTAGTCCCCACAGACTCACTCTTGGAATTAGTTATTGATAGTTTATATGTATAGATGTAAAGGATATCAGTATAACGGTGCAAACACATGAGTGCAAATTATCTACTTCCATATATCAGTTGATTACATACTATAAAATTAAGAAAATCAGTGATGGAATTTAGAAAGTGTATTAACGTTATCGGTGGAATGCCAGGCGAATCTTAATTTCTATTTAATTTGCCAAATCTTTACTTACATTTTCGTTCTTTAAAATCAGTATCTCTATCATGTTTAACATGAATAAGTATATGTATATTTAAATGCAGCAAATATTTAAATCCCCTCCAGACATGAAAAATGTGTGTTTGTTTACGTGGCCTGGTGAAGGTCACGGAGCTAAAGCTTTGTGTTGAAAGCAAGAGCTGGCGGAAGAGGGGAAGTTTTTATTTATACCAAATCACGACCTTTTGCTTATTCTCAACTTGCTTACCAGCTTCAGCTCACAAGCACTAGCTAGTTTTTATTTATACCACCCAATATCTTCCAAAGGAGCCATCTTTTACAAAACATTTTCTAAATTCTTTATTTTCTGAAAAACAGATCTAAATATTTTGATTAAAATACTGTATATTTAACATATTTACATAACAAACAAAATTCATATCTTAAATTTTCAAGAAACTGCCTGTGAAGTTCTGCCATACTTCCAGAATGTCACCGATTGTATCCAGCACATATTGCAACGACACAGTGCCAAGAATGTCTTCAAGCACACAAAACAACTCAACAATCTACTACGCTCAGCTAAAGATCCTCGGAATCCCTTGTCATCAGCCGATGTATACCGTATTCCCTGTTCCTGCGGTTCGGTTTACAGTGGAACTACACAGCATAGTATCAACACTAGACTCACCAAACACAAAAGAAGCTGTCGCCTGGGCCAAACGGATAAGTTTGCACTTGCCCAACACGCCATTGAAGCAGAGGGCAAACACATAATTAAGTTCCAGGACACAAGCATTCTATCATCCACAATACACTACCATGACCGGCTACATCGTGAAGCTATTGAAATATATAAACATCCCCACAACTTCAATAAGAAAGAAGAAGCTTTGAAACTTAACAAAAACTGGTATATTATCATTGAAGGCAAGAAACGGTACAAAGCAGGAGAAATTCAAGTGAACCCATCAGAAGCCTGCCCTCTCCCTCCTGCTGTCCGCCATCCAGACCAATCAGTGGAGGCCACTCGAGGGATAACTACAGCAGCTCAGACAGTCCACACCTCAGACGCTACCTTAACTTCTCCAAGGAGACTATGACCGCACCACTGAAGGGTACTTAAGCTAAAGCAGACCACAGCATAACAGACCGGAAAGAACTCCTAGTTATAATGAGGAACATACTACAATACACTGCATACCCTGTACTCTCTCCCATAAATCTGACAGGCTGCACTGATGGCAGTGACTATTGATAACTCTGCACTCTTAGGTTAATAGTACATACTTTTAACGCATTACTGAGCCAGAAGACACACTGCTACTACTGTGAACCTGATGTTGAACATGTTTATGCTAACATTTGTGCACCATTCCAACACTGCCTTCCCCTATAAAACAGTAAAAAAATAGCACATAAAAGTAACAATGGATAAAAAACATAAACAAATAAATAAACAAATAAGCATATAAATCCCAATATGAGAGAGCTATCTTATTCAGTGAAGTAAAACAAACAAACAAACAAACAAACAAACAAACAAACAAACAAACAAACAGAAGTATTTATAAATTATGTAAAACAATATAAAAAGATATATTAAAATGTAATCAAGACAGAAAAATGTAACATATAGATTCATATATTACTTTGTCTATTACATAAGTAGAGGAAGTATCGTATTCCACCCAAAAATTGTATGTTGAGATTTCACCTGAAGTTTTGAGGCCCCCTGAATCCAAAAAATGTATCTTTAGAAAAAGGTCTCGTGTGTGTGTGTGTGTGTGTGTACACTCTTGCAATTATTATTATAATGATGATGATGATTACTATTACTATTATTATTATTATTATTATTATTATTATTATTATTATTATTATTATTATTATTATTATTATTATTATTATTAATCTTAAGTATAAAATAATTTTTTATCTGTGTAAACTTTGTAAATATTGTAAATAGCCCTGAGAATGTCACACTCTGTATGAGTCTATTGACAATAATAAACTACTACTACTACTTAAACAGCAACATTTTAATAAAAATTGTTAGCCGTTTTTGAGAAAATCTAAAGTTTTGAAATATGTCCTGTGTCAAGAATAGTTTGGGATGGGGGGACCTATTTAAAAAAATCTACAGTACACATCCTTGGAAGATGCTAAACTTAGGCTTTTCACAACCACCGGTAATGGTAACGATAATGATAACCAGAATGAGAAAGTTAAAATAATGTATTTAAATGGGAGTGTTCACAACCGAAAATAAAGAAGGCATGGCCAAGTTTTAACTTTCTCATTCTTTTTACTAGGCACAGCATGTTAAATTCATATTGTGCATATTAGACTTTTGTTGTAGAAATTATTTAAGGCAGCCATGTTATGAAACAGCTACTAGAGCTCTCTCCAGTCACAAGCTAGAAAAAATGTCATTGGTCCATTAGAAACAAATTAATTCCCAAAGTGCAATATCGAACTTCACTTTTTATTGGTAAGTTGATTGATGATATGCCTTCCTGTTGTAGTTGCCGGGCTGTTGTAAACCAACGTGTTGAGTGCTGCCTTGCTTCCTGTTCTCAAGCCATTCTGGTTACCATTACTCAGTGGTTGTGAATTGATCTTTAAATACCAAATTTGCTATTTAATCAACCTTTTATTTTTGACTTACCTGTTCACAGATAGACATAGAGACTCAAAATACCTTTTTCTAAAAATGTTCTTCTTGGATTCAGGGAACTTTTGTATATTTTCAGTGGAATGCACCACTTTCCGTACTCACCTTTACTTACTATGTATATGTAAGTAATAAGAAGGAAATATCCTTAAAACTAAAGCTAACATTATAAAAGTACTTCATAGCTCTGTCTATCTTCCAGCAGGTCCTCTTGGTGTAGAAGTACATTTCTAGGTTATTTCAGAATCTTTACACTTAAATGTATTCTTATAAATTCATTTATTGTGCAGAACTGGTTATCCAGCGGATGTACCATTACTGCTAACTTAAATGTTGTTAGTTTTGTTTGAAGTTTATTCTTTTCTGGTAGGTAATTTATTGAAAATTGCTGGTCTACCATCTAGGCTGCCAGGGTTCAATCCCAGGGACCTGCAGGTGATATTTGTGGATGAAGCAGTGTCTGGGCAGGTTTTCTTTAGTTTCCCCTGGCCGCTCATTCCACCAATTGCTCCATAATCACCTTTTCATTCATCGATTTCACCTGCATTTCATGTCATCTTCTTCCTCACTCTCATATCTGGTGCTTGGCTGAACACCTGCTTCCAGGTCTTCAGTCTGGTCCATAGGTTTGTCTGCTCCCTGACAGGCATCTGACCCTAAGCACTGGCTTGTAAGTCCTACATAATGGGAGGGTAATCAGATGAAGAAGAAGAAGAAGAAGAAGAAGAAGAAGAAGAAGAAGAAGAAGAAGAAGAATTTATTGAAAAAACTGACTGATATTTAGTTAGACCTGATTGTAGGAGTTCACAGCGATGTTAGTAACCCTATATAGCCAGGTGTGACATATTTGATACAATTCTGCTTTGCCAACATTTGAGATTTCTTCTCTGACTTCTTTTTTTCTAATTTCTTACTGTACTCGCCTTCAACAATAAACTACAAATATTTACAGCTGTTTTATACCATAAATATATTAAATTTTTGTAATAAAACCACAGTTTTTTTTTTTCAGAATAAGAGGTAACTTTTTCAGCTTCCAAGCATGCCATTACACTGGTTGTTTACTTGGGCCTTCCCCATCTTTTACCATTGGCACATTTGGTTGCAGTTGCTGGGATTTGAACTTGCAATGTTCGGCTTTGAATGGATCGCCAATCCATTATGTATCATTCTAACAATCATGGCCATTCAAACTGTTTTGGATACAGTGCCTGCAAAAGGGCCACAAAAACTGATCTAATGAATAGAGGAAAAGCAGCATATGTAGCAAAATAATCTTGTCGATAGAAAGTTAAAATATGACATGTTTTTCAGGCTTGTAGGCCGTGTCTAACAACAAAATTACTAAAACTTGATGTTTCGTCCTTGACTGTTCTAATGATTTTAATCATTTTATTGTTAAACCACAAGTCCAGAAAACATGTTATAAATTAGTTAGACCTGTTTTGATATGGTTTTGTATTTGTTATTTGTCTATGTATACCTATTCTTTATCTTGTTTTGTACTTGTACTACTATGTTAGCTATAGAGAGTTTGCTTATTTCCAATATATACTATACATTGTCACCTACCAAGAGTAAGCAAGAGGATGTATTGTGTGTCACCCCAAAATTGAACATCAAGACTTCACCAGAGATACATTTTGAGGACCCCATAATTTGAAACAGAAGTAGAAGAAGAAAAAGGAGGAGCAAAAGAAGGAAGAGAAGCAGAAGAAGAAATAATTTTCGAAAAGATCTTGTATAATCTGTGTAAGCAGATTACTACTATTCAGCTGTTGTATATGCACACACATCAACAGACGCCTACAGCTGTGTACCTTGAGAGTAGCAGCAGCAGAACTCATGTGTACTAAACTTGTGGCTAATTGCACAATCTTCTGCCCTCTACTGATAAACCATAAGAAATAACTTCATCTCTATTAACATGATGTAAAGTAAAGTAAACCCCAGTGCAACAGCCCATGAAGGACCAAGGATTGCTGTATCCCCCACCTCTACCCACTACAGGTATCATTGGTGGGGTGCAGTACTGGAGGGTGGTACATGGTCAGCGTCCTGAGCCCTCCCGGCCAGTTATACAGTCTTCTCTACCTAGGGCTGCCACTTCTTGATCATGTAGCTCCTCAATTGCCCCCCCCCCCCCGACCTAACGAGGTTGAGTGTACCCCATGCTAGATCTCCCTGCAGAGGAAAAATCCTCATGCTGGTACCGGAGATCTAACCCGACTCTCTACGCCAGAGGCAAGCGCACTACCAACTGCGTTATGGAGGCGGTCATGAACATGATGTAGATAACAAAAAATCTGATGTGTTGCACTCTCATTACTTTCTTTATTCTTGTATACTAACCATTCCTACAAACTCTTATTCTTCTAGTTTCTTCGTGTTAGTTGAGATAAATTGCAGAAATTATCTTAGTGCTTGTTTTCTTGCAGATGCAAAGGGAATATGGGAATACAGTAGGCTTTTAGCAATAGTCAAATCTTTTAAAGCTTTCAAATTCCGTTCTCTTTGCACGGTTAACAAATAAAAAAATCTGATATGTGTACATGACTTTCTCTACTCTTGTACTAACCATTCTTACAAACTCTTGTTCCTATATCTTCTTCTTGTTAGTTAAGATAAACATTTGTACAAATTATCTTATTACTTATTTCCTTGTATGTGCAAGGGGAATGTTAGAATACAGTAGGCTTTGTGCGATAGTCAAATCTTTTAAAGCTTTGAGATTCCGTTCTCTTTGTACACTTAGCATATAAAAAAAATGAACAATGATGTTCCATTTCATGAAAGTTTCAGTTTTCCGAAACTCACACACATAATAAGGAATATCTCCGAAATGGTTCACCCTACAAGAAAATTTATTCAGACATAAATTGTGTATTTTAGCAAGATCTACATTTTTTGTATAGTATGATTTGGTTTATCTCTAACGGTTTAGCAGTTATGCAAAAGTCGTCCAGAGTAACTAGGACTTCATGGGCTATAGCCAGAAAATTCAAGATATACATTTCATTTGTCATAAAAATATCTCAAACATATGGCATTTTAATCAAAATTGTTAGAGCCATTTTCAAGAAAAACAAAATTTTTTAAAAATGTTCCATACAAAGAGTAGTTTAGGGTGGAGCAATTTTCTTCAAAATCTTTGTGTCGCATCCCTGAAAGACATTAACCTTAAATACCCACTTTGGTTACTAACCAACTTTTCGTTTTTGAGTTATGTTGTCCACAGACTGACACACATACACATGGACCCTTTTCTAAAAATGCCTTTTTACTTTCTCTACTGGTAAGTAGAGGAAGTACTGTATTCCATCCAAAAATTCAATGTCAAGATTTCACCAGAAATATATGTTTTGAGACCCCCTGAATCCAAAAAAAAGAATTTTTAGAAAAAGGTTCATGTATGTATGTATGTGTGTGTGTGTGTCTGTCAGTCTGTGGACTGCATAACTCAAAAATGACAAATGAAAGTGTATATTTTGAATTTTCCAGCCATAGCCTACATAGTCCTGTTTCCTTTGGATCACTTTTGAATAACTTGTAAACCATAAGAGATAGACACAATCTTACTATACCAAAAAAAAAAAAAAGTAGATCTCGTTAAAACACAATTTATGTCTGAATAAATTATTTAGTAGATATTCCTTGTTATTTGTGTCAGTTTCGGAAAACTTAAAACTGTGTTCATTTTTTTATATGTTAACTGTGCAAAGAGAACAGAATCTCAAAGCTTTAAAAGATTTGACTATCCCTCAAAGCCTACTGTATTCTAATATTCCCCTTGCACCTACAAGGAAATAAGCAATATGATAATTTGTACCAATGTTTATCTCAACTAACACAAAGTAGATAAAGGAATAAGAGTTGTAAGAATAGTTAGTACAAGAATAAAGAAAGTCATGTTAGTGCCACACATCAGATTTTTTGGACTCAGGTGCCTTCAAAACATATATTTCTGGTGAAATCTCGACATTGACTTTTTGGATGGAATACAATACTTCCTCTACCTAACTGTATGTTGTGGAGAAAGTAAAAAGAATTCTGACATGTTGCACTCATATGACTTTCTCTACTTGCACTTGTACAGCCTAATCTTAAAAAAAATGGAAATTGTTCTTTCACATTAGCTGTGTTTATGATAAGGTTTAAAAAAGTTGATCAGAACATCTATGGTTCACATCTCAGCTATGGTATTGAATTTTTCAGTCTGATTGTACTTTTCCTAATCTTACAAATACTTATTATTTATTTAATTAATCAAGATAATATTTACAGAATTGTTTTATTACATATTTTCTTGTAGGTGCAACAGGAGTAGTGGAATACAATAGACTTTAGGCAACTGTCAAATATTTTAAGTCACGGTCACTATAAAATGGCTTTAAAATCCTGTTTTCTTTTCATTGCTGAGAGAGACAAAAGCAGGGGGGATTGAATAACTTCCCATTTGAGAAAAGTGTATGTATTTTAAAATGCAAACCAATAACAAGAAATATCTTGGAAATGCTTAACTCTACAAAAAAATCTATTTGGCATAAATTGTGTAACTTTAATGAGGTCTATGTCTTTTGTGTAGTGAGATTTTGTCTACTTCTTACAGTTTACCAACTATACAACAGTCATCCAGAATGAAAAGCACTTCATAGGCTATTCCAAAAAAATTATAAATCTATTTTAAGAGGTAGAACTGGAACTTAAAAATTCAATGCCACAACTGGGATTTGAACCACAGACCTTCCGCTTGCCGGGCGGACGCTCTAACCACTGAGCTATTGTGACAAACTGCCAGAATGGCATTAAATTCTCAAGCCAGTTCGTATTTCTCCTGGTAAACCACAAAGGCAGTCTCACATCAGAGACAATTACCCCAATGGTGACTTACTATTGCAAGTACTTGCAAGTACTGAGACTGCCTTTGTGGTTTACCAGGAGAAATACGAACTGGCTTGAGAATTTAATGCCATTCTGGCAGTTTGTCACAATAGCTCAGTGGTTAGAGCGTCCGCCCGGCAAGCGGAAGGTCTGTGGTTCAAATCCCAGTTGTGGCATTGAATTTTTAAGTTCCAGTTCTACCTCTTAAAAACTTTGCCCACACACGGCTTGTGTGTTTAAAAACACCAACAGTAAGTTTGTTGGCATAAATAAATAATAATTATAAATCTATATTTAATTTGTCATCAAAATATCTTAAAGATACAGTATTTTAATTAAAATTGTTTAGAACCATTTTTGAGAAAATCAAACATGTCAAAAATGTTATCATGTCATTGGGGAGGGGATGGATTTGCTTGAAAATTGTGTTGCATCTTTGGAAGATGATGAACTTAAGTATTAAGTTAGGTCCAACTTTTTATTTTTGAGTTATGCTGATCAAAACATACAAGGACGCTCAGACAAACATGCCTTTCTCTTAAAATGCTCTTTTGGAATTACGGATGGCCTCAAAACATGTATTTCCAATGAAATCTCAATATCATATTTTTGGGCGAAATACAACACTTTCCCTATGTACTATATATAGTAGAGAAAGTACATAAGCTTTGTAAGAATAGGTTGCAGAAGTTACACAAAAATAAGCCATAGTGGGTAAAGAAAGTCATGTGAATGTAACACATCAGAATTTTTAAAAATATTGTTTACAAGAGTCTCTTCGGTTTGCTCTAACCATTTCTCTTATTATTTTCTTTTGTAACAGAAATCATTTTTTGCAACTGAGATGGTACCATACCATGGTGATATGTTCTAGAGAGGTATGGGGCCATCCCCAAAATGTTTGCAAACAGCAGCAATTTAACTCATAACTCATTTTATTCATTCTTTGTATACAACAGTTAAAGGTCATGTTAGATTTCCATACAAATATTTACAACTTTATTTACATTATGTTGCTTGATTTATACTCTTCTGAACTATAAAAAGCGTTACCTAGTTAATACAAGATGGAAGTGAAATGATCTGCCAGACTTTAACAGAGAATTTCTCATGTTGTGAATAACAAGAAAGTCTAATACCAAAATGTTGAAAAGTTTATAGTTTTCTAGAAAAAAAATATTTTTATCAAAAAAATTTATCATCACCTGGCTGAATTATTGATTGGAGGTTCTTGATTTATGGCTATATTCATAGAAACTGAATAAACGACAACTTTTTCCTTTGGCGTATTTCAATAGATTCAACGGTTTTTGTGTAAATTTAATTTTAAAAACCCACAATTTATTGCAACAAAAAGGCAACAAATTGTGGTTTCATTTGTCATTTATTCAATGTTCTATGAATATAGCTATAAATCAAGAACTTTCAGTCAATAATAATCCAGCCAGGTGATGATAAATTTTTTTGATAAAAATAGTTTTTTCTAGAAAACTATAAACTGTTCAACATTTTGATATTAGACTTTATTGTTATTCACAACATGAGAAATTCGCTGTTAAAGTCTGACGGATCATTTTACTTCCATCCTGTATTTTGTTAACAATTTTAATGTACATTTGTTATCTTTATTTGTCTTTATCTCTTTAGGTAACTTATTGAATAGTCGTTTCCCCATACTTTTTACATCTCAGTTGTTTCCAAGTACCTCTAAAGTTGATCTAAAATATTCATTATTATTTCTTAAATAATATTTATGAACAGCCATTTTTTGCTTCTTTTTATCTAATACAATAGGGTCGTCTCATTAGTGTGGTGGTAGCACTGTTGCTTACTAAGCAGGGATCCCAGCTTTGATTCCTGGTACTGGCATGGGGGTTTTCTCCCACTGGGACACCTGGTGTGGGATGCATTCAGCCTTGTTAGGTCCTTGAGGTGTCAGTTGAGGAGCTATTTGATTGAAAAGTATTGGCCCCTGGTTGAGAACACTATTTAACTGGCCAGGAGGACTGGGGCACTGACAACGTTCCACCTCCAGTACTGCACCCCACACCTATAATGGGCAGAGGTGGAGAATGCAGCGCTAGGTCTTGGTTTAGATGGGCTGTTGTGCCATGGGGTTACGTTTTATCTAATACAATATTTTTTATGCTTTCATACACATACGAGGGTTGGAACTTTAATAGTGGCAACTATTTATTTACAACTGATACAAAAGAGATACATGTCACCAAACTTTACTATCATTCAAAGTAATCATCAGTGTTATATATAACCTGTTAACAGCAATGTGGAAGACGTAGGATACCCTCAGCAGCACCGGTTCTGTTGATAATTTGAATGGAGCGGTCTACTGCCTTACGAATCCCTGGAACAGTTCTGACGCAAATGCTATGAAGTGGTTCCTTCATCTTTGGAATCAGGTCAAAGTCACAAGAACTTCCCAGAACAAATTAGCCACAGCTTGCATTGTATGTGGCCAAGCAACGTTGTACCATAACCATTTCTGCATTTATGTCAAATAATGTGGAACCCATCATGATGCAATTTTTCTTATGCCCAGGCATTCCTTCAGAACATGAAGCACAGCTGCATGCGCTAATCGGGTATCTCAAGCCAGCTCACAATAATATGGCATTGATTAGTATCCAGTAACACTGCAAAACCATGCACATCTTCACTGACGCTAGGACGACCTGGCCACATTTTCTGTCAACATCTTGGCATCCTTTGTTGAAGGCATTTACCCACCTTACCACTGTTCTGTCAAGACAATGTAGATTCTCTGCAAGTCTCTTGAAGACCTTGATGACACTGTTGTCTATACAACCTCTGGCACACTCAATGTTTATCCAATTCTGTTGTTTCTGCTTCGAAAATATTGTGACAACATTACATTAAACCACTAGCTTATACAAGACTCTGTTTCTCTCATCGCTGCATATGCACATGGTGTGGGAAGGGAGAGTCTATTTGCTCAGAGATAAGGTAGGTATGTAACTAATATGTGCTATCAGCGACAATATTACATTTCATTGCATAGCAACTCTGCAGTAGTGTTGCAACTATTGCAGTTCCAACCCTCGTACATACAGAGAACAGTTAAAAGCTTATAATTTTTAAACACTGATCTACATGAATGCTGTTTTAACTAGTTTTTATAATATTCTAAGTGCTAGTGAAAATATGATTTTCATGTCTATTTCTGTGATATTTCTCCATAGTGTAATTTCATGCTTTAAGTGTGAATAAATGAAAGCGAAGTAGAGCTGCCTAATAGTTTCCTTACCCATAATATTCCTTTCCTGTTTTACTATATATGTTAATTTTTTTATTGAAGTCCCTTATGCATGCTTTCCAGTTTAGTTGTTTGTCAACTATCAGCCCTAGAAAGAATCATTTGAAATCATTTGAAAAACAGAACAGAAAGCTTGGAGAAATGTTGTAAACATGTGCATATCAACAGTTCACAAAACGTAAAAGGTACATGAGTCTCAAAACGAGAAATACACTAATAACTGTCCTTAATCTTTGGAAGGGATTTCTGCCACACTGCAGTCACCGACCAAAAGTAAAGCTTGATAAACAGAGCTAGAGAGGGCAAGTATATGGTTTCTTTTTCTACAAAATGAGTGAATCTTCCCACAAAAGCACTAAAATGAACCAGTCTTTTGCAGAATGTCACATCCCTACAACCAAACTGTCATGCAGTCTTTGAATCAATCCAGACCAATGATATCAATACTCTTTCAATGCCACATGAAAAAAAGTAAAGAAATGGCAATGATAAAACAGGCACTTTCAGGCCATAAAATCTTAAAATAGGTTTCAATAGTCCCATTAGGTACCACAAAACCCCTTCCATACATTTATGCTTTATATAAAACATGTAAATATTTAACTAGTTTATCCATTAACATAAAATAAATGTTATTTATCCTAAAATCTGTCAAGAGTTTCAGCTATAGTTTTATTAATTAATACCACTCTTATACTCAACCACTAAATATACCTCGTTCTGGGCTAAAGCTTGTACATCTGGACTAAAGCACTTGTGACATAGCTTCCTTCAAGTTACAGAAACGTACCTTATCATATTCTGAAATCCTTAATTGCCAATTGTGTGTAACTGGGAACTTACACTTTAGGACAAGGCCTTTCAGAGCGCATGCATGGCAGGTGCAAAATGTGACTACGAAAAGTTGACCTTTGTGCAAACTTCCACTTGCTCTCTCCTTATTCTTCTCTCTCTCTCTCTCCTTGTCGTCTCCCTCTTCCTCACCTTCAGTGCTGTTTCTTCCTCATAGCATAATGTTTACATGTGCTGTGCAGTGTTAAACTGGTCAATTTGGTTTTTAATACCAAATTTGGTCTTTCATTTTAATGATCTAGAAAGCACTGGTACAAACCTCATTTTTGGACAAAGAATGCTCTTCTCCAAGATGCAGCAACCCATTTAATTATTCCTCTCTATCATCCTCTCTGATTTCACCATATGGTATTCTGTTATAGTCTTTTAACAGATGATTTTCTCACTCATGTAATTATTGTACCGCAGATGAGGCATTTGGCTCTATGGTCATGACTTGCAAAAAAATAAGAAAGTTCCCACTCTGATTTAAAATGACTTTTGGCATACTTTGCTTTCTTTGGAGCAGGTTGCTACTTTAATAGGTAGTTGTATTGTATGTATCTATTTCACTGATAAGCAAGCAATCTATCAACACAGGCTTTCTTGATTCTCCGTTCTGCAGTGCGAAAGCTGAACTGAGCTTTACCAAGTCACCACAGTGCAAGGAAGCCCTGCATCTTGGATTGCACTGGTGCAATTTTAGGCTTTGAGAAGCCCTCCTTTAGGATTAGGAAAAACTTATGGCCTACTTCATAAACTTAGAAAACTATGACTTCTTTATTTTCGACCCCATACATTCAAGTTTGCACTGTCTTGCACATCTACATGAAACCTTGTATACTTTTTTTTTTATTATTAACGGCCTCCAACGTAATGTCAAATCGGATGGTGAATGAATGAAACGGGTGAAATGATGCTCAAATGAGCCCAAGGTCCATGGAGCTTTAAATTACCCAACATTCGTCTTCTCAGAAAACCTTGAACACTAAGCTATACTGAAACTATGTATATGTATGTAGGATAATTTAAAAAACTACACAATCTTTAGATAATTCTTTCAGAGAAAGAGGACAACCACGTCAGAGATGGGCACAAGAATTTACTGAAGTGATTAGTGATCACTGCACAAGAGTGGCAAGAGACAAAGAGAGGTGGAAGGAGTGAGTGGAGTTTAAGGACCCGTTGACAACGAGGTCATTTGGGCCCCAGAGAGGTGGAAGGAAGTTAAGTGTTTCTAAATTATTAAGTCAATTAATTCCAAAAGGAAAATTCACAGGAACTATACCCCATCCAGTCTTAGAACCAGACCTTGTATCCCTACGCGATAACCTGATGTTTATATCACCTGCGACTAACACAAACAAACGCCACGTGGACTCATGCCTCGTGTTTATGATGCAACAGAACGATATTTACACAGGAGTTTTAAGAATAGCGGTGCTATTGCGTTACATTCAAGCAGCTTTACCAGGTTTACCATACATCTTGAAAACTCGCACGTAATCACTGATATTTCAGGTACTATATTTTATGGCGTGCTTCGGTTTCGGCGTATCTCGAGTCGGTTCTTGACAGCTTGTGTTTACACAAGTGCAGATCTAAGGGTGGAGCATTTATAGCTCACACTGTAAACTAGCGCTTGAGGGAGGCCGTTGCCCAATGGGATCTGTGAGGCTATGTACACAGGCCATGATGCAACACAAACCAAGGAAGACAGAACTTAGAAAGCAACAAATAATATTATTTATAACAGTACAAATTATATGATTTCTTTAATTGCCTTTTATCAAATACAGCAGATGTATGTGTGAGTGTGAAATGAAAGTGTCAGAACTTCTGAATAACCTTTAGTAGATGTATGCACTGAAGTTTCTAGATGCCAAAACCTGATAACTCTCATGTGAGAAAGTTTAATTAATTTTTTTCATATTTGTGTTGTAATCAAGTTCATTAGCAGAGCATGCTAAATAACTGTATAAAGAGATGAAACTGCTAACATCAGAAATCAATGAGCTAATATTTTATATTAACTGAGAAGATTACTTTTCTGAATGGTTGCAGACTTTGCCTCTTTTCCAGGCAGGTTAACTTGAACAGTTGGGAGAGCAGAACCTTCATATTCTCGAGCATCACCACTATTTCCTTGTATATATTAAGGGTTTATGTCACGCATGGGCACAAGAGGAGAGGTTAGAGAGCAATTACAAATGAAGAGGAATGCAGCTATAATAGACTACCAAAGAGTACTGTTAGAAGAACGCTAAGACAAGAAAGTCTAAAACATCGGGAAAGTCAATGGCAAGAAACAACTAAAGGTCAGGAAACAAAGCAATACTTTCCTACTGTAGCAGACAGAATGAAGTTAAGGATAAATCTAACAGCAAACCTTACAACACTACTGACAGGACATGTAAGGCTCAAAACATACTACTATAGGTTTCACATCACAGATGACCCAAGTTGTTCCTGCAATGGAGGAGAGCAAACAACAGACCATATATTATATGACTGCAGAAATCTAGAGGAACAAAGAACATTCAGAAGAAAAATAATTCAAACAAGAGGAAAATGGCCACCAACTAAAGCAGAAATTGTTAAAAGTTATTTTAAAGAATATGTTCAGTATGCAAATTCAATTGATCTAAGGAAAAATAATTGAATTGTATAAATCTATATAATTATTAATGTTAATTAATATTTGATTATTAGTTTACTTTGTAAACACAAATAAGTTACCAAAGCAAATCCAACATGCAGTATTACATATTGTAATGGAACATGTAGAACAATAAAGAATCTTAAAAAAAAAGAGGAGAGGTTACCGACTGATCTTGCCTCACTCACCCCACATTCTCTTGCTGAGTGACAAAGGTTGTTTTAATACAAGTGCAGTATTGGCTTCGTAGTAATAATTTCTACCATGTTCTTAATGGTTTTGTCTATATTAAACATGTTTTGCACACAATAATTATTATAGCCACATACAGTGGTTAGGCAAATTCCTTTATCTCATACACCTAATATTCTTATGCTGTCTTATGATTAACAAACTAAGTTGTTTCTCTTTTACAATAAATAAAGCAGTAGAGTTTCATTGCTATTTAGCCTTAAAAATACTTTAAAACTATTTGATCAACATAATAAACGGTTAGATTTTAAACTCAATATTATGTTCAAACTTTGAAACATGAAATGCAATAGCTTATATTAAATAAACTAATAAGAAACTAAAAACCCTAAAAAGTGGAATCATACCATCCCTTTTATATGTTTACAAATATGAGTACTGAGAAAGTATCTTTTGAAATTGTAAGTAAAAATATGAATTGATTAATTAAACGTGTTAATTTGGGCATGTTTTATAACATGCCCGGGCTGTTAAGGGATATCCCTCTTCAGCCATAAAAAAAAAAAGCAATGAAGGTCAGCAAAGTTTGATTTATGCTTCTGATCAAAGTGGCGCTTGATATTGTAATGCTTTGTATGTATTTCCAAATTGAAACTGACACATGAAACAGCTAACTTTCCTGTTTTTGTAACTTAAAAAAATCTACCTGCCACTCTTTATGAAACAGATGTCCCGACAAAGTCATACTCGCCACTGCATGAGGCATGTCAGAAGCTGAACAGCAGCGAAGGGGAGGGACAGCCGGTGGAGTGAGGCAAGAACATGCTCAGTGTAGTGGCCCTTTTGAGCCGAATTTGCCCATGCTTGGTTTATGTAAATGGTTAAAATCATCACTAATGACAATACACTAATCCAAATAGATCAGTTTGGAGAAAAAATACAAGTGTCAGCGATGAGATAAACCCATAAGGAGGTATCCTCTCACCCACTCTATGGAGTATACTAGCACACACTCTAACTGCTAAACTCAATATGAAGGGAATATTTAGCTAAGGCTATGCTGACGACATAGTCATACTGGCCAGAGGAAAATTTACAAATACGTCTCACTGATCACAAACTATGTCTGAGAATTATTCATGAATAGTGTAGTGGCCTTGGTTTACACCCCGAGAAGGCCATTGCAGTTCCCTTCACCAAGAAAAGAAAGCTAATAGATATTACAGTAGAATCTCCATAACTCGACATTTCGTGTAACTCTAAGACCTTTTTTATTTGTATTATTTTTTCTATTCTTTAGCATTAAACTTCTCTAATAATTTCTATTATCTACTATGTGGTATAAATAGTATAGGTAAATTTTAATTAATGTACTATACAACCTACCGCATCCTCCCTCACAGAAACAAAAGGGCTGATGGCTATTAACTTCGCCATGTCTAAAAATATCCCTGTATGTGGTAAGCTAAACTTTCAGTTACATTTCTCATTACAGTCCAGCTTCCAAGATTTCAGGCTTACTGTTAGTGTTATGTTGTTTTGCCAGTGAAAATGTCAAACAAGAACAAATGACAAGTTAACATTACAATGGAAATTAAATTGAATGTGTTAAAGAGACTGGGCAAAGGGGAACATATTAATATGTAATAAATTTTAGAATATTTTATACTTTTGTTTCCTATATTGTACTGGAATATGTATTTATATAATTTTCAGTATTATATTATGAGTTGTGAATAAGACCCCTTATTCCAAAAACTCGACAGCCTCTTAGTCCACATTAGGTCTGCTTATTGTGATTCCACTGTAACCTAAAAATTAATCATGTCAATGTGGGAACTTCAGGATGGGTGAAGAACCCCATTTAGTGCAAAAGAACCATCTAGTAATTTACAGTGATGGCTCAAGCACAAATAGAAAAACTGGAGCAGGTATCTATTATGAGTCTACAGGCAAATGCAAACGCATAAGCCGAGGTAGATACGCTACTGTCATTCAGGCAGAGGTACTTGCTATACCTGAAAGTGCACACCATTGCTGGAAAAAGGGACTTGTAGGGAAAAATATCCTTATAAATTACGACAGCCAGGCTGCAATTAAAGCTCTCAGTTCCCATCACTTTAAGCCTAAACTAGTGTGGGAATGTTATCACAATATATTAAATATTGTCCTACAACAATGTAGAGTTATAGTGGGTACCCAGTCATACGGGTATTGCAAGAAATGAATGTCCTAACAAAGAAAATAATAATAAATAAAATAAAATAGGGGATTTGGGCATGCGGTGCATATCCAGGCTGTTTAGGAAGGGGCTCCTCTTCAGCCGAGTTCTGTTTTGATTTTGTTGCTTGGGCAGAGATCTTTCAGGTGTTTGCATCACAGCTCGTCAAGGGGAAGAGAAATTTAGATTATTAATTTAGGAACAATATACTTTTGATTACTTAATGCTACACACGATTTTCTTGTGTTTGTTTTCTTTTTATATGTTTTTTGTGCATATATTTTGCTTTTTACATGTTTTTGTTTGTTTTTTATTTTTTTATTTTTTTTTTTATTATTTTTTTGTATATTGTTCCCTGTGAGCACTTAAATCGTCTGCTCATTCTAGGAACCCAAAAAGACAGTTTTACTGAGAGAAATTTATTTCCATTTGCTGCTGCACCTCCTGTTGCTTTTAATTTGTGTATTTTCTTTTATGGTAAGGAGGTTGTGTTTTAAATATTTTGAAAATGTTGTAGATGTTGTTGCAAATCTTCTTGCTCGTCCTGTTGTTTTTTATTGTACACTAGCAAAGAAAGGAGCGTCTCTCCCTTTTATAGGACTAGAACTTTTCTATGAAATAAGCACCTCAGAAAACAAAAACACACTACAAAATTGGGTTTGTAACACACACCCCCCCCCCACCCTCCAAAAGAAAAAATGGGAAATAACATCCATAAACAAACTTTAAAAGCAGATAATTAATAAGCCTCAGGATAAACTAAATAACTCATTCATTAGGCTAACCAAGCTGCAACTTAGAAGAGTTATAAGTTACATAATTGGTCATGGAACATTCAGAAAACATCTATAGGCAGTGCAGGGAGCAAAATCCCGGGGAATGGGTAGGATTTTCCCCCACCAATGATTTTATACTCAGAATTCCCCCCACCACTAAAATATCCCAGGGTCGGTTGATATAACAAGACAAACAGAGAGACACACACTACTAAAATGCTTTCTCCACCACCAACTTTTAACAATTTCACACCCTGGGACAGTTATCTACACTATCTCAAACAGAACCCATTTGTTATTTGTGTTTAAAAGCCAATGAAACAGTGAAACATCTCTTATTTCTCTGGTAGCAGTCACTTTCTTCCCTTTCTGACTGCGCTGCTTATACAGAAGCATTGCATTTGACTGATTTTCTGTGCCAACATGATACGCTATATAGAAGCTCCACATTGCTCACAAAAGTAAAGGCTCCAATTCCGTATGGTTAATAGTACTAAAGTTCAGTATGGCTTGAGAAAGACATGTTAGCAATTTCAGGGTAAATGCACATTAATCCTGAATTAATAAAGAGTAATCATTGGGTTTTAACTTCATTAATGTTTCGGCTATGCTTTCCCAGAACTTCACAGTTGCGGCCTTTATTTATATAATAAAAAAAAAAAAAAAACCCGTAGGCTACGCTTTGCGACTTAGGGCCCTCAATATTCCGGCCACGCTTTGCGGCTTACGGCCTTCAGTATATTTCGTTATATGGACATTACAGCTCATGAAAGTTTCAGAGGCATACTGAACTTTAACCGCTTCTAATTAACATTTATTGTTCTAAATATGTTATATGTAGTCCTAAGTGTTGTTCACACGTATTTTACTCATTTACGTTTTTTTAAATCAAGAAACGATATGAAATGTATAGTTTGTCGATTGCGGACTACTAAGGGTGCGAAACATTATCTAAAGATTAATATATTATGCGCGCAAATATGGTCTAACATTCGTGCAAAAGCTTGACAAGGTTATAAGCTTTAACGAATTCAATTTATCCCTGTATCACATGCAAAATTAATTGCTTTAACACTTCCAAATATCGTGGGCTTCAAACTAAGGATTAGGCTATTATATCAAACAATTTTATCTTAATGACATCGATTTTCTTTCTTCTTTTTCTTTTTGACATTTAAGTAACATTTCGTCTGAATAAATAAAAACACAATGACAAGCACTGCAACAGTTGTAAAATGCACATATCTAATCCTATTTGCAACATGCTGATGCATCAATACCTGAACAGTAATGAATTTCGTTGCTAAACTGCAATATTCCTCACAAATTAATCTGTAACAAACATTTCACACCCACAATACTTCGGAATTTCAGATTATAGCAGTATCGATTACGTAGTTCCAGCAAAATGCCGCAGAGTGCATTGCGTACGCTGCTGTCATTGCCATCTTTTAGAGACTGCTTCAACTTAAATTCTGAAGGAAGTTATGTTCATTAATTAATACTTCCTCTGCCACTTTAGTAGATGTAAAAGATACTGCATTCCACTGAAAAATTGCATATCGAGAGTTGGCGGAAAATTCCTGTTTTGAGGCCCCGGAATATAAAGAAGGCATTGTTAGAGAACGTTCCGATTGTATGTGTAAGCAGATAAATAAACAGGTAAATAAATATTTTGTTAGTTAATGACGCTGGCAATTACCCACAGCGCAGTTCTTTTACATGCCAATAAATCTATACTGGCATGGGGTTGTCGTTTTTAAGCACACTCAGAAACCATTGGGCTCTTAAGAGCTAGTCTCGATGAGACGACTTTGAAATTCCTTTTCTTTTCATGACCAGGAAACAAAGAAGAAAGAGAAGAAGAAGAAGAAGAAGAAGAAGAAAGAAGAAGAAGAAGAAGAAGAAGAAGAAGAAAAAGATGATGAAGAAGAAGAAAAGAAGAAGAAGAAGAAGAAGAAGAAGAAGAAGAAGAAGAAGAAGAAGAAGAAGAAGAAGAAGAAGAAGAAGAAGAAGAAGAAGAAGAAGAAGAAGAAGAAGAAGAGAAAGAAGAAGAAGAAGAAGAAGAAGAAGAAGAAGAAGAAGAAGAAGAAGAAGAAGAAGAAGAAGAAGAAGAGAAGAAGAAGAAGAAGGAAGAAGAGAAGAAAGAGAAGAAGAAGAAGAAGGAAGAAGAAGAAGAAGAAGAAGAAGAAGAAGAAGAAGAAGAAGAAAGAAGAAGAAGAAGAAGAAAGAAGAAGAAGAAGAAGAAGAAGAAGAAGAAGAAGAAGAAGAAGAAGAAGAAGGAATGACGATTTTCCAGTTTAGAAAAGAATAAATATTGTCTGTTGGAAAAGTCAGAGAAATAACAAGAAATATCTCGGAAATGTAGAAGCCACAAAAAAGATGTTGTGTGTTTCTACATTTTTTGTGCAGTGACATTTTATCTATCTCTTACGGTTAACCAGTTATGCAAAAGTCACCCAGGATGAAATTGACTTCTAAGGGCATACCTAGAAAATCTAAGATACCATTTCATTTGACTGAAACAATTGAAATTGTTATAGCTATTTTTGAGAAAATAAAAATTTTCGACAAATGATCCATATAAAACGTAATCCGGGGGATGGGAGGTTTCTTGAAAATCTTACACACTCACACTCACACACACACACACACACACACACACACACACACACACACACACACACACACACACACACACACACACACTCACACACACACACACAAATATAAACATTTTCTAAATTTTCCTAAAATGCTTTCTTACTTCTTTTCCATGTACTACATAGTGAGTAGAAAGGGTATCGTGATACCCTGGAAATACACATTTGGAGAAGGTCGAATGCAAAGGTCTTTAGAAAAAGGTCATCTGTATGTGTGCATGGAGACAGAGGGAGAGGGAGAAAGAGAGAGAGAGGGGAGGGGGAGAGAGGGAACAACATAATTCAAAAACTCAAATAACTTTATAGCGGTATCATGCGACTGTCGCATGTGTTGTGAGAACTGGAGGATTATACCTACGTATACGAAGCAGAATGTCGTGCACAGACTGTGCCATATGGCAAAAATGGTTCAATTCGAGGTCTCAAAGGCCGCACCATGTTAAACGCTACTAAATATTCGTTTAGTAATATTTTACTGCTCATAGTTATAATACTACTATTCGTAATTACTTTTTAATTATTCCATTGTATAATTATTTCATTGTGTAACTGAAATAAAAATGTCATTCGCCAGTTTCTTAACAAATTATAGAGGACGACGCCTTTAATGAGTGGTCTCTCGTTAGTTTCCTATAAATTTCTATGCCTTATTTTCGGTATTGGAATAATAATTTGTCTTATATTAATTCCTGAAAGCAAATAAATTATGATGTGCGCAGTGTTTGCTACATCGGTAACAGAAAACAAACAGTATTCAGAGTTAAACAATCGATAACCCAATCATAACCTACCAGCGCATTCTGACAAGTAAAACTGGAACTCTTATCTATACAAATTTTGATAGGCATACATTATGACCATTAATTATTGCAATACCGTGACAGATCACACGCTAGAAACAAGACCGTGGTGTGGTGGCAGCATGTCTGCCTCACATTCAAGAGGTCCAAGTTTGAATCTCGGCTAGGGTGAGTTATCCAATAAGGTTTTTTCCCTGAGGTTTTCCCTTATCAGGTAACTTAAAGCTCTATGGACCTCGGGCTCATTTGAGCACCACTTCACTAATTGCATTCATTCATCATCCGATTTGACATATCGCGCTAGAGGATATTAATATACATTTAAAAAAAAAAAAAAAAAAAAAAAAAAAAAAAAAAAAAAAAAAAAAAACACTAGGAACAACTGAAGCACGGCAGTTAGGAATGTTCATTGATGGACATGTTTTGCCAAAGGAAACCGGTTTGAGGGCGTACCATGTGGATTATCTGCATCTCATAAATTTCCTTAGTGCTTTAGGGACAGCACCTACTAATTTCGAAAACGAATTGAGGACCCTTGCAATATTATGAAGTCGTTCAAAGCGAAGAATAAAACAAATTATTGCACAATGTACGTTTGTTGGGCATAGAAATTTAAGATATACAATAACGTTCTTAGATCAGCACTTAAATTTTGAAATTCTTATCAAATGGGACATTTCACATATGATTAGCGTTAACAATGAGGCAATATTTCTACGTAAGCCTTCTAAAGTAATTTAATATGAAGTTATAGAGGCGGCGGTAAAGCCCCCTTAAATAAAAAATTGTGAATATGGTTGGTAAGGTCAGAATTCAATTGTCTTTTTTCCATGACTTGGTCCGGCTCCGCATCGGAAAAGATAGTGTCCGCGAGAATTAAGTGATTTATCCATATAAAGTGCCTTTCAGATGGACATTTAGAGTGTTGGAGAAAGACAAACTGACGATGTATTGAATAGATGTATATTGTACGAAGCGGCACGAAATATAGAGAAAAATGTGGACTTAGGAAATTTTATAGTCCGTACACGTGGAGTTGTGGACCCGTAGCGTGATTAGAAGAGACGCCAAGCCATTTGACTATGTGATTCGTGTTAATATGTTGAATATATTTGTTTAAAGCTTCCAATAAAAACAGTACTATAAAGTGGATCTATATAAGTAATTAATTTACCTATTCGTTGATCTCTACTGTGCCCGAGATACAAATAGAATAAAAAAAAAAAAAAATTATTCATGCTCATCGCTGGTCTAGCCCGGCAGCGATAAAGTTAGTGGGCCCATCAACGCATGACCACCGATCCTCCCCTGATAAACATTTATTCGTCGCAAATTGTCGCATTGTCAGTGTGAGTTGTCTTGGATGTTGGTACCCTATTTAGACACTCATCGTTGCAACAATTTGTTTTCTTGGGAAGTTCAGTCATATACGAACACGAAATATATATTTTCAATAATGACAGCAACAACAACAATAATAATAGTAATAATAATAATAATAATAATAATAATAATAATAATAATAATAATAATAATAATAATAATAATAATAATCACAATAATCACAATAATCACAATAATCATAATAATCATCATAATCATAACGGTGACGATGACGGTGACGTTGATGATGATGATGATGATGATCTCATGGAGAAGAATGTAGCGATGAGGTCGCAGATCCTCTGCCCATGGGTCTGCAGTACTAGCTGCACCCACTTGAGGAGGTCGGCGAGATCAAAGCCAGGGGTTGGGGGTGTGGTGTGGGTGGCAGAGGTGCTGATGGGTTCTCCTCAACCCTATCCTCCCCCTGATGACGTCGAGGGGTGGAAGTACCACTCCCCTCCGCCGCTCTGGGTGCAGGTTTAAGCTCCTGGGGTTTCCTCTTCCTCTGGATTGGTTTGGGTGGGAGGTTTGGTCTGGGGCTGGTGTTGTGTATTGTGTGGTGGTTATGGCTGTTGCACTCGAGACGTCCGTGGAGCATTCAAGGTGCGCTGTGCGGTTTGGGCATATGACCCCGTAGGGAGATTGGCTGGCTGGGATGCCTGGTGATGTCCCCGAGGATGCGAGATGGAAGGTCTCCCATAGTCTCTACTGACGGGAGTTGACCTCTGGGTTACCTATGGGCGCCTAGAGGCGATCACTCGCTTCCTCGTGGGACATCCGCCATAGCACGCCACATGTTTGCCCTTGCAATTTGCGCAGGTGGGCTCGTCCGCGGTCGTACGAGGACAGGACTCTTTGAGGTGCGCTTCACCGCAGCGAAGGCACCGCAGGTTTCTTTGGCAGAAATGGCTCGAATGATTGAGCCAAGACACCGATGGCACTGAGGGGGTCCAAAAGAGCTCCTCACCGCCTCCACCTTCACTTTCATCCTGAGGTAGCAGACAGTTGCGATTCCGTCGATTTTCATTTCCGGATCACATGCCCGCTCCACCACGACTAGGAAAAGGGGAATCGGCCTCTTGGCCTCACCATTCTCTCCCGGCTTGGTAAGCTGCCTCACCAGCCGGGGGGTAATGCCTTTGCGACGGAGATCCTCCTCGATGTCGCCCACGGGCGTATCCACCAGAAGTCCTCGAATGATACGACGGACGTCTCGAGTCTTGTCGAGGCCGAAAGTAAAATGAAGGAGATTCCTCCGCTTAAGTACAGATAGGAGGATCCTATAATCCTCCACATGTCTCGCCTGGAAGACGTACCGGTTCTGCCTCCTGGTCACCGAGCACGACCCTGAGAGCGTTGGCATGACATCTCTTAGGAAGCCTACCATGCCCCTGAAGTCGTCCACGATGATAGGCGGAATATGCCGCCGGGCTGGTTGTTGCTGTTGTGGAGCGCGACCATCGGTGGGAATACTTGATTGGTTCTGCTGGCGTTTCTTCCGGCGATGGGCCACTTAACGAAACTCAGCCTCGTCCACCTCTGTAGAGATGTCAGAGGAGCTTGCCTCGTCTTCGTCCATCCTGGACGGATCGGACGAGAGCAGTGTCTCGTCTGTGTTGGACTCCGCGTCTGAAGTTCCGCGGGAATGATCAGTCAGCCTCTGAAATTTGGCTTATCCGGGAAAGTGGTTCGCGTATAGTGCCTTGGATGCTTGCGTTCCACCTAAAAATTCGATAGTGGGTTTTAACGGGAATTAACCGAGCGGGATGGCTCAGGCGGTATCGTCTGTGACCCTCATTCGGGAGGTCGCGGGTTCGATCCCCGTGGCCGACGTTACTGACCCATGGACTTTTTTCGAGGTTTTCCCGGTTCTCCAGGCGAATGCTGGGAAGGATTTCCATATCCTCCGAATTTCCTGTGCCTCCATTTCGTTATATAAATCATTTCATTTCGCCCTTCATCCCGTTAGGCTATTTTCAGGGTTGGAAGCGTCGGCGAGCGTTGCGGCAGCAGTATGGTAGGGGGAACAAATGCGCTCTGGAACTATCGTCTCCCGGATTGGAAGGTGAGTCACTGGTTTTCTGATGGTACTAGCCCAAGAGGGGAGGGGAACTACGCCAGCCTCCACCGGGTAGCTTCTAACTGGGAAAATGTAGCGACTCTGCCCTCTGCTCTGTCGTGGAAAGGTTCTGGCCGCCCTTCGGATCCACTCATCTCATTTATCCTCCCGTGGGTGCCCCGTCAAGGCCATAGGCACAAAAGATCACCTTTAGGACGAGGTGCTAAGTCCCCTTTCGCAAGTTGTCATTGAGTCAACCGGAAATCAATGTTTTGAGGCCTCCCCTGAGTGAATGAGAGAATGAATAAATAAAAGAATTTTTAGAAAAAAATCTGATGTGTTGCACTCACATGACTTTCTCTACTCTTGTACTAACCATTCTTACAAACTCTTATTCCTATATCTTCGTCTTGTTAGTTAAGATAAACATTTGTACAACTTATCTTATTGCTTATTTCCTTGTAGGTGCAAGGGGAATGTTAGAATACAGTAGGCTTTGTGCGATAGTCAAATGTTTTAAAGCTTTGAGATTCTGTTGTCTTTGCACATTTAACATATAAAAAATGAACAACGATGATCCATTTCATGAAAGTTCTAAGTTTTCCGAAACTCACACACATAACAAGGAATATCTCCGAAATGGTTCACCCTACAAGAAAATTTATTCCTACATAAATTGTGTATTTTAGCAAAATCTACACTTTTTGTACAGTATAATTTTCTCTATCTCAAACGGTTTACCAGTTATGCAAAAGTCGTCCAGAGTAAATACGACTACAGGGGCTATAGCCAGAAAATTCAAGATATACATTTTATTTGTCATCAAAATATCTCAAACATATGACATTTTAATCAAAATAGTTAGAGCCATTTTCAAGAAAATCAAAATGTTGGAAAAATTTTCCATCTAAAGGGTAGTTTACGGTGGGGATATTTTCTTCAAAATCTTCGTGTCGCGTCCTTGAAAAACATTAAACTTAAATACCAACTTTGGTTTTTAACCTACTTTTCGTTTTTAAGTTATGCTGTCCACAGACTGACAGACACACAGACCTTTTCTTAAAAGGTTTTTTTTTTTATTTTTTTATTCATGGGGTCTCAAAACATATTTTCGGTGAAATCTCGACATCGAATTTTTGGGTGGAATACAATACTTCCCCTACTTACCAGTAGAGAAAGTAAAAATAGATGCTTCCAATTTGTGCATGAGAGAGAGAGAGAGAGAGAGAGAGAGAGAGAGAGAGAGAGAGAGAGAGAGAGAGCGCGCGCGCGTGTGTGTGTGTGTGTGTGAACATCATAACTCAAAAACTAATTTTTTTTAATTGTTCCATTTATACCCCTGCTGTAACCTCATTGGTCATATCGGTGGCCTTTCCTTTGGAGTATATTACCTATAGTCAATGATGTCACCTGGTGTACAGCAAGGTTTGGGATATTTTGAACTTTCTGTACATTATACACATGTACACAGACACACTGATACACATACATTCACACTTCCGGACTCTTGGCAGGGTAGGGAATAATCTTAGCTAGAGAAAATGTCCTATTCCTTAGCCAGAAATCGAACCCGGGTCCCTTGCACAGCAGGCACATGTTCTACCAAGTGAGCTACTGAGATGATGGATACACACGAACTTTTACTGAAGTTCGTTTCTTCCAAGGATACAATATGAAGATTTTCAAGAAAAATCCTCATTCCAAACTATGCTAACAAGGGCAGGTTTTCGTTATGTTTTATTTTCTTAAAACAACTCATGGTTTTGATTATATATATGTACGTTATTTACAGTGCAAATGAGATTTATTTCGTGAATTTTGTGACAATAACTTGCGAAGTCCTCTTCATTTTGAATGACTTTTGTGTAACTGGAAAACCGAAAGAGATAGACAAAACATAGTACACGAAATATACAGATCTCGTTAAAGCACACAATTTGTCAATTTTTTTTTCTTTCTTGTGGAGTTATCTTTTGGAGACACTCTTTGTTATTGGTTTGAATTTTCAAATACTTATACATTTCTCAAATGAAAGTCTTTATTCTTTTTTATATCTTGGCCATGCACAGAGAACAGAAGTTCAAAGCTATCACAGAGCAATCAGCTCTTAAAAATTTGACTATCACTTAAGCTTACTGTATTCGTCTATTTCTATTGTGCTTAATAGAAATATGTAATAAAACATCGCTACAAACGTTTATCTCTATCAAAATGACGTAGACAGGAATAAGCGTTTTAGGAATGGTAAAGAAAATAGAGAAAGTCATGGAGTGCACACATTAGAATTTTGTAAACACTTTGAAAAGAGTGAACGAATAATGCATTTATTTACATATGTGAATATACTCGTACAACACATTGCACTAGATCTGTACTTCTACTTGTAGTTATTGAAGCTATATTAATTATTGATATGGTTGTGATCACCGTATATACCGGCAGGGAGGGACCGGGGCGCTGACCACGTCCCACCCTACAGCACTACATCCCACCTCATGATGCCCACACTGGGCGGAGGTGGAGTATGCAGCGGCCGGGCGGTGGGCCTTGGATCGGAAAGGTCTGTTGCGCCGCGGGGTTAGTTAACTATTGATATGTTATATATCTTATATATTTAAAGAGCAATTCTTGTATATATATATATTCCGCGCAACTTGGAAACGGCTCTAACGATTTCGATCAAATTTTGTATTCAGATAGGGTTTTGCTTTCTAAGTTCATCTATATAGATGTAATTCCCGAAAAAAAAACGCGATTTTGCCTAAAAAATAACATTTTTTTATTCCCGCTTCTACTGTGCAATTATTGTATATATATTCCCGGTATGTCAGAAACGACTCTAAAGATTTTATTAAATTTTTGTATACATGCATATTACCTTCACAGTGTTTTCTCTACTCACTTTTAGGTAACATATTCACATCTCTTTCTCTACTCACTCTTCTATAAACAATTTTCCATAAAAGACGTGATTTTGTACCAAGAAACATTTTTATTCCCACTTTTAAAATAAGTCATACCATGTTCAATATGTTTGAAATATAAATGCTATTACATTCACATTGTTTTCTCCTCTCACTTTTAGGTAACACATCCATATCTCTTTCTCTACTCACTCTTCTACAAATATATACACAATTTTCTGTATGTTTAAAATAGAGATGCTGCATATTACATTCACAGTGTTATCTCTACTTACTTTTAGGTAACACATTCACATTTCTTTCGCTACTCACTCTTTTATAAACAATTTTCCATAAAAAAAACGTGATTTTGCACCAAAAAACACTTTTATCCCCACTTTTAAAATACGTCATACCAAGTTCTGTATGTTTGAAATGGAAATGCTATTACATTTACACTGTTTTTTCCTCTCACTTTTAGGTAACACATTCACATCTCTTTCTCTACTCACTCTTTTACAAATAAGTCATGCAATTTTCTGTATGTTTGAAATAGAGATACTACATATTACATTCACAGTGGTTTCTCTACTTACTTTTAGCTATCACATTCACATCTCTTTCTCTATTATATTCATGCTGTTTTCTCTTCTCACTTTTAGGTAAGACATTCACATCTCGCTCTACTCACTCTTCTACAAATAAGTCATACAATTTCGTGCATGTTTGAAATAGAAATGCTACGTATTACATGCACACTGTTTTCTCTACTTGCTTTTGGGAAACACATTCATAATTGTTTCTCTACTCACTCTTCTAGAAATAAGTCATGCAATTTTGTGCATGTTTGAAATAGAAATGCTGCATATTACATTCACATTGTTTACTATACTCACTTTTAGACACATTCACAGCTCTTTCTCCACTCACTGTTCTACAAACAATTCATATCATCTATACAACTTGGTTGTTTATATATATATATATATATATATATATATATATATATATATATATATATATATATCCAACTGTTAAGCTCGAAAACCGCTTAATCATCACCGCGAAATTCGGCACGTATATGTATTTTTATGGGCAAATTTATTATGGCAACAATTTTACTACACAATATATTACTTTCAAATGACTTTCTACTCGCATTTCTTTTACGTAGCACATTCATTTATCCTCTGTTTGCCCTTCAACATATAATTAATATAATATTCTATGATTGAAATATAAATGCAACCTATTACATTCACACGACTTCCTCTTCTAATTCTTCCTTTACGAGGCACCATCAGTCTTCTTTCGCTATTTGCCCTTCAACATATAATACATACAATTTGATATGTTTGAAAAAGAAATACAATGCATTACATTCATACTATTTTCTCTACGCACTTTTGTTTTACGTAACAATTCACATGTTATTCCCTATCTTTTATCAACTTCATACATACCAACGCCTATACATATCGTATGTTGAAGAGTGGATAAATTCCAAAACAGGTTGACTGATCGCCATGAAAAGTGACATCTCTAATTGTTTTCATGGCGAAGGTTTTTATGCAATCCATTTTATCACCCAACGTATTACGTTCACATGTTTTTCTCTACTCCCTTTTCATTTACCTAACATACTACTCCCTCTTCCACAAACAATCCATACATTTTTCCATACACTTGAAATATAAGTGCAACGTATAACATTCACACGTTTTTCTACTCATTTTTGTTTTACTAAACACAATCACATTTCTTTCACTACTCCCGCTTCGGCGAACAATTACGAACAATTCATTAAATTTTCTATATGATTGAAACAAAAATACGTAGTACATTCACATGGCTTTATCAATCAGCTTTTCTTCCTGTAGTATTTGGTATTGTTCAACAGTGCTTTTGCTTAGTGTCGCTCCAGTGTTTTAATAAAAAATAAAGAAATAGTTAAAAAAAAGTAAAGTAATCACAATTGATGTCAGGAGTGCGCCGAAAAGCACGATATGGAACAGTTGATGAAACAAATGTTAGCCAAGATGGACATAATGGGAAATGAAATGAATTCCGGAATGCGACAGAGGAAACAAATATGAAAACCGAATTGGAAAAATGTAAACTACGGAATAGAAAATATAGGAACAAAAATGGGCAAAATGGGAACAAAAATGGAAGGCAAATTGAAAATGTAATCTCCAAAACAGAAAAGATGAAGACGGGAATGTGTAATATGAAGATAGATCTATCGGAGAATACTAACGAGCGACTGGCCAGGGCAAAGGAAGCCATGGTAGAACTTGATGGAAAGATGAAGGACCTTGGCGAATGTGTTAACGCCCAATCGCAGCAGCAAAGAACTGAACTTCATAATGAAACAAATGCTCGACGAAAACGTCAAACTGGGTGGATATCTATGGGGGAGGCCTGCGTTCAGCAGTAGATGTTTTAAAGCTGAAATGATGGTGTTTATGAAATATTTGTATCTCGGAAATGACTCTTCACAATTGCGACTAAAATTGTTATTTAGTTAACGTTTTGACTTTCAGTTTATCTAAATAAGTATCTTCTCCCACAAAAAAACAAGATTTCACAAAAACAGAGGCGAAAAACGCCGAGCGAAGCTCGGTCGCCCAGGTACTTTTATGTTAAAAGGCCTGTTATTTTTACAGCTAGGGCCATTCGTTATGCCCTTGTATTCTTGTTATTGACTTGAATTTTCAAATACTTATACTTTTAGCAAGTGGTAAGTTGCTATTCATTTATTTACGCGGTTTTGCAAAAAGGACAGGCTACCTTAGGTTACTGTAGCCTTCCTATACGTATAATGGAGTGTGCAAATGCATAATGAAACCTTTCTGGATGAACAAGAGGTAGGCAGAAGAAGAAGAATAATTCATAGAAGAGTGAATAAAAATCATGTGAACGCAACACATCTTTTTTCTCTAAAAAATATATCAACACATTTATATGCTTGGGTTTGCCCAAGGATTGTATTACACTATCACGTTTCTGTGCCACAGAATGTGATAAAACCTTTGGTCTTAAAATGTGATCTCATTTAACGATGTTGATTATACATATATCCTATACCAAACCTTTTATCATATGTTATCACATTTGAAAATGGATACCCAACAGTTAACAGTAGATATGAGCTGTAACTGTAAGTGCAATAATGGTTATTGTTTAAGAGGTGGAATCAGGACTGAAAAATTCAATGCTATAGCCGGGATTTGAACCACGGATCTACCACTTCACGCGCGGCTGCTCTAACCACTAAGCTATCATGGCCAACTTGCCAGTACGACATTAAATTCCCCAGCTGATTCGTACTTTTTCCAGGTAGACCACAAGGGAATCTCACATCAGAGCTAATACCCCTAGGGCGACTTACAATTCTAAGTACTTTACGTCCCGGGTTTAAGTAATCCTTTAGATGGCAATTATTATTTATTTATGCCAAAAAACTTACTGTTGGTTTTGTTTAAACACACAAGCCGCGTGTGGGCAATGTTTAAGAGGTGGAATAAGGACAGACAAATTCAATGTCACAACCGGGATTTTAACCATTTGTCATACTAGCAAGTGGGCCATGGTAGCTTAGTGGTTAGAGCAGCCGCGCGTGAAGAGGTAGATCCGTGGTTCAATATGTACTTCCATACTCTAGGAGAGTGGGAAAATCCCACCCTCCAGGAGGGGAATCAAACCCGGGACCTCTGTATTTGAAGGTTAGAATTTTCACTTCTGATGAGTCACAGATGTGATCAAAGATGCTATATTATACTGTCAAATGTTTTGATATGTATGTAGTCACATTTCCGTGACACAAATGTGATAGTGCAATATAGGCTTAAGACAAAGGCCGAGACACACCACAACATTAGTCAATGATATATGCACATGAAACATCACTATGTGTCCACGGGGAATTCAAATCGATTTGAATTCTCATTCCGGATTGAATACTGCGGATTCGCGAATTCAAATCGAATTGGATCTAAGGATCCGATCCTCTTAGAGGTGGGGGCCGGATCGAAATTTTGTTGCATGGAAACACCTACCGTATTCAAATCGGTTTGAATCCACGAAAAATGCTAACTTCTACTGTATTCGTAATACGCTGCATCGTTCATTGTTTTCTTAGCGAAAGTGGTGTAATCAAACACAACAACAACGCCACTTTTATTCTTTCTATAATCTTGTAATATATTCTTCTCAAAAACATTCACTGGCCTCAAAACCTCTTAAAATAAGCAGAAAACATATTTTTTACTGGTCCGCCAACATAAACCAAGGGAGCAACATAAGAAGCTTGTATTATTTATGCTTGAGCCTTATGTATCCCAATCGTAACGCGGATCGTATTGAGAATAAGATTGGACTCAAATCGATTTCAATTCCTCATGGAAACGTAGAGTATGATGCAATCTTTAAAAGGATTGTTATTTTAACATAGAACAGGTTGTGTGTGTGTGTGTGTGTGTGTGTGTGTGTGTGTGTGTCTGTGTGTCTGTGTGTCTGTGTGTGTATGTGTGTGTATGTGTGTGTGAGTGTGTGTATGTGTGTGTGTGTGTGTATGTGTGTGTAACATTAGGTGGGATTTGTTTTATCAGTCCGCAGATTCAGCAATGAAGTAATCAATCATTATTAATGACAAAGGTATCGCATCAATAGAAGATAATCCACTAGGATTACTAACCATCTGCTCTGTATGATCGACTTGATATGGATAGATTATGTAAAGTCACAAAAGGGACGTTTCCAATGTAGTTTCTGTTTGCGTGATTCCCAGTTTGTGTGGGTGACTACTTCAATAGTTAATTATGCAATTTAAGATTAATGTACCGGCTTGTAGGCGGATCGCGCAGTATAGAATGACACTGATTTCTTTAACTTTTAATGGCTTACGTGCAAACAAAACTGTCTTGTGGTTTATGTTTTTCCAGGTAATGTCCTAAAAGGGTATGTAATAATTTCCTAAGTTGCCTACTTTAAACTATGCACGTACATACACACACCACCCTCTTGTGTGAAATGTTTAACAAAAACTCCTGATCTATGATATTTAAATGACTTTCTTCACCTACTCTTCTAAAATGGTTCATGCAAAAGGCTTATTCTAACATATGCATATTAGATAGTGAAGGTATTGCATTTCACGCAAAAATTCAATATCGATATTCCAATGTAAACACCGATTTTGGAACACCTAAATAAAAACATTATTAGAGAAAGGTCTGTGTGTGAAGACAACTGAAAAATGATAATATTGATAAATACTACACTTTGTATTTATATTCAGTATCTTCCAAAAATGCGACAGAAGCTTTTGAATAAAATCCCCAACCCTAAACTATCCTTTGCATGAAACAGTTTTCGAAATGTTCGATTTTCTCAAAAATGAATATTTAAAAAAATACCATATCTATGTTAGATTTGCATAACAAACAAAACGTATATTTTGAATTTTCTGTGAAGTTCTCTTCATTCGGGAGGAATTTTATATAGCGTCATATAAAAAAATCTGATGTGTTGCACTCACATGACTTTCTCTGCTCTTGTACTAACCATTCTTACAAACTCTTATTCCTATAGCTTCTTTGTGTTAGTTGAGATAAACATTTGTACAAATTATCTTATTGCTTATTTCCTTGTAGGTGTAAGAGCAATATTAGAGTACAATAGGCTTTGAGTGATAGTCAAATGTTTTAAAGCTTTGAGATCCCGTTCTCTTTGCACGCTTAACATATAAAAATGAACAACGATGTTCCATTTCACGAAAGCTTTAAGGGACACTGGGAGTGAAATTTGAAAGTTCCACATTTTTTGATAGATTTTTCTGAAATTTTTACTGTGTTTTTATTTATATGAGAATAGGAGGTACACCAAATTTCATTAAAATTGTATATTCGTTTGTGATATATAAATTATTTTATGAATTTAATAGGCACATTTTCAAAATAGAGCTCGCGTCTTTTGACTTTTCAAAATTCATTTATATTGGCAGAACTGATACTCTAAAACATGGGTAACAATTATATGAAGAGATATTTCAAATACGTTTGCTGATTATGCTGCACATATTTTTTTAATAACAAAGAAAATTTAATCTTAAAAATATTGATTTTTTTCATACAAAAAATGTTTTTGGAATTCATGTTAAAGATAACATCAATATTGAAGCATAGTTTTGTTTAGCTACTATTTATGAATACTTTTGGAAATTGTTATTGAATTTTAAGCAACACTCAGGCGCGACCTTCTTTTGGAATGTGCAGAAATGTAGTTTTGAGAAAAACAGGCTTTTATACGTATAGGAACATGCTGTGTACGTTAAGGGAAGGGCACTATTTGAAAGGGCTGTAATGACCACATGGAGTGGGGGATATGAAAAATGTTAGCTGATCCAAATGTACAGGTGTTCCAGGAACATTTTAAGGTAAAAAAACAATTTTCGACTTTTTGACAATTTTGACCAAAATTTCACTGCCAGTGTCCCGATCCCGTTCTCTTTGCACCCTTAACATATAAAAATGAACAACGATGTTCCATTTCACGAAAGGGATATCTCCGAAATGGTTCACTGAAAAAAAGTCATAAAGCGTTTGTTTTAGGGAGACCTACATTTTTATAGTAAGATTTTGTCCATCTCTTACGGTTTACGAGTTATTCAAAAGTCATCCAGAGTAAACAGGACTACATAGGCTATAGTCATAAAATTCAAAATATACATTTCATTGATACAAATATCTTATCGTTAGTCAGTTTCAATAAAATAAAAATTTTTCATGTAAAGGGTAGTTTTGGGTGGAGCTATTTTCTTTAAAATCTTCGAGTCGCATCCTTGAAAGACTTAAACTTAAATACCAACTTTGGTTTTTTACCGGCTTTTCGTTTTTGATTTATGCTGTCCACAGACTGTCAGACACAAACTGACACACACACACACACACACACACACACACACACACACACACACACACACACACACACACACACACATATGAACCTTTTTCTAAAAATGCTTTTTTTTGGATTCAAGGGGTCTCAAAACATATATTTCCGGTGAAATTTCGACATCGAATTTTTGGGTGGAACACAATACTTCTACTTACCAGTAGAGAAAGAAATATAGAAAATAGGTTAACAGTTTAACCCTTAATCAGTTTTATTAAAATATAGCCTTATATAAAAATATAGAAATTAGGTTAACTCTAAGGTAAGTTTAACCCCTAATTATTTTTATTAAAATATATAAGGTGGAAATGAAATAATCCATCAGACTGAAGGAGGCCAGAGTGGACAAAAAGCGTGGGTAAACAAATTTGACACTGATGTTCGCGCCTAATGAATTCCACAGTCACATACTAACCATTATTTACGCAGTAGGTTTAGAAACAAAAAATGGCCATACTTTTAATCACTAACATTTATTAGAAGTAACAAGTATGCAATAACATTTGTGTTAATCTGAAGTAAAAGTTAAGAGGAAGTATTCAATACTAGTAGACAAGCTTCACACCTTTTGCGCCTTATACAAAAAATCACGGCTGATGCGATGTTGCCAGTTCTAACAGAATTAAGAAGGCAAAAAACTATGGATCTTTAAAATCTAATTTACATAAAAACGATTGATTCTATTGAAACATGTCAAAGGAAAAGGTTGTCGTTTATACATTTTCTATGAATATAGCTATAAATTAAACACTTTAATCAACAATAATTTAGCCATATTTCTTTCTAGAAATCTAAACTTTTCGGCTTTTTGTTATTAGACTTTCCTGTTATTCACAATAAGAAAAATTTGGTGCTAAAGTCTGACGAATTATTTCACTTCCATCCTGTATAATCAACTTATTATAATTACAAGTTTAATTGCCTCTAATTATTATTTTTTTTAATCATCCATTGTTAATCGGGTTAACTCTTTTCTTTCAAACAAATTCTATGTCTAATTAGATGTTTCATATCTTTAAGATTTTGATTCTCTGTATACGTTTGGTTAAGAGATAGGCGAAAATTCACTACACAAAAAATGTAACTCTTTTTAAAACACAAATTTCATTTTTAATAACTTTTTGTGACATAAACCATTTCAGAGAATTACATGATTAATGCTTCCAATTGTTCAATACTTTTGTTATACTAAGCCTTGTCGACATTCAGTTGTTTCTCGCATTGCGTGCAAAGAATATGGAATTTTAAGGCCAGCATATAGGTAGCATTCAGCTCTTAAACATCCGACTATCGCCGTTCCTTTGTGTCTGCAACGATATGTTACAGTAGCTACTTCTGTAAAGGCTTATCGCAATTAAAATGTAGACAGAAAAATAATTTTTGTAAGAATATGTATTCACGCTAATAAATAATAGAGGGTTGAGAAAGTTATATGACTATAATCGTCAACTTTTGTTCCATTTAGTTCGATATCCCTTCTTACCTGTAGTGTTATTGCAAGTTTAGACTTTTTTTAGTGACATCTAGACTTCTAGAGGACATGCTTGAAAGTTTACAATTCCTTTTCTTCGTCTTCTTTCCATCGCCAGATCCTGTTACCGAAGAGAGCTTTAATCTTCAAACCCATGTGGCCTTTGTCGACTTTGTTAAAGCATTCAAGTACCTAAACATTTACATGCAATTTGTGCATGTTGAAACCTTCTTGCATAATTTGAAGTAATTCCTAGGTAAAACATATTGTAACGTAACCGAAAATAAGAATTACTCTTTATGGGAAAATATGAATTTGCTATTGGTAGATAAAGTCGTTGAATGTACGTGCCAAACTGTTGTTTTGACAATCTCGAAGCATTTGAATTTGCAAAACAAAAGAAAGGGTAAACTGGTTTAACACATTTATTTGGATATTGTATGTAATTTATTAAATAAATGTTCAAAATGTCCTCCAATGATTGCTCGAGTGTAATAGAGACTATTAAGAATGCCTCGTGAACTTTCTAGAACAGTTGCCATCTGCATTGCCGTATTATCTATTTCTCAGTCCCGATTCACGGGATTTGATACGGGTGGCTCAGTTGATCAGGCACTGGCCTCTTGATTTCAAGATGGTGGGTTCAAATCCGGCCCTGAATGATGGTCTTCAAATGTGCTTGAAAGTGACAGTCCCATATCAGTAGATTTGTTGGCAGATAAAAGAATCCCTGAGGGCAAAATTCTAGCTGACATAATACATAGTAACAATTGACAGCGTCGTCAACTTTTTTGGAACGGGGTTGCTCACAGGAGGAGTAATTTTTTCTTTTTCTTCTTTTTTTTTTCTCCCCTCTCACAGGAAGAAGTAGAGAGGCGTCAAGTATGCAAATCATTCTGGCCATTCTTAAGCACTTCTGCAATCAGTCCATTTTCCGGGAAATACTCTAACACTGTCAAAGACCTCATTGACCGAGCGATATGGCTCACGTTCGGGAGGCCGTGGGTTCAATTCCCGCGGCCAACCTACCTGACCATGGGATTTTTCGAGGGTTTCCCCAGGTCGCCAGGCGAATGCCGGGTAGGATAATTACATCCGCCGAATTTCTTCTCTTTCCATTTCACTTCATTAATAATTTCATTCATCCTTCATCCCATTGGTTCTTTCAGGATCGCAAGTGTCAGCGAAGGCGTTAGGTGCAGCTTGGCAGGGATGATATGCGCACAAGAACTCTTTCCGTCCCTCGTCCGAGGGATCCGAGTAGGGGGTGGCATCTGGGGGCGTTGGACACCACGCCGGGGTTCCCGTGAGTTGGCCCCGGAAGACCTAAAGACTTCGAAAGACTTGGGAAACCTTAAGGACTCTGTCAATGTCTGTACCGTTAGCCTGGATTTGGCCACCCGTTGTCTCCTCTGACCTCATTCTTTCTCCCGGAGTGCCCTCTTAGGGCATAGATACAATAAGCCTGGCTTCAGTGCCGAACCCTTTGTGTATCCCTCCTATTCCTATAGGACCTCACTGACTTGGTTTTCTAGAGACAATGTGATCAAATACATCTTCTAAAAGGTTCAGATACTACCTCCAGTGAAGTTTCCTTCAATATAAGTCTTATTAACAATGGCATCTCTAAGAATGTCTGTCCACATATGAATCTTTCCAAGAAGTGCAATTCAGGAGTGGTTAAGATAAGCATACCATGAAAAAACTCATTTTTGCTTCTGAATTAAATTTTAAAGACTTCAAAATGGATCATAAAGTTTGTTTCTCGTCAATATTGTGATAATTATTTAAATTACAAGCATTTAAAGTCTATATATTTCATGGGCGTGGCATTTAAAATGTATAACTTGCTAACCAATTTTCCTTGCGATAATTTTTTTCATAAGTTAACTTTATTGTCTAATTAAATATAGCGTAGTTGTGCATATAATTTAATTAACAAATAAAGGACATGAAACTTGGGATCAGGTGGTTATCCAACGATAAGCCTGAGGATATACTCATGAGTTACAATCGTAAGTCGGTATATCGTTCTCGTTTTAGTCTTCTGAGCGGTGGGTCAGGTAGTACAGTTGTTACTGTCGATTAAACAGTTATTGTTTCATTGAATTAGTTCTACATTCATCGGTGTGAATGGCCACGCCAAAATATTAAAGAAAAATTCCAGATGGTGCATTGAAATAGTCCCGAAATATGATTTTTAAACCAGCACGTCTGAAAGGGAACAAAACTAGACCAAATTAAATAGATATACATATATAGACAAAAATAATACAGTATCAGAGTAACAACTTTATAGAATAGTAACCGAAAAAAGCAAAATAAGAACTGTAAGCTGTCTTGGAGTAACTCATTCACGGAACTCCTGAAATCTGCACACATAGGAGAGAGAGAAAAAAATACAATTACCAAAGAGGTTGAATGTAAAATGTGGAAAGAGTGTGTTAGTAGGAGACACCTTTCAAGAGAAATGGAACCCGAAGAAACCCGTTCTACGTTAGAAAAAAGCAGATAATTTGATCCAAAGTGAGTCTCTTTCTTCTACATGTTCCAACACGAGTGGTTTAAGATATATCACACTGCTTGTTGATAAGACAATACAGGAGACTTTGTTCTTGTGCAGTTTTTGATTGAGAAGAATCAGACACTCTATGCTGCAGAAATTTTGAATTCTGGAAGCACATGGAATAAACTCGGGGGAAGAATTCTTTCTTGTAATTTCAGACAATGAGGATGTGTGTAACATACAGAAGAATCAGTTTGTGAGGAAACTGCAACCGTATAAGACATGCAATGTTTATTTTTAGAAATATTACAATTAAATATTTTAAAACAAATTATGGGCAGGCCTAAGAAATGACCAAACTGATAAATACGTTTATTTTAAAAACAATTTTGGCGTAAAATTACACCGTTCGCATTTAAAAACTTATTTTTTTTTAATCTGATAAGTGCTCCTGAACGGATTTTTGTGCTGAATTCGAAAATAATCTCCATTTTCTCCCATCATGTCAGGTTTTCAAAATATTCATAAATAACAGAAATGAAATTAAAAATTTGTAAAATGTCATAAAATTACTTTCAACAAGAATTTTGTATAAAAAACTAGGTCATAATTATAAATTTGTTATTTTCCACTAAATAATTACTAATTAATAATAATTATAAGCACATTCATAACCTTACCTCAATATTGAACTTCAAATTCTATCCTCTTTGACCTTCTCGCATGTTGTTCAGAGCAGTCCCTTTTTAACATACAACAATAGTCCGCCATCATGTGAACACATTACTTCCCTTGATACCTCATTTCCAAATGTTTATATCCTGGTGAAATCGTTCGCCCTGTTCCTCACTAAAATCCCCTAAACTATCAGCGAAATAATTTAGATGAGAATGAAGAAAATGTATTTGGACACTCATGTTGCGACCAATTTGTTTGAAATTTTGCAGCATTAAATTGAATGGCCATCAGTTTTGGAATTTGTTGTCGAACGAATACCTACACCAGCTTTATTTTATGCTTTTTTCATTGGATAATGAAGGAAATGTAACGTAACGATATTTAAAGTACTCATTTTCCTTATCTAGGCTTTCCACAAATTGTTTCATTAAACCTAATTTCACATGGAGAGGTGGCAACAATACTTTTGAGGGATCAATAAGAGGTTCACTTTTTTGCCCGGTGTTAAATTAGTCCTACATGGCCACTGTTCCCTTTCCCAGTGTACTGACCTAGCTCTGCTATTCCTTTCAAATAAGAAACAAGGATATTTTGTGAAATCAGCCTACTGACCAAGTAATAGTGCGATAATCTTGAAATCTCCACAGGCTAGCCGTTGATGGTTTTCGTACTGTAGCTTTTGTAACAAAATTTAACATTTTCATGTGCCTCCTTTAAAAGATAGGAGTGGGCTACAGGAATAGAAGGATGAATATTTCCATTATGAAGCAAAACATCTTTAAGATATTTTGAGAAGAATCTATGAAGAACCTCCACTCTTTGGAACTATAACTTATGTTATAACATTTGAAGACAATAGGAGGGGTGTTTTGGCAATACACCAAATTTTCTTCTTGAGCAAAAAAAGGGACAAGTTCCCTCTCATTATGTCTATAGCATGAAAAATATGTACCCTCAGCCAATACTTCCTTTTCTTTTCTTTTAACCTAGAGCCTAAAATTTCTACTGATTCTTTAGGCAAATTTAAATCCCTCGCTAAATCATTAGCTCACTTTGATTAAAACATTTATCATCATCAGAATTGTCTGGTTCATAAGTATGATCCACTGGAGATTCAGTTTCAGTGCTACTGGATGCAAATGGCAATGTATCTGATACTGTAGATAAACATATCCAAGAATAAACATTGCATGTCTTATCGCCATGGCAAATTTTCGTACATCGCCTAGGACGGATATAGTTAGAAGATTTTAATAAATATAAAAAAAATGTGTAAATACAAAAATATAAAATATAGTAATGGTTATATTATTTTACATTTTAAGTAGTAAAGTTAAAATTATAAGCTGTTGGGCCTTTCTAACAAACGATAAGCACGCGGTAATGTTACTACAGAACGTGCATTGTGAAAAATATTCAAAACAAAGTTTTGAATTGCAAAACATTCTGACGTGGTACGCGAAAACGAATTTCAGTTTTGCAGTCAGTGTGAAAACGTAATTCAGAAACGCTCATTCACTTCAAAACAACGCAGAACAGTGCTATTTTCTTGTATGATAAAGTTTTAAAGAAAAGAAAATACAGTATTTGGCATCCAAATTCTTCATTTTTTAAGGGAACTATCGTTCCAAAACAAGTACAGTATTAAACAATGCCTTTCTAGTGGTCAAAACAAACGTAGGCTAGTGTACATTTCTCTTTCCACTATACTTTTTGGGGCCGAAGTTAGGTTCTTTTCTAGGATGCTTCGGCCGCACTTCAGTATTTTATATAACAAATAATAATACACACAACAATTGTTTTCTGTATGATAAAGATACCACAGATATCAGGGAATCTTATCAAATTTAATTAAAAATTTTAGTCAACTTCCTCATACCAAAATTGTTAAAAACGTCTAAAAAACGGCCGAAGTTGCCTTGTTCTACAATACATTTCACTTGTCACTAAAATATCTTATACATAAGGCATATTAATAAAAATCGATAGGGGAAGTTTTGATAAAACTAAATTTCCGAAATGTTTTCCATGTAAAGGGCAGTATGGGGTGGGAGAATTTTCTTGTCTTCGTGTTGCATCCTTGAAAGATACGCCTTTTAAACATAAATACCTACCATGTTTGATATTCAAGCAACTTTTCGTTTTTGGCTTGTGCTGTTCACAACACACACACACACACACACACACACACACACACACACACACACGCTCTCACACACACACACACACACACACACACACACACACACACACACACACACAAACGCACGCAAGGACATCAAAAACGTATATTTCCAGTGAAATCTTGGTATCGAATATTTGGATGGAATAAACTACTTGTACATACATGCACGTGTACAGAAAGTAAAATGTAAGTTTTGTTTTAATTTTATTATAGCTATTTAATCCCCTATTAAATTAAATTGAAATTGTGTATTAATTTATTACTTTCTCTACGATGTATATCAAGTGGTAGGAGTATTATATTCGACCCAAAATTTCGATGTTGAGATTTCACCGGAAACAATTTTTGAGGTCCCCTAAATCCAAAAAAGGCAGTTTTAGAAAAAGCCCCGGTGTGTGTATGTGTTTGTGTCTTTGTGTATGACTGCCTGTGAACAGCGTAACTCAAAGAGGAAGAGGCGGTTAAAACAGAAGTTGGAACATAAGTTCAATATCCTTTAAGGATGCGACACGAAGATTTTGAAGAAAATTCCTCTATCCTAAACAACCCTTTGCACGGAGAATTTTTCGGAAATTTTAATTTTCTCAAAAATGGCTCTAACGGTTTTGATTACAATGCCATGCGTTTAAGGTACTTTTATGGGCAAATATGTATATTTTGAAGTTTTTGACTATCATCTATGTAGTCCTGTTTACTTTTGGTGTTTTTCTATAGCTGGTAAACCGTAAGAAATAGACCAAATCTTACTATACAACAAATGCAGATCTCGTTAAAACACACAATTTATGTGCAAATAAATTTTTTTGCGGAGTGAACCATTTCGGAGATATTCTTTGTTATTTGTGCGAGTTTTGCAATACTTAAACTTTTTTCAAATGGAAGGTCGTTATTCACTTTTTTGGCCGTACAAAGAGATCGGAATTCCAAAGCTTTAAAAGATTTGACTAATGCTCAAAGTCAACTGTATTCCCATATTTGCTTGCACCTTTCAAGGAAATTGGCAATAAGATAACTTGTACAATTGTTTATCTCGACTAGCAAGAGGAAGATAGAGGAATAAGAGTTTGTAAGAAAAGGTACTACATGAGTAGAGAAAGTCATGTGAGTGCAACACATCACATTTTTCCCTGGTAATTTTTACAATGAAAGCATTTACAATGTGGAAGGTAGAAACAAGACCAGAGATAAAAAGTTGATTAAAAAAGTGAAAACGCACGTTCCAAGTGGAAGTGTATAAAAACTGAACACCCCCACAAATGTGAACAAGAGTTTACGTGACACCCTATAAGCAGTTAAGTGTTTGTTGTGCACCGCATGACTGTGTACCCAACACTTGAGACAAGCCTGACTCCTCCCATACGCTTATCCACTAATTAATAAACTGTTATTGCCTCCAGATGGCTTTGTTATTCTTCTGCTGCTATACCCTCCGCTTTTCATTCTAGAAAATGAGTTTTAAAACATTTCATTGGCCCAGCTTTATACTGTTGATATAACTGTTCGTAATATCCTGTAACATTAAAACACAAACATGACTTCTGTATTTTAAATGGGGATTTCTGAAATTTCGTATCTGTGGAATTCTGCTGAAGAACATGAAAAATGTGCTGGATATTTCAAAGGGATTTTGGCTTGTGCGTTGTGCTAAAGTACAAAACACTTTGTTGGCTTCTTCCTGAGATCAATCTTAGAGACAATGGAATCTGGGGGTTATTTGGAAAACCTGTTATTGTAATTAAAGTTTGTTAAGTTGCTTTTCAGTCATTTCCAATTTCCTTTGTTAGTGAAATAAAAACATTTATACTTAATGGCGTCCTTCGTGGCTATGGGGTAATTCTAGTTGCCGAGGTCGCAGTTTCAGGCCCGGTGGAGGTCGATGGATTTCTTCGGGTGTAAAATACTCAGCATGGCTTCCTTTGGAAGGGAAGTAGATTTCACCATAACCACCCACCACCACCACCACCACCACCACCACCACCACCACCGCCACCGCCGCAGCCGCCGCCACCGCCGCCGCGACCACCACCACCACCACCACCACCACCACCACCACCACCACCATCATCATCATCATCATCATCATCATCATCATCATCATCATCATCATCATCATCATCCTTCCAGATATTGGGCCTTGCGGCCCGTTATGATCTCAGCGCAGACTTTTCTGTCCACCGATTTCTTGGACGGCCAAGAAGTCGATTTCCTATTGGGCGACAACGGAGCACTGCTTTAAGGTATGCAGAATATGTAGTCATTCTAACTTTTCTGATATTGTTGTATGAAGTCTCACACAGGTCGAACATGAAGTTCTTTATTACGGATGTGGTCCCATTTGGTGTACCCTAGAGCGAATCTCACGAATCGCCTCTCACGATTTTCGTCTGTTCTTATGAGTGTCCATAGTAAAGAGTGTGTCGTGTCAGTCTTATAAAGATATACCGCTGCACTAGAAACGGTTTTAGGACTTTGTGAATGCCACCCATAACTAAAAAATCTAACCCCTAGCGCAACAGCCCTGACGGCCCAAAGCTTACCGCCCGTCCGCTGCGTCCCCCACTTCTGCCCACTTCAGGCGTCATGAGTGGGTGCAGTACTGAAGGGTGGGACGGGTCAGTGCGCCGAACCCTCCCGGCCGGTTATGCGGCCTTCGCAATCTGGGGTCGCTACATGGCCCCTCAGGGACCTAACGAGGTTGAGTACACCGTGTGCCAGAGCTACGCGCTTCCACTGAGCTACAGAGGCGGTCTAATGACACTCATAGCTCTGTTAAATTTAATAATTTTTTCCGGAATGTCGAAGTCTTCATTAAAAGATAGTTTGTAGCCAAGATAGTTACGTAAATGCATTCACTTTTTCTAACAATTTGCAAACGCATTCCACTACTTCTCATATTCATATCCCATCCTCAACCTGTTCGTGGTGCAACCTACTTTTGCAGATGAGGCTTTGGGAACCGAATATTTGCGGTATAACCATATCTTCACAACAGAAGAACTGCTGTATGTGTGGAAGCCCCACCAATTCTACCCCTTTCGGCCAGCAACTCATCGGGTGGTAATCTGATATTTGCTTTCAAATCTCAAAGACTGGAACCAGAAGTAGGTTTACGGGACGTAACGGAACCTCAAACCTGATAAAGAGACCCCTGAGCAAAATCCCAGCATTGAATGGGACGCTAAGAACAACACTGATTAAAGAGTGTTCATTAATAAAAATCAACTTATATATTACACCGGCCTGCATAGATTTTGCGCCACCGAATATTTTACATCATAATGATCAATTCGAATGCTCCGATTTCGAAAATAATAATAGTTTTTGCGTATCCGTACAAATTTTGAATAGTTCTGATTCAACACAAAATTGAAAGTTCGGTACCCTAGTATTAACAACACTGCATATTTTACTTATAGCATGGTTGATTAAAAGATGCAAACATGCTAAATCATATGACGTCATATTGTAACAATGTTTATCTCTGTGTACAGGTAATGTTGAACCTATCTCAAACATTTATTGCGTAATACATAAAGAGGACTCTATCTAGGAGTCCGCAGTCCAGTTTAAAATCCCTCTGATGTGTTGCTCTCACATGACTTTCTCTACCCTTGTACTAACCATTCTTACAAACTCTTATTCCTATATCTTCTTCGTGTTGAGATAAAATTTGTATTAATTATCTTATTGCTTATTTCCTTGTAGGTACAAGGGGAATATTGGAATACAGTAGACTTTGAGCGATAGTCAAGTGTTTTAAAGCTTTGCCATCCCGTTCTCTTTGCACGCTTAACATATACAAAAAATGAACAACGATGTTCCATTTCACGAAAGCCTTTGTTTTTCGAAACTAATACAAATAACAAGGAATATCTCCGAAATGGTTCACTCTATAAAAAATGTATTCAGACATAAATTGTCTTTTAGCAAGATCTACATTTTTGTATAGTAAGATTTTGCCTATATCTTATGGTTTACGAGTTATTCAAAAGTCTTCTAGAGCAAACATGACCACGTAGGCTATAGCCAGAAAATTCAAAATAAACGTTTCACTTGTTATACAAATATCTTAAACATATGACATTTTAATCAAAATCGTTGGAGTCATTTTCAAGAAAATCAACATTTTCGAAAAATTTTCCATTTAAGGGTAGTTTAGGGTGAACTAATTTTCTTCAAAATCGTGGTGTCGCATCCTTGAAAGACGTTAAAATTAAATACCAACTTTGGATTTTAACCGACTTTTCATTTTTGAGTTATGCTGTCCACAGACTGACAGACACACATATACACACACACACACACACACACACACACATACACACACACACACACACACACAAACACCTTTTTCTAAAAATGCTTTTTTGGATTCAGGGGCCTCGAAACATATATTTCCGGTGAAATCTCACAAATCGAATTTTTGGGTGAATACAATACTTCCTCTACTTACCAGTAGAGAAAGTAAAAATGGCAAACTCACATTGTGTATCTAGGAGGGGCTGTGTGAACAATCCTAACAATTTCTGTTATGTCTTTGGTTGTTATGTGACAACAGAAAAGAAACATAACCGCATTTATCAAGAGTTTATATCTAGCCTATTTTAAAATCAAATTAGGAGAACACGACGAGAATTTTGATTCTCATATTGTGTGTAAAAGGTGTGTAGAGAATCTAAGACAATGGTACAACGGAGATCGTTCATCTATACCCTTGGTGCTTCTAAGGTATGGCACGAACAAAACAAATCATATTAAGGACCCTTACTTTTGTCTGCGTACTATGTCTGGATTAAGTAGGAAACAGAAGGCGGGCATTATACCAGGTGGCCCACTGCAGCCGCCCCCGCTGAAAGTACGAAGTAAAGTGAGACCTTTTCGGCTGTTTGTACAGGTCGCGCGTTACTTCTTGACGAATGAAAATTTTATATGAAAGGTTGGATGCGAGTCACCACTCAGCTTTTGCGGGAATGCTGGCATCGAAAGAGAGCGGAGGTACAGTCTGCAGTGAGATGACGCACATGCTTCTGAGCTGAAGTAGTACAGCACTACAAATCAATTTATCGCACTTCCAGTAATATCAGCCACACGTATTATACACTATACCTCTATAACTGTTTCCACTTAACTTTATTGCATTTCTTCTATTCCCGACATTTCTCCCTCGTCTTCTTCCTCGTCTAAATTACTGTTATTTTCGTTGCATGCATACATCTGTACCGCACAAAACTTTTGCAGTCGACTGTATACACAAACGCGACAGAGGAAAACAGAGGTGTCTTATCGTAGCATAAACATTTGCTGACCTGTTTATTAAGGGCAGGCCAGCTCACTGGGTTTCTGTTCAAGGTCATTCGTCAAGAACAAACGCGCAACCTATATTGTTATTTTGTGTATTACCACACGCTAGTCCAACTGCCTCTCACTGTACGTCTGCTGAAAGGCAGAAACCCCACTGCCCTGTCTTGCGCCGTGGCGCACGAAGGGTTATCTACTTTCGGCGGGGCCGGCTGCAGTGGACTACCTGGTATATCCAAACTTTCCATCAGTAATTAGGCCTGTGGCTCATGGACCACTTGTTCCTGTTCCATCACCACCTGCGGCATTATCAGTACTGATAATTCGAGTGTGGAAGATGAAATAAATTGGTCCCCAGACTTAAAAATCCAGATCCATTGACTAAGTGAACATTAAATGATTTGGTGGGTGATTTGGCTCTTACCAAAGAAAAAAGTGAACTTTTAGGTTCAAGGCTGAAAGAAGACAATCTTTTAGCACCGGGAACAACTTTCTCTTGGTACAGACTTTGAAGAAAAGGTTCAACAAATATTATGTAAAGGAACTAGTGTATTGTTGTAATATCCCTAACTTAATAAGTCGTCTAGAAACAAATTTCGAAACAAATGATTGGTGTCTCGAGTAAGAGAAGTCTGAAAGTTGTTGTGCTACACAACAGCAATGTATTTGCTTCGGTTCCAACAGCTCACTCTACATCCCTTAAAGAAACCTACCAAAATTTAGTGCCAGAGACAAAAAATATAAGAAATCGCTCCCTGATAGACTCGCAGAAGGTTTTGCTAGCCCCGTTGCATATCAAATTAGGGATAATGAAACAATTTGTGAAAGCTTTGGACAAAAGTGGTTGTTCTTTCCAATATCTAAACTAAACCCCTAGCGCAACAGCCGATGAAGGGCCAAGGCTTGCCGCCCAGGCGCTGCGTCCCCCACCTCTGCTCACTACAGGCGTCATTGGTGGGGTGCAGTATTGGAGGATGGGACGTGGTCAGCGCCCCGAGCCCTCCCGGCCTTCTCGACTTGGGGCCGCTACTTCTCCATCAAGTAGCTCCTCAATTGGTCCCCCCGGGACCTAACGAGGCTGAGTGCACCCCGTGCCAGACCTCCCAGAGGGGACAAAATCCCCATGCTGATACGGGGGACCAAACCTAGGTCCTCCGCGCCAGGGGCAAGCACGTTACCAACTGCGCTACGGAGGCGGTCTCTTTCCAATATCTTAGAAATTTCCAATGTTGTCTGAATCAAAGTGAAAGAAAGCATTCATTTTAACGGCTCACTGGTTCACAAACTGGTTCAGTAAAGTTATAAACATGTTTTTGGGTAATATTAACGATGGCCAATATGAACACATTTTTAAAACGATGTTCGAAAAATTAAAGGCACTCCGATGGAGTATAAGCTTAAAATTGCATTTAGTGCATTCGTCAGGACCACAAATGCAAGACAACTCAGCGTTCTTTTCAGCAAAGCGCAGGATAAAATAACATCATAACGTCTTTTTTTTAAGCTTCTAGTTCAGTGTACACTGTTGTATCTGTGGAACTGAGATTATTGCTTTGTTTAAATGATTTCACACATTCTAAATTGCACTTAAAAACTAGAAACAAACTTTAATATTACACATTTCACTTATGCATGGCAAAAAAAAAAAAAAAAATAAATAAAAAAAAAAATAAAAAAAAATAAAAATAAAAAAATAAAAAAAAAAAAAAAAAATAAAAAGATACGTGATACGAAAAAACGGAAAACAGATTTGAATTCAACACACCAAAATTAAATTTAAAGAGCTGATTAACACCGTGCCGCAGAAAAAAGTTTAAATTTGCTGGCCGGTGTCATCAACATATTTATTAGTAAAGCAAGTTATCATCTCGTATATTGTGAAAGAATATGAACCAACGCCAGATTGCTGCACTTGAGGGAAGGAAAGTCGTATAAGCCAAGAGAGCTGCAGAACTCTGAAACAGATACAAACACTAGAGCTGTTTGAAAGTTCTTTGTTTGTTGTCCCTACTACCTACATGGTTGTTTCATTCTCTGTGATGTAACCTAAAATCAGAATCGTGACTAATTGAGGGCAGAGGCATCTTAACAGGCGACCAGATCTCACTCTTGCCAACCTTTCGCGTTTTGTCTCCATCAATGTTCAACACTTCGCTGGGGTATGTACACACGAGCTTTCTTTTAACGAAAAGCTAGGTAGCATTGCCATTAAAATACACACACAAAAAAAAAAAAAGAGTCAGAGAACGAGAGAGAGTTTTATAGTTCTCATTATCTTGCACCTTGTATTTTCGTGTTAAACAATACCTATCATAGTATTGGTTTTTTGGGAACTATATATCATTTATACACACTACATTCAAATTCAAATAGATTTGAGTTCTGATTCCGGATTGGTTACTGCATGAAAACGAGGATTCAGATCTAACTAAATCCTTGGATCCCATCCTCTTAGAAGTGGGATCGGATCGAAGTTTTGTTGCATGCAAACACCTATCGGATTCAAATCTATTTGAATCCGCCAGAGATACTAACATCTATCATACTCGTAACACAGTGCACGCTCGCCATTTTGTTTTCTTAGAGAAAGAAATGTAAAAAATCACATTTCTTAGTGAAAGAAATGTAAAAAATCACAACAGAACTACTTTTAATGCTTCTGTAATCTCGCAATATAGCTTTCTCAAAAACAATAAATAACTTCAAAACCTGCTTAAAATACCCAGAAATTTTTTATAGGTTTGCCAACATAAATCAAGTGACCAACACAAAGCTTGAGTTATTTATGCTTGAGCCTTGGGTATCTAAGTCGATGTCACTCCGGATTGAATTCAACACGGAAACGCGGATCGAATTGAAAGTGAGATTGGACTCAAATCGATTTCAATTTCCATGCAAACGCACTGACTGTTTTATTTCATTAACGAAAAGCACGTTGCTCAGATCTTGCCAGTGCTATTTGCAAACACTAACAGATTGTACGAGGAATGGGTGAGGGCGTGTTTTATTACCTTCGATATCAGTGCCTCAAGTCAGTGAAAGTTCAAGTTTAGTCCTGATTTTAATTCTTATACATACCTATGTTAGATCATTAGCATTTTGGAAACTGATATTGTGTTGTAGGTTACAAATTTTCGCGTGCATGGTGAAAGGGAGACATTGGAGGGGAGCATCGTCCTTCAATACTGAAACATAGAATCATGATTTGATACGAAATAACCCGAATCAATGAAGAAACAGTGCACCAAGAGAATATTGCCGCTACGGATATGTGTAAATACCTCTATTTGTGGATGTACATGAGTGTTTTTGGAGCCTAGCACTTTTATAACTGGAATAGTGGCAATTTGGCAAATGTTAGTAAAAAATAGCAGTTGTTTCTATCTCTTAGTTACTCATCAGACCTACAGTTATAACAGCATAGTTCATGTCAAGCAGTTATTTCTCTGTAGGCGTCTAATAACTGCAACACTAGTAAAGAAACCCTATTATTTGTTGCAAAACCATAAAACAAACTTGTAACTGCACATCCGAAAACCCTTTAATTTTTATCTTAAAGCTATATTTTAACAATACTCGGTGCTGCACTGTTAGCAATTTTTAAATTGTTTTAATTTGTCATGGAAAAAGTACTCAGTCATTGTAAATTAAGAATCTAATTGCATTTTTGCCCTTCTGATCATGCACGTACGCGAATAGCACATGCAATCTTAAAAGTATTTTCTCGTAACCTTGTTTTCTTACATTTTTGCAACTTTAAATGTTCCTTATGCAATTCTGGTCCAATTTCTTTTACATTTTTAGTATACTTTCTTTGAAGTGTGAATATCAAGTATAGTTTAGGATTTAGGACTATAGTAATTTTATTCATGGTTAATTTTTAGAAAATTAAAAATGTTTTATATATACTTTTTTACTTTCTCTACTGGTAAGTAGGGGAAGTATTGTATTCCACCCAAAAATTCGAAGTCGAGATTTCACCGGAAATACATGTTTTGAGGCCCCCTGAATCCAAAAAAAGCATTTTTAGAAAAAGGTCCGTGTGTGTGTCTGTGTGTCTGTGTGTGTCTGTCAGTCTGTCAGTCTGTGTGTCTGTGGACAGCATAGCTCAAAAACGAAAAGTCGGTTAAAAACCAAAGTCGGTATTTAAGTTTAATGTCGTTCAAGGATGTGACACGAAGATTTTGAAGAAAATAGCCCCACCCTAAACTACCCTTTACATGGAAAATTTTGATTTTCTTGAAAATGGCTCTAACGATTTTGATTAAAATGTCATATGTTTGAGATATTTTTATGGCAAATGAAATGTATATCTTGAATTTTCTGGCTATAGCCCCTGTAGTCGTATTTACTCTGGACGACTTTTGCATAACTGGTAAACCGTTAGAGATAGACCAAATTATACTATACAAAAAATGTAGATCTTGCTAACATACACAATTTATGTCTCAATAAATTTTCTTGTAGGGTGAACCATTTCGGAGATATACCTTGTTATGTGTGTGAGTTTCGGAAAACTTGGAACTTTCGTGAAATGGGTCATCGTTGTTCATTTTTTTATATGTTACGTGTACAAATAGAACGGAATCTCAAAGCTTTAAAAGATTTGACTGTCGCACAAAGCCTACTGTATTCCAATATTTCCCTTGCACCTACAAGGAAATAAGCAATAAGATAATTTGTACAAATGTTTATCTCAACTAACACGAAGAAGATAAAGGAATGAGAGTTTGTAAGAATGGTTAGTACAAAAGTAGAGAAAGTCATGTGAGTGCAACACATCAGATTTTTCATTAAGAGATTTATTTCTCCGCAACATGTAAGTTTAGCTGGCCCCGTGGCTCATTCGGTAGAGCTCCTGACTGCTGTGCAAGGAGTTCCAGGTTCGATTCCCGGCAGGGAGATAGGAATTTTTCTCCAGCCAAGATTATTCATTATCCTCCCCAGAGTCTGGAAGTATGAATGAGACTGTGTGCGTGCGCGCGCGCGCGCGCGTGTGTGTGTGTGTGTGTGTGTGTGTGGTGTGTGTGTGTTTGTGTGAGTGTGTGTGTGAATTTGAAGTTTAAAAAATCTGATGTGTTCCACTCACATGATTTTCTCTACTCTTGTACTAACCATTCTTACAAACTCTTATTCCTATGTCTTCTTTGTGTTGGTTGAGATAATCAGTTACAAAAATTATCTTATTGCTTATTTCCTTGTAGGTACAAAGGGAATATTAGAATATAGTGGGGTTTGTGCGATAGTCAAATGTTTTAAAGCTTTGAGATTCCGTTCTCTTTGCACTGTTAACATATAAGAAAATGAACAACTATGTTGCATTTGAGGAAAATTTTAAATTTTCCGAATCTGATACAAATAACAAGGAATATCTCCGAAATGGTTCACTCTACAAAAAATGTATTCAGACATAAATTGTGTGGTTTAGCGAAATCTACATTTTTTGTACAGTAAGATTTTGCCTGCCTCTTACGGTTTAGTAGTTATTCAAAAGTTATCCAAAGTAAACAGGACTACATGGCCTATAGTCAGACACACACGGACATTTTTCTAAAAATGCTTTTCTGGACTCAGGGGGCCTCAAAATATATATTTCCGGTGAAATCTCGACACCGAATTATTGGGTGGAATATAGTACTTCCTCTACTATACGTAGTAGAGAAAGTAGAAAGAACCCTAAAGTTAACCCATTGTTAAAGGAGTACCTACCATCATTGCCGCTGGGCAGTATGTTCCACAGAAGAGGTCACCGCTTGACCTTTGTAGTTAAAGGTGGGATATAAATGGAGCAATAAAAATAGGCAAATTTGATTGTTAAGAATTATATTCGAGGAGTAATACACAAAATTTAACATGTTTAGTACATAAGGTATTTTAAATCAGATTCGATATTCCTTTTGGAAAATTGTTTTCTAATTTTAGACACATGAGAACATGACAATTTATTTTATGTTATAATTATACCGATAGGATAAAAGCTGACTGAACTTTGTAAAAAAATGAGCAGTTCTACAAGCGAATACTTTTAATCGTTACTATTTCAAACTTTCAGCTATGTACCTTTATTTTTAGCTTCACGTTTAGTTTACTATCTTGTTTGAACACAGAGTTTTGACTGCTGTGGTTTTATGTGAACCCCAAACATAATTTTTACCTCTCGTATCTTCATATGAGGTTATAAGAGTGTCGTAAAAACATACCAAGCTTTTATACTCTCCCACCTTCCTTTCTTGGTTTCTTTCAGAACAAGTTTTCATCTTGCAAGTTTGGCTGATTCTCTGCTTCAGAATATTCATTATAAGCTGAACGTCTTCACACAGATTTGGGCTGTGAACTGTTTAAAAAGCAGGGAATGCCTTTATCTGTAACTATTCAATAATAGCTACTTATCCATAGTCATACGACCACGTCGGTCTGGGTGGCTCAGTTGGTTAGACACTGGCCTACTGATCCCAAGGTCGCAGGTTCAAATCCGGCCCAGACCGGAGTGTGCTTAAAGACAGCAGTCAGTAGATTTACTGGCATGTAAAAGAACCCGTACGGGATGAAATTCCGGCTCACCGGCGACGCTGATGTGGTTCTGGCAATTGACAGCGTCGTTAAGTAACAGAATAATTTTAATTACCTTCTTTACTACGTTTAGTAAAGTAGAGGAACTATTGTATTCCAACCAAAAATTCGATGTCGAGATTTCACCGGAAAAATGTGTATTGAAGCCCCCTGAATAAAAGAAAACATTTTCAGAAAAAGATCCGTGTGTGTGTGTGTGTGTGTGTGTGTGTGTGTGTGTGTGTGTGTGTGTGTGTGTGTGTGTCTGTCTGTCTATCAGTCTGTCGAGAGAACAACTCAAAAACGAAAAGTCGGTTAAAAACCAAGTTGGTGCCTATTTAAGTTAATTGAAGAAAATTCATCCACCCTAAACTACCCTTTACATGGAAAATGTTTAGAAAATTTAGATTTTCTTGAAAATGACTCTAACGATTTTGATTAAAATGCCATATGTTTGAGATATTTTTATGACAAATGAAATGTATATCTTGAATTTTCTGGCTATATTCCATGAAGTTCCTATTTACTCTGGATGACTTTTGCATAACTGGTAAACCGTAAGAGATAGACAAGATCTTACTATACAAAAATGTAGACCTCGCTAAAACACAAAATTTATGTCTGGATAAATTTGTTTGTAGACTGAACCATTTCGGAGATATTCCTTGTTATTTGTGTCAGTTTTGGGGAACTTATACTTCTGTCAAATGGAACATATTCATTTTTTACATGTTAACAGTGCAAAGAGAATGGAATTTGAAGGCTTTAAAGATGTGACTGTCGCACAAAGCCTATTTCCCATATTCTTCTTGCACCTACAAGGAAATAAACAATAAGATAATTTCTGCAAATGTTTATCTTAATTAACACGAAGAAGATATAGGAATAGGAGTTGGTACGAATGGTTAGTACACGAGTAGAGAAAGCCATGTGAGTGCAACACATCAGATTTTGTTTTGGTCATATCACCATGACTTACATGCATATTATAATATGCCGACAGAGCCGTTTGTAAGATTACATGAAAGCTTTCTCATATGTGCGATATTACTTACTCTCGTAACTTCACATACCGTTAATATGTCTTAATAATTTACCCTTGATTTGCTTGACTATCTCAAGCATAGAGGCGTTAAATTATCATACACGAATTATCACCTGGTCATTCTTTTATTTTATACAAATTACTACTAGATCATTCTTCTGTTTAGTGAGTGTCGCCAACTTATCCATAAGTCACTGAAAAACAATTTATTACACATTACAATCGATTAACAATCAAAAGAGAACTCCATTTCAATTTGACAACTGTGTTTTTAACAATTGTTCTCTTAATAATTTATGTAGTCTTCAGGAAGGTTATTTGTTAATGTTAAAAGTAAAGTGACATTTATTTGAGATTATAACCAGATTTTCTGTTATAACAAGAGAAGATCGAAATTCATGCAATTCGCAGGTTTCGTTTTCCACCTTTGGCAGTGCTGAGTAACTCGAATTACACTAATCAAAATGAGTAGGTATATTTTAGGTTATATTTTATAGAATGGAACATTTTCTGATCAAACCTTTGCGATATAGTATTTAAATATATATGTTATTTATGAAATAGTCCAGATAAATATCATTCACAGTGTGACTCTCGCTCCACTCATCTGAAAGTTCATCATCTTCCTCAACTGTTGCAGGATTATAAAAATTTGTTGCTGAGACAAACCTTAACATCTTCTCGGTAACTTGCAGATTTTCGAACCCACTACATTCTTTCATAAGCCGAGACGACAGATTAAGTTCATTTACCGTATCTAGCGCCAATCTGTTTCTAATTTTTGCTTTTATTAAGCTCAGTTTAGAAAGAAGTCTTCCACAAGAAGCGTTTCTGTGGGGCAACGAATTCGCTGACAATGCAAGCTCCGCTAGTTCTTTGAAATCAGTATTTCCACCTACATGTGTTTAACAACACTCCAGAAACTGTCAGGTTCAGGCACGTTCTTTATTTCACACGGAATATCACTTATTCCTAGTTTTCTCCATTGATCATACATTTTCTGAACAGTGCTTTCTTCATTGAGATTACCAGATCTGGGCACACTGGTGATAAGAGGATAAAGGGTAGAAGGATATGGAATCGTTGTCTTAGAGGGGTGGCGACAGACAATGAGGGCAAAAGTGATATCACTATTTGTAATTAATTTTATTTCGCTGGTGTTACAAACCAGTGAAAATATTTCCCCGGTATTGAACTATCAACATTCAAATTATCGTACACCCCTATAATTATCGTACGGGTTGGTTACCATGAGCACAAACATTAAAATTATCGTACACCCCCATAATGATCGTACGGGTTGGTTACCATGAGCACAAACATTAAAATTATCGTATGCCCCCATAATTATCGTACGGGTTGGTTACCATGAGCACAAACATTAAAATTATCGTACACCCCCATAATGATCGTACGGGTTGGTTACCATGAGCACAAACATTAAAATTATCGTACACCCCCATAATGATCGTACGGGTTGGTTACCATGAGCACAAACATTAAAATTATCGTACACCCCCATAATTATCGTACGGGTTGGCAACCCTGGCCATGAGACATATCGGAAAGAATATGAAACTGCCCAGCTGTATACGCGAGCTTATCGCACATGCACGGCGAGACACTGTATGTACACTCTGTTCAGATGCAATCATATCTTCAGGACAGCAAGGTCTCACATATCGGCAAGCGCGAGAGATCATCTATTTGTGATTTATCACTGACTATATGCTTGGTTTAGTGTTCAAATAAGCAAGATAAGCGATCGTAGCTCTCAACAGCCAAGGTCAATACGCCTCGTCGCTTTGCCAAGTAGTATTTATACAATACCCAAACTTATCTAAACTAATGAAAATGGTGCACAAATGTGTGGCACGTCGTAAATTGTCATGCACTTCGATAATTTCCATCTTTAATTCTCTGAAAGTGCTTACAACTTCGCCTACATAACGTTCGGCATGATTTTGTTGTGAAAATATATTCTGGTAAACCACTAAAACGTCCAACAAGAGAGTATCCAGTCAGTAGATACGAGCCGTTAAATCCACACTAGCACTAACTGAATTTAGTCTCTACTGCTGCAGCATCGTTTAAATTTTATTAATTTCCCAGCTGCAAGTTGGTCATTTTTGCTGAGATATGACTTACTGGAGGTTTCCATACATGTTTTAATATTTATTGATTATTGTTGACCTCTAATAAAAAACAACTCAAAACCCTGTTCAAGAAGAGAAAAAATATCTGCTCTATTAAAAAAAGGGGGAAAAGGTGTTGAACAATTGAACAACAGAAGGGAAAAGGCGGAAATGTAGTTAACTCACAAAAGGTGCAAAAAACACACAGTACATTGGCTTAATTGTATGTTCCTAAATACATAGTATATTGGTCCATGTGTATGCAAATATCGAGAGGGGTGGCTCAAGCTGTAGCGTCTGAGGCCCACATCCGGGAGGACCTGGTTACGGTTCTAGCGCCTGATCTTTCTAACCTATGGGCTTTTTAGGGCATTTCCCGGATCACTAAGCGAATGCTGGGAAGGATATTTACATTCCACGAATTTCGTGTTTCTCCATTTCATCTCATTTCTCATTTCACTTCACCGTTCATCACGGTTGGCTGCTTCACGGCTTTAAGTGTCGGCGGGAGTTTCTCCGTGCAGGACAGGTGCGTTACTCTCTGGAATAATGCTCATCCTATTAACCGGGAAGGTCTCCGAGTCCCGAGGCCCTCTCAGGGATGTGTAAGCACGCAGCGGAGAGGAAACCGTCACCGGGGAGTGTAGTTGTTAGGGATCCTGCCCTCTGCTGTCATCTCTCTTCAGTCCGACCACCCTTAGCATCCTCTCATCTCACTCCTCCCTCCCGGTGGCAGCCCGTTAGGAACACAGAAACAAAAGATTTCACTGGCCGAGGTATTAAGTCCCCCCGCCTCCGAACCTTGTCATTGTGTTACATCTGTATGAACATGGCTATATTGTTGCTTTCTCTGCTGTAAGTAGAAGTATTGTTGTCCATCCAAAAATTCGATGTCGAGATTTCACCGGAAATACATGTTTTGAGACCCCCTGAATTAAAAAAAGAAGCATTTTTAGAAAAAGGTCCGTGTCTGTGTGTGTGTGTGTGTGTGTGTGTGTGTGTGTGTGTGTGTGTGTGTGTGTGTGTGTGTGTGTGTGTGTGTCAGTCTGTGAACAGCATAACATAACATATTAATTGTGTAACAAATGAAATGTATATGCATTTTAAATTTTTTGGCTATAGCTTATGTAATCCTGTTTATTCTGGATGACTTTTGAATAACTTGTAAACCTTAAGAGATAGACAAAATCTTAATATACAAAAAATGTAATCTCGCTAAAACACACAATTTATGTCTGAATACATTTTTTTGTAGAGTGAACCTTTTCGGAGATATTCCTTGTTATGTGTGTCAGTTTCGGAAAATTTAAAAGTATCGTCAAATGCAACATAGTTGTTCAGTTTCTTGTATGTTAAGCGTGCAAAGAGAACGGAATCTCAAAGCTTTAAAACATTTGACTATCGCACAAAGCCTACTGTATTCTAATATTCCCCTTGTACCTACAAGGAAATAAGCAATAAGATAATTTGTAGAAACGTTATCTCAACTAACACGAAGAAGATAAAGGTATAAGAATTTGTAAGAATGGTTAGCAAAAGAGTAGTGAAACTCATGTGAATGCAACACATCGGATTTTTTAAGGGTGCTACATTACTTTCTTCAGTAATTGGTATTAAGGAAGAACAAAGGAACCAGCCTTTTGCTTTTCTTTATTTCTGAATTTAAGGATTTCAAAACTATTAAGATCCATAAACTTCTTATAAGTTGTATGTACTTACATTTTTCAACATGTTTTTACTTTCTCTACTACGTAGAGAAAGCGTTGTATTCGATCCAAAATTTCGATGTCGAGATTTCACCGGGAATATATGTTTTGAGGCCCCCTGAATACAAAAGAGTAGTTTTAGAAAAAGGTTCGAGCGTGTGTGCGTGTGTGTGTCTGGGTGTGTCTTTCTGTCCGTCTGTGAACAGTATAACTTAAGAACGTAAAGTTGGTTAAAAGCCAAAGTTGGTATTTAAGTTTAATATCTTTGAAGGATGCGACAGGAAGATTTTGAAGAGCATTTCTTCACCCTAAACCACTATTTACATGGAAATTATTTAGAAAATTATGAATTTCTTAAAAAATAGCTCTAGCGATTTTGATTAAAATGTCACATAGCATATGACAAATGAAATGCATATTTTGAATTTTGAATTATATTACATAGCCTATGTAATCATAAAGTAGGAACAAATTAGAAACTAAAAACTTCACTTATCTTAGTAATGTTGCAAGTTTTTCGTGCAAATTGCTGACTCAAGTTTCGAGTTGACTCCAACTCATTCTCAAAGCTATACAACAACATCACTAAGATAAGTGAAGTTTTTAGTTTGTAATTTGTTCTTACTTTAGAATCTTGTTGCTTCACTGTTAATAGCTTCAATTTCCTTAATTAACTATGTAATCCTGTTGACGCAAACGCTCCTCTCCGTCGAAGACGTCGCCTTTAAGACCTATAAGATCTCGTGTTTGGTGTCCGGACTAGCTCTAGCAAGAGGTCTTAATCTGCAAGGTATGCGTGAGTTATGGTAGGAATGGAACCAAACGAAGAATTAACCAACATATCACTTTATTTGTAAATTTCCAGATTTGTAGAGAACTGCCGACGATATTTTAAATAGAATGTAACTTTGTAACTTCAACTACAACGTTATAACACTTTAACTTTGTCACCCTTTAGCAACCGCCGAATTATGTATACGCGCTAGCTTACGTACAACTCCCAAGTTGCACGTGCGTTCTCTCGGCTCGATTCAAGACGAGTGTGTCTTGCGTTGCATTTGTTTTTGCGTGAGCAACACGAAGGAAGAGATTTCCATTGGCTAACTTTAGAGCACGTCATGGTAAGATACGAATCAGCCCGCGGAATCACTATGGCTTCGTACAAACAACAATTGTAACCTTATCACTCATTTAAATCTGCCTAGGCTTCCATTCTTGAGACTTTAATCTATTCAGCTTTATTACGTCTTCCCCTTAACTATTGACTAGAATCTCCTTTTGTTTCTTTCTATTATCAAATATATATATATTATAATTTCGGTTTCACTGTTTACTCTTAATGACTTTTGCACAACGGGTAAACTGTAAGAGATAGACCAAATCTTACTGTATAGAAGTGTATATCTCGTTAAAGCATACGTTATGTCCAAATGAATTTTTGAGGAGTGAACCATTTCGGAAATATTCCGTGTTATTGATTTGAATTTTCAAATACTTATACTTTCCTCAAATATGAAGTCATTCATTTTTTATATTCTGGCCGTGCAAAGAGAATGGAATGTGAAGCCATCACATAGTGGCCAGGTCTTTAATGGTTTGACTGTCACTTATGCATTCCCATATACCCCTTACAAGTACAGGAGAATTGGCGATAAGGTAGTTTGTGCAAATGTTTATCTCGATTAACGTGAAGTAGATAGATATAGAAGAATAGGTGCTTATAAAAATAGTTTTTTTAAGAGTAGAGAAAGTCATATGAGTGCACGCATCAGATTTTTAAAATAATGATCTAAACTTGCTTCAAACCCGTAAATACAATAGGTATGTTTTGCTTTAAAAAAGTATATATATATATTATTTTGGTATTTTTTCTTTATATATTGGCATTTTTAAGAATATTTTTGTCTCTAATCACGAATAACCTTATCGCGTTTCTAAATAATTTTGTTATAATTAGGGCCCGGATTTTTAGGTTCTTAAAGTTAACATTTTAGTTATTTTTATATCTTAAAAAAGTTGTTTTTGGTTCTTTAACCTCCTGAAATACGAGTAGTTTTTATGTTATTATTGTTTATTACTTTTATTATTAGCTGTCCTCTTTTTTATAGCAATGTTGCTGATATGTCCTATAGATCCTTCGTGGCGCTCAAAATGCGATTTTTAGCCAGAGGGCACCTGGAAAATATGTAAATAAAATTATAGTTTGTACGCTATGTGCATTATAACAGGTGTTCAATCCTTACCTGCATTTCGGCATTCGAGAACAGGTCGTACAGGTTCTCCTGTATGGTATGTTTATCTGCACAGCACCTAGCCGCTTAATGTGACTTTATCTGTGCAATATAGGTGTTAATATTTGTTTAAGCTTTTGTGTCTGTGGGTATGGTTTCTTTCGCTTTTGGCAGATTTGGCAAAATATTACTTTGCCATCTGTGGTGAAGTTCGGATCGTTACCTATCCACTGACGAATCAACCACCTTCGAGATGAGCTGACTTTAGGCATGACACTGGCTCCTTAAATTACCTGCTTAATCTAAGGAAAATTGACTTCTAACGATGTAGTAATTGTATGCATTAACAATACACGATAGTCGACTGAACACAACGGATACTGTTTTTAAACTGATTGACTTGAGTTTATGACGGGTTCTCCTAATGACCCCTTTCCCACAACCTCCAATACCGCACAGATAAAGTCGCATTAGCGGCTAGGTGCTGTGCAAACACGACATCCCGTACAGGAGAACCTGTACGACCGGTTGCTGGTCCCCTTTCCCCTAGACAACAATCCCCGCATTCCTTACTTGCAACAATACAGAGCTTGGACCCACCCAGCTAAATACAAGTCATTTGCCTCTTGCATTGTCACTACTCCTCTAAGCATGCATAAGTGAAAAGACGCAGCAAAGATGTAACAGTCAAAGTCCATTCATAATTTCATAAACTTTTCATTTTCCCATTTTAAAATAAAGTTTTTTTATAGCAGATTTTTTTCATTTTAAAATAAATAGGAGATTTAGCCTCTTTTAGGTTTTAAGGTCTTATTTAGCCATTTTTAGGTTTTATAAGGTTCAAGCATTTGGCTTCGATGATCATGAAACAGATAAGTAAATTAAACTACTGCAGTTAACTATCAAGGAATAAAATAGTTAAAAAACTAAGAATCCGGGCCCTAGTTATAATCATGAATGGATTAATTATATAAAAATGTCTACTGAAGGTTGGCGTGGAAAGATTGCACCACATACGGAAAGACAGTCTGAGTAGCTCATTTGATTAGGCGCTGGCCTATTGATCCTAAGGTCGCGTGTTCAAATCTGGCTCAGTCCGTGAGTAGACCTGGCAAGAGCTCCTGTGGGGCCAAACTAAGGCTGATACGATCCTGGCAATTGACACCGTTGTTATAAATCAAAATATTTATTTCGCACACAGAAATTTTGGAATATTTTCTCCGCGCCACATTTTTAGTAAATGCACGTCATGAATATGTCTGGTCATTTGGCTACACTGTGAGATGCAATTTCGATATTCAGCTGTTCAACTGCAATTGGGATTCCACAAATATTGGAGTCATATTTCATTAAAACAGATAAAGCATATTTATGGCTTAAAATGGTCGTGATATTCAATGAGTGTAATTAAAACCTTTGGAATTAATTTCGCAACAGAAACGAAATTATGAAAGCTGTTACATTGAAAACATCATTACGTTCAATTGAGGCCGCCCACTTGATTCACAACATGAAGTACAAAAGACTCGCACAAAGTCCCGTGAGCAACGTAACTTTTAAAACAAAGGAAAACATCTCAAATCGGCTTTATCGACGTTAAACAAACGGCGTCATTACATTGAGAGGTTACAAACAATGGCTCGTGCCTTCCATTGTTACATTCTCTGTCTTTGTGGGCGTAACATCACATGCGTCCCATTTACCGAATAAAACCGTTGCCACTGCGTCCTGGTTTTAAATCCTTTTGTGCGTCTCCACTCCGCATAATATCATTATACATACTTTAAAACAATGTTTTATATCTTCAGGTCTGCTTTGTTACCTTTCATAAGTTCCATTATCACTTATTAATGTTTCGTGAATTCCTACATTAAATTTATTGCAGTAAAGCCGGTGTCCCACGGTCCAATATTTTTGACCAAACTTTTTGTATCAAATGGAAATGCACACGAAAGAAACGGTGTCTGCGCATTTTGGTCCAAAAACAAATGACAATTCACGTAGCAAGCGTGAGAAATAATCATGGCGGGCCCTCCGTTGGTCGCTAGAGGGCTAGGAGACACCTAGGTTCATTTAAACGTTATAGTTTGCGAACGAACATAACATGCCTGATAGGACATCTAACAGTATTTTACTCGATTGTTTGCCGCAGTAACAACCTTATTTGTTTATTTCTTTGGCTGTAAGAATGACTAGTCAGCAGTTATGTGTCGCACAGGTCACCCATTTTGATTTTCCTCATTAGTTGTGTAATATTGCTTTGCCATTGCAAGTAGTATGTTACTACTTCTCACAAACAGGAGTAAAGGCTATGATCTACAAAATCCCAAGGATCTAAAAGAAATGCATTGCATCATCACCTTGTGAACCAGATGATTCCAGTTCTGAAGATATATCTACTGAAAACGAGATTTTTAGATTCACAAACTGATCATAAAGAAGAGAATTAAAGCAATCTATGTGATAATTATTATTATTATTATTATTATTATTATTATTATTATTATTATTATTATTATTATTATTATTATTGTTATTGTTATTATTATTATTATTATTATTATTATTATTATTATTATTATTATTATTATTATTATTATTATTATTATTATTATTATTATTATTATTATTATTATTATTATTATTATTATTATTATTATTGACAGTAAATTTCAAATTACAAGTTGTAACACCTGAGCATTGCATTGTATTGTCTTTCCATGTAGTGTAGTAAAAATCATAATGTATACTACATTCATATTACATTTTATCTATCTTTGATCATCTAGAAAAAATATGCTAATAAAAACCTTGTATATTTAAGCTAAATAAAGCATGAAAATGAAGGAAAAACCAAATTGAAAAATATAAAAATATAGGGCGGACTTACTAGGCCCCAGGCGATCAAAGGAAACGCAGTGTTTAGTATTAATATGTGTATGTTTCGGGGAAATTCTTATTTTACTTTGCGCCTCAGTAGTGCTTCTCAAGTTCTTTACTGTGACACCAGATACAACGCCCTAGTTAAACGCGTTCTCACACTACACCAATTTATAATTTTACACAACACTAATTCACGACAAACACGCGCAGGCGCTTACATTAGCTCCATGATGTCATGGGCAACACAAAAGCCGCATGGCTAACACGTACAGACACAGAATAGACAGTATACAGAAAGGAAAGCTTGAGTCGGCTCCTTTGATCTACGTGTACCCGTGGCGTTGCGCGCTTCGCCATATTGAGACCAAGTTAACGAAGCGATTGCTACTTCCTACCAGGGCTCGAAACAAGCAGTTTTACAAAACGGAACTCTTAATCTAGACGGCCAAATGAAAACTTTTACAAAAAGAAATGCTAATGAAACCGAACATATGATTAACTCAGGTTAATACAATTTATTTCCCCTCCAATGAAGAAGTTAACTCACTAAAATGAGTCGGAATGATACATAGTAATTCATATTGGGAACTGAAGGCATTCATACGTTTACAAAAGGCGCTCTGTTCTGCTGCACTTCTTTTCGCGCCCTGAAAAAATTTCAAAATTTCAGGGCAATTAAAATTTGAGAAAAAAATAACGCACGAAAGTAGAATGAAACCAACAAAATTTTGTTTTCTACTTATATGTATTAACAAGGGAAGCCCTAGTAATATGAAATAAGTGGAAAATAGGTAGCAGTAATTAATAAGCAAGCGGTACATTAGTTGCTTTTATTTACCACAAGAATAAAAATGCACAAAATCTTGAATCAGATTCTGCATACAATGAATCATAAAGTCTTGTCATACATAGCAAAGGAAGTAAATAAGACAAATGTAGAGCATGGTGCAATAAGATAAATCACAGCAGTAACTTTACACTGTATGGCAAAAGTTAGGATTATTTTATATTAAGGGCTAAGGAGATCTAGGAATGGTCTTTTTATATCATGTCTCTTTGCACAACATAAAATAGTTACAATAAAACATACAAGTGCATTTATTTTATTTCACCTTTTTACAATAAAACAACAAAGTCTGTGTACATTCACATGACCTTCTCTGCCAACATTATTGTAGCATTAAAGAAAAATAGTGTTCAGGTGTGTCATTGTAGTTTTGTCTTGCTTGTTTAATCTGCATTTATGAAGCAACTACAGCAGCAAACCATATTATTCATAGATGTGTCACTTTTATTAATTTGTAGTTTTTTTCACTTTTATTTTTATTTTCAAATCTCTATTCACAAACTTTAAGAAATAAAAAAATTCTCATCCTGGCAAACAGCCTTATTAAATAACGTACGGGGAAATTCTTACATGGGGGCTGAATTGCACATTCTCCATTAAATTAATAAATGTGTTTCCAACATTATTTGTTGTCATTAATCTGAGAATATTATCAGTGGAAATGCTCTCCAGATATTCAATGTAGGTTATAAAGGTTGAAATTCGACATTTTAGATTTCTAAAGGTATCCATATTCTTGCTCTCGTGTGCTTTGAAATGAGAATACAGATTTGTATAGTTAAAATTATTATCCTCCCTGTTTATCTTGTATTACTGGGTAAAGTACATTAACAATTATGCACACATTGCTGTGATTCTGAAATAACACTTAACGTACAATAAGTTATAAATATATAACGCTGTTCGCTTACCGTTGTTCATCTTTTGGAAAGCTGAAAAAGCTTATGTCCTTGTTTGTGAATTATTTCTGCAGTCTGGTGCCGAACACCATTGGCCGCCTTTTCTCTTACTGCTGCTCATTATAACCACGTCGAAGCTTAAAATACATTAACACATATTTATACCTTTTGCAGTAGGCTTATAAAACAATTATTCAGTTATAGATATGCTCAGCAGCTAATATGCTCGAGGTAAAATAAACACAACGTATCCATTCGCTTTGGCTTCAGCAACACAGCTGATTACTAAGTTTACTCGGTTTACTTCGCGCATGCGCACTAAATTTTGGCGCACTGATTTCTGCCGAGTTTCCTTTCTGTATACTCTCTATTCTGTGGTACAGATATGTTCCATCCATTGAGACCTCAACAGCTGCTATAGCAATATTAGTCTCGTAGTTACGAGCGATTGAAATCTGACGGTATTTTGTAACACAAGAAAGTCTGACCGCCTATCACTGTACTTATCGAATGAATAGACGTTTTCACGTCAAAAGTAAAACAGAAATTGTATGCAACAAAATTGTATCCAACTCTGGATGTTTCACGATGCTCTTTTGTTGTATAGAATGTTTTTTAACCAAAAGCTGGACCGTGGGACACCGGCTTAAACAAAATTCACGTGATAGCTATATCGTAGCAAGAATATAAAATTATGAGTAGAAAATACTTATACTTAACTTTTTGTACCTTTTATTGTAACAAACAAATCCATGCATATCCAAAGAATAAGCAGGCGTGAGCACAGAAAGCATAAACAAATGACAATCCTATATTAAATAATAGGTATCTTTTCTAAGGCAGTAGAGGTCATTTTGACGCAACCGTTTGCTTCGTCTGTACCTGTAGCCTTTTTTCTTCCCCGCAGCGATGAGAGCAACAGAAACAAAAAGCGACGAAGAGAAATATAACCTTAACAGCAGTGGCGGCTCGTGGCTTGTAAATTTGGGAGGTGGCATAATATATTTTCAAAATTAGCACATGGACATGACAGTTAACTCTGAAATTCACCCGAAGATATGTGAAAAGCAAATGAATCATATAAATTGAAAAATTGCTATACTGACCGTCCATCAGATCATCAATCAGATTTTGAATTTGTTCAATATTGAGCATTGGTCTTGGCGGTCCGAGCTTATTAAGTTCCAATCGAGACGCAAAACTCATTACACCCGCAATAAGTACGCTAGTTACCCTGTTGATGGCTCTCTAATTTATTTCACAGTCCCCGTGAAGATTCACATCATGACGCCACTCGAAAACGCTGCTAAAACTAGGTTTGTTTAACCGTGATTTAACTGTTACAACTACTTTCAGGCAGTGTTGCCAACCCGTGGGATTTGTCCCATATTGTGGGACATTTTGGCAAATATTTTTCAGGAAGGGACAAAGGGACTTTTCTGAAGAAAAAAACTGAGATGAATGTGGGACATTTAATAATTGCTGCCTATAACATAGTGTAGTCATGGTTATGGTACACACAATAGCAAAGATACAACACACGCAAACTGTCATCTGTGCAACCAGCAGTCAACACTCTCACTAAGGGCACAGTAGGTTTCCTTACACAACAGTAATAGCCATGCACTATTGCCTATAGATTTGAGTATGTGTTTGGGGAGTAATGTTTCCATAAAAGGAAAGCTGTATCTACTGATACATAGGAGGAGCAAGCACTTCAATAACACGAGTCCTGATTTTACATTATTTGTACCTAATCTAGTATTGCAAGGGTGGTAGTAAATATTGTAGTTGTACACCCTAAGCTCCACTACTAATTTATCGCCCAGCATGTGGAGTGTTTTTCTTTTCTTTTAAGCTAGCAGTCATATTTTTCTTAACGTGGGGCACTTCATACAGAAAAGGGACGTTCTGAGTACTCGTTTGGGACTTTTGAGCTTCAGAGGGTGGCACCATTGCTTTCAGAACGAATAATATTATGACGTAATACGTATTCGATGTGTTATGGTAGCAAAATTGCCAACATGAATGTAGTACTACAGTGGCAGCTGGTGCCTAAAATAACAGGGGGTTCACTACTTTTAGTGCATTCTGTAGTTTACCTTTCTAAATCGTTTGATTTTCTAAATTGCATAAAGTATTCCGGTAGCTCTGAAATTACCTTAAACCAGCCTGATGACATTGATCTCCTGTAAAGGTATATTTGTAGAGAAATTGCATCCTCCTTTCCTTTTGCTTGGCGAATCTGTCTATGACTCTCGTTGAAATCTGGAACACTATGGATCATTTCCTTGTCAATAGGCAACACGGCAAGAGCACACAGCCATCTTCATCCATGGTATAGGTTGCGCGTTCGTTCTTGACGAATGACCTTGAGCAGAAATCCAATGAGTGAGCCTACCCTTAATAAACAGGTCAGCAAATGTTTATGCTACGATAACAGACACCTCTGTTTTCCTCTGTCACGCTTATGTATACAGTCGACTGCAAAAGTTTTGTGCGGTACGGACGTATGCATACAACGAAAATAACAGCAATTCAGACAAGGAAGACGAGGGAGAAATGTCGGGAATAGAAGAAATGCAATAAAGTTAAGTGGAAACAGTTATAGAGGTATAGTGCATAATACGTGTGGCTGATATTACTGGAAGTGTGATAAATTTATTTGTAGTGTTGTACTGGTTCAGCTCAGAAGCATGTGCGTCATCTCACTGCAGACTGTACCTCCGCTCTCTTTCAATGCTAACGTTCCCGCAAAAGCTGAGTAGTGACTCGCATTCAACCTTACATATAAAATTTTCATTCGTCAAGAAGTAACGCGCGACCTATACTTGTAAGAAATGTTTTGATCCGAAGTGGAGAAACATCTGACTGCTTTGCACGTTGTCATTGGAACAGTAGCTACTATTTCAACAATTTCATAACATCACCAAAGAGTTCTTGAAGGTTATTTTCAATTAAAAATTTTAGAAGGGCTATTGCACTTTTCATTTCTTCAAAACCATGTCGAGAATAAGTGATCTGTAGTTTTGTTTTAACTTAGATTTATTTAAAAATGTATAGGACTGCACGGCAGAAAGGATTTTTCAGGAAATTTATTTTTCAACGAAGGAAAGAAATGCTGGTCAAATAAATTAGTGGCCAATAAGTGATTAGAGAATTCAAACCTCTGTTGGCTCTGATGTATTATTATGACATACTTCCTTTGCTGCTACATTCCTCCACAAATATGCAGTTTGCTACACGCCCCTTTCTTTATCAGGAGCAGATACAAATGCGAGTGGTGATTCGAGGCACAGCCTGCTTGCGTGTCCGATAGACAATAACATATGGGACAGAGACTATCAATAAACTCAGGCTGCATCTTGGAAATATCGACTTGTGTAAGCCGCGCTGCAGCACGACGTGGGATTTAGAAATATTCTGCTCTCCTAAAGCGCTCAAACCTTTAAACACTGTAGCATTATTCATGTGCTCTTTTAGAACTGCATCCAAAGCTGAAGTCAAATTTACTATCACACTGAATATTCAAGGATTGTTAGATTCTGCAGCTTCATCATGACTACGTAACTCAAGTTCAAACTTGCCACAGAAGTTAATATAGTCAATTATTTTGGAAAGAATATAGCGGTTTTTCCTTACGTTGTCATTGTGTCTTTCTATATTCTGTCTGAAAGCTGAGCTAAGCTGTTGCATAATTTCTGTTTTTCCAAGGACCAATAAATCCAAATAAGCATTCTTATGTTAAATAGATTATTCGTGCTTCTTAACCTGTTTTAGATGACTTAGATTTGACACGCCAGTGCTAAGGGTGTATATTTACCCATAGCAAACAGCAAGCACGGAAAACAAAATAGTTTATTTGTGGAAATAAACCGCAAATCCTGCAATTTCTTTTATTTATATTTACATTAAAAGATTTGCAACATGTCTTACCTTGGCTTGTTTGAGCATGTATTAATTTGAGAGGAGGTATCGACCTATCAAGCTTCTTTATTTCACACTTCTCTTCCAAGCTTAAAGCTGAGAAATCTGTTTCTAAAATATATTGAAAGCTATTCATTCTTCTTGGAAAATAGCTCTAAGAACAGATGAATAGTAAATAAACACTAAAGCACAAGTAAATAACTGAATACACTGTAATACAGTTAATCGATTGTAGACAGTCACTCCATTATTACAGTGAAAACACACGTGCTAATTGTTATGGTTAGGTTACTTTTAGTTCGGGTCGATTCGTGCGTTTCCGCCAGAGTCCGACTTGCAGTTGGGTTGAGTTGGTAGTCCGACCAGCGAATATCCACGTATACCTAGCGACCTTCCCTCTTGCCTCTCCCTGCCGAAAGAGCACCCATAAGCTTACACTCGGAGGTTCACAAGAAAAGTTGAACCTCGGGAATGTCTGGGCAAACTTTGGCGCGTATGCAAGCTATCTGAACGACTTAAAAGTTTTTTATGCGATAAAATACTTTGAAAATGCACATAAAATTGCCTAACACGAGAAAGAAACAAAAACTGATTGTTTAAATATAATATGGACAAACAACTTTTCTCCGGGGGTTCACTGAACCACTGAACACATAGGACGCGCCGCCCCTGAGTATTAATATACTTTCTTGGTAGTGTAAACAGTTTGCGTCTTTCTGTACGGAGTATGTATCGTTCTTGTTGTGTTCGTTGAACTATGCGCCATAACCACTTCAGCATTTAGTTTTTTAAGTTGAGAGAAAAATTCACATGTTATCCATGGTGACAATTTTGTAGTTATAAATAATTGGCATGCGTAAAGCACTTGGAGGATAAACTAATAATAAAATATATATCTTCAGCATTGGATGGTTAAGCAGTTATTATTCTTGGAAAAAGTCCAAACTCCGAGATGATGCCTATACTAGCATGAAGTATGAGGTATTGTAGTGGAGGGGGACACTAGCACTCCCTAGAAGGGAGAGATGAGGTGAAGGGAAGCCATAAGCCTGCCTCAGGATATGGCAGCGCCATACAGAAACACGAGGAAGTTCCCGAGTTGACAGGTACACCACCTGGTCACCCTGCCCAGAGAGGGTGTCGAAGGGGTGCTTACGACCCGAACAGCGGTACGCAGCTACCACAAGCGGGGCCAGGGGAGAAGGCTTACCAAGTGCAAACAACCGCAACGTCTGCCCGCAGACGTCGAAACCACCACGCCAACAAATGGACCTAGAAGATGACAAGGACAATTAAATGAGGAAGGGAAGGAAAGGAAAGGAAGCCGTGGAATGAAAGTAAGCACTTCAGCATTTGCCTAAGTGACAAGGGGAACTCACGAAAAAATCGTCTTTTCCGAGGACATCAAAATTGGGGATAAAAACTGGAATAAGCAGGTCTTTCCGGTATATTGGTTACTTAAAGTTGAGTATAGCATAACCAAACTTCCAATATAATCTAGGATTACCAGATGTCCGGAAATTCCCAGACATGGCTTACGTTTGTCCGGCGTCCAGGGAGAAGTTTCCTTCATTTTCAGAAACAAGCAGTGATTGTTAGAAAATTAATTGGAAAATAGGAATGAATAATTGATTATTAGCCGCAACTGCATCTCATTAGGGCAACACGGCACCGGGTACAGTCAAAGGGCATGGTGCAATTGAACGAGAGTTGGCAACGCAGAATTTGCACTCCGTGGCAAAAGTTTGGTGTTCTGTACTAGCAAAAATATGCTTTACTCTCACTGTTCCATATGTATTTTGGTTATCAAAGACCAAGGAAGTGGAAGGCAGTCTGCTTTCTGAGTAACAACACGTCTCAAAATTCTGCTGGTATTTCAGATATTAAAGGTTTCTTTGCTCAGACCATACAGTCAGCATATCGTGTCAGCGCCGTACAACCAATACTTGCATTTCACGAACACGCATCATACAAAACCATGGAAAAAATATCATCATAATTATGTTTGAGATATTTTAGTAAGGCTAGCAATATAAAAATAGTGTAGCATTAGGAGCTGACAATAAAAACACAAGTTTTGGTGGCATAAGTCTACCAGAGATGTTAGAAATATGTATAGTTAGCAATGGCACAGGTTAAGTTATAACTTCAGTTGTCATTTGCTAAAGAAGTCGAAAATGTGATCGCTTGTTTTATCCATAACAATTATTGAACTATGTAACAAGATTTTAAGTTTGAAAGTATATAAAAGGAGACAGATTTGGTATTTTAATGTAGATTTATGACATTTGGTGACTCCCGATGTGATGGAACCGCGGTAATTTCTATCCTAGAAGAGAAGAAATAACATATTTGCGAAAGAATAGTGTATTCACGAGTCAAACACGTACGTATAATACCGTGCCTGGTTTAATTACAAAGTTCTGACGAAAAGAAAACAAATGGACAAACTGAATAAAGTTAGGATACCCGTGAGACAGTGCTTCACAAAGAAGATCAACGATTTAAAAGGAATTTTTACAACAGATACGTCTCCCGAGTTTCATCATTCACTTGGGCAAGTTTCAATTGTTTAGAAGCATTGATGGTAGAACTTATGGCATTAGATAGTAAAATAATGGATGAAATTTTTGATAACAGTGATGAAATGGCAGTGCTTGTATCGGAGAAAAAAAATCACCGAAAAATACAACGATGAATTTGAGATTATGCGCATACGAGTAAATAATGCATGGTAGGCAGCGCATGGTAGGCAGCCCGTTAAGTGTAGAACATGAAGGAACAGTATGTAGCCGGGGCAATAAGCGCAAGACTTATAAGCTTTGTAAAATAGAAGTTATAAAATTTAATGGGGATCTACGAGAATGGTTACGTTTTTGGTCGCACTTTCGTAAGATTCACGAAGATGATAATTTGCACGGTAGTGACACATTTTAGTATTTAACACAAGTGATGGAAATCGGAACTAAGCCTTACGAGATCGCCCTTAGCTATTCCCCAGACATCAGAATATTGTCCAAACGTTATTCAAGCTTTATTGGAACGTTTTGAAAGTGATGATCTTCTATTACAAGTGTGCATAAGGGAACTACAAAAATTGGTGATCAATAATGCAATACTAGAAGAATAACTTTCATTACCCAACTTGTTAATCAAGTTAGAATCTCGTGTTAGATCTCTCAGATGTTTGAATCTAGTATCAAGTACTTGGTTGTTTCTATTAGTGGAACCCAGCCTGCTAGAGAAAACTTTACGTGCTTGGTAAAGAAGTCGATTCTCCTAACGAGATGAAAGCGTGAGTGAGTGAGTGAGTGTGTTGGGTTTAAGGGCCCGTCGACAAGAGATGAAAGCAAGGACGGTAAAACCTCATCTCGAGTTGAATGCCTTATGGAATTTTTACATACTAAAATACAAAATGAACAACAGATCTTGCTGGCTCAATCAGGATTTTTCAGTTTGGTTATGAATATAACTAACTAAGTTGTTTCAAGACAGGGAAGAACACCAAACACCACGTGTGTAAATCCACTCCTACTGTTGCTGCACTTTACGATAATAGTTCATCAATGTCATGCATTTTTATGTAAACCTCGTGAAATTAAGAACTGTTTTCAGACCAGAAAAATGACTATAGAAGAAAGAAGATGGGAGATGAAGGAGAAGGGACGATGTTATTTGTGTACAGAACCCAATCATCTAGCTCAGAACTGCAAATGAAGAAATGGAGAAGCCTTGCCATTATCTCCCCTATCATCCAGTAATTAAGGTTTCAAGTATTTGATACATAATGTATACCAGATGAAGGCATTTACTTGAAACGACTGTTTAAAAACTGGGCCTAATCATGTCCAGTTAATTCCGAAAATACTCATGAGGTGTAGAGAAAATACTATTGGAGTTACTTCAGATATTAGGAAAGCGTTTAGAATGATTGAGGTTGTCACCCGTGCAACCGCCAAATGGTCCCCCTCCACAACCCCAGCCCTCAGAGGCACCCACCAGCGACCTGGGAGGTTTGAAAGAAATTTTCAGCCTCTTCAAGGAATTAAACCTCCCAGTAATACTAACAAAGTTGCGGCCCATAATCGCAAGATTAAAAAGCTGCAACAGTACCATGGAGAAGCTGGAAGCCATCATATGTTTGGTTACCACTCTCGTCGAGTAAATGGCCACTTCAAGGGGAGGCATAACTTTAACTCGCGCACTCCTGTGGAATGCAGATGGCATCCACAGGAAGCAACACGAACTTGAAAACTACCTGCGGGGTAACAAAATTGATGTCGCATTCATTTGCGAAACAAAATTACAGCAAGAGCACACTTTTAAGCTCCAGGGGTATCAAATCTTTCGGAACGACAGAATTGGCAGACAGGGGGGAGGGACTGCTATTTTGCTCAGAAACACTGTTGCTCATGCTTCTGTTACGCTACCTGCAATGGCAGCGTTAGAGTGCACAGCACTTAAAACCCGTGTAAATAATCAAACGGTGATGCTGGTAGCGCTTTATCGGCCCCCCAACTCGCCAGGTTTCATACGTGACCTCGAACAAATCCTCGCTTTAGAAGAGCACGTTATAATTGCAGGAGATTTCAACGCTCGGCACCCCTGGTGGTTTTCACGCCAGGCAAACGCGGCTGGAAATCTCCTGGTTGAACTTATAACGGATAATGACGACTTAGAGGTACACCTTCCCCCAGATCCCACATTTTGGCACAGATCAGGGCACTTTGACCCCGAAATTTTGGACTTCGTACTAACAAAAAATGTGACACCTTTAATTAACTTTACAGTGTATCACAGCCTGGACTCTGACCATCTTCCCGTGCATTTCGATATACAGGGTGGCATTCCAGCCGGTGCCTCTGGGCCTCGAAGGAGGGCTGAGACCGACTGGAATAAGTTCACCACGGAAATGCACGGGATGGCGCAACCCAGGCTGTCATACTACAGCGAGGCAGACATAGATGTCGCCATAGAAAACTTCACTGCCTCGCTACACACGGCCAAGAGAAGCGCTACCACTTACACCACAAGACCACCCGGTTTTTGCACGTACCCCGAGGTAGAGCAACTCATTGCGCGGAGACGACGCTTGACAAGACTGTGGCGGTACACCCGTCAGCCTGAATATAAAGTGCTAGCAAAATGGCTACGCAACATCATTCGGCATCAAATTAAAATCAACAAAACTGAACAGTGGGAAAACAAAATGCTGAGTACCACCCATTCGGACTCCTCTTTGTGGAAATTATTAAAGGCATTTAAAGTCTCCACGAGCGTCAACTCCGCAACTGAGGCGCTGCACACTCATGGCGGCCTGCACTTCTCCGAAGAGGAGAAAGCCGAGGTCTTCGCTGACTGTCTTGAAGACAGATTCAGCGAAAACCCAGTTACCAACCGCGATATAGAGCGGGAGGTACAGACATGGGTACAAACCTGGGTGGCGCAGAAGCAAGAGCAACACCTACGCATCATAACACCGCAGGAAGTTTACAAGCTCATTAGGAAATTACCTAATAGGAAAGCTGCCGGCCCAGACAAAGTGACTAATGAGGAAATTAAGCATCTCCCGAGAAAAGCTCTGGTGCAACTGACTAAAATATTTAACGCCTGTCTGCAGCAAGGCTATTTCCCCTCTACCTGGAAACTAGCCAAGGTAATTATGCTCCCAAAGCAAGGGAAAAGCACCAGGCAGCCGCAAAACTACCGCCCCATTAGTCTTTTGTCTACTATTGGTAAATTGCTCGAAAAACTTATACTTTTTCGACTTCAAAAACAAGTTTCGGAATCTCATGAACTTTCAAATTCACAGTTTGGTTTTCGAAAAGGACATTCTACTGATTTACAGCTTCTCAGACTAACTGATGACGTAACAGAGCAATTTAACAACGGGGCTTCAACGTTGGCGCTATTTTTGGACGTAGAAGCCGCATTCGACCGGTGCTGGCACAATGGCCTTATTTACAAACTGCACCACAATTTCCCGGCTCTTCAAAATTATGTGTATTTGCTGCACAATTTTTTAGAAAAGCGCAAGTTTTACGTCCAAGTGGGCCGCTCCTCCTCACGGGAGAGAGTGATGCGGGCTGGCGTCCCACAAGGGGCAATCATGTCACCCTTTTTGTACATATTATTCACCAACGATTTCCCAGTGGACGCCAGATGTAAGGTAGCCATGTACGCCGACGACACTGCAATATACAACCACCATAGAAATCCCCGTTTCGGCCTTGCAGAAATGCAACGTTATGTTAACAACTTCCTTTCATGGCAACATGACTGGAAAATCAAAATTAATCCCAACAAATGCCAGCTGATTCATTTCTCTAAGCGGCATCACACTTTGGCAATGGACCTAACGGTCGGTGGTCAGGTATTGCATTGCCGTCGGCAAGTTAAATACTTAGGGGTTACCTTGGACCGCACAATGTGCTGGTCCACCCACATAAAAATAGCGCCAACAAAGGCAGACAGCGGCTAAAGTTATGCGCCCCCATCTTCCGCAGCAAACAGCTGCAATTGAAGTGCAAACTCGTCCTGTATAAGGCTTTCATCCTGTCAGTGGTTCTTTACGCGTGTGTGGCCTGGGCAAACGCCTCAAAAACCGCCCTGAAGACTATTCAAACCCTCCAAAACCTCTCCCTCCGGAAAATCCTCTCTGCTCCCATCCTAACCACTAACCGAACCCTTCACCAGGAAACCCAGATCCCTTCCATACCCGAGGCAATAACAAAAAGAGCCACTGTCGCGTGGGCGCGCATCAGGAATCACCAAAATGACGTGATTGCCAATATTGGCAAGGGCGAGCCAAAGCATCGTAAGCATGCTAGAATTAAAATGTTTTAAACATTGCATGGCTCGTCGACTGATGCGCACCCATGCAACCCAGGGCCTAGGCCACGCACTCCGGAAGGGGTCTGTGCATCGGAAACGCCTCAGGAGCTGCAACCTGGCCACACAGGAAAACTGCGGAAAAACTGTAAATAGTGAAGTGTATATATTGCAGTGTAAATATCTATATACGAGCGCGTGTGTGTGTGTGTGCGTGTGATGGGACATATGTGTGGTATGTCCAGGAGTGAGTGTGTGTATGTATGCGTGTATATAAATTAAAAAAAAAAAACTATCAAAAACGGAGAAACATAAGACCGAGTATACGCCCAAAAACTGTTCTCGGTGGGCTAAAGTTGCCCACTGTATGGGTTTTTGAACATATAAAAGCAAACATGAACATGTAAATACTGTAAACTATAATTAATGTTAATTTTAGCCTGTAAGCCGGGACCTTCTGTACCGGCACCGGGCAAATGTTTTCTATAATAAAATAAGTTGAAGTTGAAAAAGTTGAAATTGAGGTTGCAACAGACGATTTCGATCATTTACGTTTTGTGTGGTGGGAAGACGATGGTACAGATAAAATGAAAGTTTACAGACATTCAAGAGTGGCTTTAGGAACAAAGTGCAGTCCATTCATCCTAGGTACCATGTGTCCAACGTCCACAAAGAAGACAGCTTGATAGAAGCTCACAAGTTGATGGAGTCTATATAGACAACCGTGTTACGTCTGTCGTTTCCAGGGAAGAGTACGACATACTTCAAACTAACAGTATTAAGATACTGAATGATTCAAAGATGGAACTTAACATTTGGGAATGTTCAGCAGAAGACACCTTGTCCATTGATGAAAGTAGAAGTGAGAATGCATATGTCACAAAAGTTTTGGGTTTACAATGGAATTGAAGACTAGGTACACTAAGAATTGCAATTAATACTGAATGTTCATCTCTACCAGAAGTACTATAAAAAGAATACTACTCTCCTTAGTACACAAAGTTTTCGAAGTTATTGGTTTTCTTATTCCCACACTTGTTCCATTCAAACTATTGTTACAAAACCATGGCATATTGAAACTGTAAGCAGAAGTGAGCAAACGAGAATCAAACTGAAAAGGCATTCAGCGTTACCAGAGAGTATAGGTAATGAATTCAGAAAACGTTATCAGGAAATTAGTTGCTTAAAAGAAGTGAAAATTCCACGACTAATCACAAGTGGTGTGTTAGAATAGAGCCAATGGAGACTGCATACTTTTGTGGATGCTAGTCAACACGCATGTGCTGGAGTCGTCTTTTTGACAGTTGAAAGTAATATAGTGCAGCTGCTCTTAGCCAAGACCAGGCTAGCTCCTCTCAAGTCAGCTCCAATTCCCAGGCTAGGATGCCTAGTTGGAAGTAGACTCGCATCTTCACTTAAATCAGCTATGCATGTGCAAGATGTAAAATAATATTTCTGGAGTGACTTCGACTACGTTAGCTTGGATAAGAAGAGATCAAAAACGGGCTACGTTTGTTGGCAACATCCACCTTAAGCATCATTTATTGAATTGGGATTTTCACAGACGATCCATGTCTAGTGGAAATAGTTATATACGCATATGTTTTGCGCGTGTGTGTCTGTGTGTGTGTGTGTGTGTGTGTGTGTGTGTGTGTGTGTGTGTGTGCGCGCGCGCGCGCGCGCGCGTAGTCTCTTTTTACGCAGAAGTCAGGAGAGGCAATTATTTTATAAGTCGCGTGTAATCGCATGGCATTCAGAGATTACAACATAAATTTAGTTTTCTTGGAATTCCTGATCATTTTGAGTGGGAGGAAACCAACAAAAATCCTATCTTCCCATTCTTATTTTTTTTTTTGGTCGTGGGGGGGGGGCGTTCCTATAAGTAATTGTAATACATTATCATTTCAAAATTCTATACGAACCAGCATTGTAAACATTCTCATTAGTCATTATATACATAACATATATATTAAAAAAGGAAATACAGATGTCAATAGGAAGAATAATAACTTAAGTATTTATTCAAGTAAAAGCCTTGTTTTGATCTTTTTTTTTCCCCTCCTTCCTTGGCCAAGAGCTCTATCGGAAGCTATACGGCCACACTAACTATAGAGGTAGTAATTTGTCGTACCAACAGTACGAAATTGAAGATATCATTAACCGAATGATATTGCGGGCACATTCATATATGCAGGTTTACTAGATGCTATAAGTAAGCAAAACGTGATTTAGTATATGATATAAAAATGCAGAGGAGAAGATCGGAATAAAATAAAGAGAAAGAAAAATGTCAAAATCGAAAACCACAACGTTGTATATGACGAAAAATCGCCTGTAAAACGCGCTCATTTTTTATAGTCAATAAATAATTAATTGACACCAGAAAAACTAGAAGTTGGGAGTATAGGTCTGAATAAAATCGTTCTACCTTGTGTGCAAGGTTCGGACATCCTAATAAAAGATGGTCTAAGGTGGCCTCTTGACCACAGTTGCAATAAGGTGTGGTCCCAGAACCATAGCGGAACAAGTATACCGGAGTGTAGCAGTGACCCACACGCATCCGCGAGAACAGTGAGATGAAGTGACGCGGGTAAAGTAAAGAAGCAAACCAAGGATGATTGAGGGGCTGCAAGAGTGGAAGACAGGGACAAAAAACATGTTTTGTATTAGTAAAGGCTTCCCACTCCTGGATCCATTGAGAAAGAAGAGAATGTCTGCCAGATCTAAATAATTCCCGTGGGGGTACAGTGATTGGAAAAATTTCATCGGAAAAGCAAGCAGATTTGGCTAATTTATCGGCTATCTCGTTACCATAGATACCAGAATGACTAGGTATCCAAGCAAAGAGCACCCTTGTGATCCCTAGGGTAAGATGGAGCAATTTGAGTGCCTGTACATACCAACAAGTACTGGGTGATAACGAAGGGCTATGTAGTGTCTGCAATACGCTCAAGGAATCAGTATAAATATTCGCTGTTATGAATTCCGTATTTCTAAGAAAGTCTAGCACCTTGTAGATGGCGAAAAGCTCTGCAAAATAATTAGAGCAAAAATCCGGTAGCCGAAAGGTACGTCGTATTTCCAACTCTGGTGAGAAAAAAGCTGATCCTACCCTCGGGGGGTCCCCCTGGCGTGAGCCATCGGTAAAAAAAGTTAGGTGGCCATCTCCTGCCACAGGAATAGGAGCCTGGAATAATAGTCGTGCTCGGAAGTCTACAGGATAATCTAAAATACGCACACAGGCCGTAACATACGTAATGGTATGTAAGCCTGTGACATAGTCAAAAGCATAGCATGGGTAAGTTTGTTTTGATCTTAATGAGAAGCTTTTGAATTAGTGCACTTATATGCGACTCGTGCTCGAGTATGCTCGTGGCATGCACTAACCACATCCCCGCCGTATACATCCATCAATATGGCGACTGTTAAATACAACATGATATTTGCAATAAAGATCCAGTGCAGCACGCTCTCCATACGATGTAATACGTTGGGCAATAGTCAAATTCTACTCCTCTTGGTCAAATTTTCAGATATTTTAAATTCAAGAACATTTCGGTTTGTAAGATACGCCGGCAATTTGAACAAGTTTGTTCACTCCTGAAATAACCAAATGCCGAAGCTTCTTAAGTAAGGTAAGGAAGGTAAGAAGGATTTGAGTAGTTAATTGTAATGAATGGCGGCAACACAAAGCCCGGGGATTACTCGCCACAATAATGGCAAGCAAGATGAAACATTGAAGCAGTGTCTGCCTGCCTACCTCCGTATTAACGTTGTTAAGTATTTATTTGTACCTTAGCATTATCATTTACAATCCTCTGTCATTTTCACTTACTTAGGTGCTTCCTTTCTTTCCCGCTTTATTCGCTCCTTTTCATATTCTTCTGTTATACCGGGTGCTGTTAGAAAACCACCTTCTAAAACAGGAATTGCACAGTGAAATGCTCGGCCTGTTCTTTAAACAGCGTAGTTATATGCAGAAGTGAAAGGGAGGGAGGGGGATCAACGTTGGCCAGCTGCGGCCAGCTGAGTCGGTATCGTAATAAACAAAATAATTACAAGGGAGACGCCTAATATTTTATTTTTCAGTGTGACATTGGAACCATTCTTTTTGCGGCATTAAGCCTTTATACTTATTTAAACAGGATCAAACGAAGCAGCTGAAAATGGAGGAAAAATATATATTTGGATCACACTTATATAAGAAACGTTTAGCTAACGATATACGGGGTGAGTGAAAAGTACGGAACAATGCTTGTAACTTTGTTATTATAGTTTAGTGAAATGATATATTTTAGAAAAGCTGTACGATATCAACATGTTTTCATATTACTATGATTGTGAATAGGACATGAATTTTTTAATGGCAACATTTTATTTTTCATTTTTTGTTGGTCCTCAGATCTCGGAACGTACAGGTAGATGTTTTTTCAAATGTAATTTAAATTTATTAGAACATATTACAGCACATGAAATTTAAACCAAGAAAGCACATTCATAATAAAATTAGTGGTGCTCTGTTGTAACACATGATGAATTCACTTCAAAAGACGCTCAAAATGGCCCCCATTTACTGCCAAACAATGCCAAAGTCTGTCTTTGAAATTAGTTAATGTTTCCAGCAACACTGTTCGCCTGATCAGCTGCATTTCTTTCTAAGAGGTTCACGTCAGGAGATCTTGGCGGTCATTCAATACTTTCTCTTTTGCCAATCCATCTTCCTGGAACTTCATGATTTAGGTAATTCACCACCTACCTTCCATAATGTGCAGGGGCACCGTCCTGCTGGAATAAGATATCATTTTGAATTCCTCCTCCTCCAGGGAATAAAATAGCACAAGCAGGAATTATTTCATTTTGCAGAAGGCGTAAATACACTTCAGAATTTAAGTTGTCATCAATGTAAAATTGTCCATTAATTATACCAGCCCACATATTTACTTTTTGTGGACATTGTGTAGGTATGTTGTTCAATCATCCAATGTGGACAGTTGTGACGATTTACATTCCTATTTAAGCAAAAAGTAGCTTCATCAGAGAACACAATTCTGTTCACAATGTTAGTATTCTGATCGAGCACGTCATTCAAGGTTTCAACAAACTGAGTACGTCTGTCAAAGCTATCCTCACTGAGTTCTTGCAGCAGATGTACCTTGTATGGGTGCCATTTGACTGCCTTCATTAAATTGCTTATGGACTTTTGACTAACACTGTACGCTGTAACACTGGTGAGTAGCTGATAAATGTGAGTCTTCTTCCACTGATAATAAAACATCAAGAGGTAACTCGTTTTGGCCTTCCAGACTTCGCCTTATTTTTAACACTTCCAGTTTCATTGAATTTTTTCAACATTTTCTTACTGTAGAATGAGTAATCCTTCGTTCTGGATGCATTTCATTAAAAGACACAAACCTCTTCTTGGGTCCTCCTCTCACCATATTCGATCATCATTAGTATTTCAATTCGTTGTCTTTCTGTAAGCTGTGCCATGACTGATTACTTTCAGTAAGATTTTGCAATGAAGTAAACATTGTTGTCCTTATTAGCTTAGATTTTGTCAGTATTTGTTCAATCCAAAGCCACATATTGAAGTAGCCTGTATTATTTAATTCAAAACCTACTCAATTTGAAGTAATGGTGCGTTTTCCTTTGTTCAGTATACTTGCAGTAAGGTCTTAATAAATTTAAATTGCGGTTTGAAAGTGTATTTGTTTGTACGTTCTGAAACTTGTGGACTGGAGGAGTGCAGAAAAAAGAATGTCATTAAAAACACACCTCACATCCTTTATTTGTAATCATAGTGATGTGAGGACATGTTGATATCTTACAGCTTTTCCAAAAAATATCATTTCATAGAGTTGCAACAACGGGATTACAGGCATTGTTCCATATTTTTTACCCAGTATATTATACTTGATAGTAAACATCCTCTAAAAAGTATTTTTTCCTTAATACTCTCAATGACGAGATTAAAATTTGCCTTAAAATGCGCAAAACAGATAACTAAAATATAAAAATAATACAATGTGGCCAACAATTATTTTTATGCAATCCTAACATTTAAAACGGCTTATTATGACGACATAAATCGTGTAAAATTACCCTGTTTCTGACACCAGTGTCAGAAAATGAATGACGTAGTTACCATGGCAACAAGAAAGCAATGACGTCGTCACCACCACAACTTAATTTTTACTTTCTCTACTGGTAAGTAGGGAAAGTATTGTATTCCACCCAAAAATTCGATGTCGAGATTTCACCGGAAATATGTTTTGAGGCCCCCTGAATCCAAAAAAGCATTTTTAGAAAAAGGTCCGTTTGTGTGTGTGTGTGTGTGTGTGTGTGTGTGTGTGTGTGTGTGTGTGTGTGTGTGTGTGTGTCAGTCTGTCAGTCTGTGTGTCTCTCAGTCTGTGGACAGCATAACTCAAAAACGAAAATTAGGTTAAAAACCAAAGTTGGTATTTAAGTTTAATGTCGTTCAAGGATGTGACACGAAGATTTTGAAGAAAATAGCCCCACCCTAAACTACCCTTTACATGGAAAATTTTTCGAAAATTTTGATATTCTTGAAAATGGCTCTAACGATTTTGATTAAAATGCCATATGTTTGAGATATTTTTATGACAAATGAAATGTATATCTTGAATTTTCTGGCTATAGCCCCTGTAGTCGTATTTACTCTGGACGAGTTTTACATAACTCGTAAACGGTTAGAGATAGACCAAATCATACTGTAAAAAAATGTAGATCTTGGTAAAATACACAATTTATGTCTCAATCAATTTTCTTGTAGGCTGAACCACTTCGGAGATATTCCTTGTTATGTGCGTGAATTTCGGAAAACTTGGAACTTTAGCGAAATGTAACAACGTTGTTCATTTTTTTATATTACCTAATCGTACAAAGAGAACGGAATCTCAAAGGTCAATAAGATTTGACTGTCGCACAAAGCCTTCTGTATTCTAATATCTCCCTTACACCTACAAGGACATAAGCAATAAGATAATTTGTACGAATGTTTATCTTAACTAACATGGAAATATAGGAATAAGGGTTTGTTAGAATGGTTAGTACAAGAGTAGAGAAAGTCATGTGAGTGCAACACATCAGATTTTTTCCAATGTATGCCTGTAAAGCCTTGCTTTCCTCCAATTTGTAAACTGAACTAGAACGTAAGATTTTCAGTTGAGGGTCACGTGATCATGAATGGGTGCATTGTTTGTTATGGAAATACTTTCCTCCGGCCGAGAATTGAACTGAATCAAGAACTGAATCCGTTTGTCACTAGATTTTTCAGTGCTCCACCAGAAATCTAGGCAAAGAAAATTACGGTGGCAGTCGTTTTTACTTTCTCTACTGGTAAGTAGGGGAAGTATTTTGTTCCACCCAAAAATTCGATGTCGAGATTTCACTGGAAATATATGTTTTGAGGACCCCTGAATCCAAAAAAAAAAAAGCATTTTTAGAAAAAGGTCTGTGTGTCAGTCTGTAGACAGCATAACTCAAAAACGGAAAGTCGGTTAAAAACCAAAGTTGGTATTTAAGTTTAATGTCGTTCAAGGATGTGACACGAAGATTTTGAAGAAAATAGCCCCACCCTAAACTACCCCTCACATGGAAAATTTTTCGAAAATTTTGATTTTCTTGAAAATGGCTCTAACGATTTTGATTAAAATGTCATATGTTTGAGATATTTTTATGACAAATGAAATGCATATCTTGAATTTTCTGGATTTAGTCCCTGTAGTCTATTTACTCTGGACGACTTATGCATAACTGGTAAACCGTTAGATATAGACCAAATCATACTATACAAAAATGTAGATCTTGCTAAAATACACAATTTATATCTCAATAAATTTTCTTGTAGGTTGAACCATTTCGGAGATATTCCTTGTTATGTGCGTGAGTTTCGGAAAACTTAGATCTTTCGTGAAATGGAACATCGTTGTTCATTTTTTTATATGTTACGTGTACAAAGAGAACGGAATCTCAAAGCTTTAAAAGATTTGACTATCGCACAAAGCCTACTGTATTGTAATATTCCCCTTGCACCTACAAGGAAATAAGCAATAAGATAATTTGTACAACTTTTTATTTTAACTAACACGAAAAAGATATAGGAATAAGAGTTTGTAAGAATGGTTAGTACAAGAGTAGAGAAAGTCATGTGAGTGCAACACATCAGATTTTTTATGTTATGCGTGCAGAGAGAACGGGATTTCAAAGCTTTAAAACATTTGACTATCGCTCAAAGCCTATTGTATTCTAATATTCCCTTTGCACCTACAAGGAAATGAGTGAGTGAGTGAGTGAGTGAGTGAGTGAGTGAGTGAGTGAGTGAGTGAGTGAGTGAGTATTGTTTAAGGGCCCGTCGACAGCTAGGTCTTTAGGGCCCTTACAAGGAAATGAGCAATAGCATAATGTTTACATACGTTTATCTATTAGAATTGAAGAAGATAGAGGAATAAGAGTTTGTAAGAATAGTTAGTACAAGAGCAGAAGTCATGTGAGTGCAACACATCAGATTTTAAATAATTATAATAATTTCTTAAACTGTGATTGAAACGGTTTGATTGAAATAACACATTGTGACGCCGACCGCGGCGCACAACAAAGGACGATCGAGTCCGTCCTTCCCTATCCTACTGGTGGGGCCCGTATCGAAGGTACTCAAGGTCAAGCTTCCTCACACCGCTCACGGCAGCAAGCATGTGGCATCAAAGCGGCAACACAAAGCGTTTTCCAGGTTGTTCGATTAGTGTCCGGCAGCAGCCAGCGTGTTTGTAGCAGTTCGAGAGAGCATCATGTTACGTCATCATAAGGAGGCGAAGCAACGAGCTGCATCCTAGCACTCTTCATTCACCTGACCTTGGTCCCCTGTAGCCAGCCAATATAGCTGTACCACCAATCCGCAGGTGTAATAGCGGTACTACCTCACTTTCATCCTGAATCCTTTCTACCTCTATACCCTTTGTTTCCAGTGGAAGGTTTTAATGTGTAGTCCCTTCGGGCGAAGCCTTTACTCCCGGCGAAGCCTTCACTCCCGGCTGTACCATCCGAGTGTAGTCAGGGTAGATCCATAAATTCTTCCACTTGAAGAAAAGTAGGTGAGTTAGTTACAGACATGAGTCATCGGAACTCGGTCAGTGAGTTAGTTTGTGTGTGTGTGTGTGAATGTGTGTGTGTGTGTGCGCGCGCGTGTCAACGCTATGCGTCGTCCCATCGTGAAGGAAGATAGCGAAGCAGTTATGAGTATCGAGTGATTGTATCGTCAGATTTAGTGTTTGAGAGACAGAAAGTGAAAAAAGACAGAAAGGAGTAAGTCAGAGATACGAGAAGAAAACAGTTGCGAGTAGTAACATCACGAAAGTCTGTGAACTGTGTTAATGTTAGCAGAAGAGAACTGTGTTGTGCAAACGTTTAGAGGAAAATAAAGTGATAAAACAATAACTGGGCTGGACTTCTGTCATTTTGTCAGAATATGTCAAGTTACTTGTATGACTAATAAACTTTAATGTTCAGTAAATGACTGTGAAGTCCTCTCCACCTTAACTGAATTTTATAACGTTTTGTATAACTGGAAAATCATAAACACAACAAAATCTTGCTACGGGAAAAGCACAACATACACTTTTGCAATACTTGATATGTAAGTTAATCATTGTTAACATATATTTGGCAGTGTGAGCTAAATTTACAATTAATTTATTAATTTCTATGACAAGGCTAAAACTGGTCCTTAATACGGTATCAGTTGGGCTGGTCATTAATATTTACGGTGCTAGTAGGAAATGACGTAACACCCAAAACAAAAGAGTGGATAAGAAAGTTTTGCCCTATAATTTAGATGCGGTTTTCATTTGTTCACATTGAGAATTAATTTTTTCTTGATGTTCAATAAAATATGGAGAAGTAATTTTGATTTATTATTGCTTTCACAGTTTTTTCAAGTATTGCAAAAAGTAATTGGCTAACCAAGAACTGTAAGTTGTTTATCTGATTTCGAATGCTTGGGAAATCTCCATCCTATGGGCCTCGTATTCCCAAAATGCACTCTCGACCCCATAAGTATCAGTACGCAATATACTATATATTCATACTTTTTCTTTGCATTGTAAGAATGGCCAAACATTCGCAAGCTTTGGATATTGTTGTAACTAAGAACTTCTTGCTTCATTCGCAACAATTCCTAGATATAAATGTTGATGGTAACATGAATAGAAGAAACACTTTTCACATGGATAGCATATATGTTAATTTATAATTGATACAGAGAGAATGTATCAAATCAGATGTTTGTTTTCTCTGTTACTTACCTATAGTAAGTAGAGCAAGTATTGTATTCCAGCTAAGGTTATAAAACTACCATATGCTACCGTAGAGTAAGTGTAGAATCACGGTAGTTTTCCTGATAGAATTGGTCAGTTAAGAACCTAGCCGCATTACCTGTACGTTAGGTGTGTTGCATACCTATAGGGCGCTACCTCATATCAATCGCCTTGTTTACATTTTTGATCATGTTTTATTAGATTGTTCTAGAAACTGGAAGTGTTAAACGTCGAACCTTCTCAAAACTGAGAGAGAATATATAAAGAACCGCCTCCGTTAACGTCAGTGTCTTTAAAAACATTTGGAAGTTGCTCTAAGTATGCTACAGTTCACATCGAAGACAGTGTTAGTGATCACGAGTTACGTTATTTTGAACCGAAAGCTGCAATTTTTTGTTTTGATCACAGTTGTTGGTGATTATTGTTTGAATTCCTCATTAAATTTCTTAATACGTTGCATTTTGTGTTATGTTTCTTTCCCTACCAATGCTACCAGTACATTTATTAGGCGAGGGATCTACCACAAGAGCCGAAAGCTCTTCGGGGAGGGGGAGGGCCTAAAACCAAGGAAGACGGGACCCCAGTGCCACTCCTTCCGTGGGTCTTTCGATTAGGCTAATGCCATGTTTCCTAAAAAGCGCCCCCCCCCTTTACACAGGGGATGGAGTGGATACGCCACTTACGCGCGTCAACTCATCCGGGAAGACTACCTATAACCTAGGTGGGGCCGCCGAATGTCTAGCTCTGTAGGCCATCTTTATCTAAACAGACCTGAAGACGGAAAGAGATACGTTAATGACGTCATCACGGGGGGCTCATATTTATCACCTGCTGGTTTAATACGGGAATGCAACATATCAGTGCCTTGTTGCTTGTGTCTTACAACGTGTCAGTAAACAATTAAGAGAACGCAAAATCGAATTACAAAGTTGTGTAGTTTCTAATACAAAAATGCCTAGGAAGTGTTGTGTGCCGGGTTATACCTCAAACTATAAAACAAGTGTAGAAAAGTATGTTACAGTATTTTCGTTTCTAAAGGATCCAAACAGGAGAGAGCAGTGGGTATGTGCTATTCATAGGGATAATTATGAACCAGGTGTGGTATGTATTAAACATTTTTTTGAACAGCACATAGTGAAGGAATTTACTGCTACGCGAAATGATGGAAGCGTTCTTGTAGTACTCATAACAACTCCTAAACTTATTGAAGATGCATGCCCCGCACTCTTTCCTAATTTACCATCCTACCTGACATCCGAGGTAGCACCCAAACGTAGGGATCCAGAAGAAAGAAGAGGAGAAATGTTGGAAAGGGATGCAGCAGCATTTCGTAAATGGCTCGAAGATGACAAAATTGTTGGTTTTCAGAGCTTTAAAAATAGAATTAGTGACATGAAATTAGAGGGATTCACCGTCATCATAAAAGAAAACGATGTAATTTTTGTGAAAATTGATACTGAAGAAATTCCTAAAATTGTAGCAGCATTAAAAATTAATTCCAATTTTATTATTTAGGTTCTATAGGATAAAATTGTAATACCCAATAGTAAGTTTAAATGGATTCTCGGTAAACAAATGATATTGGATAAATGGTCTAAATTTGATGCTCTTTTGGTTCACAATAGCAAGTGAACAAACAGAACATAAACTACTTCAGGTTGCCAACATTTTAAAGGAATGTTGGGAGGACATGAACGAAGATTCCACAGAATATCTAAAACCTAAATTCCTAGAAGAGCAGGTAAAATTGGTCAGTCAAAAGTAAATTAAATATACACCCGATTCCCTGTTATGGGCGTGCTCAATTTATTTTTCTCACTCAGCAGCTTACAGACAGTTACGTGACTCCAATGTTCTTTCTTTACCCCTTCCTGATTACCTCAGACAACTTTCTCAACCCCTCAGTCCTGACAGAAACTCTTGCATTTAAAATGCATATTTATCAGAGAAGGTGAAAATGCTTGGTGATCACGAAAAAGTAGTAAATTTGTTGAGACATATGAACAAGAATTTCTTAAAGTAGAAAACCAGAGGAACTTAATTCTACATTTAGGTGCTGAGACATGTGACATTAATAATATTGGTGCTGACTGTAATGCTAGTGATTGCGAGTTACCGATCTGCTATTTTGACGAGGAAAGTAATAAAAGTAATAACCAACATCCTCTTGAAAAACTACTGCATTATTAAACAGGACAGTTTGGTATTACCTACAGGCCAAAAAAGAAAAAGAAAAAAGAAACTGAAGATATATTCGCATTGCGAACGTAAGAAGCATGCTCTGCCATTAACAACTATGCAAAGCATGTTTTCTACTAACATACTAACACACATTAACTTTTAATACGAAATGTGAAAATAGAAATAAATGTACCCTTCTTCCAGCGCAGAAATGCTGTAAAACATGTGTTTATTCCGTATGAATTACTTGGAACGTCGGCCTCCCGTTGTGACGTCAGGAATCGCATATCCAGGCCTGTTACTTAGAGATGGCCTTGCTAGTACCCGAGAACGTTGGCGTCTCCCAATCCCGCCTTCATGAGTCAGGACGTACTCAATTTATGGATTTAAGGTATTTACATGACGAATAAAATGTATATCCTGATTTTTTGGGAAATATACTGCCAATTTCCGTTCATTAGGAAGGAATTTTGCACAATTTTGTACAATTGGTAAATGTTTAGAGGTAGAACAAATTACTACACACAAACAAAAGCCAAAGAAAATGCAGAACCCTTTAAAATATACAATTTATTTTTGTAGCTTCAACGATTTCTAAGATATACTGTTGAACACTTAGTCATTTTTAAAGAGCTGTTGCTATTCAGTTGTTTCTCACTATGTCATGGGTAAAGTACAGAATTTCAAGGCTAGCATACAGCATCCTGGTTTTAAATATCTGATTCAGTTTTCTTTAACTTCCTTGTACACAAAACGAATTTAGTATCGTAATTTGCACTGCTTGGGACCATCTGTCACTTTCTTATCGTCTTACGGAGCCTCGCAAGAGTTGAGGGGTGATTACTAACCAATGACACTGCTTGACAGTTCCAATATGCGGCTAGAGGCGTGGCGTTGTAATACGGACAAGCAAAGGTGGGGAGGTAGTTACATCTGGCCTCGTAGAAAAGCCGCGTTTTGATTTTATTTAGATTTATCTCCAAATTCTTAATCGTATTATGGAAAAGGTAGCAAATGTATGAAATAAGCAAGATTTAGTGGGTTAAGCGGTTCTGTGTTATAAGAAAAGCTTTAAGCTTGCCTTTAGAATCACAAAAACGTGCAAATTTTATAGTAAACAAAATACAATATTATATCTAAAAATATAAAAATGTTTAATCCTTCTACAAATTCCCCCTATATTTATACTTTATACTCGAATTAAAATTCATATCGAAATAGCTTTAAACATGTCTGCCTACGAGGTTATATTATAATAGAGTTTCTGCATTCAAATGAAAGGTTTTCTTCCAGGACGTTGGGGCCCTAATGACCTAGCTATCGGACGCGCCCTTAAACTCTACTGACTCACTCACTCACTCACTCACTCACTCACTCACTCACTCACTCATTCACTCATTCATTCACTCACTCACTCACTCACTCACTCATTCACTCATTCATTCACTCACTCACTCACTCGCTCACTCACTCCCTCCCTCACTCACTCACTCACTCACTCACTCACTCCCTCCCTCACTCACTCACTCATTCACTCACTCACTCACTCACTCACTCACTCTTCTAGCACGTATGCAATAAACCGCCCTTCTTGGGTGGCATTAAACTTTAATTACATTTCTGTGAATTTGCACAGTTTCTGAAATTTGTCGAACTGTGTTACCAGCTTGCCATAGACCAATAATCTGGCCACGTGTAGTTTTTTATGTACACGGCATGCTGTGAATCAAGCAACACTTGAGTAACGATTTACTGAGCGGTCAGAAAAAAATCAATAGGTACTTTCCTTTCAGGCCAACGTGTCACTGGTTATAACTAGCAGGCAGCATGAATACTGCTATTATTGGAGAGGGGTAAAGAGAGGGAAAGAAGGAGAAACTATGAAGGCCTCGTTAAACAGTCATTGCATTTTACTAAATTCGTTTTCAGTACTTACAACGAAATGCCTGGTAAAGCAAATGTCTGGGCTAATTCTGCAAAGGTTTATTTCTATTAAGATGAAATAAATCGAAAAATAAACTTTCGAACGCAGAGTTTGTTATAACTATAGAAAAAGAAGGGATAGTGAGTAAAGAAAGTCATATGATTGTAACACATCATATTGTTTGTTTAGTGTTTTGCCAATCCTGCACCTAGACCTTTATTTGTTTCTAGTCTGTTTTTTGTTGAAGTTTCTGAGAAAATAAAATTGAAACATTATGAAGGAGTTGATCACGCCCACCAGCATATAACAATGGCAATTCATCGTGAGTTGCCGCTGGGATGTTATGAAGCAGACTGCGGGAGGCGATCTTTATTGGAGCCCTGTGCCCACCTTTATTGTCCAGCAAGCCCCGCAAATGACGTGAAATATCGTAACGTGGACTTTGTTCAGCTTCTAACAAGCGTCTCCAAGGATACGCTTTGCTCCTTTCCTTTAAGTAAATATCTCCCCGCCTGTCAGCATTATTACAATACAACAGGGAATACCTACGAGTAAGTTGCAATACAGTGTACACGTGTTGGCAAATGTTCACCATCAAAACATGTGCAGACACTCTCACAAAATAGAATTGCAACAGCGTGTTCGAAGAATCCCTGTTTAGCACTACGAAATTAAGGGAGGACCCTGGGACTAAAATTTGAATTTCATATAGTTTTATAGGTATTAAATCAATACTTGGAACATTTAAGGGGGTTTATGTTATAAACTACCACACAAAATTCCAGCGCAATCTGTTTTATAGCTTTGAGGGAGTAGATTATTCAATTTATTCACAATACGAAAATACCTTAACATTCGAAATACTTCTAGCATACCAAAAACTAAAATATTAAAATAGTTTTATTATTTTATAAACTCTAATTGCCCAACTAACACCATTAATCTCTGGCAGCAACAAAAAATAATTACTTTTCAAGTACCTAATTAACCTCTTTGCTTTGATGGACATTGAAAACTCCTTTCTAAAACTTTTCAGAGTATTTACATTTTTTAAAGCTATACAAATTTTCAGATTTTGGAACCAAAGATTGAAGTGGAAGTTGCATAAATGGAGCACATACTGGAACAATTCTGGCAGTGTAGTATAAAATTTGATATGCGTGGAGCATATAGGTCTTAAAAATGTAAAGTCGAGAAAAACCAATTTTTCTACACACATGCATGACGATAATGAGTCAGATTGTTTGTTTGTTACACCTTCTCTCTTTTCCCTAGTAGTGTCTCTCCTCAGATTCATAGCTTAACCACTTCTTTTCGCTGAAATTTGTTGTTTTTTTAGCCCTTTATGGCCCGTATTTTGTTGAACTACTACCAAAAATTAAAGCAGAAAAGGGGCATTTAAATGTAGCGCATATGACATTTAAAACCTGAGCTAAACCTTTAAAAATGGCAGAATCTAAAAAAATTCAGTGCTAACCCATGACTGAAGGTTTGAGGAACATTTTATAAGCATAAACCTAAAAATTATCAATTTGATAATTTTTGGGCCATTTTCCACTTAACAATGCGTATAAACTCGGTGTGTTATCATCTCATGCACTTGAGCAAGGAAGACGCATAAATCACGGTTTGATAAATACCTAAGGACCATTTTCTGGCAGAAGTGATACATCTTTGGAGATAAAAATGACATTTAAATCACTCTGTAGCAAGCAAAAACAGGAAGACCTAGAAGAAAATGCTTCATATGCGAATAATTTTCTTATTTCTTGCCGTCTAAAATAGTGTCTCTAAGGATTTTGATTAAAATAATATATATTTAAGATATTTATATTATTATTTATCTATACGTATTTTGCATTTATCGCGAAATACCGAGAGAATCAAAAAGTTACGAACCGGCTGCGCGATGTTTAGCCGTGTGTACGCTCGTTGCCGTCTGCCGCTATCATAGAAAGGCGCGGGTGAAACCATACACCATTTTTAAAACTAATTTTAAAGGCTTTTGTTACCAAGTTTATGAAGAACATGCTGAAACTGGCCACCGTCATTGTCCATACATGTTCAACACCTCTTTAGGAAACCATCCATCACTCGCCATAGTTCACGTTGAGAAATGCTGGCAATTTCCTGGCGCATATTTTGTTTTAATTCTTCCAGGGTGTGTGGGTTTGTCTTGTACACTTTATGTTTTAAGTTATACCAAAGATGGAAATCGCAGGGGGGCTAGGTCGGGGGACCGAGGGGGTTACAAATTTCTACTAATAATTCTGTCCTGAAACTCTTTGTATTGTTCTCATCGAAAGATTGACCGTATGAGCTGTTGCAGAGTGTTGTTGAAATATCCGCCAGGAAATTGCCACCATTTCTCAACGTGAGCTATGGATGGTTTACTAAAGAGGTGCCAAGAATGTATGGACAACGACGGTGGCCAGTTTCAACATCTCTTTTCATAAAGTTGGTAAGTAAAGTACATAGTTTTAAAAATCTTGCATGATTTCTTCCGCACTTCTTTATGATAGCGGCAGACGGCAACGAAAGGCAAGGGTACGGACAGGTAAAACAATACTTAGCCGATTCCTAAGTTTTTTGTTGTCCCGAAACCACCGGCATGAATTCCGCTATTTTTCATTGCTTTTTCTCCTGCTAGGGTGTCAAGTTCGCGTCTATATTTCAGACTTTGCTATAACGCAAAGAACATCCCGAAAAATGACTCTGACGGAGCCATATAGCCAGAACCGTCTCATATATTCTCAACGCCACCTTTAATGTTGATACAAAATTATACAACCTGAATTTTGCTTGCAAAGCTCCTGTACACTGATGTGAGGGGACCTTTTTTTAATTTGCCTTTATTATCGATCAGTGTTGCAGCTCTATACAGATAAGTGACAATTACAGAGAAATAAAATTGAATACAACACACTAAATAATAAGGATTCTGTAACAGGAATGAGGTCACCTCTAAAGGTCCCAAAGGAACAAGGACCTGGTGAGAATGTTGTAGATCTCAAACCTCTTCTGCGGTGTCCGACAGGTTGTCAGTTAGTAGCAACAGATCCTGTGGCAGACGACTGCAGATGCGGCTTGAAGGTTGCGACTATGGCCCAAGTAGAAGAAAACCGCACCTGGGACCTGCTGAGGACGACCAAAGAAGCGATGAGTCTGATGACGAATGACGTCCGCTATGGAAGGAATTCCAAGTTCACCGTGTAGCTGAGTGTTGCGAACAAACCAGAGAGCATGAAGAGCGAGTCGTAGAAGTTTATTCTGAAATGACTGCATGGCCACAATGTTACGAGAAACCCCACACAGAACAAGCATACATGAGAAGACGACGAAGAAAGGAGGAGTAAAGTAAAAGGGTTGTAGTACTATTCAGAGATTTAAAGTTAGTCAGAGGATAAAGCTTGGAAAGTCGGGATTAAGCCAAGTTGAGTTCATTGTTGATATGAGCCTTCCAGATAAGTCGGCGGTCAAACAGTAATCCCAGATATTTTAGTGTGTCGTCCTTGCGCTTCCAAGGTATGTGGATGTTACCCAGCAAAACAGCTGCAGAAGATGCGGGTCGCCGGAGAGTGAAAAGCATCATTTCACATTTACTGTGGTTGAGAGCGATGCGCCATCAGTTGAGCCATACAGATAAAGAATCCAGAAAAGTTTGAAGATGATTGCCAGCTACGTGAATAGCTTCGTGGGAGGTAAACAAGGCTGTGTCGTCGGCGTACATGAACACACTGACAAACTGCAGGGGAGGAATGTCTGAGATGTAGATATTAAAGAGGGCAGGTCCTAAGAGGGAACCCTGAGGTACACCAGCAAGGACGGGTCGAGCGGAGGAACGGTGTGAACCTAAAGTGACAGAAAGTGCGATTCGGTAAGAAACTGTAAATTAACAGATATAGGTAATCAAGAAGATCAATATTATGAAGTTTAAGCAACAGACCACGGCGCCAGACTTTGTCAAAGGCTTGACTGAAATCTAAGAAAGCAACTAAGCTATGCTGTTTCCTCTCGAAGGCTTGAGCGATGTGTTCGGTAACGCGAAGAAGCTGGTGCACCGTAGAATGCCGATGGCGAAAGCCAAATTGAAATGGTGATAGCTCTTAGGAGGTGGATAAAAATTTGCACATGTGGATATTCACAAGCTTCTCAACAATTTTGGACAGGGACGCCAGAATATTTATTGTGTGACAACCGGAAGGATTATATGCAGGTTTTCCGGGCTTTTTACGACACTGGCATGTTTCCAGCGGGTAGGAAAATAACCCCAGCGGAGTAGAGCATTTAAGAGAGAGGCGAGAAAGGTGTGGGCTTTGCGAGAAAGATTTTTAAGAGCAATATTGGGAATACCGTCATGATGGTCATGCCTTATTGCATACCAGTGTGTGTAATAGGTGACGAACCTCGTTCGGTGAAGTAAACTTGATGGGCACAGGAACACTCGGAGAAAAAAGAGGCCGGTCTTCTATAACGGAGCTATGAACAGGATCCGCAACTGGATTGGGTGTAAAGACTGTCTCAAAATAGTTAGCAAAAAGCTCGCATTCCTCTCTGTCACTGGAGTAGTGCCGATCAGCGCAGCGGAGAGGTGGTATCAGAGGTGGTTCCCGTAGAATGCGGCTGGTTTCCTTCCAGAGACTGCTGTCAAGTGGGGGAAATATTGGACAGATGGTGCTGATACGACGAATGGCGGTAGTCATCCAGCGTTCGCTTAACGTGCCGCGTCAACTGTTTCAATTTATGTCGCTGTTGAGAGGTTGGCGGTGCAGTTACCAGCAACGACGGATGTGATGCTTCTCTCTCAGCAGCTGAAGAATCGTCTGAGGCAGTGTTTCATGAAATGGTGGGCGGTGGCCGGCACAGTGGTAGCCGGCCCACCGGGAAATAGTGGTAGCTGATCGAATAGACGCAATCACGGTAGTGATGAAATGAGTTATAGCCATATCAACATCCTGCTTCTGTGTGAAAGGAAGGTACAGGTGGAGCTCCTGGTCGGGGTGATGCAGAAGCTGGTCCCAGTCTACGTGTCCCTGGGAAGGAACGTATGTAGCGTAGGTTGTCAAGAACGGGACAATGATCGGAGTCCATTTCAGAGAGAACGTGCAAGAGGAGGGGTTGCGGCAAGTTCTTTATTAGAGCGACATCAAGAATATCTGGTTGGAGTCTGACGTTGTTAGAGTAAAAGGCAGGATGTGAGGGGACTTGACGCCGTATTATTGATGCAAGTGGTCTTGAGGAGAAGAGGAGCATACTGGCAAAATGTTGTGCCATGTAACTAATCCTTCTGTGTATTTTGCTCATTGCAACACAACTTCAGCTCTTCTCCTATCTTAACTGTGAGGATTCTACTCTGTCCCGCTACCACATTTCTTCCCCTCTCTTTCCTACCATTCATCTTTTATCTCACCTGCCAATCTTCTCTCCCTCTCCCCTTTTCATCTATTCTCATTGTATTCCTCCGCAGGCTTTGCATCTCTCCCTATACAATGTGCATGTGGTTCCATATTTTCAAAATCGGTAATATAATTTTTCAGGAATATTAATAAAAATCAAAACATCAGTATACAAACTTGTGCCTCATCCGTATTTGTCTTATATGATAGAATCTATACTGTTTCTCGTGATAACTGAGTGAGTAAACTTGAAACTAAGCATTTTTACAGTAAAACTTATCAGGACTCGGATGTTTTTGACCTAAAAATGTTAGAAATATGCAAGCACTTATGACCGAAAAGATTAGAAAATATGACGGTAAATATGACGTAAAAGTTTTTGGGGTACATGTTCGAACTGTTCAAGAATTTAATGCTGCTTAAATCTGCATTATACTGAAAATCTACTTTAAAAATCTGATGTGCTGCACTCACATGACTTTCTCTACTCTTGTGCAAACTATTTGCACAAATTCTTATTCCTAAATCTTCTTCGTCTTAATTGAGATAAACATTTGTACAAATTATCTTATTGCTTATTTCCTTGTAGGTGCAAGGGGAATATTAGAACACAGAAGGCTTTGTGCGATAGTCACATCTTTTGATGCTTTGAGATTCTCTTCTCTTTGCACACTTACCATATAAAAATGAACAACGATGATCCATTTCACGAAAGTTTTAAGGTTTCCGAAACTCACACACATAACAAGGAATATCTCCGAAATGGTTAATCCTACGAGAAAATTCATTCAGACATAAATTGTATATTTTAGCAAGATCTACATTTTTTGTACAGTATGATTTGGTCTATCTCTAACGGTTTACCAGTTATGCAAAAGTCGCCCAGAGTAAATACTACAGGGCTATAGCCAGAAAATTCAAGATATACATTTCATTTGGCATAAAAATATATCAGACATATGGCATTTTAATCAAAATCCTTATAGCCATTTTCAAGAAAATCAAAATTTTCGAAAAATGTTCCATGTAAAGGGTAGTTTAGGGTGGGGCTATTTTCTTCAAAATCTTCGTGTCGCATCCTTGAAAGACATTAAACTTATATACCAACTCTGGTTTTTAACCGACTTTTCGTTTTTGAGTTATGCTGTCCACAGGCTGACTGACACACAGACACACACACAGACCTTTTTCTAAAAATGCTTTTTTTGGGGGGGGGGATTCAGGGGGTCTCAAAACATATATTATAGGTGAAATCTCGACATCGAAGTTTTGGGTGGAATACAATACTTCCCCTACTTACCAGCAGTGAAAGTAAAAACCTGGAATGCTTAACAGTAAACAAATAATAGTAATTTTATTCTTGCATTTTGAATTTAATTCCTCAATCCAGAGCTAACACTTCGCTCTGCCCAGAATGAAATAAATGTCACATTTTGAAGGGTGATCAGAAAGAAGAATTACAATAGCAAATTGCACAAATGTTTTCCAAAAGGAACAATCTTCTACTTGCAGGCAACATTGTATTGGGAAAAAGACCTAACATTACAGACAAGAATTACGAGTTGCGAAAGATCGTCTTTGGGACGACTGCAAGCACATATACGAAACTGGAATAAAAATATAAAAATGACGACAAGAAAATTAAAAAAGGATAAATGAATAAAAAAACAAACAAAATAAAACGCTGAAAAAGCAAAGATATGACTTTATATGACCCATGAAAATTGTATATTTTTAATCACCATTGATAAAATCGTGATTCGCTAATACTTTTCATGAAAAAAGAAGCCACAAACAAAAGTTATGACATGTCAACATCCGGGCCGTGTTTATTACATAAAAATGTGTGTGTGTGTGTGTGTGTGTGTGTGTGTGTGTCTAATGCTCAGAATTTGACAATAAAATCATTCTTTTTCTTGCCTCCCAATATTTAGAGACTAGATCTTTTTGATTTTGGAGAATTTCACATACAATTTGGTGATCAATGTTTATTAACTCATTTTTTTACATAAACAGCACTGTGGGAAATCATTAATCCAATCTTGAACAAATGTCCACTCAGGCAATCATGGTTTGAGATTAATCTGAAAAGTGCTACAGATGATTTTTTTGGTAGATCTGGAATTATTTTAAGTTTATTTTGGAGATCCTTCCAATTAAGTTTTTCAGAAGAAGCAAGATATTCATCATATTTTTTTATGAAGATGTTTTTGATTAACCTTTTAGCTGTTTAATAAAAGTTGATAGGTAAATATTTATTCTCTCTACGTGCTTCTCGGTAGGTAAAATAAATATTATATTCCATCTAAAAATTGGATACCAAGTTTTTGCCGGAAATACATGCTTAGAAACTTCTTGAACCCGCTCCCCTAAAACAAAAGCAGTTTAGACTAAGGTTTGTGTGCTTATGTGAGAGAGAAGAGAGAAAGATAGAGAGACTATTGTGTGTGTGTGTGTGTGTGTGTGTGTGTGTGTGAGTGTGTGTGTGTGTGTGTGTGTGTGTGTGTGTGTGTGTGTGTGTGTGTGTGTGTGTGCGTTGTGCGTCTCTGAACCGCTTAAACTTACAGCAATATTGGTTAAATTCTAAACTTGGTGTTTCAGTTCATTTGAGGACACGGCACGAAGATTTTGGGGAAACTTCTTTCACCTCAAACTATCCTTTACATTCCACATTTTTCGATTCCTTCTTTTCAACCTGGCTAATATGATTTTGATTAAAACAAGACAATTTTATGAAAAATAAATGTATATGTTGAATTTTCTGGAAATAGTCACTGAAGTCCTCTAGATTTGCATAGATGTCTGGCAAGCCATAAGAGATAAATGCAATCTTACTACAGAAAAAGTATAGATCTCGTTAAACCAGACAGTGTTTGTCATATACATTTTTTCAGCGGAATGAAGTTAACCATTTCCGAGATATTTCTTGGTATTGGTTTGAATTTTTCAATATTTACACTTTTCTCAAATGGGCAGTTGTTTTTGTATTTTATTTTTCTATTAGGCAAGTAATTTCAAACTCAATACTCGGCAACCAGTTCTTATAGCGTGTGACTATCACTTAAACCTAATGTATTCCCCTATTCGCATTGTATCTACAAGGAAATACCAGGGGGCCCAACTCATCCGTCTTTGCCGTAAGTAGTCCTATGAAGCTGACGATAGTGGCGAGAAGAAACTTCGCCTTGTTTATCAGCGATGAGAGGTAGTTCCCAGGTTTGAACCAGCGAGCGTGGTACGTGATAATAGATAATAATAGTATAAACCACTGAAAAGGTGTTAGAATATTTTCCACTTCACTTATAAGACTTTATTTACCAGGAAATAAATTCATTCTTGTAAATGCTGCTATTGTCTAAGATTACAAATTACAGATTGTAAATTCCCGTAACAAAGTACATTCAAACACGAGTGCACGTAATGTTTCACTGGCATTTGTTGGGTTTTTGTTACTGCTATTGGTGTATTTTATACTTATTGTTTTTATTATTATTATTATTATTATTATTATTATTATTATTATTATTATTATTATTATTATTATTATTATTATTATTATTATTATTATTATTATTATTATTATTATTATTATTATTATTATTATTATTATTATTATTATTATTATTATTATTATTATTATTATTATTATTACTATTATTATTATTATTATTATTATTATTATTATTATTATTATTATTATTATTATTATTATTATTATTATTATTATTATTATTATTATTATTATTATTATTATTATATTTTTGTTATAGTTATTATCAGTATCATCATGATCATCATCATTGTCATTGATATCATTATTTTTATTAGTTCCAGTGGCGTTGCCTGACGATCAGACTCAGGTATGTATCCCAACGAATGTTGTAAAATTCGTTGAAATATCATCCAACTTCCCTTTGGAGTTTTCAACTTTCATCATTGTGAAAAAGAAATGTTCAATAATTTACTAAAAGCATGATTCAAAAGAGAATCTGCTTTTGTGGTTTACCAGGAGAAATACGAACTGGCTTGAGAATTTAATGCCATTCTGGCAGTTTGTCACAATAGCTCAGTGGTTAGAGCATCCGCCCGGCAAGCGGAAGGTCTGTGGTTCAAATCCCAGTTGTGGCATTGAATTTTTAAGTTCCAGTTCTACCTCTTAAACTTTGCCCACACACGGCTTGTGTGTTTAAAAACACCAACAGTAAGTTTGTTGGCATAAATAAATAATCTGCTTTCTTGTCAGAATTACATCTGTAAATGAAATAAAACTTTCTTCAACATTTCCGTCAACATTATGTAACGAACAGTAGAGTTGTTCTTCGCTATGAATGTCAGGAGTTTCATCTAATATTAATTAACCAAAGGATCACCTCCGTAGCGCGGCGGTAGCGCGCCTGTCTCTGGCGTGTAGGACCCGGTCGATCACCGGAACTGGCATGACCGCTTGGAGGTCTGGTACGGGGTACACTTAGCCTCGTTAGGTCCCTGAAGGGCCAATTGAGGAGCTATTCTGATAGAAAGGTAGAGTCCCTAGCGCCTTAGGTCGGAGGAGTCTGCGTGCTGACTCCTGCCAACCCCAACCTTCACTCCTCCGTGACCTTGGCTGCGGCTGGAGGACGCTGCGGTCGGGCGATGAGGGTAACCTCTGCATAAAGGAGACGTTCTAGGGATTGTTACTTAATCAAACAAAGAAGGTAACAGAAATTTCTTTCTTAATTCCATGTGTCATGACGGCTCTCTCACTCGAAATTAAGTCATTCTGAACATTAGGTGAAGTTGCACGAAAAACAGTGGAATTTTCCAAGTGCTTTTTCAGAGAGGCGTCATATATTGCTGATTCATTTAAATGTTCAATATAGTTGCCTCAGTTTGAAGATACTTCATCCTCATTGTGACCATGAAAAGCAGGTGTCTGTTTTCCTAGAAAACATACAGTACGTACAAAATGAGCAAGTAAAGCGCTGTACTTTTTCACTTCATTGTTATACTGTTCAACTGAAAGCTTATACAGATTATTCAGTGAAAATTCTATTCTTGGAGTTATCTTGAACTTTTTTTTTTTTTTTTTTTTTTTTTTTTTTTTTTTTGCATATTGTATGATTACAAGAATAGTTGTGCTTTATGGCTACCTTATAAGTGTAATTTAAATTTCCATAAGGCTGGAATTTTAAACTCAGTTTTCTTTTGAAAAAAGATAAACAAAATATTTATTTAAGGTATTACGATGCACCCAGGACTCAGCTTCATAAATATTGATGTTGAAATGCCTAATACATTTTTTAATGTTCGTCGTAATACTGAATGCCGGCTTTTGAGGGTCTACTTTAATTACATATTGCTTTTTAGAAATTTTAATGTTTGGAAGCATCTTACTTTGAGTTTGTCCATCACACAGCAATTCATTTCGATTTGCATTGCAACAGCAGTACGGAAGTGAAGTTGACGACCGATGCTGCGGACCCAAGCTTTGTTTCTGAACTTACCGCTGTAGAGTGGCGCGAATTCAAACCATAATGTTTAGGAATACTTGATATTTAATGACACCAAAACGATTATGTATCACAAAATTATAATGAACACCAACTTAGCAACCCGTTTGAGAAAAATTGCAGAATATGTAAAACATCTCTCACATCCTACGCCCCTGATTATTTCTAATACTATTCTTAGTTATTGTTATTACTTTTTGTAGTTATTACCATTATCATCATAATCACTATCATTAGTATCATAATTATTAGTCTTATTGTAATTAGTTATAATATTATTACTATCATTATCATACTAATATTACTATTTTGTTATTGTAATGACGTTTTATTATTATTATTATTATTATTATTATTATTATTATTATTATTATTATTATTATTATTATTATTATTATTATTATTATTATTATTATTATTATTATTATTATTATTATTATTATTATTATTATTATTATTATTATTATTATTATTATTATTATTATTATTATTATTATTATTATTATTATTATTATTATCATCATCATCATCATCATCATCATCATCATTATCATCATCATCATCATCATCATCATCATTATTATTATTATTATTATTATTATTATGTTTATTATTCATTATGCTTATCATTATTGTTATTGGTGTTATTATTTTTTTTGGAGGAATAGGTTGGCATCCGTACAAAATTCACCTCAGCCAACAACTCTATTGCAATCATTTTGTCCGTAGGGTTGACTAGTCCACGAGGGTTGGACAAATACTCGTCGCCACTCCTGAATTTCTTGAAACGGTTCTTTGGAGCGATGAATAGTATTTCTGCAACTGGGCCCCTCACAGTGCTCACTGGGTGCGAAATGCTCATTTACAAAAACCACTGAAGCTTAAACACTCTTAGAGTGAATGTTCTCCCAGTCAGACTTAGAACACCACAATATCTGGAATCCTACAAGGTGAGCTTCAGGACTTTCTTGATGAAGTTGCACCATGACTCACGGTACAACGCTGCTTCCAACAAGTCCTTGCTGTTGGTTTACCTTTCTAATAGGTATCTATTTTATATAGTGCTAAGTCACCATTTATTTGGTTCATGTGATGTCAAAGAGTGTCTACCTACTTCAAAACCAACATATAGCAACCCGCTCTGTAAATACTTGATTATGGCTTCAGCCTCTTGCATCCCTAAACATTTCTGCAAACGTTTAACACGGAGCAGACGGGTGAAAAGGTTTCTAAGCATAGTTTGTAAAGGAGTGGGTGGAGAAAGACACGTGAATGTAACACTCATAGTTTTTAGGTATACTTAAGTTCCCAACAATGCTTCGGATATGAAGGAGTTAAAAACTCTCTATTACGTATAGTAAGCAGGGGAACTATTGTATTCCATCCAAAAATTCGATGTCGAGATTTCACGGGACATATATATTTTGAGGCCCCTGAATCCAAAAATTGCACTTTTAAAAGAAGTCCGTGTGAGTACCTGTTTTGTCTGGGAATAGCATAACTCAAAAAGGAAAAGTTGCTTAAACACCAAAGTTCATATCTTTCAAGGATGCGATACGAAAATTTTAAAGAAATTCCTCCACCGTAAACTATCCTTTACATCGATAATTTTTCGAGATTTTTTGTTTTCAAAAATGGCTGTAACAATTTTGATTAAAATGCTATATGTTTAAGATATTTTATGACAAATGAAATGTACATATATTTTGAACTTTCTGGCTATAGCCCACATAATCCTGTTTACTCTTGGTCACTTTTACATAACTGGTAAACCTTAAATTTACTATACAAAATGTACATCTGGTTAAAACATACAAGTTATATCTAAATGCACTTTTTCGTGGAGTGAACCATTTCTAAGATATTCCTTTATGTCTGTGTGCATTTTCTCAAATGAAAGGTCGTTATTCACCTTATATCTGTTAACCGTGTAAAGAGAACTGAGTTTCAAAGCCTTCATATAGCGACCAGCTGCGAACGATTTGACTATCGCACAAAGCCTACTGTATTCTAATATTCCCCTTGCACCTACAAGGAAATAAGCAATAAGATAATTTGTACAAATGTTTATCTCAACTAATACGAAGTAGATGGCGTAAAACGAGTTTGTAACAATAATTAGTACAAGAGTAGATTAAGTCACGTGAGTGCAACACATCAGATTTTTTTACCTCTTGTTAATACAAAGAAACTTTCATTATCTGCTCAGTTACACGTTTCGTTGTAGATATAAGAAGATTAGGTACAACAGCTAAATCGATAGTCAGATTTTTAAAAAAGAACGAATCGCTATGTATTGACTTTGAAATTCCCTGCTGCTTGCATGAGGAGCAAAAACGATTAGTAACTTACCACTTAAAAAGTAAAACAAAAAATATTTCGGAAACGGTATTACAAAAATCTTCTTTAGTAATTAATACCACAAAAATTATTTGACATAAATTGCTGTTTTAACGAAATCTACATTTTTGTTGCGATTTACCAACTATACAAACGTTATTCAGAACGAAGAACATTTAATAGGTTATTCCTAAAAAACTTCAAAATATGTATTTTATTTTTCATGTATCTTAAAAATATAGTATTTCAATAAAAATCGTTATAGATAGTTTTTAGAAAAAAGTAATGAATAATGTATAAGCAAATGATAGTTTTGGGGGATTTACTGCACCTCACCAATGACGCCTGTAGGGGGCAGAGGTGGGGGACGCAGCGGCTGGGCGGTAGGCCTTGGCCCTTCGTGGGCTGTCGCGCGGGGTTTACATTTACACTTGTAAATCTTCGTCTGCTATTTTTGGAAATACCGAACTTAAATACAACTTATGGTATTTAAGACTGCTAATTTATGATTGATGATATTCATATACAGAGAGGAGCCTCTTTGCTTTGTCTACTATGTATATAGGTAGTAAACAGGGGAAGTATTGTATTCCACCCAAAATTTCGATGTTGAGATTTCACCGGAAATATATGTTTCGAGACCCCCTGAATGCAAAATAGTCACTTTTTGGAAAAGGTCCGTGTGTGAGTATGTGTATCTGTGAACAGCATACATCAAAAACGAAAAGGATGGCACACAAAGATTTTCAAGAAAATTCCCCCAACTTAAACTACCCTTTACATGGGACATTTTTGTTTTCTGAAAATGGCTCTAACGATTTTGATTAAAATGCCATATGTTTGTGATATTTTTATGACAAATTAAATGTATATTATGAATTTTCTTGCTATAGCCCAAGTAGTCCTGTTTGCTCTTGATGACTTTTGAATAACCGCTAAACCGTAAGACATAGACCAAATCTTACTATACAAAAAATGTAGATCTCGTTAAAATAATCTGGTTATGTCCGATAGCATTTGATTTTGGAGTGAACCATTTCGGAGATATTTTTTGTTATTTGTGTGAATTTTGCAACACTTAAAACTTTTCTCAAAAATGTAGAAGGTCGCTATTCAGTTTTTGATCTCCTAGCCGTGTGAAGAGAGCGTAATTTCAAAACCTTCATATAGCGACAGGCTTTAAAACATTTGACTATCGCTCAAAACCGACTGCGTTCCCATATTCCTCTTGCACCGACAAGGGAATAAACAATAATATAATTTCTGCAAATGTTTATGTCGACTAACATGAAGAAGATAGAGGAATAGGAGTTTGTAGGAGTAGTTAGTACAATAGCAGAGAAAATCATGTGATGTTTTGCTTACTGAGGGCTTCTCAAAACGTCTGTTTGGGGTGAAATCTCAGTATCCAAATTTGGTGTGGAACACAGTACTTTCTGTATCTACTATACGTAATAAAGAAAGTAAAACATGGTTTTTTTTTTTGGTTTTTTTGTAAATGTTTAAACAAATACTGAGTATATTGTTCATTATTTAATGTATACAAATACCTTATTTTTAACAGAGGATATTTTCAGTGCTGATAGCATTAAGCACATGCATTGTTTCATGCATTTTAGAAGCGTATTACGTATTCAAAGGTAACCATTTCAAGTCTGCAAAGACGCAGAATCTTAGCAAGGTATAAAATAAAATATTGTAAAGCGGGGGCAGATTATTGAATAGCAAGAAGAGGTAGCGGCGGCCAATGAGAGAGAGCATACCCCGCCTGCCGTTCCATCAGGGCGCTATATAAAGCGGGCGTCCCGACGCGCAAATTTCAAAGCTCCTTCTCGACTCGACTCGACGTCACGCTCCAACTGCACAAAGGGTAAGTGATCAACAGTCTTGCATGCGGTGTTAACATGTGTTTTCTAAACTACCTACTTACTTGCTTATTGCATTCTACCCAAAAATTTGATACCAAGATTTCACCGGAAATACTGACTCCCTGAATAAAAGTAAATCATTTTTAATAAAAGATACGTGCACGTGTGTGTGTGTGTGTGTGTGTGTGTGTATGTGTGTGTGTCTGTTAACAGAACTCAAAAATGCATAAATACTAAATTTGGTATTTTAGTTCTGTATTTTCCAAAACAGTGACGCGAGTATCTTCAGAAGATCCTCCACTCTTACTACACTTTACGTGGATATTTTTTGAAATGTCTGATTTTCCTAAAAATGGATCTAACAATTTCGATTAAAATAGCGCATATTACCATTTTTATATGACAAATAAAATGTATGTCTTGAATGTTCTGGTATAAGCCTTTGAGGTCCCCTTCATTGATGAAATGTTGTTTAATTTTGTGTAACCGATAAATATTAAGCGATACACGCGAACGTATTGCACTAAAGAGGCAGTAGATCTCATAAATACACGATTTATTCCAAAAACTTTTAATATTCGTTAATAATAGTTCAAATTATTGATACTTTTATCGCATCCTGTGGTATTCAGTTGTTTCTGGCGATTGCATAGAAAGAGTATGTAATTATAAGAACATGCAGCGTTCAATTGTTAAACATTTGACTATTATTGTTTCCTTTATATTGTAGTGAAATGTGTAATGTATGACATTCAGTTGTTTCTCGCGATTGAAAGAGTATGTAATTTTGAGCCCAGCATATAGCGTTCAGTTGTTAAGCATTTGACTATCGTTGTTTCCTTTCAATCTATAACAAAATCTGTACTGTAGCTATTTCTAAAGGATTATCTCAATTAAAATGAAATAGACAGAGAAATAAGCGTTCGTAAGAATAATACATATAGCTACTAATAAACGATAGAGGGTAGAGAAAGTTATGCGAATGTAAGACATCATATGTTCTTCAGCTTTCTTATTCTGCGGTACAAAACGAGCTTGAAACTTATAATTGCACAGGAAACATTGGAAATGAGTGTTGCTGCTTTATAAATTGGATAGTTTGCTTCGCACTGTGTCGAAATGTGTTTTCAGATTAAAACTGAAACTTCTCACTTCATTAGCTACTCCTTATGTTAAATGTTTACCAATGTAGGCCACGAAAATCAGATAACACCGTTATATCTCGTAATAATTTAAAAATTTAATGCACTACATTTATATGACTTTCTCTACATTTCTACACAAAACTATTCTTAGGTTAATAGTCAGATTTTTAAAAATCTACGTATCTTTGAGCTTGCATGAGCACGTGAAAAAACAAATACCGACTTTCTACTTGAGAAAAGTATACATATTAGAAAATTCAAACCAATAAAAATAATATCTGTGAAATGGCTAATGCTACAAAAAGTTGTATATGACAAATTCTGTGATTTAATAAGATTCATATTTGTTATATTTTTATTTAATAATATGTCTATCTGTTACGGATTACTAATTATACAAGTCATTCAGAGTAAAAACATTCCACAGATAATTCTCAGAGAATTCGTGAAAAAATATTGCCTTTGTCATACAGATATCTTAAACATATATTTTAATCAACATCATTTTTGAGAAATAACAGGTTTCGATGAATGTTCCAAATAAGAGATAGTTTGAAGTGAGGGGACTTGCTTGAAAATTTTGCTGTCGCATCTTTGGAAGATATTGAACTTAAATTCAAAGTTTGATATTTATCCGACATTTCGTTGCTGAGTTATGTTCACACACATGCGCGGAACCTTTTTATAAAACTGATTCGTTTTTGTTTAGCCTCAAAACGGTTATTTTCTGTGAAATCTGGGTATATATGGGTTTTCGGCGATACTTCTGCTCATTAAAGGTGAATGGGAGAAAAAGTTAAAATCAGTTTTATTGTGATATATTCGCCAGTAGTGTTTCGATACACGAACTAAGTGACAGAAATAGTAAAACAAACCTTTATCTCGATTTTGTTTTAAAAATTACTAAAATCCATTTATAAGAGTAGCTTATTTAATTAACTTAAATAATATTACTGCATCTCAAATAGCCTTCGGCTACAAGAGATATTTAAAACGGTCATAAAGAAAAGACAGTTAATGTATTCAAAATGTCAAATTTCAGGCTTCTTACGGAGAGTATTCTGAAGACATTATCCTCCCAGCAAAATGCGATACGAGTAACTGACGGATTAACTCAGAAATATAATCGCAAATTTGTCTAATATACACTTACACAAAATAAGAATAGGGACAGGTTGATTTAAAGTATATAATATATACTTTATAAATTATAAATATAAATTATTTCTTTCCATTGTAGCTATTTATAGCTACGAACAGTTACAAACAAGAGAATATCTGCAAGCGAACTCTGCAATGGCCCACAATGCTCTTAACAACTGACTTACCATATCCGAGCCAGGTACACCTGTTGCATTAAAATGTCTGTCCCCTTTCCCTAGTACGTACAGTAACAAGGGGAAATATTGTACTCCGCCCAAAAATTCAATACCAAGATTGTGTGTCTGGGAATAACACAGCTTAAAAACGAAGAAGCCTTTAATAGTCAATCTTGGTATTTAAGTTCACCATCTTCAAAAAGACGCGACACGAAGATTTTCAAAAAAATCCCCCATGGACTACCCTAGACACCGAATTTTTTTCGAAAATTCTGATTTCATAAAAAATTCCTCTAATGATTTTGATTCAAATACCCTGTGTTTTAGATTTTTCATGACAAATCAAATTTATAGCGTGAAAATTCTGGAAATCGCCATTCATTCTGAATGACTTTCTCATAGCTGACAAACCGTAAGAGACAGAGAAAATCTCACTGCGTGAAAATGTAGATCCTGTTAAAACACATGTCAAATACATATTTTGTAGAATGAACAATTTACAAGATATTCCTCATTAATGATTGAATTTTCCAATACTTACGCCTTTCTCGGACGGAAGTCTTATTTTTTTTTTTTTTTTTTTTTTAACTTTCTCTTGGGGTAAGTAGGGGAAATACTGTATTCCACTAAAATTTTTAAACCAAGATTTCATCAAAAATAAAAATATTCAGACTCCCTGAATTAAAACAAAAAAGCATTTTTAGAAACAATCGCGCGCGCGTGTGTGTATGAACAGAATAACTCAAAAACGGTTAAACATAAAAAATGGTATTTAAATTCAACATTTTTACAAGGACACGAACACTTTCAAGAAAGTACGTGCACCCAGACAAGGAACGTTTTTCGAACATTTTGAATTTATCAAAGATGGCTCTAACGACTTTGATTAAAATGTATATTTAAGATACTTTAATGCCAAATTAAATACCTATGTTACATTTTGTTGGAATGTTCTCAGAAATCCTCTTTGTTTTGGATGAATTTTGCACAACTAGTACACCGTAAGAAATAGATAAAATTTTGCTACACAAACATGTGATCTCCAACACACAATTTATGTTAAATATATTAGGTACTACATGCAGTACCTTATAATGTTTGTTCGAATTTTCCAATGCTTATACTTTTCTCAAATTGGAAGTCGTTATTCGTCTTTTACCTCTTGGGCATGCAAAGAGAACGGGATTGTAAAGTCATCACGTATTCCCCCTGCACCTACAAGAAAATTAACAATACTTTAATATCAGCAAGCCTAAAAGTAACAGTGGACTGAACCGTAATGTGATACAGATGGAGTAATATAACCAGGGTTTCAGAATTTAACTAGTTTGTGTTAGCTTTAGTTGATCATTTCACTAATAAAAGACAAACATCGAATAATTTATCAATAACATACCCTTATAAAATATTAATAATTATTCAAAATAGCATTATATACAGTCATAAACGTTCCGTCCGGCATTTTAATTTTGGTTAACAGTTGCAAATAAAAACCAAAACAGTTCAGGGAATAATATTTAGCGACATTCATGGAGGGGGGGGGGGGGGGAGCAATTGTACGTCGAGATGATCGATGAAAAGGAGCGAGACTGATGCGGCTGGTCCAAATTAAAATTATTTTTATACTGGATTGGTCACTATTAGTGAAATTTTAAGCAAAAGTCGCCATCATAAGTTCCAATTGTGCCCACCTGTGCCTCACGGCCCGAGGTCCCGAGTTCGAATCTTGGTTAAGGGGGTCTTTCCCTTATCCTGAAAATACAAATGTTAAGTAAAAAGGTTTCAATTTTATTTTTTTTTATTAATATAAAACCGTTATTCATCATTCCCATCCTGTTCCGTGGCCTTAGCTCCGGCTGGAGAATACAGCAGCCGGAGATACGTATATAGGGGAGGTGCCCTAGAGATTATTTAGTATACTCAACTAGAAACGCCTGGTTTACTCGCTCTATTACATACCTACTATGGCAGGGAGAGGAAGAAATTCCGCCCCAAAATTTGATATCGAAATTGCAGCTGAAATAAACGTTTGGAGGTCCACCGAAACGAAACAAGAAACATTAGATTAAAATTCTGTATCTGTATGTACGCGTGTAAAAGCATAACTAAAAAATAAAATGACAGCGTAGGCTTTCACGGCCGGAGTCAATATAACTAGAAGCTACGCAAAGTTCTCCGAGATTACCACCGCGCCACTGAAGATGTCCGCCGCAGTAGTGGACGAAACGTCTAGAAACTCTAACTCCAGCAGACCACGGCATAATAGCCCGGAAATAACTTCTAGGTATAAAAAACAAAAGTTGGGATAAATACGAACTTTAGTATTTAGGTTCAGCCTGTCTTAAAGATGCAACAGGAGAATTACTAAGAAAGTTCTCAACCGCAAAATATCCTTCACATGGAATATGTTTATTTTTATTCATCTTCCCAAAAAGTGGTTCTGGCGATTTTAATTGGAATGGCATAGACTTAATGTGTTTAAATTTCTAATAAAAGTATGTGTTGTGAAAGTGGGTTTTTTTTTTTTTTTTTTTTTTTTTTTTTTTTTTTTTTTTGCATTAAACATGAGTAGATATTCGTTGCTACTGCTTTGAAATTGCCTGTGTTTTATCACACATGTTTTGAGGGCTAAGGCATCCTTTTTACTTTCTCCACTACGTATAGTAAGTAGGGGAAGTATTATATTCGACTTAAAAATTCGATGTCGAGAATTCACGGAAATATATGTTGTATCTGTGTGTGAACAGCATAACTCACAAAAGTCGATTAAAAACAAAAGTTGGTATTTAAGTTTAATATCTTTCAAGGATGCGACACAAAGATTTTGAAGAAAATTCTTAAATAACTTCCCCGGCTCGTCAAAGAAGAATTCCTTCCCTGCCAGGGAAGTATTTTTTCTTTTTACTTTAAGCATTTACCATTACTATTCTTTGAAAATACAAGAACACACGGAACACCTTCGATGCAGTCTGTGCATGCTACGAGTGCAAACTGTGAGTAAGTAAAAGTATCATATCGCAAGTATGCTAAACCATAAACAATTCTCAGGTTCATTATTTGGGTTGGTATTCAGGGTTACAATTTCAGCAATGACGATTGCAGCTTGCAGTATTCAGTTGTTTCTTGCAACTCACTGTTCTATTCATGGGCGTCGCGAAACGAGGGCAAGGGGGGGGGGGGAGAGGCGCGGCCCCCCCCTTGGAAGTTGGTGAACTTAATGTGCAGCCAGTTACTGACTATTAAACTATTATTTTAATTTTGATGTAAAGAACAATTTTTATTTAGCACAAATTAATACGGCTATCTGCAATAAATATTATAAATTTTGACAATAAAATAATGATTTTATATTATATAATTGCAAATTTCCAACATGTGTCCCCCCCACCCCCTGGAAAAAAGTCTGCCGACACTCATGGTTCTATTGTTGATCAGCATGGATAAACTTGTGACAAGAAAGCGAAAAGTTACAGAAAGTAATGACATTGATGTATCGCAGTTCGAATATCAGGCTTCAACTTCAAATATTATTAATTAAACAGCTTCTCAGGTAAAAGCTGCAGCATTTAAAGTAACACAAGTTAAGGAAAATAGTGAGAGGAAGAGCATTACATTAATTGGGGGATGTGTAGACAAAACTAGATTTGAAAAATGGAAAGCAAATAGCCGCTGATTTTTATGAAACAGTTTTGGGACAGTTATATGCCTGTAATGCTCAGAAATACAAAATCATGGTGCTCTTACGGACAGTAAAATTGCTTATGGCACGCTGCCTATTGTTACGTTTTATGTATATAATAAACCAATGCTACTACCGTTGGTATTACTACCATTATTACCATAAATATAACAAACATTTAAGTCCCCCCCCCCCCTACATAGAAAATTTTGATTTTTCTCAAAAACGGCTCTAACGATTTTGATTAAAATGCCACATGTTTAAGATATTTTATGGCAAATGAAATGTATATTTTGAATTTTCTGGCTATAGCCCATGAAGTTCTCCTTATTCTTGATAGTTTTTGCATAGCTGTAAGTCGGAAGAGGTGGACCAAATCTTACAATACAAAAAATGTATACCTCGTTAAAACACACAAGTTATGTCAAATGTCTTTTTTGTGGACTCAAGCGTTTCGGAGCTATTCCTTGTTATTTGTGTGAGTTTTGCAATACTTAAACTTTTATCAAATGAAAGGTGGTTATTCACTTTTTGATCTCTTGACCGTGCAAAGAAAACGGAATCTCAAAGCCTTCATATAGCAACCAGCTTTAAAAGACTTGACTATCACCCAAAGTCTTGTGTATTTCCATATTTCCCTTGTACCTAGAAGAAAATTAGCAATAAGATAATTTGTACAAATGTTTATTTCGACTAACATGTAGAAGATATAGGAATAAGAGTTTGTAAGAATAGTTAGTAGAGTAGAGAAAGTCATGTGAGTGCAACACATCAGATTTTTTTTTCTTTTCAAAAAGAATGCCATAGGTTACAGTGTTTGGATGTCTAATAAAAGTATATCTTGTTTAAATGTTTGGGCACTAAACATTAAAGCATATTCGCCGCTATTGCCTTGAAATTTCCAGTGTTTTATCACACATGTTTTGAAGTGCTAAGACACCATTGTTTTTCTCAAGATGTCATACAAAGAGTATGAAATTACAAAGCTAGGATATAGCGATCCAGTTTTTCAAAGATTTGACTTTCAGTTGCCTCTTCTACCCGCAACAAAAATGTAATGAAACGTCTTGTTCTGAAGTATCTACAGATAATTAGCTTTAATGAGAAAGATTTGCAGAAGAAATATAAAAATGGAGAGCAAAAGTTATGTAAATGTAGGGCATCGGATCTTTAATTCGTATAGTTTGCCAGAAAAACGGGTAATGCAGGAAATGAGAAGACTGACAAAGAAAGAGCATCTCTCCCCTTTACAGGACCAGAACCTTTCTGTGGAATAAACACCTTAGAGGTAAAAAAGCACAGTACAAAACTGGACTCGTAGTGAATCCCCCCCATTAACAAATTTTATAGGCAGATAATTAATAAGCCTGAGGATAAAGTAAGTAACTCGCTTGTTAGGTTAACCAAGCCGCAACTTAGAAGAGTTATACATAAGTTATATAACTGAACATGCAACATTCAGAAAACATCTAAGGAAGTACCTACACCAAATGGAACTTATTTGTCACTTGTGTTTAAAAACCAATGAAACATCATCTCTTATTAAAATTGGGAAGTACAGAAAGGAGAAGATACCAGATACTGGGAGCCACCGCAAACTTAGAGAAAGGTTCTAATATAGTGAGACAAATCTATGTATGTAGATATAGATCCCTAGATTAGGAAACAGAAAGCGCACAAAAAGTTTCTTTAGGCTGAGCTAATGCAGGACAACTTGCTTACTAACGCAGTCATACGTCTAACGTAGTCATGCCCGATAAAAGAACAAAAGAGGATTTGTCACTAAGATTTTCGATCTCAAAGGAGGAGTGTTTTGGTCATTACTTTTTAATTAAACAAAACTTTAGATAAAACATTATTCAATTACTGCCTTTAAACACCAAATAGTTCCCCCTGTTGAAAGAAAGAAAAGCAAGATAAGACCTTCTCTACCCCATTATAAATTGAGTTAAACATTCTAAATTATTATATCTTGTATAAGAGAAAACAAAAACCCTCTAGCCAAGTTAGTATAAAAACGAGTGATAACGTCTGAGGCTCACGTTCGGAAGGTCTCGGGTTCGATTCCTGTTGACTCGGCCTGGGGTGCAGTGTGACCGCAAAAGATCTATGTAGGTCTAAGTGTATGAGGTGTCCCCCTACGTGGTATAACCCTTATCCTAATACTAGGTTATTCATAATGAACATTTGCCAAAACTGGTTTGACTATTTCGACTTCGTTAATATGCAACATTCAGTTGTTTATATTACAAATCGATTTTTGTTAGTTTCAAACTGATTAGAAGCACAAAAAAAAAAAAAAAAAAATACTTTCCTTTAAAAACGTATTTAAACATCTGGCCAGAGTAAGTAACGTAACACAATGGACATCTGGAAACAGCTAATAGGTCGGAATACAGCATTTAGACGAGGCAGCGGCAGGTAGAGTGGTGGGCAGTAGACGACGTCAAGATTTGCTTGTCGAGTAGCGACCGGTCACGTTACAGCATTGGGAGTTCAACGTTTTGCACAGCAATACATATATGTGGACTTCGGCACCGGTTGCATGTTGTCGGCATTTAAGCTACGCTTGCAGAGGTCTGCTACCGCCCCTACATAATGCTATAGATTGGATGGGGTGGTGGGGTGGGGCTACAGTCGCATCGCCTTACAAATAGGTTACTGTAGGTTGTGACATCCCCCACCCCCTTCCCTATCTCCTTTACCGTCAACAAACTTCTTCTTCTTCTGTCTTTTGATGCCGTTAGGCGTTGGGTTTACCTCGTTCCGTCCAGACTCTCCAAGCCTTCCGATGCTTACAAATTCTCTTCATTTCCGCCATTGATTCCCCCCTCATCCTTTCTAGTCTTGCCAACCGATCCTTGGTCGTCCCTTACTCCTACTTTACTGTCAACAAACATGAATTAGAAATCGGTGAAGGAAAGTAGCTCTCAACCTAACGTCGTTTGTAACCGCGACCGAAGCCTACATATGTATTCTTGATAAAAATCTTAATGCAGTATTTAGAATCAAGGCAGCAGAAAATATCTCCCCAAATTTACACAATCTGGTTAACAAAAAATAATAAAAGAATTCGATGGGTCGCGCTCACATGTCTTTCTCTACTCTTGTACTAACCATTCTTACAAACTCTTACTTATTCCTGTATCTTCTTTATGTTAGTTAAGATAAACATTTGTACAAATTATCTTATTGCTTATTTCCTTGTAGGTACAAGGGGAATATTAAAATACTGTAGACTTTGAGCGATAGTCAAATCTTGTAAAGCTTTGAGATTCCGTTCTCTTTGCACGCTTAACATATAAAAAATGAACAACGATGTTCCATTGCACGAAACTTCTAAGTTTTCCGAAACTGAGACACAATACAAGGAATATCTCCGAAATGTTTCACTCTGCAAAAAAAAATTATGGAGACATAAATATTGTGTATTTTAGCAAGATCTACATTTCTTGTAGAGCAAGATTTTGTCTATCTCTTACGGTTTACGACTTATTCAAAACTCATCCAGACTAAACAGGACTACATAGGCTATAGCCAGAAAATTCAAAATATACACTTCATTTGTCATAAAATATCTCAAACATATGGCATTTTAATCAAAATCGTTAGTCATTTTCAAGAAAATCAAAATTTTCGAAAAATTTTCCATGTAAAGGGTAGTTTAGGGTGGGGCTATTTTCTTCAAAATCTTCATGTCGCATCCTTGAAAGACATTAAACTTAAATACCAACTTTGGTTTTTAACCGACTTTTCGTTTTTCAGTTATGCTGTCCACACACGGGCCTCTTTCTAAAAATGCTTTTTTTTTGATTCAGGGGGTCTTAAACATATATTTCCGGTTAAATCTCGACATCGAATTTTTGGGTGGAATACAATACTTCCTCTACTTACTAGTAGAGAAAGTAAAAACAAAACATTTAACATAAGTTGCAGTTTAAGTTTATTGCGCGTCATAACTTACTTATTCATAATTTCTCATCAGTTAGACCTTTAACTGTTCTAATTGTATTATCTGTCTTGGGTTTTTATATTCTGAAATATTCTGTTCCTGTCACGTTTAACGGTCCACCACTTAAATGTAGAAAAGCCATTTCTGCTTTGTTTTGCTGATTAAGTCACTGTCTACATAGATATAAAATAATTAAATTTATCAAGTAGATGAGCAGAGCGACAGTATTCTGCTGCAAGTGTAGCACAGAACTATGTATGATAAATTGGAATAAATATGTCTGTAATTACATATACACACTTTGTAATGCTATAAATGTAGAATTTTGGTTCACCATTAATAGACTTTCAGGTTAATTTGAGCTGCTGTGTAGTTAGTTGTATCATTAATAAAACATACCATTGGCGTAACCCGAGAGTCGCGCTGAGGCTCTAAGCTAGCAGCGAGCCAAACCAAGGCTCGATCAGGCAAACCCTGCCAGTGCCTGATTTAGAAAAATTGTGTATTTTAGTGAGCTCTATATTTTAGCTTAAGTAGAGGATTTGTCACAGTAGCGACATTCCTCGACGTACAATCCGCTTTTGATAAATGTTGGACAAACGGACTACTTTACAAACTTACGGACTTCAAAATTCCACCACGGATTGTACGTTGGATAGCCAGCTTCTTAACAGACAGGACAGGACAAATACGGATCAGTCAACAACTATCTAATACCATACACATGAACGCAGGAACACCACAAGGGAGTGCTATCTCGGGCCTCCTGTACATATTATACACAGCTGACACACCACAACCGATACACAAAAACATACACCTAGCCCAATATGCAGACGATACTGAGTACACACGCCACACTACTAGGAGCCAGAGGCAAACTAGAAAAACAATTAAACACTTTTCTACAATGGACACGAAAATGGAGAATCACCATAAACATACGAGTACAAAAAACACAAGCCATTGTAATCAGAAAGATAAGAAAACACACATACAAAACAGCCACACTCACTTTCAACAAACAAAAAATCCCATGTAAAAATACAGTCAAATACTTAGGGGTACACATCAACAATAAACTCAGGATAAAACCACACTGTACACAACTACTCAACAAAGCACGTCCCATACACTCAACACTAAACTATCTGGCCAGACTCAACAAAAGAGGACTCACACCACAAATATTACACAAACTCTACATCACACTAGTCAGACCACAACTCACATATGCAGCCGTAGCCACAATGCCCCTCATCACAAAAACTATGATGAACAAAATAAAAGCATTTGAAAGAAAATGCCTACGGACTGCTCACAAACTTTCACCATCATTTAAATCCAACATTATACATCAATACACAAACACACCACCCATAGACTCACACATAGCACAACAATTCATGAAATACATACACAATGCATACACAAGAAGCTACAGAAGAACACTCATAAACACAGCACAAAAGATGAAAACCATACAAGAAACACCAACAGACAAAAACCCTCCCCTTATTACACTCATACATGTTTACGACAAGTATCAAGAACAAGAAGAACAGAAACTACGAGACCATCTACAACACTTTCAAAACATTTAGACACAAAATAAAAAACACACACTTAAAACCCAAAACATACAAAAACACACCATACATATAAAAAATAACAATGAGCCATGCAGCAGCAGAAAATAAAAATAACAACAAGCAACAAAACTTAAGGTCTTTTTGGGCAGAACCATATGAATGGAGCCATGGATGTGGAACACAGAAACTGACACAGATACATATAATACACAAATCACAACACACTACACTACACAATGTCAACAAAAACACAAAAAACACAAATATGCACCAACGCCGAGGGAAATCCCAACCCGAACAAAAAACAAATACCACACTAGGCTGAAGAGGGATTTCCCTAAACAGCCCGGGCATGTTGTAAACATGCCCAAATAAACATTTTTCATTTCATTTCATTAGCTTAAGTCGAGTTTTTGTCTGTGTCTTATAGTTTACAAGTTATAAAACTAGTACAAAATTCACAATTTCAATTTTTTTAAACTTGTGCTGAAGAATACCTATGCTCAAAATCGGTTTATTCTGTTCAAGATTATCTCAATGATAAATTATCCTCGCAATGCTTATGTAGCTCTGTAAGTAGTGGGTATCTAGCCGTTTTACTAACAAATCAGTCTATATAAAATTACATTTGTCAACTACTCAAAAGATACTAAAATGTATGTCTGTTGAAGAACTGGCAATAGATGGCACGCATTGCTTTTTATAACAAAATAATGGAACGTGGCAGGAAAATCCTAGCGAAAGTTTAAAACAAAGTTTAATTTGTATTTGTAAATATACATTATGTTAGTCTTATAACTACAGGAAAGGTTTCATTTTGTTTCTCCATTATACCAGCTTTGTTTTTTTATGCCTGTATATAATGTGTTTTTATGTTTTACTATACATTTCCATTCAAATGTTCAATGTTCAGGGCCTCCATGGCCACCCACATCATGGACTTGGTAAGGGAGCGATCATGAACCATGCACACCAAACTGATTTCCCACACCAATCAGCTGGTACGGGCACTAGGTCAATACGACCACAGAGCACCTCGTAGAAGGAAAAGTTACCACCTACCTAAGGACGCTCTTGGACAATGGTAGTGCCTCTCCCATTTTCTAACACTTATTCACCCCAACACCTTGCATCCAAAATTAGGTATGCAGGAAGAAACCATTGCCCACAGACACAAAAGCTAGAACGATTAGAAACACCTTCTATACTGCACAGATAAAGTCGCATTAAGCGGCTAGGTGCTGTGCAGATAACATACCGTACAGGAGAACCTGTACGACCTGTTCTCGAATGCTGGAATGTTGGAAATGCTCCATGGCTACTTGTGAACTCGCTGAATGTAACCTAATCTAATCTCAAAATTCTTGATAAACATCAGAACACGTACAATCTGTCTCGAACTATTTTTATAGAACGATCCTCTTGTAAACTTATGGGAAGGGAGAAAGAGACAGACACACAAACTGTAACAGAACTCTCTTAGGCCGCTGATTGATGGAGGGAAATTTATGTGCGGTTTCTGGTTCCTGGTGAGCGCGTTCAAAAACAAAATATTTATTTTATTTTACCAAGTTAACCTCTTCGAAAAAGAGGTCTGCGACCATCACGAAAAACAATTATCACAGTTGCTAATTAACACAATAATGGTTCACTCCTCTCTAATGTTAGCTATTTGATCTCTTGATACACCTAATTAACATACGCTGCAAAAGAAGTTGGTGACATTGTAGAAAGCAAAAAGAAAATAAAGGAAATCTTTTTTACATGAAGCTGTTAAAATATTTTGGCTTTGCTATCGTAGCGTTATTAACAGAATCTATTATCTTTTGTTTTGTAGTGTCTTAATTGTTAAACTAAGACCATCTACACACACACAAACATACACACGCTCGCACAAGCACGCTCGCACGCTCACTCTCACGCACAAAATACTATTCGCACAGTTTATCCGAGTCCTGGAATCTGGTGCAGGGAAAGGTCCAAATTCATTGACAGGGGTACCTATTTCAAAAATAATACTTTCCTCAAATAAAAAAGGTAGACTCTAAAAAGTGACTTGTTACTTTATCGCCAAAACAAGAGCTAGTCAGTCATTTTTATGGTTATTTATGAATTCAGCAGGTGGAAATTCCTAAGAATCAGCTGTTTTTGAACGTGAAACATTTTCATTGTTGGCCAGTGTTGTTGGTATAGGCTAGTGGTACATGTTTAGTAGTCCTTTACAAAAGAAAGTAAGTGTCTGTAAGAACATGGAAGTTTGAGGACATTCGTTAAAAGTGTTAATTCCGATATGGGTTTTTAACGCGAGTTTGACGTTAGAGAAAGAGATGAGTATTTAAATTTGCTCCAGAGCATTTCCAGCATTAGGCTGGAGACACAGATACAAAATCATTAAGAGCAGGTAACCTTTCTCCAGTGAGGCATGAAACAAAAGAGTGCGGCACTAATGAGGGGATGGCACGGCACACACAAAAACCATTGTGCACGATTAGCGCGCATGCGTAGTGGGTCACTTCACTTTGCTATGTCTTTCTTCTAACTTTTCTCCAAGCTATATTTCGTTTCGAATAAATAGAAAAAGTGCACGTCGTTCGAATATAACTTATTGCTGAACCTTGACATTTAAGAGATATTTGCGAAGGACAATTATTTAATCAAGAAATGCGGGCCGCTCTTTATATCACAGTCGACCTTTTTACGTCTGAGTTGGCTCAGTAGAATTATGCATTTTTAAGGGGAATTTAAAAAACAATATTGTTTGTTAACGACGCTGTCAATTGCCTGGGTCTTATCAGAGTCGTCGGTCTGCTAGAATTTTGTTCCGCAGGAGTTCTTTTTACACACTAGTAAATTACAGACATGGGTGTCACTATAAGCACGATTCAGAATCACAGGTCTGGGACGGGTATGAACCCGCGACTTTGGAATCAGTACATCAGCGGCTAAAGAGCCGCCCAAACCGACTGGAGATTGAACTTCCTAACCCGTCAACGTTAAATTTCCTAAATTTATGGTATAGTAGCTGAAATACCCGGTGTTGCCCCTGGATTCACTATTTAACCCTAAAACTTTCGCACATAGGTTTCACTTATCCAAAAGACTTGTGCTTCTTTGTTATTAGCTGAAATATCCAGCGTTGCCCGCGGTTTCACGATTTACTCATAAAACTTTCGCACATAGGTTGCACATACTTTGTGTTTCTTTGAACAGATAAGGAATTACTTAACACAATGCTATCAGAAATAAAAAAAACCTCATGTGTTGCACTCACATGACCTTCCTTACTCTTGTACTAACCATTCTTACAAACTCTTACTCCTATATCTTCTTCGTGTTCGTTAAGATAAACATTTGTACAAATTATCTAATAAAATTGCTTATTTCCTTGCAGGTGCAAGGAGCATATTAGAATACAGTAGGCTTTGAGCAATAGTCAAATGTTTTAAAGTTTTGAGATCCCGTTCTCTTTGCACGCTTAACATATAAACATTGACGTTCCATTTCACGAAAGTTTTTAGTTTTCCGAAACTCACACACATAACAAGGAATATCACCAAAAATGGTTCACTCTACAAGAAAATTTATTTGCACATCAATTGTGTATTTTAGCAAGATCTACATTTTTGTGTAGTATGATTTGGTCTATCTCTAACGGCTTACCAGTTGTGCAAAAGTCGTCCAGAGTAAATACGACTACAGGGACTATAGCCAGAAAATTCAAGATATACATTTCATTTGTTATAAAAATATCTCAAACATATGAAATTTTAATCAAAATCGTTAGTGATTTTCAAGAAAATAAAAATTTTCGAAACATTTTCCATGTAAAGGGTAGTTTAGGGTGGGGCTATTTTCTTCAAAATCTTCGTGTCGCATCCTTCAAAGACGTTAAACTTAAATACCAACTTTGGTATTTAATCTACTTTTCATTTTTGAGTTATGCTGTCCACAGTCTGACACACACACACACACACACACACACACACACACACACACACACAGACTGACAGACTCACATACACACACGCGGGCCTTTTTCTAAAAATGCTTTTTTTTTTTTTTTTGGTCTCAAAACATTTCCGGTGAAATCTTAACATAGAATTTTTGCGTGGAATAAAATACTTTCCTTACTTACCAGTAGAGAAAGTAATAAGCTAAATGAATAAATAAAAACACAGGAAGAATATTTACTAAGGAGAATTTCAGTCCTGCCATGTTTGTGAGCAATGCAGTCCTGAATGTTCTACAGAGGCACAGAATGCGGTTTCCAATACCACACACAGAGTTGCGAGTTGAGACTGCTTACTACAGAAAGGGTGCTTTAGTACACAGTTAAAGAAGCACATAGATGAAAAGTAACCCAAATCCCTCAAACGGTCAAATTTTATTTTCTCTAGTACGTAGGTATAGTAAGTAGGGGAAGTATTGGATTCCACCCAAAATTTCGATGTCGAGATTCCACCGGAAACATATTTTGAAGCTCTCTGAATCCAAAAAAAGGAGTTTTAGAAAAAATGCCTGCGCGCGCGCGTGTGTGTGATGTGGACAGCGTAACTCAAAAATGAAAAGTATGTTAAAAACATTTGGTATTTAAATGTAATATCTTTCAAGGATGCGACACGAACATTTTGAAGAAAATTCCTCTACCCTAAATACCCCTTACTGGAAAATGTTTAGAAAATTTTGATTTTCTCGAAAATGGCTCTAACGATTTTGATTAAAATGCCATATGTTTGAGATATTTTGAATTTTCTGGCTATAGCCCAGGTTATCCTGTTTAGCCTTGATGACTTTTGCATAACTGGTAAACCGTAAGAGATACACCAAACCTTACTATACAAAAATACAGATCACGTTAAAGCACACAGTTTATATGCAGATGCATTTCTTTGTGTGGAATGGACCGTTTCGGAGACATTGCTTGTGTGATGTGTATTATCACATGTGTATTGTCACATATAAATGTGTGATGCAGTATTTAAACTTTTCCCAAATGGAAGGTCGTTATTCATTTTTTTTATATTTTTGCCCGCGCAAAAAGAACGGAATATCAAGGGTTTAAAGGATTTGAATATGACTATGGTTGTATTCCCATGTTGCTCTTGTACCTACAAGAAAATTACCAATAAGATAATTTCTAGAAATGTTTATCTCGATTAAAAATGAAAATGTAGGAATAAGAATTTGTAAGAATAGTTAGTACAAGAGTAGAGAAACTCATGTGAGTGCAACATATCAGATTTTTTGTTTATGGGTCCACTCGGCCAGTGTTGCCCTTGATTTGAAGATTTATCCCTATAACTTTTAGACTTAGGTTACACTTGTGCAATATCCTTGCCTTTCTTTGGAGGCGTGGCATTTAAACATTTTTATTGTTTAACGACGTTGTCAACTGCCAGGATCACATCAGCGTCTGCGGTGTGCCGGAGTTTTGTCCTGCAGGAGTTCTTTTACATGTCAGTAAATTTACTGACATGGAGCTGTCGTTTTTAAGCACACTTAAAAACCATCTATCTGGACCGGATTTGAACCCGCGACCTTGGGATCAGTAGGCCAGCGTGTAACCAACTGAGGCACCCAGACCGACTTAAATATATTATACAGTATACTTAATGAGTTAATTAAAACTCTTAGGACACTATAAATATCATATATAGACACTGTTAATGACCACAGCTACCACAGTTTGTAAGATTTGTCGTTAACGTAGCTGTTGTTGCATTCAGGCTGCCTCGTCGTCGCTATTTATAGAGGGAATATCCATGGGAAGAAATAATACCAATTTAACTAACGTCAATACAACGTTGTTTATGCCGGGCTGCAAGAAAACTGCCCTGTAAGTAACTACTTCCTTCTTTAGCCAATGACTGGGTAAATTAGTGATGTCTCTAAACTTCATCGAGTTGCAACAAAGACATTAGACGTATCGTTTACTACTCAAGAACATAAGATGTACGAAAGAACCGGCGTAGTCGGTTACATAGTTATCTTAATCACACGTATGATGTTGCTGCAACAGACAATTGCCACGCGTTCAGGATTGCACTTCTCTTTTTATCGATAAAGTCGTTTCGTGTTTTCTGCAAGCCTAAATGTAAGGGGGAAAAAAGGGGAATCGAAATAAACTTTTCTCTTAAAGGAGTAACATATTGTCAGCATTAATTTCAGAAAATAAGGATAGTATAAAGTAACGGACGCAGTTACAAATTCAAATAAGAAAGTTGGCAACATGGAACTTTGTCCTCAAAATGGAGACTGCTTGGACTTCAATAGAAAAGTAATTAATTGGAAGAAAATTAACCTGTCCTGTTTCTGAACATTTCACCAGGCCCTTGAATTTTCGTTTAACTGTAGTTTGTAGCACCGGTAACATTGGAGAAATTGCTGATAATAGAACCCTTGTCTCACGTTCGTAAATAATTGTCCGGACCTTGAGCTTGTCAGCAACAACTGACTGTGCCAACATGGATAGAAGTAGCTACTTCATGCTGTCAGTTTTTCACTCTGAAATTCTACTACGTGCAAGATATCCACGAATGTTTGTTTTGAGAACATAAATGTAACTTTAAATTCTAGGCTGTCATATTCCTGAAAGGGATTGAAGGTATATTTAAAATTCATTGGCTCGCCGACGCTTCCAAATCTGAAAAAACCTAACGGGATGAAATGAAGTGATTAATGTAACGAAATGGAGGGACAGCAAATATGGAACATATGTAAATCCTTCCAAGCATTCACCTGGCGACCTGGGAAACCTGCGAAAAACCCATGAGGTCAGTAAGGTCGGCCATGAGGATCGAACCCACCAACTCCTGAAAGCGGGCCACACATGTTACCGTCGGTAAGTACACAAACATAGACGACAGTGGATAGAGAAAGTCGTGATATATATTTTAGAAATATTTGTTTTTCTTAATGTCACTGGGCAACAACATAATGTAAGAGTGTTTCTTCAGGCTGAAATAAAACTATTTCTCTGATGACTGTTTCCGGAGGTACACTCGTCTTAGGTTACCCACCACTGACATTTGATTTTAAGTCACAAAGCTAGACAACAGACAGCCAACAGGCGCAGAGTTTTTATCTTGTCATTCTTGAAAATTGCTCTTTTAAAAATTCGTGTATGTGTCTTGTTACAAAGTTTTCCAATTCCAAGGAGGCACGGCAGCCGAACTTTGTTATGTTCATCGTTAAATGTCTCAATGGCAACAAGAGGTGCGTGTACTGTGTACTGACAACTGAAAAAGAAATGACTGTCAGTGTAATCTAGAGGCCAGTCTTCGGGCTTGTACATTTAGAGAGGGGGAATTCTTTTAATCACTCTGAGGCTGGAAATAAGAATCCCTTTTTGTAGTATTTAACGCCCGCTGTTACTACTACGACACCGCAGGTGGTGACACCGATGACACATGGAATGAAGATGGAGCACTGGTGCAATGAGAAAGCAGGGGAAACCGGAGAACCCGGAGGAAATCCGCCCTAAAGCCGCTTCGTCCACCACAAATCCTACATTTGGTTGCCGGGGAGCGAACCTGGGCCACTTTGATGAGAAGCGAATGGTCTAACCACTACGGCGTGGCCGAAATAAGAATCTGATTGTGCTTCATGGTGATATAAATATTGGAACAAATGAGAACACCAGTTACTGCCAATCTCACTTTATTTGCCTTCTAAGCGGTTAGCGTAACGCTAATGTTACACTTAAGTCACTGTTGCACTAACTGAGAGCAACACAACTTATCCGTCGAATAGGATCTCAACTGAGCTGTCACTAGCAGGTTGTAGGAGGATGGGGAGACGTAAGGGGTGACTGGGTAACCGCCTAAGTCCCAGTCCTGGTTATCATGTAGGATCTGTGTAGTATCCGCTGAAAGTCAGTCACGGGGAGGGGCCATTGAATGAGCTGATGCACTCCTGAAGGCGATTGGATCCCTCTGGGAGTTGAGACCCTTGGCTGAGCAAGGTCCGGGCCAGGACTCTCACCTAAGACGGGGTGTTAAGCATGCCATCGGAGACATTTGCAATGGTGGAGGATTAATGTGCCATGAGTACGAAAACTCAAAATAAAACAAAGCTAAGTGTAAAGGAAGTAGTCCAGTCTTGTGGTCCTCGCTACTTGGTTATTTCTAGAACTGAGGAAGGAAAAAAGTTGTTATCGGTGAACCCATTTGTGATCCAGAATGACCTGAATAAGATAGCTGGTCCAGTGAAGTCATGCACTAGATCCCGTAATGGCTAGTTGAAGCGCATTCAGCAGACCAGGCAGCAAAGTTACTAAAAGCAAACATGTTAGCCAGCTATCCAATGCGTGTTGACCTTCACAAGACATTGAACTCGTCACGCGGTGTGGTTAATACCCGCGCATTAGACGGATTAAGAGTCGAAGACAGTAAGGAAAACCTACAAGAAGAAGGTGTTACCTGTTTTATGGGGTTCATCGCAAAGAAAGAGGTGAATTGAAGCCTACTCATACCCTGTTCCTGACCTTTGATTGGGTAGATCTCCCTCAAAGGATTAAGGCACGATATGAAGCAATAGAAGTAAGGCCATACTTCCCGAACCCGATCAGGTGCTTTAAGTGTAACCATTTTGGGCACACAAGCGAACTGTGTAACAGAACAGCTACCTGCGTCAACTGTGGAGGCGTCGTTCACGACGCTCCATGTTCATTGCCTCCCAGTTGTGTGAACTGCAGTGATGAACATCCAGTTAACTTCCGAGAATGTCTCCGTTTTATAGAGGATCCAGGAAATCCGAGTCAAAGAGAGGGTGTCCTCAGAAGCTCGGAAACTCCTGCGCATCCGACAGCCCCCTTGCAAAGTCCGGTTTCTGTAGCTCAGTTACAGCTAGGGTGGCGGGAAATCGCTACACAAAACAGCGATCAAACCGGGGCCACAATTTCTGAAAAAAATTCTCCTAGCAAGAACACTTCCAAAGCGTTCAACATCTACAGACAGGTCTACGTCTCCTACCAAGTCCGTAAAGGAAAAGAACACCTCTACAAGGTCATCCTCCAATTTGGCAGTCTACAGCAATGGCAAAAATGTTCCTTCACCGAAGGAATTCAAGAAACAGTGTGAAAGATCTGACTTCCTCAAAGAAGAAAGCGTGTCTGTAAACCAAAGGGAAGGAGGAGATAGTGTTCATCCCCTCGAGGATCCTCTTTCATCTTCGCCGGTATCCATTAACAATCGGTTCGGCCTCTGGAACCGAAGTTTGCTATGGGGAGACGCACCTCCTCGGTAGAGGAGATGCAAGAAGATCCTGCCTATGCCGGGAGAAACCCAGTGAAAAGAGGCAGGATAAAGCTGAAAAGAGTGTAAGCCCAAAAGATCACAAATGGGCTAAATTGAATCTACCACCGTCTACTACAAGGTAGTGCACACTTGCCTTGCAATACTTATCCCACACAGATATTAATAATGTCTGTCCTACATTGGAACATACGTAGTATTAGAACTCAACGACCAAAACTTGAGCTTTTGCTCAAAGAAAACGAACCTCTGGTCGCATGTTTGCAAGAGACTAAGCTGCGTCCTAAGGACGCTTTCCATCTAAGGCGATATACCCCGGTGTGTACGGCGTGATGTTGCACCAAAAGAGGGTGTTCCGGCACATAGTGGTGCTGTGATACTTGACAGAGATGACATACATATGCAATCTGTACCATTAAGGTCTGATATCCAATCAGTTGCAATAAGGATCCTACTGCCAGACATCCAGTTCACCATTTGCAATAATTATATTTGCCTCCGTCCCATGACTTCCTACACATTAATTTAGAACATCTAGTTCCCCAATTACCAACATCGTTTCTGTTGATGGGAGAACTCAAATCGCACCACCCACTTTGGAGGAACGCTTGTGCGAGAGGCCAGCTCCTCGCTGATTTCCTAGACAGCTACAATCTAGCTCTTCTCAACACTGGAGAGCTTTCATTCGTTTCTGACTCCTTCAATAGTTTCTCGCAACTTGATCTTGCAGTTTGTTCACCTCAGCTGGCCGTCTCATTACACTGGAATGTCATCTCTGACGTACACTCTAGTAACCACTTTAGATGTCTCACTAGTCTCGTCACGCAAGTTACGTGTCCATACGTATGCCCAGATGGCGTTTGGACCATGCCAACTGGAACCTTTACAACTAGTTGGCTGTGTTTGCGTACAACGAGCATGAGTCAGTGAATGATTTGGCGCAGCATCTCACGAAGACGATTCTCTCTGCTACTGAACAATTAATTCCGCGGTTGACTTCACACCCCCGTCGATTTCCATTCCCCTGGTGGACAGAGGAATGTCGGAATGCAATTCGTGCTTGAAGGCGTGCTCTTAGGGTTTTCCAACGTCGCCCTATTTTGGACAACCTAATCCAATACAAGAAAATGCGCGCCAGGTCTAGACAAGTCACTAAGGATAGCAAAAAGTAATAATGGAACAAATTTGTAGCTTCATTTAACCGACACACACCTTCCTCGGTTGTGTGGGATAGGTTAAGGCCTGTTGCTGCTCGATCGACCCATATACCAATTGCGGGACTGAAAACAGCCACAGGAACGGTTGTTGATTCATTTGAAGTGGCCAATACGTTTGGCAGTGCTTTCGCTCAAGTGTCTAGCTCGGAAAACTACTCCCCTGAGCTACTTCCAATTAAAACTCAGGTGCAATCTCAAGGCTTCGCGTTTTGGTCTATAAACGTGGAAGATTACAATCGCCTTTTCACCATGGCGGAGCTAGAACATTCTCTTAAATCTTCGCGATTATCAGCAACAGGATCGGATGGTATTCATTTACAAATGTTACAACGGCTCTCTCTCTCGTGAAGGTAAGGCATTCCTGCTCGAGATCTGTAATCGTGTTTGGGTTGACGGTATACTACCAGAAAATTGGCGGGAGGTCACCGTTATTCCCATCGTGAAGGCTTTAAAGGACCGTCATCTTCCCTCCACCTATCGTCCTATTTCCCTCGTCAGTTGCGTTGGCAAGGTGATGGAACGCATGATCAATGGGCGATTGGAATGGTGGTTAGAAAGTCGTAACCTACTGATAAACATCCAGTGTGATTTTCGATGCCGCCGTTCAACTGTAGACCATCTTGTGTCAATATCAACACAGATAATGGACGGATTTATGAAGAACTGTTAAACCGTTGGCATATTTTTCGATCTCAAGAAGGCTTATGATACGTGCTGGCGAGCAGGGATTCTACGTTCCCTGTGTCCCTGGAACATACGTAGATGCCTACCGCTGTCCATTCAGGAGTTTATGAAGGACCGCTTTTTCCGAGTAAGGGTCGGCTCGGTTTTTGCCAATTATTTTGTTCAGGAGGAGGGAGTACCTCAGGGTTCGGTACTAAGTGTCGCGCTCTTTGCTATAGCAATTAACTCCATCTGGAAATGTGTTCCACCTGGAGTTTCGTATTGCCTATTCGTAGACTAATTTGCTGTCTATTGCACTTCTCAGCACACGTCGTTCTTACAGCGGTGTCTGCAGCAATGTTTGGACAACCTTAGAGAATGTAGCTCCAAAAACGGCTTCCGTTTCTCAACTGGGAAGTCAATCTGCGTTAATTTCTGGCATCGTAGGAGACGATTTCTACCTCCGCTCCTTTTCGGTCCAGATTTACTTCCTTTCGCAGATGAGACGCGCTTCCTGGGCTTGATCTTGGACAGGAAGCTTAATTAGTCGTCGCATATTGTACAGCTAAGAGCATGATGTGACTGTTCCCTAAATATCATGCGAGTACTAAATGGCAAATCGTGGGGAACGGATCGGACAATTTTGTTGCGAATGTGTCGCGCACTGATCCGATCCAAGCTAGACTATGGGTGTATTGTTTATTCGTCAGCACGACCATCTGTACTGAGAAGATTAGACGTGGTCCACAATAGGGATATCCGTATTGCAATAGGAGCTTTTCCAACAAGCCCAGTGGTGAGCCTTTACGCCGAGTCCGCAGAACCTCCTCTGCAATATCGGCGTGAGATTCTCTTGGTAAATTATGGTTGTGCGCTTAGATGTATGCCTAAGCACCCAACGTTTGCTTCCTTTTACACCACCACGCTGAGAGAACGATATAGGAATAGCACCCTTAATCCTAAGCCAGCGGGGTTTCGTTTGCAAGATCTTCTAGTGAAGCATGAAATTGAATTACCTAGGATTCTTGACCAAGGGCGAGAAGCTTTACCCCCCTTGGCTAACTGTCACGCCCCATGCAGATCTTGGGATGACCGTACACCAGAAGTCCACGATGCCTATTTCAAGTATCCGCATGTGTTTTTTAGAATTTTCACAGACTACACTGACCGTCGATGTATTTATACCGACGGGTCAAAGAGCACCAACGATGTTGGATGTGCTTATGTTTATGGAACCGAACCACATACATTCGGTTTTCCAAATAGCACTTCCATTTTTACTGCAGAGCTTTATGCAATTTACCAAGCCGTTTTGTATGTGCGCCGTCGTAAATTAGGTGACTGCCTGATTTTGAGTGATTCCCTTAGTGCACTGCGGAGCCTTTGTGAGCTGTACAACCCTCACCCTATTGCACAACGTATCCAGGATGTCCTCCATGTTTTACACGCTTCTGGTGTTGGCGTGGTGTGTGCATGGATTCCTGGCCACCTAGGTTTGCCGGGGAATGAAATGGCAGAGTTAGCAGCAAAGACGGCAACTACAGAACCTAGTATTACCATCTCACGTGTTACTTCGGAAGACTTCAGGCTTGAAGTGCGGAGAGCGGTGCTGTCGTCCTGGCACGAAGAGTGGTCAGCTCTCCGCGGTAGTAAGCTTAGAGAATTGAAAGAACTTCTGATAAACTGGGAAACTTCCTGTCGCATATCTCGCCGCGAGGAGGTTAGTTTGGCTCTTTTAAGAATGGGGTACTGCAATTTTTCGCAAGGTTACCCATTTAAAAGGGACCTTGCCCCTCTATGTCCGCTGTATGACAACCTTTTCACTGTCCGTCACGTGCTGCTAGAGTGTTCCTCTCTAGCGCACCTTCGAGATTCCCTGCAGCTGCCTGCCAGACTTGCAGAGATCTTGGCGGGTGACAAAACAGTGATTGATAGAGTTTTTTTAAGTTTTTAGCGGAGTATAGCATCAATTTGAGGATTTAAAATTTTAGATATCTCTTTTTATGCTTTTTGACATATTTTTCATCTTGATTCATATTGCCAGTTTTTTTTTTGTTTTTTTTTACCTTTTTGTGTATATTTTCCTTGTTGCTAGTATTTTAAGTGAAATTTATATAAATTTATATTTATATCTATTCCCATTAATCTTTTAAGGGCGCTGATGACCTCGAAGTTGAGCGCCCTTAAACCAAACCAAACAAAACCAAACCAAACCAAAGCAATCCAGCAGCATTCCAGAATTCGAGTACAGGTCGTACAGGTTCTCCTGTATGGTATGCTTATCTGCACAGTACCTAGCCGCTTAATGCGACTTTATCTGTGCAGTGTAGAAGGGGTTCATAATTGTTGAAGCTTTTGTGTCTTTGGGCAATGGTTCCTTCCTGCATACCTAAGTTTGGGTGCAGGAATATATGTTGGGGTGAATAAAGATTAGAAAATGGGAGAGGCATTACCGTTACCCAAGGGCATCCTTAGGCAGGCGTAACTGTCCTGTGGGCCCAAGCCAGTCTCCTTATATAGTGCCTGGCCCGGCACAGAACCTTCTCCAGCATTAAGCTTCTGGATCCAACCAAAGCAATCCAACCTCTCGGGTCGCAATAGCGGCAGACAACAGCCATTATGTTGGTCGGTTACTATCCGTCAAGTGGACTGGACCGGCCCGGCTGGCGAGCACCAAACCCTCGGCCGGAGTGACAATATGCATACAAAAGCTTGTTTTCTATCTACTTTACATTAATCGATATAAATATTTGCAGAAATACTTTTATTATACATTTCGTTGAGGTACAAGATGAATATGGAACACTGAAAATCTGGGTCGCTATACCATAAAAATGAAAATAGCGGAATTATTACCAGATAAAAAAAATAACAATTTCTTTTCAACTAACCTTTGTTTTTAACGAGATCTATATTTTTCTTGCAGCAAGTTTTTGTCTATCTATTACTGTTTGCTTATTATAATAGGGTACATGAAATTCCTTCTGAATGAAGAGGATTTGTCAGGTATCCCAAAAGAGTCAAGATTTAACTTGAATTTTTTGCGTAAATATTTTAAATAAAACACATTTTAATAAAAATTACCGGATTGATTTTCACTAAATCATAATATTGTGGCGTCGGCCGCACATTATAGGAGACTCAAGGTCATTTACCTCACACCACTACGTTACTGGACGATGGCAGTTAAGAACAAACATGATTTCCAGAGATTTCGGGAAGCTTTGATTCCCAGGATTGTCACGAGAAGCTTCGCAAAAACGTCGATTTCTAGAAAAATCACTGGCACCTACTTGTCGGCTTTATTTATCGGATATTTGTTTTAAGTTATAGCATTCGCGCACACACATATACACATGTAGACACAAAACGAATATCTGTACCCGAGGTGATTAAGGCACGGACTCTGAAACAGTATGCGGTTCAATTCCTGCCTGGGTTTGATTATGCTTAAGGGGATTCAAAACAAGCATTTCCAACGAAATATCGATGTCGAGTGTTTGGATGGAGTACTTGAAATTTGAGTTGTTATTATTATGAACGTTCTTTAACTGCTATAGTTCTCAGCGTCCCATTCTATATTAGACGTGAAAGACCACATAATTATGCTCAGAGGTCTCTTTCTCAGGTATCAGGTTCTTTTACGTGTCGTAAAAGTACGACACGTACGGGACCACCGGCTTTATTTCTCTGCCGAAGGAAGCCATATTAAGGATTTTTACACCCGAAAAAGCATCCATGGCCCTTCGCTGGGTTTGAACCCGCGACTTTGGGAAACAGGCCAGCATCGTACCCCTAGACCACGGAGGACAATAAATGGTGGAATACAATACTTCCTTTGCTTATGGTAGTCAGAGAAAGCATTAAAGGATAGTGCATGAGACTCCAAGTCCCAGACGCCTCGAAACACTGAAGCCAAACGCTTTCAAGGTGAATTTTTTTCGGTAATGTTTAACGCGCGCTTTTACTACATACGGCACCGCAGGCGGTGACACTGATGATACACGAAATGAAGATGGAGCACCGGTGGAATGACATGGCGGCGGAAACCGGAGAACCCGTAGGAAACCCGCCCCAGCGACCCTTTGTCCACTACACATCCCACATACGGTCGCCTGGGATCGAACCCGGCCCGTTTTGGTGAGAGGCGAATAGTCTAACCACTCGGCCATGCAAGGTGAAGGATATCAGTTTATAGTATTTGTGAGTTCAGTAAACACAAGTGCTCGTCATCCACAAGACGGTTTGAACGAATGGAAAATGCAATTAGCTTTACCTACACACGTTGTACTTGAAGACGACAATATGTTCAGGAGCTCGTACCTAAAGGAAATTAATTTTACGAGGGTAATTATGTTAGACAAGGCCTCAACAGAACATTTTAATTAGAAGAACAGTCCCACATGTTGCATTGGTATGCAAATGTCGACATTAAGAGGCGCCATATAATTAGGCTTAATTGCTTTTGTTGTTTGCAGGCGACACAAAACACTTGTTCACTCCTGCAATTTTGTGGGCGACTTGAGCATGCATAGGTCCAACCTAACCTCTCACTATTTACAATAAACCCACATCCTCTCGTTCTACCGTCCTTTATTTTCATACGTAAATAAATTTTATGAGAAAATCCGATATCTAACATTCAAGTGCCTTTGTCTACCTACAATCTTTTGCTTTTATATTATCTTCCACAGACTATTCTGAAAAATATTATTTTTCTACCTATTTTATATTAACCTAGACAAACCTTTGCAGAAATAGTTTTATATATTTATTTATAGATATAATGGAGGTAAATGAAACTGAACCGATAGTCAGATGTTTAAGAAGTACCCGCTATATAACGTCTTAGAAATTCCACACTCTTTAAGTGAAATCGCGAAAACTGCTAAATAGCACTTTTAAGCATATCTGATATGCTACAGTCACATGACTTTCTCTACTCTTATACTATTTTTTCCTGCAAATTCTTATTCCTCTATCTTTTCTGTGTTAATCGAGATAAAAATTTGCAAAAATTATCTTATTGCTAAAATTCTTGTAGTTACAAAGGGAATTTGGAAATACAGTAAGTTGTCATGCAAAGTTTATTTTCTAAGAGAGACTTGGCAACGTCACACTAACATTAAATTGAGGTCGCGAGTTCGAATCTCGCTTAGGGTAAGTTATCCGGGTAAGGTTTTTTTCCGAGGTTTTCCCTACCCTGAGAAGACGAATGTCGGGTAACTTAAAGCTCCATGGACCTCGGGCTCATTTGAGCATCATTTCACCCATTTCATTTCATTCATTCGTCCGATATGACACAATGTTGGAGGACGTTAATTAAAAAAAAAAAAAAAAAAAAAAAAAAATTAAATTGTGACTAAATTCATTCAAATTAAGATAAAAAGGCATTACAGCATTGATTACACAATATTTCGTGACGGTTAGTGAAATAATAAACCATTTATATCCATTCCTCAAGAAGGTAGAAGGCTCCAAATATTTGACATAAATTACAAATTATGTGAAACGGTTCTTTATTGATATTAACTGTGTTATACATACTTGTTACTTTCATCCCCTGGTTAACACATGACCTTCCACCTGGTATGTGAAGCAGTGGGCCATTTTAAAAACGTGAATTTTGAAGTGGTTCAGCAAGAGGCCATCATTGCTTTAAGTATCGGTTTCATCGACTGTAAAAGTATATTCATCTTAAACGGTACATTTTGAACAACAATAACATCATTTAAATTCTTTAAAACTAATCCTGTGTGATTTTCTAAAACTGTTGAGTGTTGTTCTGATAGAAACGCTTTTTAGTGATTTCTTTCTGCCATAAAAATGAGTGAAACATCCGCCTGTCGCTCGCTCCGGTACAGAGGAACAGTTCGGTAACCGCGTTAAGTCCTCGCTAATGAAATCATTGTGTTTATTTTACAGGAAGGAGATGACTAAAACTGATTAGTGGCGAAATCTCCATCTTAAGACACGACAGAATATTTATTTTATAGGATGCATTTTCAGTTTTTAAGATCACTCTCATGACTGGTGCACCTAGACATTCAGGAGGTTGTGATTGTACAAACATTTCTTACAAGGTGTTATTTTTCTATCTATTCTATGTTAAGAATACTCGCAGCTGAAATTTGGCCAAAATTTTAAAAACATTAAAAGACTTTTCGTGTGCAAAAGATACTTTGAAACATTAGCTTCAATTAAATCGTATTGTTTTTGTTCTTAGAGTCCATCAAAGGTTCAAAACGCGACCATTTAAGTGCTCAAAAGACACGGGTAATCAACCTGTGTTTACTTTAAGTGTCGTTTACTCGACAGTAATTTTTCTTTCACTTTTGCACATTAAGAATGTTGCATTCGATACAGTTTGCTAGCAATCTGCTTGAAATTTACAATATAAACTCAGAGACAACGAAGTGGTCAGGATATGGCATAATTGGTGTGACTACTGAACATAATTTGTTAAAAAACTTATATTTCTAGATTTAAGAATTTCTTCTGAAACAAAAATAGTGACAAAAATACATGTCATTTTTATGTATTGTTATTCAAACAATTTTAACATTAAAATACGTAAAAAATAATTAATAAATTCATAAATGAAACATTATAATGTATCAAGGATCACAAATGTACGACGTAATATGCTTTCTAAGCAGATGTTGTTTCATTTATTTCTACGCTTATAGAGGAAAACGGAATGTTATGATAAAACTATTGAAAGTACGGATTGTATTCCGCTTCACACTTTGAACGAAGCCAAGAGTGCTGAGAATTTATTATTTTCCAGAAAAAACAAAAGATGTTTACGAAAAAGAATGTGAAACGCTTTTAATGCGATGATTCCTATGTTTGGATATTGCTGCACTTGTGAGAAAGACGATTTAAGATAAAATTATACCATAGCGGTGATGACGTCATTGCTGTCTTGTTGCCACGGTAATTACGTCATTCATTTTCTGGCACAAGTGCCAGAAATAGGGCACTTTCGCACTATTTATGCCTTCATAATCAGCCGTTTTAATGCTAAGATTGCATAAAATGAATTTAGAGTACATCTTTGTGTTTTATAGCACAGGTCATTGTTTCTTATATCTCCTTTAAACCTTTAAAAACTATCGTAATTCTTTGCTTTAACGTTCAGTTAACCGAACAATCCCAATCCCAAGGTCGCGGGTTCAAATCCGGCCCAGGCCGATGGTTTTTAAGTGTGCTTAAAAACGACAGCTCCATGTCAGTAGATTTACTGGCATGTTAAAGAAGTCCTGCGGGACAAAATTCCGGCACACCGGCGACGCTGATGTGATCCTGGCAATTGACAGCGTCGTTAAACAACAAAATAATTTAATTTAATTTAATCCCAATCCCCAATTATTTCAAACAATCAACGATCTACTGCACTTTTATTATTATTATTTTTTTCAAATTTAGGATTTCTGCATCATGTGGAACAACTGTCTAACGAACATAATAACAATAAAATTAAGATTCTTTTCTGGATACATATTTAATGTGTATGAAACTTAAAAACCACTTGCACATACCACTCGAGACATAATTAAATATTTATTTTAATTGCACAGTCAGTACAGAGTTAGGTTCCCTATTCACAACAACTTCACTGTGTTGTGCTATGCATCCTGGAGCGGCTGTACGTAACACTGTCTAGTGCCTGACCTTGCCCATGTCCGTGTGATCATAACGTGCACTACTCTTGTGGGACCAGAAAGGTATTGAAATCCCTCGCCCTAGTTTTTACACATTTTCTAAAGTACTGGGCGATACCGAAATTATTGAGTATTAAAATTAATTATTGTATAAAGAAATATTAGAGATAAATGATTGCAATAACTAGTTTTCATGTGTTAAAATTAATGCATAATATAATAATCTGAGTTGCCATTTTATCAGCGAATAGGAAGTCTTTAGTCAATTCCCTCTTGAGAAAAAGCAATTAGTGATAAGACAGTGTACCTTACGCAATTAGACGTGAGTGCTTACAAATATGCAAAATTAGAAAAAGAAAAACATCTTAGAATTTAGGAAGTGAGTGAGTGGGCGAGGGAGTAGGGTTTAAGGGCCCGTCGACAGCTAGGTCATTAGGGCTTTAGGAAGTGAGAGAGCATAAATAAGTGTTACAGATGCTAATAATAAATTAAGATTTAACATCGTTGGGTAGAAATTAAGTAAGCGACACTTACTTGATAAACGAGCGTTTATTTCAGGAAGTCTTGTCTTTCGTGTCTTATAGAAGTGTTGGCGGTCGCTGCAAGAGGATTCTCCGTTTAACATTTCGGCAACACATGGCAACTTACGCTTCTCATCGTTTTTACGGAAAAAAATATTTTAAGGGGACCTAGGACAGTTTTTTTAGGCAAATTGGCCAATATTTTCAATTTTTGGATTTCTGCAAAAATGAACTCTTTATGTTGGTAAAATATTTAATGTGTTCCAGACGTTTTTAAGGGCTGGACTATTTTAACTAACAGCTACATTAGGCTGTATAAATGTTTTCAATACAAAATTTAAGTTTTCTCAGAGCGACATTTTTTAAGACAAATACCCCATGTAGTATAGTTTTCTTTACTTTTTCATGAAACGTGGCACAATCGCTCTACAGTATTACCTAAAGAAATCGTAGAACCCATTTTGGGCTACAATGTAAAAATTGGACGCAGTGGTGCTATTAGTCCAAACATTTTTACTTTTTAGGCTGCAATACCTGCATTATAGATAATAATTAATAGTTTATTATTCAAAACACAAAATGAAAACCCACTTCCTAGGAGTCCAAATATGTATTATATGACAAAGTGTGTGCTGCAAGGGGTATTGCATATTTTTCAAATATCGCGATAAAAATAGCTCATCGCTGAAAAACTACTTCAATTTTACTGAAGTTTACACAGTATGCTATTTAAAATGAGACTAATATATAAAAATTCAAAAAGATTGAAAAAATTGTGTAAAATAATATAATCTGCCTTGGGTCCCCTTAAACCGTAAATTTGTAAAAATTTCGGAAGTTAGCACGTAATACTTCAGTAGTAATTACAGTTTCCAGTGGTAGATTTCAGAAGCAGTTTAATTTACATCCTTAAACATCCTCAAACAGGTAGCTCACTTCATATAGCTAAATATTAGCCTCCATTAAACGTATCAGTAAACTTAATTTGTGTTATCTATTCTCAACTCGCCCCCCACCCCATGCATACCCCGACAAAAAGCTGCATTCTTTACCACCGTAGCAGCCGGCAGCACGTTCAACAAATACGGATATATTGTAAACGATTGCACACAGGGAAACTTTCATACCATAATCGCCATTCGTTTGTTTCTCTCAATTGTCATACAAATAATATGGACGTTTATGGCCGGCTTTTGAAAGATTTGGTTATAATTTCAATCTTATGTGCAGCTCTTATACCTACAACGAATTGTGCAATGAAACTATTTCCTAGTAGAAGACGATTTGTAAGTTAACGAAAATGCGTTAAAGACACATTTCCTTGTATAACTATTCTCAGAAGTCCAGGACAACTGAATGTAACATTTGAAAAGGTAATGTAGCTTGTTGCGGAAGAAAGGAAGGCCACTAATGGCTTGTCGCATCATCACCGCTGTGTGAATGTCAGATGTTTTGCCAATAATTGATTGCAGCGACACAAACAACTTCATCCTCTCTCACTTCCGTCTTGACCCCCGTTCCAGACAACGTCCAAAAATAAAGTTGATAAAATTCACTCGCTTATAGAAGTTCAAAGTTTGTCTGCATCTATTTGTCTCGCATGTATAAATAATTCTGCGAGCAATGAACTTGCTTTTCATGGGTGACCATTTGAGTCCTATTTCCTATTTCCTACCCACGCACAACAACAATAATAATTTTATTTGTTAACGTCTTTTTAACGTCGCTCTTTGGCCATACATAGAGTGGACTGCCAAAGTCATCACATAGTGAGCAGCGATCACTTAAGCCTGCTATATTCTCACATTCACAAAATAAATATTTTGTTGTTTAAAGGCGCTGTCAATTGCCAGGATCACATGAGGGTCGCCGGTGTGCCCGAATTTCGTCCCGCAGCAGTTCTTTTACGTCAGTAAATCTACTGGCATGAGGTGTCGCTTTCAAGCACACTTATAAAACTTCGGCCTGGGCCGGATTTGAAGACGCGACCTTGAGATCAGAATACCGCCACCTAACCAACTGGGACACGCAGACCGACTCTCATATTCCCAATGTGTCTATAAGGACATATGTAATGAAATAGTTTCTACAAATGTCTATTTTGGTTTTCTGAAGCCTGTGAATAGTTAATTTTCATTCGTGCAGTATCTCCCAAAGTGTTGTCCAAATTGATTATATAGTACACAGGGGGTTTAAAATACCAGTAGGGGTAGTTTCTGAATTTGTACAGTATACTATGGTTTTTGACAGCTCGAATAATTGTATTGTGACAAATGAGAAGTCCAGTTACTTTTTATGTCACTTTATTTCCCTTAAAACTCAATCATAATTCACGCCCTTACAACTCACAGCTGTTTTGTTTTGTCATAATCTTGACACAAACACTGTGCACAGCTCGTACTGACAATTCACTAACTAAACTGATTGACTTCAACGGACTCCCCAGGATGTGCCTGCTCGGTTATTTAGCCCGGAATTAGGTATCGGTAATTTTTCTGGAAATTGACGTTTCGCGAAGCTTTTCAAAAAAGGCGACATCTAATGTATCACAATATATTATTTTGATCAGACGTATTAAACAGTAGATATTACGACACTAGGCTTGCAAAATTGTAGGTGTGGTTTTGGAAAATTGTATAGAAGCGGGTAGATAATTCTCACTGGTCCCTGTAGTGCAGGGGTTCACTGTTTTATTTAGATTGGCCAAAGAGAATTGATTTGTATGCTAAGGGTTCAAAATGAGGGTTACAGAAGCTTTTGAAAATTGAAGAGTAACTTATCAGTTTTTACAGATTGTTATTAGTTTGAAGTTTTCGATGGTTTTGTCATTCTTTGAACTGCTGTCACCACCCAGTTATTCCTCGTGGACGTACAAAAAATACAGAATTTCAAACCTACCATATAGCAAGCCATTTTTACTTTCTCTACTACGTATAAGTAAGGGAAGTATTGTATTCTACCCAAAAATTCCATTCGAGATTTCACCGGAAATGTGACGTTTAGAAAAACATCAGCGCGCGCGTGTGTGTGTATTTGTGTGTGTGCGTGTTTGTATGTGTGTGTTTGTGTGTCTGTGTCTGTGAACAGCATAACTCAAAAACGAAAAGTCGGTTAAGAACCAAAGTAAGTATTTAAGTTTAATGTCTAAAGGATTTGACATGAAGATTTTAAAGAAAATTCCTCCAACTTAACCTGCCCTTTACATGGAACATTTTTTGAAAATTTTGATTTCCTCAAAAATGGCTATTTAATTGAAATGCCACATGTTTAAGATATTTTACGTGAAATGAAATGTATATTTTGAATTTTCTGGCTGTAACCTATGTAGTCCTATTTACTCTGTATGACTTTTGCACAACTAGAGATATTCCTTATTATTTGTGTGAGATTTGCAATGCTTAAACGTTTCTCAAATTGAAGATCGCTATTCACTTTATCTCTTGGCCGTGCAAAGGGAACGGAATTCCAAAGCCTTCATATAGCAACCAGCTTTAAAACATTTGACTGTCCCTCAAAGCCTACTGTAGGCCTCTTGCACCTACAAAGAATTAGCAATAAGATAATTTTTGCAATTAATGTTTATCTCGACTAATATGAATAGATAGAGGAATAAGAGTGTGTAAGAACAGTTCATACAATAGTAGAGAAAGTAATGTGAGAGCAATATATCAATTTTTTTTAAAGTTGACTATTACTTCAGTATCCCTCTTATACCTGCGACGAAATGTTGTGCAAACGTTTATGTAAATTAAGATTAAGTATGTCGAGTAATAAATGAATGTAATATAGCTCTTTTGCGGTAGGTTTACCACCAGCACTCACTCCCCATCTTCGTAGACAAGCATCTCCCTCGTTTGTGAAAGAAGCTTGGCGTCTTCAAGACGTTCAAGTTAATTTTTCCAGAATGTCTGAAGTGCACAAAGAATTAATCCACATAAGAAAAGAAACACTAAGTAGATTTTAATGACCACGTGTCTTTGTTGTCCAGTGGGCGGATTAAACTCTCGTTTCCAGATCGTCCTGTGGGTGTAAGAAATGACCCCCTTTAAACAAATCCCAAGACACAGAACAGATGCAACGCCGTGGGTGGCCCGTTCCCTTCTTTATGTTGCTAACAGGAAAGGCACCTTTACATTTTCCGAGAAAAATGATTCACTTTGATACCCACTCACATCCACGGCTGCAAGTTCTAACTACACGAAATATATCAGTGAAAAGTGTAAAACTCTGATGTGTTGCACTCACATGAACTTCCCTGCTCACACTTCTAAAAACTATTCTTCCAAACGCTTATTCTTCTATCCACTTCCTGTAAATTGAGGTACACTTTCATTAAACATATTGTGACAAAATGAAAATTTGACAAATCCCACTTCTGATACCAATGTGAGACAATGGCAAACGTCCAGTCCAGTTATTTTTATGTCACCTTACTCACTTCTAAAACTGAATGCACAACGGAGTTCTCTTCTACTGACATTAACACAGTCTTCAGTCCCTCGTGATGTTACAACCCACAACTGTCTTCTCGTAACTGCACACTCTTAACACTGCCTGCTGCGACGACCTATGTCTGTATCAACTAGGTAATTACTCTACCACTCGTCTCGTTGCCTCACTTCATTATATAGCGAGTGTGACGTATCATAGACTTTCCGCGAACTTCACCTTTTCTGGAACTTCTATAAATACGCTGTCTACCACACACCTCACGAATAATCTCGAAAACTCTTTGTCTTGCCGCGCTCATTGCCTTGTGTTCACAAACACTGGCGCGAGGCAGCCTAACCTTGAGTGCCTGTGATACACGCACCGCCAATCTGGTATGTGGTGTGAGGAGCTTGACCCTGGCCGTCCTTTGATGTGAGCCGTGCGGTCGGCGTCACAATATACACATTTCGTTATAGTTTAAGAAGAATACAGCAGACTGAAGCGATAGTAAAGTTTTTAAAAAACGCATCACTATGTAATGGCTTTGTGAGCATAGTGAGCCGGTCACTATGTTGTGACACTTCGTTCTCTTTGCATGACCACAACAAATAAACAAATAACAATTTCCACTTGAGAAAAGCATTAATATATGAAAATTAAATCCAATAATAAAGGATATCCTGGATATGGTAATGGCACAAGAACATTTATTTGGCATGAATTGTGTTCTTGAACGAGATCCACTTCGTTTTTCTAGTGATATGTTTAAGATCTCTTACGTTTTACCAGATATATAAAAGTAATTCAGAATGTACAAGACCTCGTAGGCTATTTCAAAAACATTCAAGATATACAATTCGTTTGTCATAGAAATATCATACGAATACAGTACTGCAAAGAAGCATTTTCAAAAAATAAAAATAATATGACGTTGATATGAAGTACTTATGCTGAGCTTCCGTGCAGGAAATATTCCTTGTATTTAGTGTTCCATGGCTGACGTAACGTTCCTAAGAGGTTGATTAAGTTTGAGAAATTTTGAATTTGTTGTACGTTTGTTCAGCATTTATAGAAATAGGTCCGCGCGCGCGTGTGTCTGTCTGCCTGTGAACAGCATAACTCAAAATAGAAAAGTCGGTTAAAAACCAAAGTTAGTATTTAAGTTTCATATCTTTCAAGGATGCGATACGAAGATTTCGAAGAAAATTCTTCAGCCCTAAAGTACTCTTTACATGGAAAATGTTTCGAAAATGTTTGTTTTCTCGAAAATGGCTCTAATGATTTTGATTAAAATGCCATATGTTTAAGATATTGTTATGACAAATGAAATGTATATTTTGAATTTTGTGGCTATAGCCTATGCAGCATTGTTTACTCTTGGAGACTTTTGAATAACTAGTAAACCGTAAGAGATAGACAAAATCTTACTATACAAAAAATGTAGATCTTATTAAAGTAGGTACACAATTTATATCCAAATTAATTTTTTGTGGAGTGAACCATTTCGGAGATATTCCTTCTTATTTGTGTGAGCTTTCCAATACTTACACCTTTTCTCAAATGGAATGTCGTAATTCACTTTTTTTATATCTTAGCTGTGCAAGGAGAATGGAATTTCAAAACGTTTATATAGCCACCATCTTTAAAAAATGTCACTATCGCTTAAAGCCTAATGTAGACCATGAAAGGCATTTGATTTTTTCGATACATTACAAGAAATTCTACTTAGATGTTCTGTGTTAGTATTTACACGTCTTACTTGGTGACATATTACATATTCCTTGTCCGCTTAAGTTTAGAAGATACATTCCTACTAGTTTGTGGAAATATTAGTAAGAAGATTTTTATATCCAGCAATAGTTAATTACGATTTATTCAAACATATACATTGCGATGGTTTCGAAATGGTAATATTTACGTTGATATCATATTTTGTAACGTTATTTTTATGAAAGAGCAGATGTAATTGCCATCGACAGGCAACAAAATAGGGAACTAATTCTGAAACCTACAATCCAATTTGAAAAAATCCAACCAAATTTAGGAGATTGATTAGAGGAAAAAAATTACATTTTGAGCCTTGCATTCCTTATTTAAGAGACAAATACAAAATTTCAAATTGGAAAGTAATTGGTCTTTTTGGTGCTCATGGACTGATTGCTAACTTTACTGTTAATTTGTTCCGACGTTTTGAATTCCAATTAATTGTTTTAGAAGATATTGGTTTATAAATCATTCGTGATTCTTTGTACATTTTACAAAATAGACTGTATATCACACTAAAATAGTAAATAAATAATTCTAAAATGGTTATCTGTCCTATTTCCAAACTGTATAATAATTTTGTACATTATTACACTTTATGTATAAAATATTTTTACATTATACGATCTTTATCCTTAAAATTATCTTTTTTTCTACAGATCTATTAGCAGGCCTGTCTTTATGACAACCCTAAAATAGAACAGCTATCCAAGTACTGGATTTTCTCTCATATTCCCCTTGTACCTTCAAGAATGCTAGCAATAATTTCTGCAAATGTTTCTCTCGACTGACATGAAGAAGATGGAGGAGTATGTGTTTGTAGGAATAGTTAGTGCAAGAGTAGAGAAAGTTATGTGAGTGTAACACATCAGATCTTTTGGCCTTCTGGGATGGTATGAACATTTTTTATGTGAGCTTTTATTCGTGATTGGGGAAAGTATAGTTATGTGTTCCCATCTCTGTAGTAATGCATTTTCTTTTGACTAATTGTACACTGAAATCATTATATTCTATAATGTGAAGTATATGATTGTTTTGTTTGATGTATTTGAGGATTGAGAAGTCTGTGAGTTAACTATGGATGACTGCATGTTGTCCTGTCTTAGGTTGTGTCCATATGATTTTGTGACATTATGGATGTGTTTCGTTCCTATATATGATTGTCCACGATATGCTCAAGACCCTTGGGCTGATTGGGATTGGATATGATTTAAGGGCGCTCAACTTCTAGGTCATCAGCGCCCTTAACAGACTCATGGCAATAGCCAGATATAAATTTCACTCAAAAAATAAAAATACTAGCAACAAGAAAAATATACAAAGGTAAAAAGCAGTGGCAATAGCCAGATATGAAACAAGGTGATAAATATGTCCAAAATCAGAAACAGATAATTAAAAATTTTAAATCCTCAAATTTATATTGCACTGCGCTAAAAAATTAAAAACTCTATCAACCGCTGTTTTGTCGTCCGCTAGGACCTCTGCAAGTCTGGCAGGCAGCTGCAGAGAATCCCGAAGGTGCGCTACAGAGTAACACTCTAGGAGCACGTGGCGAACCGACAAAACGTTGTCACACAGCGGACATAGAGGCGCAGGGTCCCTTTTAAATAGGTAACCGTGTGAAAAATTGCAGTGCCCTATTCTTAATCGAGCCAAACTAACCTCCTCGCGACGAGATGTGCGACAGGAAGTTACCCAGTTTATCGGAAGTTCTTTCACTTCTCTAAGCTTATTACCGCGGAGAGCTAACCACTCGTCGTGCCAGGACGACAGCACCGCTCTCCGCACTTCAAGCCTAAAGTCTTCCGAAGTAACACGTGAGATGATAATTCTGGGTTCTGTAGTTGCCGTCTTTGCTGCTAAATCTGCCATTTCATTCCCAGGCAAACCTACGTGACCAGGAATCCATGCACACACCACATCAACACCAGAAGCGTGTAAAACATGGAGGGCATCCTGGATACGTTGTACAATAGGATGGGGGCTGTACAACTGACAAAGGCTCTGCAGTGCACTAAGGGAATCGCTCAAAATCAGGCAGTCACCTAATTTACGACGGCGAACATACAAAACGGCTCGATAAATTGCATAAAGCTCTGCAGTAAAAATGAAAGTGCTATTTGGAAAACCGAATGTATATGGTTCGGTTCCATAAACATAAGCACATCCAACACCGTTGGTGTTCTTTGATCCATCGGTGTAAATATATCTACGGTCAGAGTAACCTGACAAAAATTCTAAGAAACACGTGCGGATACTTGAAATAGGCATCGTGGACTTCTGGTGTATGGTCATCCCAAGATCTACATGGGGCGTACCAGATAGCCAAGGGGGGTAAAGTCTCTCGCCCTTGGTGAACATCACAGGCAGTTCCACTCCAAGCTTCACTAGGAGCTCTTGGAAACGGAACCCCGCAGGCTTTGGATTAAGGGTGCTATTTCTATATCGTTCTCTTAGCGTGGTGGTGAAAAAAGAAGCGAACGTTGGGTGCTTAGGCATACATCTAAGCGCACAACCATAATTTGCCAAGAGAATCTCACGCCGATATTGCAGAGGAGGTTCTGCGGACTCGGCGTAAAGGCTCACCACTGGGCTTGTTGGAAAAGCTCCTGTTGCAATGCGGATGCCCCTATTATGGACCACGTCTAATCTTCTCAGCACAGATGGCCGTGCTGACGAATAAATAATACACCCATAGTCTAGCTTGGATCGGACCAATGCGCGATATATTCGCAACAAAATTGTTCGATCCGCTCCCCACGATTTGCCATTCAGTACTCGCATAATATTTAGGGAACGGTCACATCTCGCTCTTAGCTGTGCAATATGCGACGACCAACTAAGCTTCCTGTCCAAGATCAAACCCAGGAAGCGCGTCTCTTCTGCGAAGGGAAATTCATCTGGACCAAATCGGAGCGAAGGTGGTAATCGTCTCCTACGGCGCCAGAAATTAACGCAGATTGTCTTCTCAGTTGAGAAACGGAAGCCGTTTTTCACGCTCCATTCTCTAAGGTTGTCCAAACATTGCTGCAGGCGCCGTTGTAAGAACGCCGTGCGCTGAGAAGTGCAATAGACAGCGAAGTCGTCTACGAATAGGCATGACGAAACTCCAGGTGGAACACATTTCCAGATGGAGTTAATTGCTATAGCAAAGAGCGTGACACTTAGCACCGAACCCTGAGGTACTCCCTCCTCCTGAACAAAAGAATTAGAAAAAACCGAGCCGACGCTTACTCGGAAAAAGCGGTCCCTCATAAACTCCTGAATGAAAAGTGGTAGGCGTCCACGTATGTTCCAGGCATACAGGGAACGTAGAATCCCTGCTCGCCAGCACGTATCATAAGCCTTCTCAAGATCGAAAAATATGCCAGCGGTTTGACAGTTCTTCATAAAGCCGTCCATTATCTGTGTCGATATTGACACAAGATGGTCAACAGTTGAACGGCGTCGTCGAAAACCACACTGGATGTTAGTCAGCAGGTTACGACTTTCTAACCACCACACCAATCGTCCATTGATCATGCGTTCCATCACCTTGCAAACGCAACTGGTGAGGGAAATGGGACGATAGCTGGAGGGAAGATGACGGTCCTTCCCAGCCTTCGAGATGGGGATAACGGTGGCCTCCCGCCAATTTTCTGGGAGTATACTGTCAATCCAAACACGATTATAGACCTCGAGCAGGAATGCCTTACCTTCAGGAGAGAGCTGTTGTAACATTTGTACATGAATACCGTCCGGTCCTGGTGCTGAACATCGCGAAGATTTCAGGGAATGCTCCAGCTCCGCCATGGTGAAAAGGCGATTGTAATCTTCTACGTTTCTAGAACGAAACGTGAAGCCTTGGGATTCCACCTGAGTTTTAAATGGAAGGAACTCAGGGGAGTAGTTTTCCGAGCTAGACACTTGTGCGAAAGCACTGCCAAAGGTATTGGCCACTTCAAATGAATCAACAACAGCTCCTGTGGCTGTTTTTAGTCCCGCTATTGGTATTTGGGTCGTTTTAGCTGCAACACGCCTTAATCTATCCCACACAACCGAGGAAGGTGTGTGTCGGTTAAATGAAGCTACAAATTTGCTCCATGATGACTTTTTGCTATCCTTAATGACTTGTCTGGACCTGGCGCGCATTTTCTTGTATTCGATTACGTTTTCCAAAGTAGGGTGACGTTGGAAAACCCTAAGTGCACGCCTTCGAGCACGAATGGCATTCCGACATTCTTCCGTCCACCAGGGGACGGGAAATCGACGGGGGTGAGTAGTCGACCGCGGAATCGATTGTTCAGCAGCAGAGAGAATCGTCTCCGTGAGATGCTGCGCCAAATTGTTCACTGAGTCGTGCTCGTTGTACGTAAAGACAGCCAACTGGGTGTAAAGGTTCCAGTTGGCATGGTCCAAACGCCATCTGGGCACACGAGTGGAAAATGTATGTTGTGTCAAGAGACTAATAAGACATGGGAAGTGGTCACTAGAGTGTAAATCAGAGATGACATTCCATTGTAAGGAGACTGCCAACTGAGGTGAACAAACTGCAAGGTCAAGATGCGAGAAACTATTGTGAGAGTCCGAAATGAATGTAGGCTCTCCAGTGTTGAGGAGAGCTAGGTTGTGACTGTCCAAAAAATCGGAAATGAGTTTACCTCTCGCACAAGCGCGACTTGAACCCCAAAGTGGGTGGTGCGCATTGAAGTCTCCCACCAACAGAAACGGTGTTGGCAACTGGGAAACTAGATCTTCTAAATCAATGTGCGAGAGGTCATGGGACGGAGGCAAATATATATTACAGATGGTGAAATGGATGTCTGGCAGTACAATACTTATTGCAACTGATTGTATATCAGAGTGCAATGGTAGAGTTTGCATATACACGTCATCTCTAACAACCATCATACCGCCGCCATGTGCCGGTACACCCTCTTCTGGTGTAACATCACACCGTATTGGGGTGTATCGCCTCAGATGGAAAGCGTCATGAGGACGCAGCTTAGTCTCTTGCAAACATGCAACCAGAGGTTCGTATTCTTTGAGCAAAAACTCAAGTTCTGGCCGTTGAGTTCGAATTCCACGTATGTTCCATTGTAGGATAGCCATATTGCATTGTGTATGGGACAGATAGTTCCAAGGTAACTCTTCATTACTTTGGAGCAGGCGGTTGTCGAACTAACTTAGCCCTTTTTTTTCTGTGGGGCTGGCATTCTTGTCTGGCGCTTTTTCGCGCCTTTTTTCTACTGGGGGTCTCCCAGTGTGGGCAGATTCCAATTCCATGTCCTCTGCCGAGGACGTCCGTGTTCCGATACTGAATTTTGGTTCGAGAGCTTCGAACCGATTTGACACGGAGACCGGCGAAGATGAAAGACGCCGGTCAGAGTCCACCCCTGAAGATTCTCCAGAAGAGGATATTCGAGATCTTCGGGGAGATGTTCGTGGACTCTTACATCCCTTCGATGTACTGGGACTAGACATATTATTTTCCTTGAGGAAGTCGGTCTTTGTGTAACTCTTTTTAAATTTGATCGGTGAGGCTTCATATCTTACGGGCTTGCTAGTTTTTGGCGCTGATCTTGATGCTCTTGATGGTGATGTAACGCTGATGTTCTTTGCGCTTGTGGATTTTGTAGACGTTGACACAGATGTGCGCGCTAATGTTGAAGGCTTTGGAATAGAGCTACGGGCTACAAGTGTCTTTTCAGATATTGTTGCCCCATTGAAATCGCTGGTCTGGGTTGCGATCTCTCTGCTCGGTACCGGTTTAGCTACAACTGAGCTATAGGTCCCGGACCTTGGAACAGAGGGTTGGCGTATACGCAAGAGCTTCCGGGCTTCTGAGAAGGGCACCTTCTCTTTAACCCGTATCTCTTGGATCGCTCTTTCTTCTACAAAACGGGGGCAATCTCGGGAACTGGATGGATGTTCACCTCTGCAGTTCACACATGACGGAGCTGCTGTACATGCACCATCATGGAATTCATCTCCACATTGAGGGCATGTAGCTTGTCCCTTGCAAAATTCGTTTGTATGCCCAAAGCGCTGGCATTTAAAACATCTGAGCGGGTTCGGGATGAACGGCCTAACCTCGATGGACTCATACCCTGCCTTAATCCTTTGCGGGAGATCTACCCGATCAAAGGTCAGGAACAGGGTACGTGTTGGCTTCAGTTCACCACCTTCTTTGCGTTGAACCCGGTAAACATTAGTTACGCCTTGTTCCGTAAGATTTTCTTGAATCTCCTCATTGCTTAAATCATCCAATGCACGGGTGTTTATCACGCCGCGCGAGGAGTTCAAAGTTCTGTGCATCTGAACGCTGACAGGATAACTTGCTAGCATATTCGCTTTCAGTATCTTAGCTGCCTGGGTAGCTGAATGTGCTTCAACCAGGAGCGTGCCATTGCGAGATCTAGTGCATGACTTTACTGGACCAGCAATGTTATCTAAACCCTTTTGAATGGTAAATGGGCTCACCGATAAAAATTTCTTATCTCCCTCAGTTCGAGATATAACTAAGTAGCGAGGACCACTCGACTCAGCTACTTCCTTTACACTAACTTTAACATTTTTTTGTTGTGAGTTTTTTGTGAACTCATGGCGATGTCATCCTCCACCATTGCAGATGTCTCCGATGGCATGCTCACATCCTGGGCGCCACCCCGGCTTAGGTGAGAGTCCTGGCCTGGACCTTGCTCACCCTAGGGTCTCACCTCCCAATGTATAGACAGAGGGACCCAATCGCCTTCAGGAGTGCATCAGCTCATGCAATGGCCCCTCCCCGGGACTGACCTTTATCAGCGGATACGCACACAGATCCTACATGATAACCAGGGGCTGGGACTTACGCGATTACCCAGTCACCCCTTGCGTCACCCCATCCTCCGACGACCCGCGCGTAGGTTATCCATCAGACTGTGTACAGGGAGGTATCAGGTGGGAGGTCAAACACAAAAGTGGACCAAAGTTTATTGGGGGTTTGGCATGTGCCCTCTCACCTCTTGGAGGAACCCAATCGAGAGTATGGCTCGGGGCCCCGGGTACGCCAAACCCGTACCTACCATAGTAGGAGCCCCTGGGGGAGTTTGATTTCGGAGTCCTCTTCTCCTAGATGAGTCGTCAACCAAGACTAACGAGCCCCATCTACCCGTTTGGAATGTTCTTTGCTTCCCCTCACCTCTTGCCTACCAGTAGTCAAAATGACACTTAGTAGGCCGTCTGGTTCAGGTACTGAGCCCCTCCGCCACGACAAGGCGACACTCCTTCGGAGGGGCCCTTGGGCTGAGTTTTACTCTGTGCTCAATTCTGGGTGGCGACACGGTCGCTGTAACTAAGACACTGTGGTTTGTTGCCAATATTGGGTTGCTAAGCAAGTCTAGCTTGAATGTTATCTTTCGGAGCCTGTTAGCCTTCTAGGCTAGGGTGTTGTGTATTCGTTTGTTTTACCGTTTTAGCCCTTTAACTATTTGGTGTTTTCCCTTTCACTTTTTACTTTCTCTACTACGTATAGTAAGTAGGGGAAGTATTGTATTCCATACAAAATTTCTATGTCGAGATTTCACCGGAAATATATGTTTTGAGGCCCCTGAATACAAAAAAGGTCCGTGTATGTGTGTATGTATCTTTTGACTTCGGAACCAAATGACCCCATTGTCGACGGACCCATAACCTCACTCACCCACCCTCCCACTCAACCACACCCACCCATTCACTTTCCCATGTCAAATTGCAATTTTTACTTGCTGATTATTTTCAAGGCTCGGAAAAGGGATTTCATTATTCTTCTCTTTTACATAGAACTATTTAGTTTGGGAATTGTGATACAACAAACATGTTATATGGTGATGGTTAGACAAGCCTATGTGAATATGATACATATTCCAGGTGTAGGCGTTTCCCTGTCGGTTAGCCCCAGTTTACGGTCCTCAGTTTTGTTTGTGATGGTTAACCACACACTCGTGCCGTACTGGAAATAAAAACGAGCCGTTTTGAAGAGGTTTAAAACAAATTCAGTAAACTCACTCGGCCAGTACTTCCTGTGTGGAATAATCGTTTTGTGGGATTTACAAATAGCATTGGATTTTTATAACGAGGCTTGGAAACGGCATCAGAATCATTCGCTCCTACGCTTTACATGTACCTGCTAGTTTCCTATTTACCTCACAAAGTTAGCATTATTTTCCCTTTATTCTCTTTCCTTTCCTCTTTCTACTTGGCTTCAAGTAAGATTTGGTAACAAAAAGCAAGGCGAACTTTGTTTTTCGTTTGTTTCTGGAGGTAGGTAATCGCCACCAGCACAGCTTTGGTCTGCAACTGTGGGATCGAATGTGCGGTTTTAGTGATGGAGTCCATTCCAGTTTAACACCTCAAAAATGGGACAAATGAACTAGCTTAAGGTAATATTTACCTGCAAAATTTATTTTCCCTCCGTTGACAGAGAAAATCATATTTCTGGGTAGATATATCCAATTTGTTTGCAATTTTGTATGCTTATCATCATCATCATCATCATCATCATCATCATCATCCTCCTCCTCCTCCTCCTCATCATCATCATCATCATCATCACTATCTAATTACTGTAAAAATTTTGATGTTTTATACCCAATGAAGGCGTTTTATAATATGTTTCATCCACTAATAAAAAAGGATAAAGGTAATTTACTGTGGAATGGAAACCCACATTAGCTCCAAAATTTTATGAATTACCTCATTTACATGCTTGATCACCTAAACCAATAATATTTGCAATTTGTGCTTCAATTATTTTAAATTAATTTTTAAATGTTCTTTAATTCAACTTCTAAGTTTTGATTCTTTTGTATACAGTATTTAGCAGAATTAGTAATGTTTATAGTTCAGTTTCAAAATCACAAATATAATAATAACCACAAAAAATGCATGCAATTCTATTCAATAGTTTTTGAACAAAGGTAAATTTTATAAAGAAAAATGTAATTAGCGGAAACTGAATATGAAAAATTTCGTGTACCTGGGGTAGTTTTCTCCTATAGCTCTAATATGTTCCCATTCTATTTTTAATATAGTATACACATTCTAGTTTTTCAATTGCCACATTATGCCATCTAGCATACAAATATTGAACTTTGTAGTACTTTAGGAGTCAAATTTGAAACCTGTTTCATGTAGAAAAATGATAATATTGAAGTGCAGGGTAAAGTGACATTTAAATCGCCACACCCGCTTTAGAAATGTCAAATTCAACAACCTATAAGTAAAAAAATCTGATGTGTTGCTCTCACATGACTTTCTCTACCCTTGTACTAACCATTCTTACAAAATCTTATTCCTATATCTTCTTCGTGTTAGTTGAGATAAACATTTGTACAAATTATCTTATTGCTTATTTCCTTGTAGGTGCAAGGGGAATGTTAGAATACAGTAGGCTTTGTGCGATAGTCAAATGTTTTAAAGCTTTGAGATTCCGTTCTCTTTGCACGCTTAACATATAAAAATGAACGATGTTCCATTTCACGAAAAGTTTTAAGTTTTCCGATACTCACACACATAACAAGGAATATCTCCGAAATAGTTCACCCTACAAGAAAATTTATTTGGATATAAATTGTGTATTTTAGCAAGATCTACATTTTTTGTATAGTATGATTTGGTCTATCTCTAACGGCTTACCAGCTATGCAAAAGTCGTCCAGAGTAAATACGACTACAGGGGCTATAGCCAGAAAATTCAAGATATACATTTCATTTGTTATAAAAATATCTCAAACATATGAAATTTTACTCAAAATAATTAGAGCCATTTTCAAGAACATAAAAATTTTCGAAAAATGTTCCATTAAAGGGTAGTTTAGGGTGGGGCTATTTTCTTCAAAATCTTCGTGTCGCATCCTTGAAAGACATTAAACTTAAATACCAACTTTGGTTTTTAATCTAGTTTTCGTTTTTGAATTATACTGTCCATAGTCTGACTGACAGACAGACACACACACACACACACACACACACATACACACATATACACACACATACATACATACACACAACTGCAGGGACTTTTTTCTTAAAATACGAAGAAAAAATTTATCGAGATAAGCCTTTAGAGAAATGCTTTCATTACACAATTCATTGTAGCTACAAGAGAGATACAGGAAGCTGTGAAGCGAGAGTCAAATGTTTATAGTCGTAAAGCGAGTCGTTAGTGCTGACATTAACATTGCTCGTTCCATGACATCACGAGAAATAAACGAACCAAACACTTTTAGAAAGTGTAACGGACTTCACAGTCGAAAACTAATAAAAACGTGGATCTCGAAATGGTTAGTTCCACAAATAATTTAAAAGACATAAATCGTATATTTTAATACAAGAGAATGGAATTTCCAAACCATCAAAAAGTGTTCTACTTTTAAAAGATTTCGTTACCGATTTAGCTTACTGTAATCCTCTTATAGATATAATGAAATGTGTAACTCTATTAACAAACAATGGAATAAACGTTAGTGGTCATGTCCTTAGAGCAGTGGTAGCGCTGCTAATTACCAAGTGGGACACCTAGGTTCAATTCCCCATACCGGGGTGGGGATTTTCTCCCAATGGTCCGGGGTGCACTCGTAACGTCCCTGAGGGGCCAACTGAAGAGATGCTTGATTGAAAAGACTGCATAATCGCCCGGGGACGCTGATCACCTTCCACTTCCAGTACTGCACCCCGTTCATGGCGCCTGTGGTGGGCAGAGGTGGAGAACGTAGCGGTCGGGCGGTAGACTTTGGCCCGGATGGGCTGTTGTGTTATGGGGTTACAGTTTACTAATAGTTGTAGAGGACTGAGTAGAAAATTCATGTGAATGCAACTCATGAGATTTTTTCAAGTGGTAATTCGCTATTTGTTTTCTCTTGAGATCATGCACGGAACTTAGAATTTCAAAGACATCACATAGCGGCACGTTGTTTAAAAAGCTGACCATGGCTTTAGCCCTTTGATTGTTCCTGAGGTATGAGGTATTGCAACGGAGGGTAACCCATTAGGGATCTGCAGCTGTCTGGGAGGGAGGTATGAGGGGAAGGGAGACCACAACCCCGGCACAGGGCGGTGAAGGTAGCGTCACAGAGACGTGCATAAATCCCTAACAGTTCACAAAGAGCCAGAGGGGACCCACCTGAAACTCCTCACCGCTACCCAGAGAGGGCGCCGAAATAATGCAGGTGGCGCCACGCAAATGTGGCCTGGGGAGAAGGGTTTACAGAACGCATGCAACCGCACCATCTGCTCGCAGCTGCCCGAACTACCGCTGTCATCCGCACCTGGAAGATCACAAGGGAAATTAAATGAGCAAAGGAAGGGAAGGGTAGGGAAGGGAATGAAGGAAAGGGAAGGGTAGCGTAGGGAAGGGAAGGAAAGGCAAGGAAAGGGAAGGGAAGGAAGAGAAGAAAGGGAAGGGAAGAGAAGGATAGGGAAGGGAAGGAAGCCTTGGAATGAAATTAAGTGCTCAGCATTCGAGGGCCTGCTAAGCTCCGAAGTGCGCGTTTGCGCTCATGGGCACTGTTTAACGTCACTGGTCTAAGTGAAACCACCGAAAAATTCAAATCAGATAGCGTGATCGCCGGGGATCGAATCTGGGACCTACCGAGTGTGAATCGCGCACATTGCTGCGGCGCCAGTGTATTCTGCTATCTACTTCATGGTAGAAGTAGATAGAAGGGAAATGTTTCGCAAGAATACTTTGTAGAAGAATGAGTAGCGAAAGTTATGTAAATGTAAAACAACTTTTGACATCCAGTTTAAATGTCGCTCAGTTTTGGAGAATACTGCTAACTTTCTGTTCTCTGTCAAGCACATAAAACTTTAAGCAAGCGAAGCGGAAAATAGCCGTCACTTGTCACAAAAACTATTTAATTTTTGAGTGGAACCTTGAGCCATACGCTAAAGTAAAAGCCATTTGTTACGTGGAGAGAACTAATTCTGTAAATGGAACCACCAGCCTTACTCTGCTATTCTTTTTCACTACGTTGTCCTGAAAAGGTTAACATCTTCAACTGGTGAAGAAAGAAAAAGAAAACTACAGATAATGTTGACAGGTTTCGTAACGACTTCCTTTTATCTGCTACCTGTTAACCGCTACACTTTCTTTCAATACTACTCAACCTGCTGAGACGACAGTTAAATATTTAAAAATCTGATATCACATTCACACGGCTTTCTCTACTCCTTACAACATTACATAACCCCTTAATCATATTTAAATTATTGTGCTATGCTCGTTACGTTGTTCTTTTTCTTCTTCTTTACCTGATTACCCCTTCCTTATGTAGGACTTACACCCCCTACGACTGTGCCTAGGGTCAGACGGGGAGCACAGGAACCTATGAACCGGACAGAGTGAAGACCTGGAAGTGGGTGGTCATTAGAAGGTGAAATGGATGAATGGAAAGGTGATGATGAAGTTGGAGGAATGATTCGCGGGTGAAACTGGAGAACCAGGAGAAAATCCGCCCAGACCCCACTTCGTCCACCACGAACACCACATACAGGTCCCTGGGATCGAACCCGGGACGCCTTGGTAAGAGGCGAACGGTCGCTGCTTTATTCACAACATGAAAACGAAACAAAATGCTCGTATATTGTAGGTCAATTTTTGTTACTAACCCATGTGGGAATCTTGACACTCGGGTTCGCCAAGCAGCCACCAGCCGCATGGCTCTCGACAGTGGACCCCTGGCAGGCCTGGCAATTACAAGCCTACCTATCCGTCAAGAACAGCATTTACAATGCGCAAATCCCCCACGCGGCAGCGTTAACTCGTCCATCGCCAACATTTCCAACATGAAAGCCTGGATTGAAAGGAAGGTGAAATGAAATGGATGTAATTATCATTCCCAGTATTCGCCTGGTGACCTGGGAAAACAGCCGAAGAAAAACCCAGGGTCTGGTAAGTCGGCCACGGGAATCGAACCCTCGACCTCCCGAATGCGGGTCACACACGTCACTGCGGAGCCTTGTGGCTCGGTTCACTGGCTGTCCACTGAAATTCAACATATGAGATATATTTGTTATATAAATATCTTAAATGTGTGGTATTTTAATCACAATAAAATATAATGAAACTTTTTCATGCAAGGGTGGTTTGATTTTTTTATCTTCCCTCGTTCTTTTATCTACTTTATGTTAATTGGTATAAACAATTGCAGCAAGTTTGATTCTACGTTTTTATAGGTACGAAAGCTGCTGGAGGCCGACCGAATCGATACTCAAATGTTTAATAGCGGGTCGCTATAAGCTGACTTTGAAACTCAATAGTCTTTCAATGACATCGCGAGAAACGACTAGATGGGACAGCTCTTCATAAAGTGATTGAAATGTTCAAATCAATAACAACAAACATCTGCGAAATGGCTAAAGCAACTAAGAAGTTATTTATGCTTTACTACAGGCTTGGCTCACTAGAGCAACAAGCCCACAGGGGCAAAAAATGTAACCCATTTAACCTTGTTTTCATTCTACTGCTCTACCGTTACCATGAAATATTTAATCTGTAGTAATACCACGAGGGGCTTTCATATGACGATGGTTTTGCTAGGGCGAAACGCGAGAAACATCCCAAATATGAAATCCTCGAGTGGTGTTTGTTTAGAGTATTCCACAAAATAATTTATAATTCATTTATTTAATATTAATAGTGATTTAAAAGCAAACAAATTACAATAACATACATACATTTTAATTAAGATTTGTTTTCACAGTTGGCACTACAACTAATCCAGTTGGTTGTGAGAACAATAATTTTAGCGTTTAATACAGGGAAATGAGGAACTGGACATTATGATGAATATAAATCAGGCATGTCAAACATCACTCCCAGGGTGTGAAGAGAGGAGTCCACCCCTCCTTAACTGCAGTAGCACGCGCTAGTAGAACCGGTTTTCGCTTTGTTTTTCTCGTTCTCCGATTTGAAGGGAGGGAAAATAGGGGAATATTTTCACACCTGACGAGTGCTGTTTGACACGCCTGATATAAATGAACGAATTTGGTTAGGATATTCATTAAAGAAGGTCTGCTCTTCGCCTCTTCAGTTAAAATATGAATATCCTAACTAGAATAGTGACCAAATTTTTTGTCTGCCACTTTTAAGTGCCCGCTAATTTTGTACTGTACATAGATACTTCCAATGTTCAGAAAAACAAGAAAATATTTAGGTTGGCGGAACTGCAAGAAGCAGGTGATATAACGAAAGTGATAATACTACGATCAAGAGGTGATAATCCAGCATGAGTGGAATAGTCGGTGTAATCTTATAAAAATTTAAAAAGGATAACGTTTATAGCATATATACTATCTGTATCATTGTTTCAAGGCCAACATAACAATAAAAATTAAAGGCGCAACTATCGATTTTCATATGTGCAATTGAATAACAAACATATCGTAACAGAACGACGAAAAGCGTGAAGTCCGTTTATTTTTCTAACCCTTTATTTCCTCTAAATCTTGCTACAAATGCACAACTTCCTTCTCGATGCTAACACAGTTTATAATCTCCTCTACTAATACAATTCACAGCTGTTGTTCTGATAATCCTTTTCAGTCTTTCAATGTCTTTCTCCAGTTTCACTGTCTCTTATATCTTTGCTATTACGATACAATCACTCGACGACACATACACACTTGCTGACAGGCTGGCCGATGCACTCTCGTAACTAAAACTAACTTACACGACGACAAACAACTACTCTGACACTCACTCAAACTCTGACACCAAAATCTAAACTCTAAGTCTAAAAAGACACATAAAAACACTGCTGTCTGTCCTATTTATACCGGAGCCGGCGTGACTAACCTCCTTCGTACCTGTGCATGAGTCAGTAAAGAAGATTCTAGAGATTGCTGCAGACTACGGTGTTATCACGCCATGAGTGTCGGCAGACTTTTTTCCAGGGGGGGGGGGCACATGTTGGAAATTTGCAATCATATAATATTAAATCATTATTTTACTGTCAAAATGTATAATATTTGTTGCAGATAACCGTATTAATTTGTGCTAAATAAAAATTGTTCCTTACATCAAAATTAAAATAATAGTTTAATAGTCAGTAACTGGCTGCACATTAAGTTCACCAACTTCCAAGGGGGGCCGCTGCCTCCCTCCCTTGCCCCCGTTTCGCGACGCCCATATACCACGCTGTTCGACCTCATACACACAGTCGCCAGGTGTCCTGTAGCCCCGGACCTCCTTCATATTTTGCCGGCAGCATCGTTTATTGTCAGATACACACAGTCGCTCGCCGTATTCCAAGGTCACCCGGTCGCCTCTCGTATATTGTTGAACGACCCATGTCACACTATGATTAAAATGTCGGATACCAATGGCAGTATTAGTAGAATATTAAAAACAAATGTTTTAAACTTGACACATGGTCGAACTTAAACAGTCGTATGAAATTACTATTTATTTATGCGAACAAACATACTGCTGGTGTTTCTAAACACACAAGTCATGTGTGGGAAATTCCGGCTATGGCATTGAATCTTTCAGTCTTTATTCAACCTCTTAATCATATGAAACTTGACTATAATGGCAATTAAAATGCTCGTATAAATATTATGAAACTCGCATCCTAATTTCTTCCATTATACTCTCGTTGCATAATATACTATAATCAAAGTCCTTGGTACATTTTTGAGAACATAAATAATAAAGGACTATTCCAGTAAAGGGTAACTTGCCAAGTTTTATTTTTATTCGACATGATTTATACTACCTATATTTACAAACAGGCATGCAGTCAACACTTTTTCTGTTTTGAAGTTAAAGAATAGGTGTTTGTTTCCGTTGAAATCGATATCCAATTTTTGGATGAAATACAACACTTTACCTATCAATCGGGTAGAGGAAAAGAAATATTGGCTGAAGAACATGCTTGCAGAGAGATACACTGGAAGGAATGATAAATGCTAAACTCGTTCGGGACAGAAAACAAGACGACAGACCATGTTAGGCTAAATGGTTAATACACCGAAAGGGATGGAAGAACGAGGGAGTCTAGATTTTTAGTAAGTGTAGGGAAAAGTAGGTAGATTAATTACTTACGTTTGTAAACAACCCCTCTTCTACAAACAGGAAACACTTGAAATGACGAGTATAGCCACTAAACAACGTTAACCAGCTCTCGATCAACACTGACTGGGACAAATCGATATGCGTGACGTTATAGAGCAACAATTACCGTGATAGGCCTTGAAGAAATGATGATAGTTACACCCCCTTACCCTTGCTTCAATTTTTATCACCTTCACCTTCAACTATTTATATAATACCTTCCCGTACACGCGACTGTCACATTCTTATTACAGAGTAAAAGTATAATGATAGTTTACATGTGTGTAATTTGTGTATTATAGTATGCAAATAAAAGGTTACTCTTCTATTGTTGCTAAGCACAATACATTATTCGAAATACCGCGTACACTCACATCCATTAATGCCGCCCCGCAGCTTCGGGAGGCATTCTACTGGACTCACAGGTAGCGTATGTATAGCAAGGACTGTATGGTGACCCTTAGCTTATATGTGAAATATTTTTCTTGAATTTTTATAATGCCACGCCATAAATCTGTTCCATTACACAGGAAAATTACCTATATCAAGTCTGGTGAAGATTAATTAATTTTAACCCAAGGCTCAAGCTACATAATGTTAAGCATTTTCAGCAGAAATAAAAATAGTCTCAGACAAATTTTTGATACTGTCGTTACATTGCAATATATTTTAGGTCCATTTTTTGACACGAGTGATACTTGACCTTAGTGTTTTTAGAAATAGGATGTGACATTATTAGTATCTTGTTATATCAAATATAAGACAATTTTAACTCGAATGTTTTGTACTAAATTTTAAATTATGTTGATTGATACAAATGTTGAATAGGTACGTGATATGGAAGTACAGATGTTACAGAACTGCACAGAACTGAACTAATTGTGTCGGTGTTCCCCTTTTGCAGTCAGGGAATTGCTTCCGATAGTCTCTGACAGCTTACAATATACACTGTTTTTGTTTTTCATTTTTTGTCAACGAACTATTTAAGTCGGTCTTTAACTTACTACTGAATCATTGACTACTTTTAAAGATATAACAATATCATATCCCCGCAAATAAGATTCATTGTTTTCCCAGTGTTGGAGATCTAGGGACAGGAAATCTGTGGAAATGCCAAATCTCTTACAGAAATTAAAATATTCTGTGGAAGTAAAGTCTGAAATATCTTTGGAACTAAAGTTAGGAATGTCTGTTGGCTTAAGTACCTTATATTCATTTCACATTTTCACCACAAACTGGATTTCTCTGACATTTGAGAGCCTTGATCATTCTTTCATTCACCAGTGGGCACTTTCCTACTAAATAAGACTAGTGCAGCATTTTCAGGTGTAAGATTTCAAAGATGGCAACATAACTTCTATAACGTTATTTGACAGATCACGTGATCCTTCTTTTCATTAGACAGCTTCTATTGCGATGTGGGAGCCCTAGTATAAACAGATACAAGAAACACATTACTGCACGTTTACCTGAGAGCTCCTCTTCACATATTACAAACTCACTGTGAAATGAGAATATTTTAAGGCTGTAGATTGCCTTCGACATCCATCTATTTATTAGAATAGGAGGGATACGGAGGAGGTTTGGCACTGAAGCAGGGCTTATTGTGCCTATGTCCCCAAGGGGGCACCCCGCGAGGGAGGATGAGGTGAAAGGAGACACCAGGCGACCAGATACAGGCTAACGGTACTGACCTTGACAGAGGTCCCATAATTTTTCAAGTTTGACGACACCTCGAAGTTTCTAGGTTTTCCGGAGCCATCCTAGGGAGGGGTCCAACGCCCCCAAACGCCACGCCACGAAGTGTTCCTTTGCGCATATCATCCCTGCCAACGCCTTTACCGACACTTGCGACCCTGAAAGAACCAACGGATTGAAGTATGACTAAAATTATTAATCAAGCGAAATGGAAGGACAGGAAATTCGTAGATGTAATTATCCTTCCCAACATTTACCTGGCAATCCCGGGAAACCCCCGAAAATAACCAAGAGCCAAAAAATTCACGAGCATCGAACACACGGCCTCCCAAATGCGAGCCCCACACGTTACCGTGGAGCCATATCACTCGGTTAATTAGTAGAAGTGTGTGCAGAGAATGTCATGTAAAAGCAACACAGCAGATTATTCATTTTGCTCCCAAACACTCACATTCACAAACCGGTAGAGAATGATTCTAACTAAAAATGTACACCAGCAAGAATCAAATCACCACCTCAGGGTTGAAAAGTCAAGAAGTTGGCCACTCGATCACTGCTTAGGAGCAATATAACGATAGGTATATTTTGTTGTTATTATTATGTATTATTGATCCCTCCCTCACCCCCACCCCTAGTTGAGCCCAATGAGTTATGGGCTGACGCTGACGATTCACAAAAACAGATAACACCATCCACGCTTGCAGATAACACTGCTGTTTCAGCCGCTTTTACCGCCCACTTATGTGACACAAGTGCCCTTTCTAAAATGCAAACATCATTCTCAAAATATTGGCTCCTTAAAACCTCTTAGCTAGCACTTTAAAATGTCATTAAAGAAAAACTGGCCCTGCAAGATTTAAAATTCATTATAGCTACGTTTTGTTGCATCAAGAAATAAAGATAACCGAATCTGCCAGGTAGGAGGTTGAAATTTATTACTTCATTGAATCATTAAATACATACTACCTGGCAAAGTGACCAGGCGTATCGGAAACTATCTGCAGCAACAATGATGTTTTTGGGAGACTTCGTGGCTATTCCGGTTATGTTGACATTGCAGGCAAATGAATTATCCCTCATACACATTTACCAATTTAACCTACCCTCCTATATTATGTACTTTTAAGGCCTAGGCCGCTGGTATTTTCACACCCATAAACAGCAATATTTTGATCAATACTTGTATAAAATATAATCACTAAATACTTGTTGATTTTGCCACCTCAACAACTGCCGTCTTAGTTATTTATTGCATACGCTATAATTTAAAAGAAAAAAGCACTGGAATCAGCCCAACTTTCGTTGTAATGACGATCGAAGATGTTATGCAGACTACTGAGTCTTAATAAATGTTCCGCGAGATAAACAGAGTAGGCCGTGCTCAAATCAATAATTACCCATAGTAATCAATGCGGTTAACTTGAACGAGTGTGTTGATTCTGAAATAGAAGAAGATTGGAAAATAGGCTGTACTTCTCTCATAGGCACCCGAAAAATCTAAAGAGAGATACGAAAGATGCTGTACTTCATATATGCTAATTAAGTTCAACCATCAAGACACTGTGGAAAGATGAATGTTATGTTTCAAGATTAGTATTTCACACTCCATTCATACGCCATAGTACATTATTAATTATCTCTCAAAAATTGTATGCATTATAATTATGTGTGAAGACTAAGGGACTAAAAGTTGTGTGAGAAGACTAAAAGAATTGGAGATCATTATTGGGAAAAATATTATTGGAACAGAGGTTGACAGGTTGATGATCTTTTTAAGGATAATAGCAACAATGACATCCGTATTGAGATTGATTCGTATACGCAATGCTCAAGCCCTTATTTTGGTCATTTGGTTTATTTGAACACGAACCTTTAAAACGTTTTCTGCCTATTTTGGAAAATACCATGTGTTTAAAATATTTTTATGGCAAATGAAATGTATATTTTTAATTTTCTGGCTATAACCCATGTAGTCCTATTTATCCTTGTTGACTTTAATATAGCTAGTAAACCGTAAAAGATAGTCCAAATCTTTCTGTACAAAATGTGGATCTCGTTAAAGCACACAATTTACTTCATATTCAGTTTCTTTGTGGAGTTCAGCATTTCTGAGATATTGACTGGTATTGCTTTCAAGTTTCAAGCTCTTCTGCATTTTTTAACTGGAACCATTACTCTTTTTCTTTTTTTCGTTTCTCCTTTTATCGCAAGCGCTTGTTTGATCATGATGTAAACACTTGAATGCGGTTTTCGCAAGATATAACTATAAAATGTTTGGTTACATTTAATTATGAATTTAAAAATATGTAGTAAGGCAATTAAATATTTCATTTTAAGTTTAATTTGTATTTATTTGTTATAATGCGATTTTCAGCTGTTCCTACTATTCGTTTACTTTTATGTTCGAAGGCTTTTCATAATGGCTTGTAAAAACAAATTTGCTTTAACTTTAATGTCAGGAAATCCTTTGGTGATTGCGGGTTCTCTTCAAAGTATTCTATATTTGGTGATACTAAAAATACACAGTGCACAAGTGACTCAGCGATGGCGTGATATTTATTATCTTTCGGCCACGCACAGATAATGCAATTTTAAAGGCATCACATAGCGACCAACTTTAAAACGGCTAACGTTTATTCCCATACTCCTCTTGCATCTACAAACAAATTAGTAATATATTCTGCAAATGTTTATCTCGATTAACATGAAATAGAGGAATAAGCGTCTTTAAGAATAGTTTGTAGAAGAGTAGAGAAAGTCATGTGAGTGCAACACATCAGGTTTTTGTATTAGCAATTGAGTGACTTTTCCCATCCTGCATCAATCGGTACTGTCTAATTTGATATAATTTCTAGGTAAGCATTTATCGTGATTAAAGTAACTTGGATAGTATGGAGTAATAAGATACGTTGTGAATAAGAAATGGGTACACACTCGTGTGACTGTTACATTTTAATTCCCCCTCCCCCAAGTGTAGGAAAGCACAGCTCAGTGGCACAGCAGCATTGGTCAGGCCTCTCTAATTTAGGAGTTTGATGTGGGGCGCAGCACCCCAGTTTAGTCCCAATGCACATAGTTAATTTAAGAAGCAGAGAATGAACGTCTCTCTGATACTAACCAGTGACTTGTGTTGCGTAGGGCGATCAAAGAATTGCTAGTTATAAACATGAGAAAGGAGCTGGCTTCTACAGTGTGGGTAGGAGGTACACCGTGGGGCCAGGACCATTTCAGTGGGCTGTCTAATGCAACCACCACATTCCTTCATTTCATAAAGGAGCTCAAGCTTAACAGTTAACGTTTTAAAACACAAATTCAAATTTGGAATAGATATATAAAAGATCAAAAACGAAAACGTTAGAAATGATTAATATTTCAACGAACCTTTGTTTTCTTTTCCCGAAGAAAACTTGATTTTAATCTAGAGTTTCCTTTCCAAATACATTTCTAGGAAACTTAAAATACCATTTTAAGTCTAAATTACCTTTTCGTTGAAAGGAATTTTGTTAACAAAATATTGAACTCGTTCTTGGAGACTTTTGGCACTTCAAAATGTACATGGGGACTTCAGGAAGTAAGTTACACATGATTATAATAAGCCTACTACCTTTTATTGTATGCTGCACAATGTTTCAACATAATCAGCAAGTCTCTCTAAACAATGCTGAACGTTCTACTACTCGTTCAATTCCTTCAATCCGCTCCTTGGTCACGGAGACATTCGAGGACCGTTGTGTGAATTTTTCATCTTTGCTAAATCTGAATAGAATGAAATCGCACTGTGCAAGATCTGAACTCTATGCGGATGCTTCCGTATCTTCCATAGAAAGCATTGAAGCAAAGCTTGTGTTATGAGTGCCATATGGGTGTTGCATTGTCGTGTCGGAGAATAATGCCTTTGCATAATTATTTCACTATGGCTAGTCGCGACATTCCATTTTTACTTTCTCTACTGGTAAGTAGAGGAAGTATTGTATTCCACCCAAAAGTTAGAAGTCGAAATTTCACTGGAAATATATGTTTTAAGACCTGAATCCGAAAAAAATCATTTTTAGAAAAGGTCTCTCTGTGTGGGTATGTGTGTATGTGTGTGTGTGTGTGTGTGTGTGTGTGTGTGTGTGTGTGTGTGTGTGTGTGTGTGTGTGTGTATGTCACACTGTGGACAGCATAACTCAAAAACGAAAAGTCGGTTAAAAACCAAAGTTGGTCCCTAAGTTAAATGTCTTTCAAGGATGCGACACGAAGATTTTGAAGAAAATAGCACCACCCTAAACTACCCTTTACCGGGAAAATTTTTAGAAAATTTTTATTTTCTTGAAAACAGCTCTAACGATTTTCATTAAAATGCCATATGTTTAAGATATTTTTATGACAAATAAAATTTATAACTTGAATTTTCTGGTAATAACCTATGTAGTCCTGTTTACTCTGGGTGACTTTTGAATAACTCGTAAACAGTAAGAGATAGACAAAATCTTACCATACAAAAATGTAGATCTCGTGAAAACACAATTTAGGTCTAAATAAATTTTTTTGTAGAGTGAACCATTTCGGAGATATTGTTTGTTATTTTTGTCAGTTCCGGAAAACTTAAAACTTTCGTGAAATAGAACTCGTTGTTCATTTTTTCATATGTTAACCGTGCAAAGAGTACGGGATCTCAAAACTTGAAAAGAGTTGACTATCGCTCAAAGCAGGGTAATCACACGAAGAAGAACATGTTAACAAAACTTTGAACAATTGAGTTTTAACACTTGACAAATGACACAGCACACTTAATTTCAACTGTTTACATAAAGTCTGACTTTTCTAGAGAAAACTTTGTACATTATAGTGACAAAAAGTATGGTCTAATCTTGATACTTTCTGCAACTACCCTTAATACATTTTCAATCACTGATGTGCAAATCTTCACCTTTTGGACTTAATGCTTGGCTTGAGTTACAGATGCTATTTCGATTGTTGTTGCAGGATAATGCAGCAAAGTCCTGTAATCCTGGCGGGAGTCCTGGCATGCCTGTGTGTGGTCTCGCCTTGTTGGAGCGATCCAATGGCTATCGGAAACGAAATCCATAGCAGACCGACTCGACCCAAAGTGTTCACTTCTCCGGACGAGCTCAAGACTTACCTCGAGCAGCTGTCCAACTTCTATGCCATCGCTGGCAGACCCAGGTAATATCCTCTTCCCAGCTGCCGCAAGCTTCGAGTGAAGTCGATTGGCATGGTATGGTTATAGCTAGGGCTAGGAAGACGAGAAAGGAAGTATCCCATTTTTTCCTAGTATCTGAAGACGAGGCCCAATATATGTTCATTACGGATCATTACCTACTTACTCCTGGGCGTCACGGTCCTCTGAGGACCTTACTCTCCTTCATAACAGTAATCCAATCATTTCTATCTTCTGCTTGTCTCCTTCATCCCTTAATTTTAAGGCTTCTCAAATAGTCTACTTCATCGATTCGCCTTGTTCTTGTTCGCCCCTTACTTCGTATTCCATCTATTTTCGCTTGAAAAATCTTTTTCGCCGATCTATCGTCATTCATCCTTATAATTTGTCCTATTCGTTCCAACCTCTTTCTCTTAATATCCGCAACTAAATCCAGATCTTTATAACGCATTCTTAGCTCATTTGTTCTTACTCTCCATGTATTGTTTTGTACAACTAGCCCATATATTATGTGCAAGATCTTCTTTTCCCAAATGTTCAATCTCCTTGAGTAATAGTCCATGTTTCACTTCCATAACTTACTACTGGTTTTACCATGCTTTTATAAATTCTTATCGTTACTCTCTTACTTACTGCTTTTGATCTAAAAGCATCAAACTTTTATTGGTGCCATTCCTTTTCCATTCATCATTATACCGAGCGGAAGGGAAGTCATTTCATTAATTTAAACCAGCCTCACAATGACCGATTCTGTCCAATCTTCTCCATTGAGGGTATACCTAGGCACTTTCCATACCGTTCCGATATTTAGTGTACAGTGTGAGGAAGACAAACCTCCGGTGTACTTGAGAAGGAAATCCTTAAAGCTTGACCTACGCCTCGCGAGCTCTTTACAGGCCCCATTCAACTCTCTTCCAGACCTGTCCTCAAACTCCCTGGCAATAATGACTCTTCATTTCAATCCCTTCTCTCAGTGAACTCTGAATTATCTCAATGAATTTCGTTTGGATCTTCCTCCACTGGTTTTCTGCCCTCAACACAGTCACTTCAGAGCTCAGAACTCCTACTATAGAGACCTTTCTGGCTATCCATAGCAACGTGTATATCGACATATCTACATAGCAATACTTATGCCGGGACAGGGTTGCCAACATTTAAAAGTAAAATTATCGTACCAGCCACTCAAAATTATGGATTTGGCTTCAAAATTATCGTACATCATAAACCAAATGCTACAACAATAAAAATATCGGTATAACACTTATGAAGATGTAATAGTAATGATGTTTATTATATCCACTTAGAAGACTGATGACCTCAGTCAGTATTACAACTTCAACACTTATGTTTCTCGCACTATTCATCTGAAAGTTTATCTTTCTCAACTGTTGCTGCATTATACAACAAATCTTAACATCTTCTCGGTGACTTGCAGATTTTCCTATCTACCACATTTTTCACAAGCTTAGGCGACAGAATAACTTCATTTATCGTATCTAGCGCCAATCTGTTTTTAACTTTGGTTTTTATTAATCCCAGTTAAGAAAAAACTCTTTCACAAGAAGCCTTTCTGTGGGCCTATGAAACCACTGATAATGCAAACTCTGCTAGTTCTTTGAAATCAGTATTTCCACCAAGGTGACGTGTGTTTAACAGCACTCCAGAAACTGCCAGGTTCAGACATATTCTTTATTTCACACGGAATATACTTATTCCGAGTTTTCTCCATTAATCATCAATTTTCTGAACAATGTCTCCTTCATTGAAATTACCAGACCTGGGCACACTGGCAATAAAAGGATAAAGGGTAGAGGGATTAGTAGGATATGAAATGGTTGCTATGGGGTGGAGACAGACAATGAGGGCAAAAGTGGTGTCGCTATTTGTAATTAGTTTCATTTCGCTGGTGGGACAAACCAGGGAAAATGATATTTCTCCGGTATCGAACTATCATATATTCAAATTATCGCAAACCCCCATAATTACCGTGTGGGTTGGCAACCATGTGTACAAACATTAAAATTATCGCAAACCCCCATAATTATCGTACGGGTTGGCAACCATGTCCGGGATAACGATGAACTTAACGCAACGTGACTTAAAGCGACCCGACGTAACGGGAAAGCCTTATTAAATGGAGCTATTTAGGGCCGACTTAACTTGACATAACTTAAGGTGGCGTAACTTAACTGTTTAGCAATGCCAAACTTTTCATTCAAGTTGCATCAAGTTTGGAGGTTACGGGACTAATTTGAACTGATCGGCGAGTAGTGTTATGCAGAAATAGTATCTCTATACAACTATTTGCTTCAAAACTCGTTCTCTGTTTCTTTTGTTTTGTTCCTGAAGTTGGTTATGGCCATCTCTATACTTTATTCATCGTTTAAAATGTTTTCTACTCCACATTTTCGTATTCCCTTTATTTTCATTTTTGGAAATTATAACCTCTGCTTAGAAAAAGAGAGTGACTTCGATTACCCGCCATGTTTGCCGAGTATAACATTAACCAATCAGAATCATTCCCATTACGTTAAGTGCATCATAACAGAACTTCTAGCTTCTTGCTCCACGTTACGTCCCACTGCATTAAGTCAAATTAAGTATAGGTCGCGCGTTACTTCTTGACGAATGAAAATTTTATATGAAAGGTTGGATGCGAGTCATTACTCACCTTTTGCAGGAACGCTGCCAAGGAGTGAAGGTACAGTCTGCTGAGAGATGATGTGTCTCTACGCACATGCTTCTGAGCTGAAGTAGTACAACACTCAAATCAATGGGAAAACGCATGCCGTCATGTCGAAGAAATTGAACAAGAATACTGGGATAAAGATGTCATTGTGGAAGAAAGGATTGAGCAAATTATTATCCAAGATAATGGAATGGTAATATTAATCACTGTTATAAAACACTTGCATGCTGCATCCGTACCGCACAAAACTTCTGCAGTCGACTGTATACACACACGTGACAGAGCAAAACAGAGGTGTCTGTTATCGTAGCATAAACATTTGCTGACCTGTTTATTAAGGGTAGGCAAGCTGACTGGATTTCTGCTCAAGGTCATTCGTCAAGAACAAACGCGCAACCTATAATGTTCATCGTAATTCGGGCATTATTGAATGAATGTTATGTCACTTCACAGCACATTTTCACGTGCTGGGACAATAATTGCGGATGCGCTGTATTGTTACCACATAGGACATTTACATACCTGGTGGAAGGTACTACTTCGGCCATAAATTAACCATGGATTCTACATGATTCTACAGAGTGTAACAAATATATTTCGTTTCAACGAAAAAAAAATGTGTCAAATATATATTTGGAGCCATCTAGGTCCTGACGAATACATATAAACGCTTTATTACTTCACTAAATGTCGCGCAAACATTATGTAAAGAATGCAGTGATGCATTTCTATTTTAATTCCATGAATTAATGCATGCATTAATGTTATGCAAAGAGAGATTTGGTAATCTCACGTTAACATTAAGTTGTGATCAAGTTCTTTCGAATTGAAATAAAAAGACACTACAGCATTGTGTGGTGAAATAATAAACTATCTATATCCATTCGTCGAGAAGCTAGATGGCTCCAAATATTTGATACAATTTTTTTTCTTCGATGAAACGGTTCTTTATTAACAATAATTGTAATGAACATATTTGTTGCACTCATAATGTAGCATTCCTGGTTAAACATGGCCGAAGCAGTACCTTCCACTCGGTATAATACATGTGCCCAATTTCCTCTCCATACACTCTGTGAATCTACTATAATCTGCCTCGTTGCACTTAAATCCCGAGATTTCATTCGCCTCATTGAATGATTTTCTCAATTACATTATCTCCATAGACTCAGTGAGTGCTCTTCCCAACCTAAGATGTTGATCTTGGACACCCAGTTACTGTACAAGCTTTCGAATGGAGACAAAGTTATGTCACTGTGGATACCCTCCCACGTTGGCATTCCAGGGAACCAGAGAGCAGATACTGCACGTAGGAAGCTACTAACACCCTCCAAATCTGTCTGACCTCAAGATTCCTAACGACGACAAGCTTCTGGCAGGGCAAACCAATTTTTAAGTTAAAACTGGAAGCAAGAGTGGTTTTGGTCCTCCAGAAGCAAACTGCAGAATTTCTGCACCTTTTCCAACTTCATGACATCCTACCAATCACCTCCTATGTACAGTTTGCGAGCCTTGGGCATGCTCTCTTACAACCCCCTCCTGGTTCCTCTACCCATTGCAATTCAGTGCTCTTCATTAATTACGTCATCACCAGTTGTCCTCTACTAAGATTAAAGTCCAACATCAATTTTAGCTGCTCTAGGTGACCTACGTTGAGAAAAATTATTCTATGGTTTGTTAAATTAATAAAACCCTTTGTTAAAACTCTTATAAGTCAATGTAGTCGTGACATCGCCGAGATATCAAAGTGACATACAATAAAAGAATATAGTAATGCAAATGTTTGATGTTTGAGACAAACGTTATCGTTTTTATTGACAACTCAAATAAAAAGGAATCCAAATGGCGCTATTACAAAAGGCTTTAGAACTGATATACGTTAAGCTATAGATAAAAACGTACTGCGCAAAATATATTAATTCAGTTCAAAACACACAGTTTGCTTAAAATAACCTTTTTTGGCATAAGCCAATTCCAAGATATCCTTTAAGGGTTGCACTTTTTCAATATTTTTATCATTTTTTTTAAAGTATGTTAACTTTCAGTTGTTTCTCGCGATTGTTTGGAAAGACTATGTAATTTTAAGGCCCGCATGTAGCGTCCAATTCTTAAACATTTGACTATCGCTATTCCCTTTGTATCTGCGTATAACGAAAAGTGTAATATAGCTATTTCTGCAAAGGCTTATCTCGATTAAAATAAGTACATAGAAAAATAAGGTTTTGTAGAGGAAATGCAACTAAAGCTTGCCAATGATAGTTGCGCGAAACTTCGGTACTACTCGGATAAAGTCGGAATACCTCGCTCGATTGAAGGCCACATGCCATTTCCACTCGTCTGCCAGTCCCACTGTCTATTCTCCTTAAGCTATTCACTGCGATATGCACACCTCGAGACATTGTTAGACACTTTAGCCCGTAATAGGGATACAGGCGAAACGGTATGTTTACAGAAATATTCTTCTGTGTATCCTGTACATTGGCAAGCTTGTTTGTATACCCATTAAAAACAAAAGAGTATAGGGAAAGTCATATGAATGAATCACATCAATTTTTAGGGAAGTATCCCTGACGCAAAGGAATACATAGGTATATATTTTCTTTTTGTGTTTAAGATTTGGAAAACGACTAGCAGAACCTGCCATGTTCAACAGTCTCTCCGGTCCTTCACCAGCAGCAGCGGCAACAGCAGCACGTAACTTTCACTTCCGGTTTCCAGGAGCAGCACCAGTGCCATCTGGCAGCGTGCGAAGTGACCTATATCAAATGCTGTTCCCTTATGACGAGTAACGCCATACACCACAATAACCTCTCTCCTTCTGAAATATTATTTACCCCTCTTTATGCTGGTATAAACAAAGATTTGGTGGCTACAAATGCACAATTGGTGCATCGTTCTTAATGAAAAAAACATTTAACATATTCCTTACCAAATTTATACACATGTACCTCACTTCCATGTAATCAGTTTAGTTAAAAAGAAGTCACTAAACTCGAGTGAAAAACCATTTCAAAAGCTAACGCCGCGTACTTTTCACATTAGGAAATACTAAAAATACAAGCACTTAATCAAAAACTTATAATAGAACATAGTTGATTATCGAAGTTAATATTAAATTGAATATTAAGTCCATTATGACCATTGGTAATCACAATAATCTTACAACAGCAACAATAAAATAAGTCAGCAAAATGTTTCATCTAAGCTGTCATGTTTAAGTTTCGAACACTGTCGAATGTAGATGCAAAATTGCAACGAGGCAAATGTCGCAAAATGCTTACAAACTAATTCTAATATAGTAGTAAGCGAATTAATGAACTTGCAAATAACTGTTATTACTAACATTAACATAATTAAAAGTACGTTATAAAGTACAGTAAAATTAACAAAACAAGCTTTAAGTACGCAATAGAAGTTACTTCTCTCTTTAAAGAACACATTTTGAACCGCAAAATACCTAAAAATAAGTTGGTATACACCTTGATAAGCTATAAGAACATTAAATACACGTGCTAAAACAATACACTATATCAGCTGATAGTCCTTGTATCTAAATAAAATTGGTCTATACAATATCAAATTATATTTTAGTTCCTTATATATTTACAGAAATAAAGCTCACCATAGTAATAATATCGCATGTCGACATTTTCTAGCTATAGACACAGCACTTTTCTCCTTGCATTTGATGCAGGATTTATTTCTTACATTTCGTTTGTTTCTGGAATAACAGGTCTACCAACTGATGAAGGAGAGAGGTCAATGTTTCTATATTTTTGTACTTGGAACGGCAAAGTAACAGAGCAGCAGTTAAGGTAATCGTACTATTGTACTGATATATCTGTAAACACGTCATATCTGATCATTAAAATAAAAGTTCTGTCTTTTTACTGTCTTATATTATTGTCCCTTAATACAGTATCCTTATTCCACGCCACACCCACCACTTCATGAAACCATAGCGTGTCAAAAGTGGAGGAAGAATATGGAAATGACAACCTAACATATTCACAAAGCTGTTTGCATCGGAGAGGTGACACTCTTCAGTTAATTCTCTACGTTTCCATGGGATTGAAATCGATTTGAGTCCAATCTCATTCTCAATACGATCCGCGTTTCCGTGTTGAATTCAATACCGAATGAGATCGATTTGAATACGCAAGTTCCAGCATAAATAATTGAAGCTTTTATGTTGGTCACCTGGTTTGTGCTGGCGAATCTGTAAAACATCTGTTTTCTGCGTATTTTAGGTAGGTTTTGAGATTAGTGAATGTTTTTGAGAATTGTGAGATTATAAAAACCATAAGTGATTTGTGTTTTATTACACCACTTTCGCTAAGAAAACAAAGAGACGAGGTGAAGCGTGTTAAAAGTACAGTATATTTGACGGATTCAATTGGAGCTGAATCCGGTAGAGGTTTCTATGCAACACAAATTCGATCCGATTCCACTTCAAAGAGCAGCAGATCTGAATCCGCGTTTCCATGCAGTATTCAATCCGAACTGAGAACGCAAATCGATTTGAATTCCCAATGGGAACGTAGCAGTGTTGCTTGGTAGAGAAAATCCCCCTGTAGGCCCTCAAAATCCCTCAAAAACAAAATAATTCTCTTTCTGCTCATAAAACCCAACTTTTGCTGACTTGCTCCCATATAACACTGTAACTTATCTAGAATACTCTTTTGTTTCGGATTTCTTAAAAAAGTGCGAAAGAATTAATGTAACAGTGACTCAACATGTCTGGGAAGACATTCTGATGGGGAGGGAGGGGGGTTGTAGGTTTAAGCGCGCTCAACTTCGTGGTCATCAGCGCCCTTAAAGAACAGTTCATGGCAATAGCCAGATATAAACTACAATCAGAAGTGAAATAACTTCTTGAAATGGAAAATATATAAATATACAAAACAGTGGCAAAAGTCAAAATTAAAACAAAGCTATAAATATGTCAAAAGAGTATAAAAATTAGGTATATAAAGCTTCAAATCCTCAAACTCATGTTGCACTCCGCTAAAACCCTAAAATTTCTTTCCACTGCTATTTTGTCGTCCGGCAAGACCTCTGCAAGTCTGGCAGGCAGCTGCAGAGTCTCGAAGGTGCACTAGAGAGGAACACTTTAGCAGCACGTGAGGGACTGACAAAAGGTTGTTGCATAGCGGACAAAGAGGAGCAGGGTCCCTTTTAAATAGGTAACAGTGCGAAAAATTGCCGTGGCCAATTCACAACTGAACCTTGCTAACCAGGAAGTTACCCAGTTTATCGGAAGTGCTTTCACTTCTCTAAGCTTATTACCGCGGAGAGCTCTTCGTGCCAGGACGACAGCACCGCTCTCCGCACTTCAAGCGTAAGGTTTTCCGAAGTAACACATGAGATGGTAATACTGGGTTCTGTAGTTGCCAACTTTGCTGCTAAATCTGCCATTTCATTCCCCGGCAAACCTACGTGGCCAGGAATCCATGCACACACCACGTCAACGCCAGAAGCGTGTAAAACATGGAGGGCATCCTGGATACGTTGTACAATTGGTTAAGCGTGATGGTTAGCGTGTCTGTCTCACGTTCAAGAGGTCGCGAGTTCGAATTTCGCTTAGGGTAAGCTATCCGGGTAGTGTTTCTTTTCTTTTCTTTTTTTTTTTTTTTCCTCGAGATTTTCCCTTATCCTAAGAAGACGAATATCGGGTAACCTAAAGATCCATGGACCTCAGGCTCATTCGAGCACCATTTCACCCCTTTCATTCATTCACCGTCGGTAAGTGTAGCCTGACAAGAATTCTAAGAAACACGTGCAGATACTTGAATTAGGCATCGTGGACTTCGGTGTACGGTCATCCCAAGATCTACATGGGGCGTGCCAGATAGCTAAGAGGGGTAAAGCTTCTCCCCCTTGGCGAACATCCTAGACACCTTCACTCCACTCCAACCACGCTAGATGTTAGTCAGTAGGTTACGACTTTCTAACGACCATACCAGTCGTCCATTGATCATGCGTTCCATCACCTTGCAAACGTAACTGTTGAAGGAAATAGGGCCATAGCTGGAGGGAAGATCACGGTCCTTTCCAGCCTTCACGATGGGAATAACGGTGACATCCCGCCAATTTTCTGAAACTATACTGTCAACCCAAACACGATTGTGCATGGATACCATCTGGTCCTGGTGCTGATAGTCGTGAAGATGAAAGAGAATGTTCTAACTCCGCCATGGTGAAAAGGCGACTGTTATCTTCTACGTTTCTAGAACGAAACGCGAAGCCTTGAGATTCCACCTGAGTTTAAATTGGAAGGAACTCAGGGGAGTAGCTATCTGAGCTGGACACTAAAGCGAAAGCACTGCCCAACGTGTTGGCCACTTCAAATGGATGAACAACAGCTCGTGTAGCTGTTTTCAGTCCCGCAATTGGTGTATGGGTCGAACTAGCTGCAACACACCTTAACCTATCCCACACGACCGATAAAGGTGTACGTCGGTTAAATGAAGCTATAAATTTGCTCTATGATAACTTTTTGCTATCCTTAATGACTTGTCTGGACCTGGCGTGCATTTTCTTGTATTTGATTAGATTAGCCAATGTAGGGTGACGTTGGAAAGCCCTAAGAGCACGCCTTCGAACACAAATGGCATTCCGACATTCATCCGTCCACTAAGGGACGGGAAATCGACGGGGTTGGGAAATCGACCGCGGAATAGATTGCTCAGCAGCAGAAAGAATCCTCTTGGTGAGATGCTGCGTCAAATCATTCACTGAGTCGCGCTCGTTGTACGTAAACGCAGCCAACTGGGTGTAAAGGTTCTAGTTGGCATGGTCCAAGCGCCATCTAGGTATGCGTGTTGAACGTGTATCTTGTGGTGTGGGTGGCTCAGTTGGTTAGACGCTGGCTTACTGATCCCAAGGTCGCGGGTTCAAATCCCGCCCAGACTGAGGGTTTCTAAGTGTGCTTAAAAACGACAGCTCCATGTCAGTAGATTTACTGACATGTAAAAGAACTCCTGCAGGACAAAATTCCGGTACACCGGCGACGCTGATGTGATCCTAGCAATTGACAGCGTCGTTAAACAACAAAATAATTTTAATTTTGCGTTAAGAGACTAGTAAGAGATGGAAAGCGTTCACTAGAGTGTAAATCAGATATGACATTCCATTGTAAGGAGACTGCCAACTAAGATGAACAAACTGCAAGATCAAGGTGCGAAAAGCTATGGAAAGAGTCAGAAAGAAATATAGACTCTCCAGTGTTGAGGAGAGATAGGCTGTAACTGTCCAAGAAATCAGCAATGAGCGTGCCTCTCGCACAAGCGCGACTTGAACCCCAAAGCGGGTGGTGCGCATTGAAGTCTCCCACCAACAGAAACGATGTTGGTAACTGGGAAACTAGGTCCTCTAAATCAATAGGCGAGAAGTCATGGGACGGAGGCAAATATATGGCACAAATGGTGATCTGGATGTTTGGTAGTACAATCCTTACAGCAACTGATTGTATATCAGAGTGTAATGGTACAGATTATGTGTATACGTCATCTCTGACAAGTATCTTACGCCGCCGTTTGCCGAAACACCCTCTTCTGGTGTAACATGACACCGTACTGGGGTGTATCGCCTTAGATGGAAACTTGAGGGGGCAGCTTAGTCTCTTGCAAACATGCGACCAAAGGTTTGTTCTTACTGAGCAAAAGCTCAAGCTCTGGTCGTTGTGTTCTAATACCACGTATGCTCCATTGTAGGATAGCCACATTAATATATGTATGGAACAGGTATTCCATTACTTTGGAGTAGGTGGTTGTCGAATTAATATAGCACTTTTCTTCTGTCCTGGACTGACATTTTTTCTGAGGCTTCTTCGCGCCTCTTTTCCACTGGGGCTCTCTCAGTGTGCGCTGATTTCTCTAGCTCCATGTCCTCTGCCGAGGACGTCCGCGCTTTCATAGTGAATTTATTTGGATATAAATTGTGTGTTTTAGCAAGATCTATATGTTTTGCGTAGTAAGATTTGGTCTATCTGTTACGCTTTACCAGTTATACAAAAGTCATCCAGAGTAAATAGGACTAGGGGACTATAGCCCGAAAATTCAAGGTATATATTTCATGCGTCATAAAAATATCTTAAACAATTGACATTTTAATCAAAATTGTTAAACCATTTCGGAGAAAATAAAAAAAATTGAAAAATTTACCATGTAAAGGGTAGTTTAGGGTGGAGGTATTTTCTTAAAAATCTTCGTATCGCATCCTTAAAGGATGTTAAACTTAAACACCAACTTTGCTTTTTAACCGACTTTTCGTTTTTGAGTTATGTTGTCCATAGACAGACACACTGACATAGACACACGCGCGCGCGCACGTACCATTTCCTCAAAATGGTTATTTTTGTTTCAGAGGGCCTCAAAACATACATTTCTGGCAAAATCTCCACACCGAATTTTTAGGTGGAATACAATACTTCGTCTACTTACTATACATAGTAGAGAAAGTAAAGATATCTTAATTTCAAAACAATTCCCACATTCCCCTTTGAGTTAAAAAACACCTACGCTGAGAGAAAAATCCCTCAACTGGCCAGTACTGGAACGCAGTAATAGTTTAAGTCAATGAGTGACGGAACAAACTAGAGTGAACGAGTTCAACTCTGGGCTGCGTATATTGAATTGTACTAGCTTCAAAGAGTGACCTGAATTAAGTTACTTTGTTCCCATGGTAAATCAAAGGAATGACAAAGCAATATATAACAGGGCAATATTAGCAGTACAGCGTTGCTGTGGCAAAACTACTTGGCACAAAAAGCGTCTATAATTCAATTTGGCTGAAAATGTACACTGTTTCCAGGAAATAGATAAATAATAGTAAATGGCTAAAAGTGAATAACTATATTATTATTATTATTATTATTATTATTATTATTATTATTATTATTATTATTATTATTATTATTATTATTATTATTATTATTATTATTATTATTATTATTATTATTATTATTATTATTATTATTATTATTATTATTATTATTATTATTATTATTATTATTATTATTATTATTATTATTATTATTATTATTATTATTATTATTATTATTATTATTACTACTACTCCATTCATGGAGATTAGGCCATGTGACCTGTTCCACTCTTATGCCATGCTTTCTTAGGAATTCCTAGCTTTCTGTTCCCATGTGCCTGTAATTTAAAATTTGTCTAGCTAATCGAGATCTTCCCATTTTCTTAAAATATTCTTCCATTTTAACTTTCTCTACTAGTAAGTAGGGGGAGTATTGTATTCCACCCAAAAATTCAATGTCAAGATTTCATTGGAAATACTATATGTTTTGAGACCCCTGAAACCAAAAAGAAATCATTTTTAGAACAATGTGCGTGTGTGTCAGTCTGTCAGTCTGTCAATTTGTGTGTCTTTCAGCCTGTGGACAGCATAACTCAAAAACGAAAAGTCGGTTAAAAAGCAAAGTTGGTATTTAAGTTTAATGTCTTTTGAGGATGCGACACGAAGTTTTTGAAGAAAATAGCCCCACTCTTAACTACCCTTTATATGAAAAATTTTTCGAAAATTTTTATTTTCTTGAAAATGGCTCTAGCGATTTTGATTAAAATGTCATATGCTTGAGATATTTTTTATGACAAATGAAATTTATATTTTGAATTTTCTGGCTATAGCCCCTGTAGTCGTATTTACTCTGGACGACTTTTGCATAACTGGTAAACCGTTAGAGATAGACAAAATCTTACCGTACAAAAATGTAGATCTTGCTAAAATACACAATTTATGTCTCAATAAATTTTCTTGTAGAGTGAACCATTTCAGAGATATTCCTTGTTATGTGTGTGAGTTTCGGAAAACATGCAACTTTCGTGAAATGGAACATTGTTGTTCATTTGTTTATATGTTAAGCGTGCAAAGAGAACGGAATCTCTAAGCTTTAAAAGATATGACTATCGCTCAAAGCCTAATATTCGCTTTGCACCTACAAGGAAATAAGCAATAAGATAATTGGTACAAATGTTTATCTTAAGACGAAGAAGATATAGAAACAAGAGTTTGTAAGAATGGTTAGTAGAAGAGTAGAGAAAGTCATGTGAGTGCAACATATCCTATTTTTGTATATTGAAATATGATTCTGTTCCTGTTACTTTTAAGAGTTCATTAGTTAAATGTAAAGCGGTTTCCTTATTATGTTTCGCTGATTAAGTCGCTGTAGATATAGGCATAAAATCATTAAATTCATCAAGTAGATAAACAGCGGAAGTATTATGCTGCAAATGTAACACAGAACCAGGTATGATCAATTGTGTGATAAATTGGAGTGAATGTGTCTGTAATTACATACGCGCACTCTGTAATGCTATAAATGTAGAATATTGGTTCACTTTCAGGTTAATTTGACCTGCTGTATGGTTAGTTGTGTCATCAATACAGCACGCCACTGACGCAGTCGGAGAGCCGTGCTGAGGCTGTAAGCTAGCAGCGAGCTAGAGCAAGACTCGATCGGGGAAACCGTGCCGGTACCTGCCATAGGAATTTGCAACTTGCTGAACAGTGACGTCAATTGAAACAGGTCTTTTTTCTCACTAGTTTTGTTATATCTAGGGCTAGGAAGTTCATGCATTTGCATGTTTTTTCATAGGGGTTAAAAATGTATGCTTTTACATTATGTGGACGAATAATGGAATTTTAAGTTATTTGGACGTGATTTTATGGTGCATATAACTGCATATTTTCTTGATTTTGATAAATGCATATTATTTCAATACTATAGCCTCTATATAGCATATTTTAATGATTTTTATGGTTTTTTTTCCACCTGGATAATATTTTTCATATTGGTAGTATTGCACATGATGATGTAACTCGCGAGGTGGCGAGAAGCAATGCTGAGTCATGTTGTTGTGCAATGAATCCACTGTTTCCATCCTTTCATTATATGTATGTGCCTAGAGAATAATCAGTGCGTTATCTGAGAGGTTTATACTAACAAAGATAAAGTGCAGGTCAACGTTTTGAGCAGCACGATTATAGCAACGCTTGCGTAACAGTGTTGTGAACTGGTTCACTCCAAATTAAAGTAGGCGTATAAAATGTTAAAAAGCTCTTCAAATGCTGAAAATAAAACCAACTTAGAGTGCTAGATTAATTAATTTACAGAAAGAGTTTTCGGGTTATTTAATATCTACAGATAATAGGGCACTGTTTTGTGGAACGTGTGACAAGAATATAGGGAGTGAGAAAAGACTTCAAATAGTTCACTACATAAACACAGCAAAACATAAGGAGAATTTAATCAGAAAACTCGCAAACAAATAACATGTTCTAAAACAATTAGTAGAATGTTCAGGAAAAAGGGTTACTGAATTTTCCTATGACTTGTGCCAAGCATTTTTAGCTGCTGATATTCCCTTGTTCAAAATTAATAATCCAATATTTAAAAACTTTCTTGCCAAGTATACTCAACATGTGCCTGAAGAAAGTACACTGCGTAAGACCTATGTAGGGCATTGTTACAATAACGTATTGTCAAATATACAAAATTTAGCGGATCAGTTTGTGTGGTTGTCTGTTGATGAAACCTCTGATTCTGAACGCTGTTCTATTGCTAATATAATCGTGGGTGCCTTAAATAATGAACAAAAGACTACACCTTATCTTCTTAATGTGTGCGAATTGTCGGCCACTGACAATGTAACTGTGACACAGTTTGTGATGGACTCTTTGAAATTACAATGCCCATGTGGAATCGAATACAACTGGTTGCTTTTATCTGTTACCTTATATTGTAAAATCAGGACAAACTCTGAAAGGTATTTTTCCTAACTTAATTCCTATAACTTGTTTGGCACACGCTCTTCATCGAATTTCTGAGACCATACGCGATTCTTTCCCACTGGTAGATAGATTTGTGTCCAGTACAAAGAGAATTTTTGTTAAATCTCCTAAAAGAGTTATGTGTTTAAATCAACAGCACCTAATATCCGACTTCCTGCTGCACCGGTGTTAACTCGATGGGGAACATGGGTCGATGCAGTTTTATATTATGCTGAGCACATTGAAATAATCGAAGAGGTTGTTAATTCATTGGACTCGAACGATGCTTCATCAATACAAACTCTGCAAAATATTCTGTCAGGCACTGGGTTAAAGAAGGGTCTTAGTTTCATATCTGCCCATTTTTCTTTCTTACCAACAGCCATAACGGCATTGGAAGATGTAGCATTTCCTTTGCATGAATCACTTGCTGTATTTGAAAAAACAATATGTGATCTAGGTTCGGTTCCTGGTAGCATAGGACAAAAAGTGAAAGAGAAAGTGAATTATGTAATTTCAAAAAATTCTGGTTATAAACAGATGTGCGATATTCGAGACATCCTCAAAAGAAAACCATCTGTCAGACCAAGAGAGTTGACTCTCTCTGTGAAGCAGTTAACATCATTTAAATGTGCCCCGATAACATCTTGTGACGTGGAGAGAAGTTTTTCACGTTACAAAAGTGTTTTGCCAGACAATGGACGACATTTTACTGTTGAAAATTTGTGTAGTGTTGGTTGTGAACTGCAATTTAGCAGTTAATAGTAGCAGCGGGACCACTTCTGCTTCAACCTCTAAGGAATAAGGTAACTTTATTATTTACACTAACTCGTCTACTGCAAAACACATGAACTGTTGTAATGAAATAGTGTATATTTCTTGGCATATTTTGAAGTTTTTAAGAACATATTTGCATGCATATTTCAGTGTTTTTAGGGCATGAACTTCCGAGCCCTTGTTATATCAATTAAGCTTACTGAACAATTAGGAATGCTTGAATAACTATACAACTATGTGTACGTGCGGCAGTGGAATATGTTGGCTTTTGGAACACGCTCGTTTCTAGCCGTTTTGGGTGACAAACCACCAGGGTTGTTGAGGAGATTCCTAGACCATGCAATTTCTTTTCTCACAGTTGGATAACTGACTGGAGCAGAATGTGTATGCGCTGTAAGAGCATTTTTATGCTGAAATCGGTCACTCACGTGCAGAAAACATTTAGAAATGAGTTTAATATCGCACGGAACGAAAGAATTCCATTCCATACCAAACGCCATCCTAAGTTTAACAATCCTGGCAATATCTGTAATGAATTTATTGGTAGTTCCCACCCCCGGGAACGTTGCCAGAGCAGAGAAGCGGTGCAGCAAGTCCAACTCGCTCTACATAGGCGCCAGCCATGACTTTGAATGTGTCACGTTAGCAGTATCCTACACCGTGATTGTGTAAAATTCGGTTTCTGCATCGAATTAAAACAACTGAAAAACTTCCAGTGGCGCCGTGGTCGACGGGTTAGAGCGTTCGCTTCCACCTAGGCGGCCTGAGTTCGATCCCAGGGACCCGCATGTGGTATTCGCGGTGGACGAAGCGACATCAGTGCGGTTTTTTTTTTTCGGGTTCTCCGGTCCCCCCTCCCCGACTCATTCCACCAATTGTCACCATTCCAATCATCGATTTCGCCTGGATTTTATATCATCCTCTTGCTCACTCTCATATCTGGTGTTTGACTGACCACCCACTTGCAGGTCTTCACTCTGTCCGGTCCATAGGTTCCTGTGCTCCCCGATAGGCGTCTGACCCTAGGCACTGGCTTGTAAGTCCTACATAAGGGGAGGGTAAACAGGAAAGGGGAAAAAAAAAAAAAAATAAAAATAAAATAAAAGGAAAAAAGAAGAAGCTTTTTCGAATGCAATTTAGTACTGACAGTTTGAAAACCAATGCAGATATTCTGAACAGAGACAGACTTTCACATTTCTGATTGTCTAAATCCGGGGTCTCCAAACTACGGCCCGCGGGCCAAATCCGGCCCGCCAGTGTCTTCAATCCGGCCCGCGACTGCTTATGGTTTGTTGTTGTTTTTTTAAGTTAACTGTGTCATGAATCACAAATTTATTTATTTAACATTAATGTATCAATTAATTACAAAATAAAGTCTTACAATATTATTTGAGTCAGTTGCATATTATTACAAGTCAACGTAAATATTAACACACGTATAATATAATACAATAATATTTATAATGGTTACAATAATTCTGTTGCTGTGATATGTTAGATTTAAAAAAAAACCTTAACATTATTTTGTTTTATTTACTTGCTACGTAAATTTTAATGACAAGTATAATAATCAGTTAATTAAATTTATATATTATAACTAACAAATAATTGAAATGAATCTCGTTAACATTAGTGAACATCCCGCAGTTTCACCCTCGGTAGTTATGTTCGGGTAAAGAGTATCGTATATGTATGTAAACCGAAGTTTGGAATGTACATATATATATATATCCTAAATATCACACATTATTTTTGTCCTGAAAATCCCTCGGGGACGGGAAAGCCAAATTAGCGTCAATGAAACTGCGGGGTGTCCCCTTCTGAAAAATACTAATGAGATTCATGCAACTGCGATTTACCACTGGCAATATTTTGCAGCTGTGGACCAATTATTTTGCTTCTGCCAATTATTAAGAGAGATTTAAGATGCTCATCAGTTAACTTAGATCTGTAAACATTCTTTGTGTACCTACTTCATTTTGGAGAATGTTTTCTCACACAAGTAAGTCGTACCATAAACAGAAAATAGCCCACGAGCAAATTTATGCAAATTATCAAATTGTAACAGTGGAAGACTTATAAAATTCCAACAAAGATGAGTTTTGATATTTGTACTTAATTATATCACTGCACTGTAAATCAATAATTTCCATTTGAAGTTCCGGGGCTAGGGTTTCAATGTCAATACCAAAAGGATTTTGAAAAATCTTAATTTCATTCGCAATGTCATCAAAGTCTCAGAAACGGGTATCAAAATTTATCTTCAAAGCACCCAAACATCGATTGCAAAATGGATAGGAAACTCAGTCTCAGTAGTGTGGCTGAATATTTCACACGTTTTAAAATGTGTGAAACATTTTTTCCGTGACTGTGCTTGAAACAATATTATTTTCTGCCGAAACGATTTGATATTAGTGTATAAAACAGGGAGAAGCTGGTTTACTCCTTGCAATCTTAAATTCAGTTCCTTTATATGTTTTGTCAAATCTACACAGAATGCTAACTTCCATAGCCATTCGCTATTTTGTAATTCAGTAAGAGGGCAATGCTTCCCATTAAAAAAAAAAAATTCTTTATTCGTAGTTCAAAAAAGCGCTGAAGGACGTTTCCGCAACTAAGTCACCGTACGGCAGACATATGACATATGACATATGTTATGGTAAGTCATTTTTCTCCAATCTCTTGAATAAACTCGCGGAATTGTCGGTGATTCAGCACAGTGGATCTGACGAAATTAACAACTGATATGACTGATTTTATAACTTCAGACATATCCAAACATTTTCCGCACAAGGATTGCTGATGAATGATACAATGTAAGACTAATGGTTTTGAACCATCATTTTCTACAGCCTTTGACATAACTGCAATCACTCCTTTATTTTTACCACACATATTTTTGCCTCCATCAGTTGTAATAGATTTCAAGTTTTTCTATCGAAGGTTCTTAGTATTAATGGCATTTTCAACCCCCTTGAAATTATTTTCCCCCACAGTCGTGCCGTGAATATTATAATATCAAGAAGTTCTTCATAGTAGTATCTGTCTCATCCATTGACTCATCCAAGGCCAGAGAAAAGCGCTCAAGATGTCAATTTTTGTCACATAGTTGACATGGTAATATATTGTGACTTTGGTGGGTGTAAAGTAAAGAAGACAGACGTAGTCGGGATAAAGAAACACTTTTATTTCCGTAAACAGTAACTTTTTACACTCTTTGCAACAGCAAGAAAGTCTTTAGCGATTCACCAACAGCACGGCTCCGAATTCGTAACACAAGAACTGTCCCTTCTCCGTCGGTACGACTCCTCAACGCTTCGCATACGTCTCTTCTTTCCGTCGGCACGACTACTCAACGCTTCACATACGTCTGTCCCCTCCGTCGGCACGACTACTCAACGCTTCACATACGTCTGTCCTTTCCGTCGGTACGACTACTCAACGCTTCACATACGTCTGTCCTTTCCGTCGGCACGACTACTCAACGCTTCACATACGTCTATCCCCTCCGTCGGCACGACTACTCAACGCTTCACATACGTCTGTCCACTGTCTGTCGCACTTTACGGCTATTTATATCTCCCAGGTACTATTCTGGAAAGTTCAGTTATTGCGGTGAAATACAAAGCAGAAGATTCAAGAAGCCTCTATCCTTTTCTTTCTTTCGGCAAGTGCCCCAACAATGCGGCCATTCTCTGTCTCTTTCCTTCGGCTCCTTTGCGGTAGTGCCGACAATAATGCGATGGGTGACAATATTTTCTGCGATGTCTTGTACCCTGCGAGCCACGGTGTTTGCTGACAAACTGACAGCTTTAAATAAATTTACCTGTTCGGGACAAATTTCTTCGGCTGCTGCAATTACGCATTCTTTGATCGTTCCTCCATCGGTGAATGGTTTTCCAGGTCTTGCAATTTCAAGAGCCACACGAAAGCTAGCACGAGTAACAGCCTCTTGTTCAGTGTTGACTTTCGCTAAGAAGAAGGATTGCTGCGATTGCTGCGCCTTATTACAGAACTCAATCACGAAATACTGATAGTTCCATTGATCTTTGAATGTTCTGCATTCACTGTGTGCTTTTCCATTCTAGTAAATCACACACAAAAACAAGTCAAATAAAAATACTGTTAAGTATGGGCGTTGGTCGGTTCGAAAATATCGTTTAAACGCGGTTACACACTACTTTATTGCACGATAGTTTCGCTGCCTTCGCCTTCCCAAGGCAGGCAGACTGCAAGGCGCTGCAAGGTAAGGCAGATTGACTGGGGGATCTCGCTGCCGCTAGCCATCTCGAAGTGAGTGGAATACACCAGAACGTTCTCGAAAGTACTACTAGGACCATCTGTTTGCGATAGAGGATTCTACCACTACCTATTTCCGCTTTTGACAACTAGATGTCGTCAAGTGTCACGGTCGTAACAGTAATACACAATTTGACTAGTCTAGAAATCTAGAAATTACAGATAATGATAAACGATTCTGGCCCTCGTAACTTTCTGGAGTAATCAATATGGCCCTAAGGCTGGAAAGTTTGGAGACCGCTGGTCTAAATAAACAGAATTTTCACCAATGAAGTGATGGATAACCCTTAAGGAGATACGGAATGCCCTATCTTGACAATGATAAAATGTGTCATATATAATGAACATTTTCAAAGTAACCACTCAACCTCGAAAGCTAAAGATTTTGCAGTTATAGCAGCATACGGATGTTGCAGCATGAGCTCTCACCTTCCTATCACGAATTCTAACTAAAGTGCATTCCAAATACAGTACACGACAGCGAATTACTGGCAATATAATATGCCATTAAACCAGGCAACGGCAGGGTTTGCCAGATCGAGACTTGCTCTGGCTCATTCTGGCTTAGAGCTTCAGCGCGGCTCTCTGATTGCGTCAGTGGCGTGTTTCTTGATGACACAACTAACCATACAGCACGTCAAATTAACTTGAAAGTGAACCAATGTTCTACATTTATAGCATTACGCGCGTGTGTGTGTGTAATTGCAGATATATTTATTTCAATTTGTTACACAATTTATCATACATAGTTCTAAGTTATACTTGCATTAGAATATTTTCGCTCTCTTCGTCTACTTGATGAATTTAATTATTTTATGCATATATGTACAGTGATCCAATCAGCAAAACATAAAACAGAAACCGCTTTTCCACATTTAACTGATGAACGCTTTACGTAACAGGAACAAAATTAATTTCATAATATAAAAACCCAACAACAGATAATACAATTAGAGCAATTAAAGGTCTATCTGATGAGAAATCATGAATAAGTAACACACACACACACACACACACACACACACACACACACACACACACACACACACACACACACACACACACACACACATATGAAATACAAGAAAATTAAACTGCAATTTATATTAAATGTTTATTTTTTGTTGGTTAGTTTTCTGTTGACCAGCGTATGAATATTTGGGGAGATATTTCGTGCTGCGTTGATTCTAAACATTGCATTAAGATCTTCACCAAAAACGCATACACGTGTATTGCTGTGCCAAACGTTGAACCGCCACTGCTATCCAATGCTGTGACGTCAGAGGTCGCTGCTCGACAAGCAAGCTCTTGACGCCATCTACTGCCCACTGCTCTAAAGTAGTGTACCTGCCGGTGCTGCGTTAAACACTTCAAGTATATTTTAGAAGGCCAGCCTTCAGAGGTGTGATAGAGATGGCTATCCAAGCCAGCAAGCTGAAGGTGTCCCAGACCACCTAATCTAAACCGGTTTCGAATTAGAGGAAGAACGGCATAAGTAGCAAAATAATTCGGGTCTGAAAGGGTTAAGAGGATATTTCGTGCTGCGTTGATTCTAAACATTGCATTAAGATCTTCACCCAAAACGCATACACGTGTATTGCTGTGCCAAACGTTGAACCGCCACTGCTATCCAATGCTGTGACGTCAGAGGTCGCTGCTCGACAAGCAAGCTCTTGACGCCTTCTACTGCCCACTGCTCTAAAGTAGTGTACCTGCCGGTGCTGCGTTAAACACTTCAAGTATATTTTAGAAGGCCAGCCTTTCCTAATTTTTACAGGCCATAAATTCTTGGTGTACGCCTTTTTAAGAGGATTTGGTCAAGACATCACCCAAATAGGCTCATCAATTACAATACATCACACAATTCACAATCAACATAAAAAATGTAGCTGGACAAGACAACATTGTGGCTGATACCTTGTAACGTTTAGCCACCATTGAATTTCCCTGATCCGTAAACTATAATCACCTGGCAGATGTAGAAACTGACAAAGACCTGGAAGCACTGCAACAGAATCTGGAATTTAGAAAAGTTCAACTCAACTGCCAGATAGCAGAAAGGAATTATAATGCAACATATCAACAAATTGAGTATGCCCATATATTCCACACAACTTTCAACAAGTAACCTTCTCATCTGCCCATCACCTTTCTCACTAGGAATGAGAGCAACCACCAAATGGTCACTGAGTTTCAAGTTTCAAGTTTATTTTATTGCAAAGTATTTGCCTGGTGCCGGTAAATTGGGCCCGGCTTACAGGCTATAATTTACATCTATATACAGTTGGCTTTGTTCCTATTTACATCTTTTTTGTGGTATATACAAAACCCATACGGTGACCATCATTAGGTCACCGAGAATAGTTTATTATTGTTTTTTTTTTTTTGGAGTTCTGTTCCATCTTTGCGTTATATACATATGTACTGTGGCGGAAATGTTAGTAGATGATTGATACTTTATTTCTCGTTGGGTTCTCGTTCACGTCGGATCGCCATTTCATGCGTAAATGTCGTTGGTCTCGTTGTGTCGCCCATTGATTTTGGTTCGTTCCGGCTAGTCAGGATGAAATCTCTTTCTTTATCTCGGGTATGCGTAGGTGTTATAGACTACCCAAGAAAACCTTTGTATATTGTTTATTACTTCTTATATACTTTCGGGAGTTATGCCGATTTTCTACACGCAGAAGAATCGCACTCACGTCTGCACACCTCAACGTGCCGTACTGGTCTGGGCTGAGTAGTGACGCTTTCTGGCGTCCCCACGCTAAGAAAACGTTCTCTCCAATTTTAAATGTCATGACGTCATCCACAAGAAAGCCTCGTATCCAAAATGCTATTTCATTCCTTTTCCCGCAATTTAGAAATGTCCCTTTCTATTATAACCTGTTCTTTTTTTGAATTTCGAATATATAATTACCTTTTTTTATGATTAAACGATGTTTTCTTTATATTTTATTAAACATATCGCGCGACTTTTAAGATTGGCAGACCTGAATTTCAAACGTGAATTTAAACTATGTAGTATGACGTCATGACTCGTTAATTTCAAACCAATAATGTGTTTATCCTACAAATTTAACGACTATTATTTACTCATACCTTGCTCACCTTACAACACTTCCTACTCTATTATCTACACATGTTATTACTCAACACTTATCGCAAATCTCACATCCGGCAATTAAATTAAAACGTGTCTTTATCAAGCCCATTTGATTTGAAATCTAAATTTCGGTATCAAATGCCCCCATTTATGTTATTTTATTATTTCATAATAAAATAATGTAAATGTCTTGCCCGAAAGAAAAATTAAAAATTACTCCTGTATTTTGAATAATCGGCAACACTCCCATTATATACAATTTTCAATTACACTGTTTTGAAATTGGCTATTAACACATCTTCTCATTAATCTTTATAACATGACAAACAATTGTACACTTGACTAAACAATCCTTAAATACTAATTACAATATGTTATGGTTTCTTCTGTGAAACTTTTATATAAAGGTTAAATTTCAAGAGTCTTTCTTTATACTTCCTTCTTTTAGTTCATGTTTGCTCACTTCGCTCTCACTATCACTTGCACTGTGAATTTTCACTTTTGTTATTGTAACACATATCTGTACTAGATCCTTTAAGCACTAAAATGTACATATATTTATATAAATCCATTACACTCTTCAGACAAGTTCTTTCTTTGTCTTGCTGTGATAACTATCTATACATCTAAATATTTTAACAAATGTTTACAAAGTAAATATTCTGTTTTCTCTCTATGCGGAGATGAACATTTTAACAATCTTTCTGAAGCTGTTATTGTGAGCTCTATACAATATATTCTTAAGCTCTTTGTAGTATATAGCAATTCACATTCTGCATTTGTCATGAATACGTAAGTACCTAACCAATATATGATTTTCAAGTAAGCTAACATTTAAATTTCATCTCAAAGCTGATTGGGCGCCAATAGACAAATGACACTTCGAATTTTTTTTTTTTTTTTTTTTTTTTTTTTTTTTTACATGAAATCAAGGTTCCAAGGTACCACACGGTTTCTTGTATGGTCGAAGGAGTTGTTTATGCCATCTTCCCAGACATTTTTCATTTTTAACATCTTTTAATTCATAGGTATGATAACCAAATTTGGATATAATTTCTGCAGGACCTTTATATAACAATTCCATCCTTTTGTTCCTACCTCGCAACGCACTTGATAACTTATGGTCTTTAACTAGTACCCAATCGCCTATCTTAGGTTCCCATTTATGTTTTCTACTCTTTTTCTTTAATTTTCGCTTCTGTGCCTTTTTCTTGATTCGTTCAAAAGCAATTTTCGCTCTTTCTTCTTCACTTAACTCAATGTCATTAATTTTCAGTATTTTTGGTACCCCGGTTAATATTGGTTCTGGTTCAATTCCTAACATTAATTTTATTGGGGCAAACCCAGTAGTTACATTAATGGTGTGATTGATAATCTTTTCTATCAATGGACAATATTTCACCCAATCCTTGTGATTATGATGTGTAAGTACACGTAAATAAATTCCTATATCTCGGAGGACACGTTCTGTTGGATTCCCTGATGGAAAGTATGATAATTTAGTTTTCTAGCGTCTAATGTCACCCTAATCTTTCCATTGGCCTTATTTACAATACATAGGGGATTCACAAATTCTGAATTCGAAATCTCAATAACCTCATCTTCTAACATTGACTTTATAACTGCATCTACCTCTTCTCTTATTGTACTAGGGATAGCTCTCGCTTTATGTGTAAAAGGTTTGATAGGTATCATCTCAAACGAATGAGTATAAATATTACATTTACCAGGTTTCTCAGAGAATACTTCTTTATTTCGGATCAATATCTTAAACAGTTTATCCCTCTGTTGTTCATTTAGTTGATCAGCCTGAGTTAACTTTTCCCGCAATAATTCTTCTAAGTCTTCACTACTCTCCCTATCATAGTACCTAGTTGCGTCAGAAAACCTCAAATTGTCTATGAAATCATTTTTATCCCATTCTACATTTTCTTTATTATCGACACTGTACTCTTTGACATTTACTTCAGTTAATTCCATAGCTCCTACTTTAACATATTCTACAAAGAATGTATCCCCTTGGATTTCTTCTTCCTCTTTTTCTCTTACAATAGTTTCTGAACTACTATCTTCCACAAATGGCACTATAATGGTCTCATCTTCAACTTTCATTTCTACAATCATGTTTTTAAAATTCACCACAGCTTCCCAGGCATAAAGACAATCACAACCTATTATAATATCTGTCACAAGTCTTCCTACAATCAGAAATAAAATTCCTAGTATTCTCCCATTTATTTCAATATTTATCATTGCTTGAAATTTTACTCTCTCTTTTCGTTTTCCCACAGCTAGCGAGCAATATATCCCATTAACTGGTAAAGACATTACTTTAAAACCACTACTTTGTAAATTATCATAAAAATTTTGTGAGCATACTGTGCTATTTGATCCCGTATCTATAATTGCATTGTATTGTTTTCCATTTACTCCAATTTTGATTTTAGGTGGATCTCCTACTTTTTCGTTTTCGTCGATTCTATTTTTCCATTCTCTTTTCTTTTGTATCATCATTTGCCTTCCAGGACTATTTATTTCCGAGTACTTATCACAATCATTACTAGGATACCCAGTTCTCACTGAAGGCGCGTTTGACCGGGTCTGGCGTTTCCCTGATTTTTAGGTATTGCTCCTGTACTATTTCCCGAATTGTTACTTCTGTTTTCCTGCATTAAATCGGGGTTACTTCCTACCATGTTTTTGACCGTGTTAATGGCCTCAACCATTCCCGCATTTTCGGGGGAATTTTGTCCATTAGAATACCTTTCTCCCTGTCTTGGTGACCTCGGTCTAAACTCATTATCTCCGTTTGTCCAATACCCATCATTTGAATTTCTACTATGTCCAAAATAACGTCCCCGTCTACCTCGATCAAATCTATTTGTATTCATATAATTCACCCTTATATTTCTTCCCCTTAGATTTCCATTTCTATTTTGGTGATGCCCTTCCTGGTTACATCTACCTTGATTTTCCCACCGGAATGATTCCATCCTTGGTACTGGTCCTTTGTATCTTTCCCTAATCTCACTTCTATTCTGATAACACTGTGCCCCTTGCCCGAAAGAATTTACAGTTTCTTTTTCTTTATATTTATTTCCAAATGCGTGTTTTGACTTATTGACTTCTAAGGCTGATAATTCGATCATAGCTGCAATGCTACCGGGTCGGGCTATGATTAGGTAGTGTTGAAGCGTTTCCGGAAAATGTGGAGTAACTATATTTATTAGATCTTTTTCATCTAAGGGAGGATCCAACATCTTCGATTTTCTCGCTATTCTCATAAAATAGTTGACCATCGATTCCTCCGATCTAGGATTAAACTTTCCATTGCTTAATTCGACTCTAATATTAGCCTGCCTACTAGCTCCCCAATATCTGGTTAAAAAGATGTTCCTAAAGGTCCTGTAATCATTATTGTTACCCATAGAAAGGCCTAGCCAATTGGCAGCATTACCCTTTAGGCATTTTCTTACTATCACCATCTTGTACTCCTCTGGTATACGTTTCACCGTGAAGTACTTTTGTAACCCTTCTAAAAAGGCTTTAGGATCATCTGAATCTTCATTTTCAAAAACTGGAGGTGTCATTTCATTTAAGACATGGTTAGGCCAATGTAAATTTGAATTGTCACCTGTCCCTGAACTATTTCTGAGATCAGAATGGGAATTACTGTTACCCCTATTTTGCATCGAAACGTCAGCTGATACACCTGGTATTGCCTCGTTTCTTGCAGCTTCATTATTAAGATTGTTGTGATTACATGCATTTTCATTTAATTTCAAATTTTCTAAGGCCTCTTTTACCTGAGTAATTTCTGTTACTACCCCTTTTATTTGGTCTGTAACATCCTCCAAATTTCTAGCCTGCCTTTCACTTTCTACATCAGATCTTTCCATTCTAACTTTACACCCCTGTAACTCTTCTCTAATTTCTTCCCTGTCTTTATCTAACCTTTGTACTACCTCTTCCCTTTGTTTGTCTAATCTATATATTACTCTTTCCCTTTCTTTATCTAATTTTTCACTCACTTGTTGACCTAATTTCTTTTCAGAATTCTTTACTTCTTGCCGTATTGTCTCTAATTCTCCCTTAACCTGTTCTCTATTTTCTTTGACTTCACTACTAACTTTATTAATTTCCTCCCTAACTTCTTCCCTAAAGGTTTCGAAAGCTCTCTTCTGATTCTCCAATTGCATTCCCACTTCCTGTTGTCCCTTCTCTAATTTCTGTCCTAACTCTATACTAGTTTCATCTATCTTACTCATCTTTTCCATTATCTTTTGAAACATATTCTCTATTTCTGACATAATTGCTGGCCTTTCTGAATTATTACTAAACATTTCTGAGCTACCTCTAGGTGTTTCTCTAACGTTCTGATCTTCTACTTCTTGGCATATTCTGCTACCGATTATATTTTGATTATATTCTTCCATCCTAACTACACTTTTCTCAATTTCCGGACTCTCAAAACCTAGAAAATCGCTATCACTGTCTTCCATTTCTAAGCTATTTACATGTGTTTTTCTACTCACCAATATTTTCACAATTTTCACTATTTCACTATTTTTTTTTTTAACTGCACTTAAACTTGTTCACTACACGTTTCACAGATGTTGACACGCTGGGCACCTTCTTGTCTGCTGGTTCGATGCTGGCTTGGTCGTCTTGGGGTTGGTCTATTCTCTCGACGCCACACGTTGGGTCACCTTCTTGTTTGCTGGTTCTATGCTGGCTTGGTCGTCTTGGGGTTGGTCTATTCTCTCGACGCCACACGTTGGGTCGCCATTTGTGGCGGAATGTCGTTGGTCGGTTCTCGTTGTGTCACCATTTGATTTTGGTTCGTTCCGGCTAGTCAGGATGAAATCTCTTTCTTTATCTCGGGTATGCGTAGGTGCTATAGACTACCCAAGAAAACCTTTGTATATTGTTTATTACTTCTTATATACTTTCGGGAGTTATGCCGATTTTCTACACGCAGAAGAATCGCACTCACGTCTGCACACCTCAACGTGCCGTACTGGTCTGGGCTGAGTAGTGACGCTTTCTGGCGTCCCCACGCTAAGAAAACGTTCTCTCCAATTTTAAATGTCATGACGTCATCCACAAGAAAGCCTCGTATCCAAAATGCTATTTCATTCCTTTTCCCGCAATTTAGAAATGTCCCTTTCTATTATAACCTGTTCTTTTTTTGAATTTCGAATATATAATTACCTTTTTTTATGATTAAACGATGTTTTCTTTATATTTTATTAAACATATCGCGCGACTTTTAAGATTGGCAGACCTGAATTTCAAACGTGAATTTAAACTATGTAGTATGACGTCATGACTCGTTAATTTCAAACCAATAATGTGTTTATCCTACAAATTTAACGACTATTATTTACTCATATCTTGCTCACCTTACAACACTTCCTACTCTATTATCTACATATGTTATTACTCAACACTTATCGCAAATCTCACATCCGGCAATTAAATTAAAACGTGTCTTTATCAAGCCCATTCGATTTGAAATCTAAATTTCGGTATCAGTACATATTTACATCATATACAGACACATACACGCACGCATTCACTCACGCACACACTCACACACACATACACACACTCATCTTTATTGGGCACACCAGAGATATGCGTCCCAGCTCGCGCACTGCACTATTTACACTATATACACTGTCCCGCGGTGCCAGCTCCTGAATGATTTCCGAGGCGAGGGCTTCTGCCGGAACATGTATGTGACTTAGGAAAGAGGTTGCGTGGCCGCGCATAAGTTGGTGAGCCGAGACGCTTCTAGAACATTTTTATCCTAGTATGCTTGGGGTGCTTCGGCTCTCCTTTGCCAATGTTGGCGATCACGTCATTTTCGTGGTTCCTAATGCGCGTCCATTGCTCTCTTGTTTATTGCCTCCGGGATGAACGGGATCCGGGTTTCGAGGTGAACAGTTTGGTTAGTGGTGAGGAGTGGAGCAGAGAGGATTTTTCTGAGGGAGAGGTTTTGGAGGGTTTGGAGTTGTTTCAGGGCTCTTTTGGAGGCATTAGCCCAGGCCACACATGCATACAGGACCACCGAGAGAATAAATGACCTGTATAGGATCAGTTTTGACTTCAGTCGCAACTGTTTACTACGGAAGATGGGGCGGCACAACTTTAGCCGCTGTCTGCCTTTATTGGCGCTATTTTTTATGTGGGTGGACCAACACATTGTGCGGTCCAAGGCGACACCTCAGTATTTAACCTGCTGACGGCAGTGCAATATTTGACCACCAACTGTTAGGTTGGAGAGAAATAAATCAGCTGGCATTTGTCGGGATTAATTCTGATTTTCCAGTCATGTTGCCATGAGAGGAAGTTGTTTACATAACGTTGCATTTCTGCAAGGCCGAAATGTGGGTTTCTATGGTGGTTATATATTGCAGTGTCGTCAGCATAAATGGCGACCTTGCATCTGGCGTCCACTGGGAAGTCATTGGTGAATAATATGTACAGAAAAGGGGACATTATTGTCCCTTGTGGGACGCCAGTCCACATATGATCACTGAACGCTCCATTTGGCCCAATATGAAGAAAGGCTGTTAACAGTAAACACGAATCTGTGTCGAGTGCCAAAAATCAAACATTCATGGATATACCAAGTCTCCAATTGGACAATTTCTAGTCCCTAATGACAGATTCAAACACATGAATGTTGTCATTGTAGGACCTTTACACGTATGCCAAGGATTTGGGTATATTCTCACGGTCGTATCCAGAGATTCCAGATGATGGAAGCAGTACCAATAGTAAACCAAGCTGACTCCATTGCACAGGCACCAATAATTTTTGCTGTTTGGTATTCCTGGAAGAATAGCTACTGATAAAGACTAACAGTTTCGGAGTCAATTGTTCAGTTCTCTCAGTTTTCAGACCGTCAGGATACCGCATACTATCCACAAAGCAATGGTCTCATCGAAAGCCAACACCTTACCATGAAAGTGGCACTCAAATGCCATATTCTGTAGTCCTCGTCGTAGGCAGACTCATTACTCCCAGTTTCATTAGCATGCGATCTGCGGTTAAAGAAGACTTAGATCACTCAGTGCCGAACTGTCTACGTCACACCTCACACCACTTCACCTTCGAGGAGAATTGCTCACCGACCAACCTACTGCAACACAGATTTCGTGAGGCACCTCCAGGAGACTGTTGGAGGTCTGAAACCAAGTTAGACATTAACCAATTGCAAAAGAAATCACCTCCGTTATTCTCACTCCACCTACGTACAATGGCCTCTACCCAGTAAAGTATCGAACTGACAAGTTCTTTGATATCCATGTCAGTGGATTGATAAAAATCATCTCTCTGGACCATCTGAAACCAGCCTTTCTTTTAGGGTAAGTTCCCCATGAGTTTCACTTACTCATGCCCGAGGGAACCCCAAAGAGGGTGGTGGGCATTAAAGTCTTCGCTGGGAAACTAGACATGCGAAGTCTACAATCGTGAAGGAAGAGCAAGGTAGGAGATACTCAGAACAGAGGTTGAAAGAAAAGCCAGGTAACGCCTGGGTAACAGAAACAGCTTGCAAGGTAGTGATACGCATGTGAGACTGTAGATAGCGTCGTCGCGAATCAGAAGCCTCCCTAAACGAATCCTGTGGCGAAGTTTATCTCCTGTAAGCACGTAATAGTGGAGAGAGTGACTTGCTATGTAATTGTAATTAGGTCCTATGTGTGCGTATGCCATATGTATTCCACGAATAATGAACATTGTAAAACAAATGACTGTGGGCTAAGTCCACCTACTGGACTGTCACTTCAACTTGCCCTTTTGGTTCCATGTAGGACTTTTAGAAGCAAGAGGTTCTTGCTGCATGGGCTCGTAAGACTGAAGAGGCCAAGTTGCATCCCTAATGGAGAGGTCACCGCGGTTCACTCCCAGTTCATTACGGGGCCCTAATGACCAAGTTGTCGACGGGCCCTTAAACCCTACACACTCACTCACTCAATTCATTACGCATAAGAGAAACCTCGCCCTAATTTTTCATCCTGCAATACACGAACTAACCTCAGTTTACTGAACGGTTTGCCCATTTAAGATCTCAAACTGCCTACAACAACCTTTCTCTAAATCAAAGGTCTATTTCCTGATGTTTCCAACAAAGCAATCTCTAATAACGTCCGCTACTCACATACAATATTAAAAGATTCACTTTAACTTCATTCTGGAAGACTTCCTTTTTTTTAATAGGTTTTCCACTATTCAGTGGTTACCTTGCCGTCCTGTACAAGTTCTCCAATATATCCTATCATTCCATTGTCCCTCTTCCAATCCTCTTTTCCTCATGGTTTATCTATACCATCCTTCCAAGTAATGCGTGCCCTTCCTTATCTGTTCCGACCAGAAGCCGAGCAGCTAATAATTTTCAACTTTCTTTGGTAATCTTTCTTCTGTCATTCTCTGAATGTGTCCATACCATTTGAGGGCCCCTGTTTCTAATCTGTTGACAGTACTTTCTTCTGCATCCACTTCTGCCCTTATATATGCATTCCTTATATGCTCCATTCTGGATACTCTCATACTTCTCCTCAAGCCGTCCATTTCTGTCGCCAGCAAAGTTCTCCTCGATCTTCCACTCACCGTCCAACTTTCACTTCCATATATTAAAGTACTTTCTATTATAATTTTTAATATATTTAACTTTGTTCTTCTGGTTATCTCTCTATTCCACAAAACCCCATTTAAGGAGTTTATTGCCTTTCTAGCATTATTTATTCTGTTGTTAAATGTCTCTTTCGTTTCTACCTGACTGATCTATAATAGACCCAAGATATTTGAATTGTATTACTTCCTACGTATCCAAAATAGGAGTATATATTTTTGTAAAGCTAGTGAACTCTTCAAAACGAGTATCACAGTAAGTTCTTCATTTGTCTTTATAACACTTACCGCTATTACTCCAGGGAGCTTCACGCTAGGTAATCCTTTTCCCATTCCGTGTGGTGGTTTCTCCCGAACAATCCTTTGATTGCATCCTTCGATGAGACATCGCTATCGTAATTATTAATTATTTATCACTACAACTCCCCCGTAGGACTCGCTACGAGGAAGTGGCTCCGGCTCTTGGAGTCAGTTCCAGGAGTCTGTGAATATCTTCTGGACAAGGGTCTGAAAAATCATAATGATGTAACCATCATAATCTCTTCTTCAGAACCTTATCAAGAAGATATTCACAATTTGCTGACGTGATAGTTCCATTGCATGCTTATACTTTAATAAAGGCTTTGAGAACAAGATACAATGATACGTTAAGTAATAATTTGCAAAATGTTGACAATTGTACTTACTCAAGGTTATCACTCGTTTGGAAATTAAGAATTAAAATAACAAATGTATACGTTAACTGAGATTTCTTTCTATATGCTGTGTTCCTACTTCTTTTTCTAAACTCCATACAACTAAGCCTTTGTGCTGCCATCGGTTGTTGAAACATTTAAGATGGCACAATGCAAAATTTTCTCAGTAAGTTTTTAGAACCACCACGAGAGCCTACAACTCGCCTGCATCAGCAACAATAATGAATACAATGAATGAGCAGCCGAAAATAAATTTGAAAATAAAGATGACTGATACCCAAACATATTTGACTGAAGGTCGGTAGCACAAACATCGCTAACTGCAGTTCAGTTTTAATCAAAGCTCAGAAATGAAGAGCTTAATTTTGTGTTCGTTTTGTATGACGCTAATCGTAGTTTATGAAAGTTTGATTTAGAATCTCGAGAAACTTTCAACAACAGCGCCAATTATAGCCTTAAGGCATTCCCTTATTCCCCTTGTACCTACAAGAAAATATACAATAAGACGATTTGTGCAAATGTTTATCTCCGCTATCATGAAGTAGATAAAAGGGTAAGTATTTGTAAGAAGTATTTGTACGAGAATAGAGAAAGTCATGTGAGAGCAACGCATCAGATTTTTAAGTTATGGTATAAAGTCACATATTTATACGCACTTACAAGTTGTAAATGCTTGTCTGTTTACTGTTTTAATGGCTAACACAATTTTGTAGTTAATCTTAAGTTAAAATATTAAATAATATTAACGGTACGTGATAAAAGTCAATATTTTGTATAGTCTGATGACAGTCATTCGGTTAAACTTTTTCCCCTTCCTTTTCCCCCCCACAGCCTTCTGAGTTAAACATTTCAACAATTTCCCATTTATTACTTCCCAATTGTTGGGAAGGCACTTGTCACTAAAACAGTAAACAAACAAACATAAAGATTACATAATATTGTGTCCAGCGAAACATGGGTCCTACGATCTAGGGAAAAATCCAGATTAGAAGCAGCCCAAATGAGATTTTTATGACCACTATTGGGAGTAACAAGTTGGGACAGAATGAGAAATACTGATATACGATCACAATTTATGGAAGAAAATATAATTGAAGAGATTCAACGATATCAGAAAGAGTGGAAACACCATGTTTTAAGGATGTCCCCTTCGAGATACCCACGGCAAGCTTTATTTTACAGACCTTCTGGACGGAGAAACATTGGACGACAACAGAGAAGATGGAGCGACCAATTTATTTAGCCTCGGAACAGGTCTAAAGGCCTAAACCTTGTCAGGAAGAAGAAGAAGACAAACAAACATTCATAATTCTGTAATCGCACATATTTGACTTATCCTCCTGGATCACAATATTAGAGTTAAAGTTATTTTGTGCTTAATGTGTTTCTATGGGCCAAAATTAAACAAAAATGCTTTAAAACCTTTTTTTTTCAAAAAATTTTAGGGGGTGGCTTTTTTGGGGGCCTAAAATGACATTTAGACAGCTGCAAATTTTGTTATGTGGATCAATATGTTAAGTACCAAAATAACAAGAATAATCAAAACATAAAATCTCGTTTTTTTTTGGGGGGGGGTGAGGTTCAGGGGGGTTTTGGGGGTAGTATCATATATTATACCTTATGACTACATTAAGTTTTTAAGAGTTTATTAACTCTACCGTCGATACAAAGCAGAGAAGAGAGAAAAAGTATGCGCGTAAAGTGCAGAAGATATCAAACATGATACCACCGGCCGCCATGAGTTTAACACATTCACAGAGCGAGAAAAAAGTCCAAAACCCGACGTAACATAATTGGTACCAAAGGACGCAGGTGGCTATACCATAACTTAAGAATTATCAACAAAAGAATCTTGCGTACCACTACGGTGCAAACGAGAGCAGCCAAAAGAGCTACGAGTTGTCTGGATGTACGTACAAGGCGAGCTTCCAGATTCAACGTTTTGTAACATATACATTTTAGTACGTTTCGATGTTTTCAGCAAGTACATATGTATGTGTAAATTTCTCACTTAAAAATACCAACGGATAGACTTCTTAGATAACTTGAAAAGGCGATACCTTCCGGAAGAGAGAAAGATAAAAGCTACATTGACAGATAATGTCATTATATTTTCTGGATAGAAATTAGAGATGCAGAAATTGAGCAATGTTTTTGTTTGAGGTACAGACTACAAGCTAATCTAGCTGAAAGATGAACTTTAAATATTTCCACGTTCTTTATCATGCTGGCTTACGCCGGATTAATGTGGAATTCGAGATGGCAAAATGAAACAGATGAGTACAAGACTTTAGTGAAATGAGTGAAGTGATTGGTAATCATTGGAAAAGAATGAAGAGAGAGAAGTGCAAGAAAGTTAGTGCGTTTTTAAATTATCATATCAAGCAATTCCAGAAGGAAAATTCATAGGAACTAGCTCACCCTGTGAATTCCATAGAGTTGTTGGAGACCTTTGCCCAATGGGATCTGATGGGCTATCTTTATCTTTATATTTACCTTTACTTATAGACGTAGACGAGAAAGCAGCACTCAAATACCATGATCTGGTAGATAGACTCTTGCCTCTAGTTTCATTGCAACCTTTATCCAGGAAATTCTAATGGAGAAACATGATTATAATAAGAAAATGACAGTGAATCCAAATATACATAATTTAAATTGACAAACAGGAAAAAGGAACACCATAGAGTCACCGTCTCTTGAAGTTATGCCTCCAGCAGTTCCAAGAGACACCATCATATACGGCAGGAAGTAGAAGTTTTTAGCTGGAAAAAAAAAAAAAAAAAAAAAAAAAAAAAAAAAAAAACTCCCACATAGAGTGGTGTCTTTAGAAGATTTCCCCCCACTACAAAAAAGAAAAGAAAAAAAAAGATCAGTTGCAAGATGTTTGGACACAAATACAGTTCTTTAGCCATTGGTTGATGTCTGACTCGGTTTCAGTCCTCCAATTGTCTCCTGGAGGTGCCTCACGAAATCTGATTGTGTTGTAGTAGGCTGATTGTTGGGGAAGGCGAAGTGGGGTGCCATAGACCAGTTCAGTATCTGAGCTATCTAAGTCTTATTTAACAGCAGATCGCATGCTAATGAAACTGGTTAATGAGCTAGTATTAAAATATTGGAGAGACAAATTTTGTTATGACAGTGTAAAAAACGTGCAGTTCTACTCAAAACCCAGGCACCTTTATGGTGGAAATCCCCTAATCTCAATTCTCTCTTTCTCATCAAAACCGCTAAAGCCATTTTAAAAAGAAATAATATAAAATTGAAAATATAAAGCTAATACCAAATAAAGAACATGTTTTAATGTGAACGTTTGTGTTTAGAGGAGTTTATATTCGTCCTTCCTTCCTTCTCTCTTTCTCTCCCTTCTTCTCTTTCTATCTCGCTCTCTTTCCCTCTTCTCTTTTTCTCTCTTTCTTTTGTACGTATAGGGACCATTCCATATAAAATATATTAAAATATTTATACATGACATTTGAATTCTTTTAATAATGCTAATAGCGTTTGAATCAATAATACAGAGGTTTTTCCAGACTATCGAACCTTCACTCCTTTTTTCAATAATAAGCTAAAAAAAATTAAAAAGCTGTGGGTTTCAACAAAATGTAGTAAATTCAATTATTATGAAAATAAAATTAAAACTGAATGATCTACGAAATAATTTTGTTATATGTTTCTGTTATCCATGTATTATTTGATTTAGAGAATGTCTGCAACACCAGAAAGCCGACTTCAAACGAAGGTTATAGTTAATTTAAGCGTAATGCAAATAAAGTAAGTAAATATTGAAATATGCATCAGTGCATGCGTCACAATCACAATACAACCTCGCCTCAACTTTAGTCGGCTCTTGTAGTCGTCGTCGCTAGAGCGTTTGTCTCACAATTGCCTTACAATGACCCGATGAAGCGAATTTGTCAAATTTATTGAGTTTGTGCGAAAAAATTTCCCAAAATGTTGATGCCTGAGTGTTTTTGTGCACTTTGGAAAGCTTTTTATCGTTGTGTCAACACAAAGTTAAACGTGGCGGTTTCTGGCTGATCGTATACTCCCAACTGCACACCCACTAATTTTCTTCCTGTATGTGAATATGTATTTACCTTCCTAGACATGGATATGAGAAAGTCGAATGCCGAACTTCCTTCTATATGAACTTGCTCGTTTAATTTTTCCGCACCCTGTTTACGAAACGCTAGCGAATTCAGGCAATAAGCTGTAGAGACGCATAAACCCTATCTTGCGACTGGCGAAGGAAGCTTTACGGTGAAGGGGTCGCGGAGAGTGGTGCGAAGCTCGCATTTAGGAGTACGGTGAATTGACACAGTATGATCCACGAGTTCAAGAGATGCGATTGTTACCGCGCAAACAAGTACGGGTCTTCTCCGTATCCCTTACTACGAGCATTTCTCGCCCTCTCGTTTAGCAGAAGTTGCAATCAACCTGCTAGGCAGTTAGCCAACTTGACGTTTCTAAATATAATGTAGCCATTTTCTATATTGAAATGTCAGTTATGTTATGTTGTAAACACAATTACATCTAATTTTATTAAACCATTATAAATATATATAATTATTCTTCATATTATAATTTACTAAGGCCAATAGTTCAGTTTGGAATAGTTATTTTCTTCCTGCGTTTATTACACTAGTCTACAAAAAAGTAGTTTTTGTCTGCTACTGAGGAAACTTTATGTATTTTATATGGTAGTTGATACGCTGATTCCAGATGTGAAGTCTGATTTCTCCTAGCACGTCAAGTTTTTGAGTTATGAAAATGTAACCATTAAGTTTGATATGACATTTCATATAAATACCTGTCCATAAAGCAAGCGAAATAAATTTATATTTATTATGTTATTTTAATACGTTAATGCAGACTTACAACGTGAATTGAGCATCAAAAACCTTCACTTTTCCTTTTATATTGGCTTGTGGATGATCGCTGTAGGAATCACCCATCATGCTCGGTTCATATTGACCCTAGTACCCGGACTCCATGGCTGATATTTCCTGGCGGAACCTCTCACCATGTTCATCACTTACAGCCCCGAGATTTGGCGGGAGGAAGTCGAGGTGAGAATGCAGAAAGTGTAACTTTAATGACATACGACAACCTAGAATTTGATACGCTCTAAGCATTTTATGTAGTCTCTCAGCATAATCATCAGGTCGATAATTTCCTAGAAACCTAGTTGCCACGAGCACGAATGTGTCCCATGTTTCGAGTTCAAGAGCGCTCAGTTTAGTTCTGAGCGTAGTGTCACACATCAACTGTCATATCTCTGGTCCAATGAAGATTCCTTCCTTCAATTTCGCATCACTTTTCATTCTCCCAAACTTCTCCTTTAGATACTTAAAACCTTCACCATCATGTTGCATAGCTTTCAGAAAGTTTTTTATTAGTCCAAGTTTAATGTGAAGGAGTGGAAGAAATACCGTCTGTGGTTCCACGAGCGCCTTGTGCTTCACTTTGTCTTTTCCAAAAGTTGGTTCAATTCTTGGAGGCCAGAGTTGAATCTTAAAATGATTACTGCCATCACGGCTATCCCACAAGCACAAGAAGCACATATTTTTGGTATAGCCTAACTGTAGACAAAGTAAAAGTAATATAACCTTTAGATCTCCACGTATGTGCTACTGAAATGTTGTATAGTTTGTTACTCGTAGGACGATCTCCATGGATTCATATGTATCCTTCATTCCTGTAGCATGAGCTAAAGGTACTGATGGTTTACTGTTCCCAATGAATAATAAAACACATTTTAAATTTGGATGAGTCAATGAACAGCCTCCATTTATGGGGTTGGTGTACATAGCCTAATTCTTTGATGAGGGCATTTATATCATTGCAATGACACACAGAATTACCTTGTGTATAAAAAACAGCCAGTTTCTTATTACGGTCACGATAATGCGTGACTATGGTACCTTTCTGCAATAAATTCCATTCCTTCAGTCTTGAGGCTAAGATTTTAGGCTTCTGTTTAGAAAGTGACAAATCCCTAATAAAGTCATTGGGATCATCTTGACTTAGTAAATGAGGTTTAGAAGAATCTAATTCGTTTTCGTAAGTATCAGCATCAGTAGTACTTTCTGTCTCTTCCTCCTCTTCATGAGACAGTTCATTTCCAGGGGAGAAATCTTTGGGGGAAGTGGTACAGGATTCTCTGAATCATGAGGCACTGGCTCCAAAACAGTCACAGTCTGTGTATACAATTTTTGATTTGTTTTTTGTTGAGAACCCAGAAATTTTTGTCATGCAAAAATAGCAGTCTGAGATGTGGTCCTTTTGCTCACGCCAAATCATTGGCACAGCAAAAGGCATAGATCTTTTCCCAGACAACCATTGTGTAAGACCAGTGTAACATACTGTGCAACAAAAATGAGGTTCCCAGACTTTGTCATCATCTCCTTTGGTGCATCCGAAGTAACGTCTGTAAGCAGTCTTCACTTGAACTGTCATGTTCTTACGCTGGCTATGTAGTGTAAATTTCCCACAGATATAGCAGAAGCTGTCTGGGTGGTTAACACAGCTTCTTTTATTCATCATATTAACTTCTGAACTTCTGAAGTGAAATGGACACTATCGTCAATAAAAGTAAACATTAACTTTCATGGATGAAACTCATATAGGTTATGTGAAGCGAATGTAAATATGTATTGAATCTTGGTATTTAAGTGCATAAACATTAACAGAAAAGCCTTACATTTTATTTACTTATGTATTTACTTAGATCACAATGTTACATGAACTTCAGTCAACTATGTTTTATTTTACTTCAGCTTTCCGTATTCCTTCACAAATAAAGTCACTTTAATGGAAATCAGCAATTTTTGGCGGGAAAATGAATACACCTGGTGAGAAGCAGTTGAAATGTTAAAACAACTAATTAAATTAAGGAGTCCAAGACAACAATATGATATAATTAATCTGAATATGCAATGAGATTATCACAATTTACTTAAGAGTAAAAATGTAAATCGCAATTATTTAAAAATTGTGACGTGGTAGAGTAAACATGACTACAGATCTGTAATCAGCCCATTCAAATTAGGGTTGGTTCACTTGTTTTATTTCAGTAGCAAAATCACTGTAGACTAATTAAACCATTATAAATACATATAATTATTCTTCATATTATAATTTACCAAAGCCAATAGTTCAGTTTGGAATAGTTATTTTCTTATTGTGTTTATTATCAGTGGCAGCTCATGGTGCCTATACCTAGGGGGGCTGCACTGATTATTGGAATTTCAATTTACTTTAATTACTTGAAAAATAATTGCATTCGCAATGTTTCTTTGTAGCAAACTTATTAACCCCTCTCTCGTTAAACTTCTGGATGTTTTCTATCGTTTCCTTTTCTATAGACAACTTATCAAGTGCAACTAACCTATCTTCTCCTATAGCATTCCTAAGGAATGATTTTATTCTTTCCAGTGTAGAGAAACAGCGTTCAGATTCACTTGTTGTTAAAGGCTGTTTTCAAAAGCTTTAATATTTCAGAAAAAGTGGAAAAAAGATTAGTTATAAGACATTGAAACAATTTTCCAGCACTACCAATATTCCTGCACTATTCTCTTGAACAGATGACTGAAAGTTCGGTATATAGTTTGTCCTTATTAAACACTGGATACATTTTTACACTTTCATTGAACACATTTTCTGGAAATATTGAACTAAATTACTCAAGCTGTGATTCTTGTAGCAGGTAAGATACAGAAACGTGTTTTCTAAACTGGAAGCGCAGATCTAATTGAGAAAGATGTTAAATTCTTCTTGTCTGCTACTGCTCTAGCCTTTGCGTTTGAAATAATTTTTCGTTTGTGTGTTTTCTGCTGCCAAATCACAGGATTCTGCTGTGTTGACTCAATGACAACTTGTGGAGAGGGTCTTCGTACCTCGGCCGAAAGGCGATCTTTTGAGCATATGGCCCTGACGGTGCACTCCTGGGATAAGGATGCATAAGGCGAATGGATTCTAAGGGCGGCCGGAACGTTGCCACGACAGAGCAGGTGACAGGGTCCTTACATTTTCCCAGTAAGAAGCACCCCGGCGGAGGCTAGCATAGCTGCCCCTCATGGGGATCCAGAAACCATTGGCTCGCCGTCCAATCCTCCAATCCGGGGACGAGATTTCCAGAGTGCATTTCCCCCCTGCCGCGCTGCTGCCGCGACGCTCCCGACGCTTCCAACCCTGAAAGAAACCTAACGGGATGAAGAGCGAAATTTAATGAACCGCCTGAGCCATTTCCCTCGGATACTGTGTTTCTTGCTTTTATAATTTGAGCACTGAAAGTAGATATGTACACTTGATCTTTGGCAGCACTTATGTGACGGTTCTGTAGTTGATTGTACAGTATGTCTACATGAAGTATAATTAAATGTGAAAAATTGAGCTAGAAATAAAACTCGTTACTTTGTGATCCACCACTGGGTATTCTCTTCTTAACACACAAATCTAACACACGAATATAACACATGATCACTGTGGACAGTAGGAAAAGAAGGCGTATATAGTAAAAGCATTTGAAAATAAAATCGTAGCTTTTGAATTTTGCCTGGCAGCTCTCCCCATTATCGGATTTGATATGCTAAACAATGCACAAAGTATCTAACTTGCACTCCATTGATAGCCCCGCTCATTACCGCTGCACCATCAAAACTTTGGCGTATAAGCTGCTGCTGCTTCTTCTTCTTCTTCTTCTTCTTTTTCTTTTTCTTTTTCTTCTTCTTCTTCGTCTTCGTCTTCGTCTTCGTCTTCTTCTTCTTCGTCTTCTTCTTCATCTTCTTCTTCTTCGTCTTCTTCTTCTGCTTCTTCTTCTTCTTCTTCTTCTTCTTCTTCTTCTTCTTCTCCTCCTACTTTTTTCCTCCTCTTTTAATATATTACCAAGCTCAGAAATTGCAATTGGATCGACATTTTGCCATCACAATAAATAATCCCAGAATCGTTCAACAGGACTACCAGATACATTACAATACCTTAAGATTATTACAAGCTGGAACATGTCAACAATATCGGCAGTTTCGTTGGCCATAATAAATAGTCGGGTGCTTTAATTTCTTCTAAGAATACACTGAAGTGACTCATTTTTGTATTGTCTTAGACGTTCCTTAAAAAATGAGTCACCATTAAGATGACATCTCAATAAGGAACCAAACCAATTTCTGCCGCATATTTAATTAACCTTATGAAGACCCCTTTAGCTTACGACTTTTTTTTTTTTTTAATTAACGTCCTCCAACATTGTGTCATATCGGTCGGACGGAATGAAATGAAATGGGTGAAATGATGCTCAAATGAGCCCGAGGTCCATGGAGCTTTAAGTTACCCGACATTCGTCTTCTCAGGGTAGGGAAAACCTCGGAAAAAAACTTACTCTAAGAGAGATTCGAACTCGCGACCTCTTGAACGTGAGGTAGACAGGCTAACCATCACGCTACCGAGGCGGGCAATTTTACGACCTCTTCATGTTCTCTTGGGGGTAGCTCGTGATAACCTCAAAATTCCACGCAGTTGATTATCCTTATGAGTGTCCCTAACTTTTTGGACTTGATCATTATGACGAACTATTGATTCCTTGTAGGGTTGGCTTAAATATATCTGTATTGACACAAGCAAAATTTAGCATGTTATTAATATGCTTTTTGGACATTTTATGTTTATCGCAGTTTTTACTTTCTCTACTACTTATAGTAAAGAATGGGAAATTCGATTTCGTGATTTCAGCGGAAATATATGTTTTGAGGCCCCCTGAATCCAAAAAAAAGCAATTTTGGAAAAAGGCCCATGTGTGTCTGTGTCTGTCAGTCTCTGGACAGCATAACTCAAAAACGAAAATTCGGTTGAAAACCATAGTTGGTATTTTTAATGTCTTTGAAGGATGCGATAAACTATTACATGGAAATTTTTGATTTTCTTGAAAATGGCTCTAACGATTTTGACTAAAATGCTATATGTATGAGATATGTTTATGACAAATTAAATGTATATTAATTTAAGTGCTGAGGCTTTCACGGCCGGCATTATCAACTATGTTAAGTAGATTTTCCGGGCTTGTGGGCCGTGGTCGAGTTGGATTACTTTCCTCCGACGTTTCGCTGGACGCAGTTTTCAGCGAAACGTCGGAGGAAGGTAATCCAACTCGACCACGGCCCACAAGCCCGGAAAATCTACTTAACATAGTTGTATATTAATTGAATTTTCTGGCTATAGCCCCTGTAGTCGTATTTACTCTGGGTGACTTTTGTATAACTGGTAAACTGTAAGAGATAGACAAAATCTTACTATACAAAAATTGTGAATCTTTCTAAAGTATACAGATTATGTGCAAACAACTTTTTTGTAGAGTGAACCATTTCGGAGATATGTCTTGTTATTTGTATGAGTTTTGGAGAACTTATACTTCTGTCAAAATGAATAACGTTATTCATTTTTTGTATATATGTTAGCCGTGCGAAGAGAATGGAGTTTCAAAGCTTTAAAAGTTTTGACTTTCGCTCAAAGCCTTCTGTATTCCCTTTGTTCTCCTTGTGCCTACAAGAGGATAAACAATTAGATAACACTGTACAACATGAAAAATGTCCTTTAGATGAAAATATGTGTTTCTTGTACAAGTATGGCTGAAAATAACGAATCTGTAATTAGTTTTTGTCTACCACGCATCATTTCCCCAAAAATCCACATCTAGTTTTTTACGTATTTTCGCGATAAACTTGGGTCTTTGATAATTTAAATCAAATTTTTTAATAACCTGCTTATTCTATTCAACATTAACACTGCAAGTATATATGTACACATATTAAACAATGGATATCTATATCAAACATTTACTTTCAGCTTGATCTTTGGGCTATGTCAGCATTTTAACTGTAAAATTTTGTTTATTTTAAGATGTTTCCTCTCTGAAGTGTTGCTGACAGAAATATTTTAGTGACGACCAGTTTTAAGTGTTTTAAGGACAAAACTAAACATTGCATTCAGTATCCAAACTTACCCTTTGCTATTCGACCAGTTCCTCACTCTGATAATCTTCCTATACCTACAGCTCCAGGTTCATATACCGTTGATTCAGAGGAAGACATCATAGATGACACAAACCATCCAGATCCTGACTTTCAACCATCTACATCTATGACTTGTGCACATCATGAAATCACACAGAGAAAGCTTAACTTGACTTGAAACTTGAACGGGACTTGAAACTCTCAAAACAGACTCAGAACTACTGGGTTTCAGGCTTCAAGGTTGGAATCAATTAGATAAGGATGTGAAAATAAGTTCATTTAGAAGACGACAAAGCCATTTTGCAGACTATTTTGCATAGATAGAAGACATTGTATATTGCTGTGATGTGAATGGCCTATTTCAGGCATTAGGACATAAACATAATCAGACAGACTGGCGCTTGTTTATTGACTCGTCAAAACGTAGTGTCAAAGTAGTGCTCCTCCATATAGGCAATGTTTGTCCGTCTGTTCCTGTAGCATATTCTACAAATACAAAGGAGACATGAGGATATGCGTACTATACTGAATTTAACTAAATACACTACATTCAAATGGCACATTTGTGGTGATATTAAAGTCATTGGGATATTAACAGGCATGCAACAGGATACAGTAAGTTCTGCTGCTTCCTATGCGAATGGGATAGCCGTGACCGAAAAAAATCACTACACCCGTAAGCAGTGGCTTCCAAGACAAAGCTTCATTCCTGGCACCAAAAATATAGCACATAAACCACTTGTGAATCCACTATGTGTCTTTCTTCTCCCACTGCAAATTAAACTCGGTTTAATGACATTTTTGTAAAAGCTCTGGACAGAGAAGGAGTGGCTTTCTTGCATTTCAGGAACAAATTCAACAAATTAAGTGAGGCAAAGGTGAAAGAAGGGGTTTTCATTGGTCCCCAAATTAAAGCACTCATTTATGACGAAGAGTTTGAAAATAAATGTCAGAGGGAGAAAAAGCAGCCTGGTGTGCTCACGTGCTCACGTTTCCTTGGAAATGAGAAAGCTGAAAAGTATGAAGATCTTGTCAGTGACATGATAGAATGCTTCCATGCTATAGGTTGCAATATGTCATTAAAACTACACTTTTTGGACTCACATCTGGACTTCTTTCCTCAAAACCTTGGTGCAATAAGCGATGATAATGGGGAAAGTTTCCATCAGGACATTTCTATGTTTGAAAAACGTTTCAGTGGACGATGGAATGGTAGTATGCTAGCTGAATATTGTTGGTCTATTGTCAGGGACACACCAGCAGATGTCTACAAGAGGAAACGGTCAAAAAAGATAATTTTAGTGTATGTGTTTTCTGTACTCAGGCCTCGTGTTTCATTTCTCTGTAATCAATTTCGATAAATATCAAAAGTGGGTCTCCTACAAAAATGGTACGTGATGGACCATTTTGGTTTTCAGATATGAGTCAAGCACCTTTTGTTTATACAGAATCACGCAGTTTCACCTAAAGGACAGAAACAAAGTTCAAATTTGTTGTGCAGTGTAATTTGTACAAATGTTTATCTCAACTAACACGAAGAAGATATAGGAATAAGAGATTGTAAGAATGTTTAGGGTAAGAGTAGAGAAAGTCATGTGAGTGCAACATCAGATTTTTCATACAGTCTCAAGGGTGAAAGCCTCTTTTGAACCCATGCAATGTTGGTTGCAACGTCTTTAATTCCGAGTAAAAGGCCCGGAAAACCCAAAAGGGAATTGCTAAGTTCACAGCCACATATCCATTCATATTTTACGGAAATTTCAGAACTGAAACAACAACTATATTGCTTTAGGCGGCTTGTTGCAGTTTGAATAATGTTTAACACTGGAGTCGGTCTTCCGCGCACTTTAATGTCACGTTTCTCATGCAGTGTTAGGGAGCCAAAACGAAGAGACTTTAAATACTCAATTAAATTACTCTTTGTTACAAGCACACCAGTATATAAAATCACATTTGATAATGCTTTAGTGTTAGGAAACACAGATATATTTGAATAGCCGTAAAAATATTCACAAAACAGTCTGATTTCACGAAAATGCGCACGAAATTGCACTCACGTCGCTTTTGGGACTGCAAAAATTGCAGTCCAGTGAGTCCCCTGTACCCGAAACGTGTAGCGCGGTTGCAGAGAGGGAAATGGAAACAATAAGTACCTTAGCGAGTTTGACTGGCAGTCCTCTGAGGGAGAAGCGGCTTCACATATGAACGTGCCACGTAGTCTGAAATGAACAAGTGGTCATATACACGGATATAATCAAGTCGTATTCAATTTAGGCAATGAAGACAACAACATAAAAATTTGCTCTTCACCGACCTTTGCTGTCAGTGGCGGCTCATAACTTGTTGGAGCGGTTGTGTAGTATATTATATCTTCTCCACCTTTACTCTCTTTCTCTCTCTGACACACATCACACAATTGTAATTCGCAATTCATATGGGGAATTGAGCTCTCGCGGTTTGACATTTTTTTGTTTAAAATGACCAATATCACAACCATTATTTGTCCAGAAGCTGTTTCTGTCACTCGCAAACAATACGTACGGAAAAGAACCTCTCTTCTAAGAAGAAATCGAAAAATTGATCTTCAGTTTCGCCACGCTATTCATTTCTACACTTACATAGATTCAAATTTCCCGCTATGAGCAGACACAACTGCAACTTGCTGCCAGAAACACAAACATAACAGAGTCCTATATTACCCATACAGTCAATCTGAGATAAGCTTCAAAGCAACCAAGTGTTGCTTATTTATGTTTTTAGTTATTTATTTATTGTTTCATTTCTATAGCACCCTTTAATTAAACTGGTCAATTCTGGGGCTTTGTCATAGAAACAATTCCTTGGTGTTCTTTACCCACTGACTTTTTACGAGGGGTGTTCAATAAAGAGTGATCATAATTTTTTTACATGCCTTTGCTCATCCTCATAATTGAGGCGTTGAGCGCAACAGTGGCCCAACCACTAAATGTACATAATGGAGATAATGAAGTTTAAAAAATATCTGTGATTTGAAAGTTTTATATTGACTTTAATAACTAAGCAAGAGTCATGATATTTGGAAATTTTAATCAATATAGCACCGACATTGTGATACATGGTTACATACATGCAGGATGGTTGGGCCACTGTTTCTATCCAGGAAGCCAGATTCAGTTCCATGCAATAAACACACTTCTCATGCCATCTGTCGGTGGATGTAGAAATGTGGTTTAGGCCACTACTGCTCTCCTAGATTTTGATATGGAGAACATGTCTGTGCTAATAACTCAGTTTCTGAATTTTTGTGGGTTGGGCCACTGTTGCGCTCAACGCCTCAATTATGATGGTCCTTCCCAAAATAGTCTCTCATGAATGCGATGCATTTGTCCCAGCGTTTCTGCCAGTCTTCAAAGACATACTGGAAACCATTTTTGAGAGGTCCTTCAAAATCGCCTCCGCAGCCTTCACCACTGCTTCTGATGATGGACAATGCCTCCCACGAAGGCGTTTCTTCAAGTTAGGGAATACAAACAGTCACAATGAGCTATATCCGGACTATAGGGAGGGTGAGGGATGCACTTCACCTTGATTTTTGCAAGATATTCGGCAACATTGGCAACATGTGGCCACGCATTATTGTGGTGCAGCATCCAGCCTGTTTCACGGAAATGTGGTCTTTTGCGCCTGATATGGACTTGCAATGTTTTCAGGACATCCCTGCAGTATTGTCCAGTTACTGATGTGTGTGCAGGTACAACATGCTGATAAACCATTCCATGAATATCAAAGAATGAGATGACCATAACTTTCCCAGCAGAAGCAACCACTTTTGCTTTTGGGGGTTTTAGCGATCAAAGAGATTTCCACACTGAGCTTTGCTGTTTGCTCTCAGGATCAAAATGATGTAGCCAAGTTTCATTGGCAGTGATCACATCTGAAAGAAACTCCGGATCTTCCTCTAACATGTATGCAGACCAGCACGGGAATGTCCTTTTGTTCGAGAATCAACAGTCTTGGAACCCATTGCACACAAACCGTCTCATATAGTAATGTTTCTGTCACCAACGTGTAGGTGGCACCCAGTGAAATGTTTCGCATTTCAGAAAGTGATCTTAAGGTAATTCGTCAATCCTCTCTCACAATGGCAGCAGCAGTGTTGATGTTTTCTTTCGTAAGAGCAATAACTGGAGCACCGAGTCCACCTTCCTCTGAAATTGATTGTCTCCCCTCTTTAAACATTTTAAACCACCTTCGAGCCTTGCGTGTTACCTCCATTGCAACGGTAGGCGATACTGAACATGTCTGAACTTGCCTATCTCTCACAGGCGGGAACCAGGAGTACCATCAATGAAACTACTACGGCGTAAAATAAGATTTGTAGCTTTCCTGGCGACGAACATATTCAAGATGCTCTCGGGCTTCGAGCCAGGTGTAGTGATGAAAAGACATCAACGTTTCGGGAGTGTACATCTCTCCCATTCATCCTGAAGATGGGAGAGATGTACACTCCCGAAACGTTGATGTCTTTTCATCACTACACCTGGCTCGAAGACCGAGAGCATCTTGAATATACTACGGCGTGTTTGTTTCACATTAAGCTAACAGGATATTATAAGATTGAATTTTAGCGCGAGAAATTATGATCGTAAAAAATTATGATTATTCCATATTGAACAGCGTATATCGGGTAACATCGGGTTTTCTGGTTATACCTTTGAAGCATACTTATATTCAAACTTCCAGATTCTGTGGAAGGATAAACAACAATAAGTCTAATCAAAAAGCTGGTGTTGGAGAGTGTTAGATATTATTCATAATCTCACTCGAAATATTAGGGGTTTTGAAATATTTGAAGTTTTTTGGAAAGCTTTAAGGAAAAAATTAGTTTCCATGGAAGTCAATTAACACAGGACCATTATAAATTTTGCGATAAAATTAAAAAAAAGGCTGGTTTCTTTAAATACACGCAGTCTCTTTTACAACAATAATGCAAAATGATTCAAACTTTATGTGTTGCGTGAAAGTCAATTAGCAAAGGCTCACAACATTTTGGAGAACATTGTAAGGAACAGCAATATTGGCATCTTTAAATACGCACAGTCCCCTTTAACGTAATGTAAAGTGTTTAAATACGAGCTACTTAAAATTAACGTCGATTTCTACAAAAAAAAAAAAAAAAAAAAAAAAAAAGAAAAAGAAAGAAAGAAAGAAACAAAACAAAACAAAAATAAAAATAAAAAAACCTAAGTAAAATAAGGAAGTAAAACGACTAACGCAGATCCTTGCTAAGTATATCTATGTATCCAAAATAAGAAGGAAACTCCTACTACTGTCCAATATTACTTAAGATAGCACATAGTGTTACAATTATCACATGTTTACAATAATAATAATAATAATAATAATAATAATAATAATAATAATAATAATAATAATAATAACAACAACAACGAACAATTGATTACACTTATCCTTTTTAAAACATTTATTTAAAATGTTTCTAAAACAACAGCATTACGACAAAATATCAACATCAATTTGTTTAACCCTTTCAGTTCCGGTGTACATGATAATGGACATAGGCATATTTTTTCCTATTTGTGCTAGTTTTAACTGTTTTTTCTGCTATATTCTTGTTATACTGTCTTTCAACAATTAAATATACGTATTTGAGACGTTTTGAATTGTAAACAATTTTTTTTTTCTGCAATTGATATTGTAGTTTTTTTTTAAAGGAAAAGATGCAAAATCCATGCAACCGCAGTCAAATGATACCCCGTCATCATCCACGCGTGCCATCACACTGATTATTTTACGTGGGCCCTCCCCGTCCTTTACCACAGGCACATTTGACTGCGGTTGCCGAGACTCGAACTCACGACCTCAGGCTTTGAGTGCATGGCCAGTGCACTACATGTTGCCTTAACGATCATGGCTATTCAAGTCAGTAAGCTGAAGGTGTCCCAGACCGCCTAATCTAAATTAGAGGAAGAACGGCATAAGTAGCAAAATCACTCGGTACTGAAAGGGTTAAACACCTGAGGAAAGATTGTGCAAATTACTTTTTTTTTGGACAGAATAGTTAAGTATAGAAGAAATTATTTCGTTTCTTGCTTTCTCAACATAAAATACTCCACTTGCCTCACCTTAGACTACTGCATGCGAATGTAAATAAATACGTTGGTACACCAGGGTGGTCTTTAATCTTTAATTTTAAAGTTTAGAAATTTACACGTGGCACCCCTTAGCTACATTCTATTGAGGATAAAAGCAATTTAGAAAAAATAGACAAATTGTGCCCCAGTGACCACCAATTTTGTAGAAATCGTGAAATGTGTGTTAGGCTGCCCGCGCAGCATGACAGCTTCGAATGCATCAACTATAGGTAGTTAGCCATATGCATGATTTTAACTTCCTGCTGCATGAGATAAGATAAACTGGAATTATTCACAGCTACCGAGTGGCTCTGGACAGACACAATATCAAGCCATGTTTAAATGCTTGCAAGAATAGGGTCTTACAGACAAAGTTCAGGCCATATGTTGTGATACATCATCAAATACCTACAGGTAGTTCACGGAAGCATGCGCATTACTGGAAAATATTTATTATATCTTTTTCTGCAGACATCATATACACCCAATAATAATAAGAAGTGGTAATACTTCCGGGCCTGATGTATCACTTTTCCACCAGTTACGAAAGAGATGGTGATCACTCAATGTTGCACAATACCGACCTGGGTTACGGGATCTCCAAGTAAGTGAACATTGGAAAGATTCATCAGAAGATATTCTTTCAATCGCAAAGGAGGCTTTGCATAGCCAACAAGCAAGACAAGGTTACAAAGAATTCTTAGAACTTGTGATATTTCTTGGTAATGTTCTGCCTTGTGGAATATCCTTCAGAACTTCAGAAGCAATACATCATACACGATAGATGTCGAAAGCAATCTAGAGCCTTAAAATATTCTTATTCCGTAGTGAATTTGTCATCGGTGAAGAGGAATTGTCAGGTATACGTGCAGTATGTGTATTTCTTGTATCTGTTTATACTAAGGCTCCCACATTGCAATAGAAGCTCCAAACCAAGACTTAAAGTTGTTAGAGGGTCTACTGTATTATGAAAAGTACGGTTACGTGATTTCTTAAGTAACTTTAAAACAGTTATGCTCCCGTAAGTGGTATTTTACACCCAAG